>OZ024745.1:117533845-117751345 GCA_964016885.1 Eledone cirrhosa
ATCTAATATGATTGAAACATATCTGTTGCTTTCACCAATTTTCCCTTGCTTGCTTCTTATCTGAACATGTATAACCAGAAGATCTGATCTTGAAAGGATAGTCTCAGTTAATTGAAGTTTTTCTCCCACTCGCTAAATTCAAACTGTAAGACTACACGTGTGTGTGTATGTGTGTATGTCCATGAAAACTTTGGCAAAAATGCTGCTGTTGATTTCAACATCGACAAAGAACATGTCTAGTATAAGAATGCTCTGGTAAAGTTACCCAGTTATAGGCCCTCTCAGAATTGCTCTCTGACACACACATTCTATATTTTCTATTTTACTTCTCTATAACTAGTAGAACAGTTCCTGCTACTTTGAAATAACAAGCAGTGTACCTCCTTCTTCATCAATCTTTCATTATCCTTACGGCATCCCACCCCTCTAACCATACTAAACACTTTGATGAAGCCTTTATCTCAATAATTGTATCTACCTAGAACCCCCTTTCTGCTGCATTTACCCAAATTTTGGTCTCACTGCAGAAATTTAAACTGGACTTCAGCCATATCACCTCACATGTTTCAGAGGGTTTGAAAAAGCTATAAGCACTACTCTTCTTGGACTAAAATATAAAAAGCAAAAGAGGAAGGTTTTCATTCATTCTTTTACAACCATTTTGCTACTCTCTTTGGTAATTTAGAATGCAATGGCAGGGGAGATATAGAACAGTAGAGTACTTTGTGGTATTTAATCATGTACTCATGTACTCCATCAGAGTTGACTTTGCTTTTCATCTCTCCAGAGTTCATAGAATACGTACCAGTACTATACCACACTAACTCTCTTATCTTCTCTACAAGTCTGTAACCTTGTGCCAAAGTTAGAAAGTATTATTTTTAATGTGAAGTACTTCTTAAACATTATTTTAGTTATGTGTAACTACTTTTCTTCTCCAGCTCATACTTCACCTACTAAAAATTGACTTATTCTTGTTAGTCTTTTTTAGTTTCACTAACACTCTTCTGAAAGTTTCCCTTGTGATTTGTTCATTATCTAATGTTTGTTGTATTTATTCTTCCTTCCTTCCTTTCTTTCTTAAAATGATATCTACTAACAATAGAAATTGAATTTTCTAATAGTGTATACTGTTTAGAAATATCAGATATGTATCATTATCTTACCTTGATTTCATACAAACTCCAGTCTCTCAGTGTTTGTTTCATTACTAAAATCCTATTTCTAATTTTCATTTCTGTTAGATGATTTTCTTAGTAGTTTATATTATATAATGTTTGTATGCAGACATATACACATGTTCCTACTGAAAATAGCTTGAAATATTTGTTAAATGCATCACTTGTATAAATTGCTTCTTGTCTAATGCTACGAATGTCTTTAAAATCTAATTTCAAATGAATATCGTTTTATTTATTCCTTTACACTTTTGATTTTGTACACTCTCAGAACACTCACCGTTTCAAAGCATTAACAGCTACAAGTATTGCGATGGCATCTGCTGCCAAAATGATGGAGGTATATTTCTGAACATCATCTCTAGTTGTGTTAATACAGCCTTAGACTGTCTGCTAGCTTTGTGATCAGACATTTCATGTGCAGATGTAGATATTAGCTGCACCTGTCTTGACCACATCTTATGCATGTAACAAGGATGGAGCATGCCTGCATAGCAGATTCCAAAGTTTATCTTATTTATTCCATTATAACATTCGCATGCATTTGAGTGGCAAAAAAGTTTGCCATTTTATCATTTTCTAGAACTCCTCCTCTCTTGACACTTCTCCCATCACTTTAAATAAACATAATATTACAACCACTATCATTTTAAGTTAATATTAGGATAATATATTAAAAAATAAATACTCCTATTTTTTATATACAAGTATTTCACAATGTTAATAAGATATAGCCTTTAAAATATTCCATTTTTCTTATAAACAAAGCTAAACATTTCTTTTTGTTTAATTTCTTTTATTTATTTATTCAGTCATTTATTTTCACTTATTCTATTTATAATCAATGTAAAAAAATATTTCCAAGCATTACAATAAGGTTTGTAGTCTCTCAGTTGAAGGTTAAAGCTGTTGGCATATTAAATCCTCATGTGTGTATATCCAATATGCACATTTGCATGTGCACTCACTCACATAGATAATAGTATTTTTTTATATATAATTATATATTTGTTCCTGAGAAATTATATAGTTAAAAAGTGAAGTATATTTAAAGATTACTTTTTCTTTAATCCGACATTGTTGCATTAAACTGGTTTTGATTGGTGTGACAATCTTATTAAATATGAAATATGAAATATTAAATAATTAAAGATTATTATGCTAATCAAAACCAATTATATTTGCAACAATTTCACTTTCACTTTTTAACTATAACGTTTGTTTTGTATGGAACTTTACCCCCTTTTTCAATTATATATATATATACACACACATTATATATATATATATATATATATATATATATATATACACATTATATATATATATATATATATATATAGTTAAAGTAATTTTCTTTTAGTCAAAGTTTTTTTTAGAACATTTTCATTTTCACTTAAAAAATAGATTTACATGTATAGATATGTACACAGACACATATGTGTGTGTGTGTATGAGTGTGTGTTTGCTTTTGAGTTCTTAGTTCAGTGTAAATTTTCCACCTTATAAAATTTTTCCAGCTTTTAAGAGTTAAAATTTTCTTTCTTTCTCCACTGAATGTTCTTTTATTGTCTTAATCCTTTAGCATTTAAACCGGCTGTATCCGGTCAGAATTATCTCATCTCTTTCTGTTCAAACTGTCTGTAACCAGCCACTCATGCTTATGTTAAAGTATTGTTCTCAAAATAAATAATATCAAAAACTCATAGATTTGATATTATGTGAGATATGTAAGATAAAGCCTTTACCACAAAAATACAATAGTATATATATAGAGTAATGTAAATGCTAAAGGGTTAAACTAAAAAATAAGTATGTTTTCAGTTTTTCATCTTGTCTCATATATTTCTGAATATCACATAGAATAGTAAATAATTAGTAGTTTGAACGACATATTAAATTCATAAAGGTTTTACCTAATTATACAAATGTAGTTTCTTAAAATTTTGCTGGGAAAAGTTTTGTTTGTATTTTTATGACAAAAAACAAGACAATATTCTTAGATACTCAACACACAAACATTTATATATATACAGAGAGGTTCAAATAACTTTATCTTCTACATATATCATATTTTCATTAAAAGTAAGAACAAAAATGTGTGTGCATGTTTGTAACAGTTTCTATTATCACATTTTAAACCTGCTCTGCCTCTGCCAGGTTTAAAATGCCCAGGACACATCATATGATAATATGGCACACCCATAACTCCATCAGGAGTTACAGATTAATACATACCTATAGGGGATAGCTTTTCTTTCAAATATACTTTATTGAAGACAGCTGTGTTCAGTTTTAATCATTGCTATTATCTATTTCACTGTTACGTTGTATTTCACTTTAGATTTATTATTAGTTAATTAGATAATTAGTTCATTACCGTATATGCCGGTGTACAAATCGACATTTGGAGCCTAAAAATATCTCTCCAAAACAAAGTGTCGACTTGTCCACCGAATATAAAATGTGAACCTTTACCACTGAGAGGTAAACAGTAAAACTGCCTGTCTAACACTCATTATATACCACTTACCATAACTCTAGCAGCGCACTACAATTATTTCCTATTGAATCTCATATTTGTTAAGTCTATTTAACGTAGAAATTATAATAATATCAATGACTTTCCGTAGCTCATAGGGTAGGTTAACATAGTTTCGTTAAGGTTAGGCTAGGCTAGTTTACTCAGTGAGTGCTAACTCACTTGTGACTGAAGTGTTTTAGAAAAAGTGTCTTAGCCTTAGATACTGCCTTCTTTTTGGGGGTCATCTTTTCCGGCGAATATAGGCCTAAACCTGAATTATACCTCAGAATTTTGGGGGTCAGCCTATGCTCCAGATCGACTTGTATGTCGACATATACAGTAATTGATTTTTTTATCAAAGTTCTTTAATCACAGTCTGTGGCTTTTTCAGAAGTGACTTGCCTCTGTGCCAGTACTCACTCCATGTTCTGTATCTCAGAATCTATTTTATTATGTCTCATTTTTTGGAATAGATATTTGCTTACTCTCTCTCTCTCTCTCTCTCTCCTCTCCTCTCTCTCTCTCTCTCTCTCTCTCTCTCTCTCTCTCTCTCTCTCTGTGCTGTATGCAAGGCTTGATTAAGCAAATTAATCATACACTTAGAGTATGAAGAGAAGAGGGACGCCATTTTATTCAAATTAAAAGTATTTGTCTTTCCAAAAGAAATGTTTTTGCAGACTTTATATATGGAGAGGCACCATAAACTCAAAATGACTTAATTCAGCCCCAGCTGTGTGAGAGAGATAGAGTCATAGTTTTGTTTCTGTTGGACATACATATCCAGGGTGTAGGAAAATGGCTTGTGAGAGCAGTGCAAGTCATGTACAAATGAGCAGTCAGTAAAGTGAGAATAGTGAGTGAGTTTAGTGAGCAATTCATGGTACAAGTAGGTGTACGTCAGGCTTCAGTCTTCAACCCTCATCTGTTTATCATAGTCCTCCTGGTCATAAAGTATTTTATGACTGGCTGTTCATGGGAATTTCTGCATGTTGATAATCTGGTTCCCATTGCTGAATCTCTGGAAGAACTAGAGAATAAATTCCAGCTGTGAAAACAGAACTTAGAATCAAAGGGGCTGAGAGTAAACTTAGCAAAAACCCAAATGTGCATAAACAGGAAGAAAATGGTGCCTTGAACCCATCAGGAGGTACTTGAAATATAGAAAAGAGTAGGTATGAATTCTATACAATTTACATAATTGAAATGTTGGATGTACTAAAGGTGTAGTGGGATAGGAGACAGACTAACAGGACAGGAGGACTTTGTATGCAGTAGATGTTCAGGGACAATTCATAGTAAGAGTGCTAGTGATATAAACTTATCCCAATCACGGATAGTATCCATAGAAGGGGCTGATAGCTTCTGCTAATTATGTTATATAATTAGCAGTGGAGGAGGGTGCTCGGAAAGCATAGTAGCTAGAATAAGGACAGGATGGAAGTTTAGGGAACTGCTACTCCTGCTAACAACAAAAGGTTTCTCCCTACAAACAAAAGGTCAGTTGTATGATGCCTGTGTGCAAAGTGCAATACTGCATGGTAGTGAGTGTAGAGGATATCCGACAGCTGGAAAGAAATGAAGTAAGCATACTTCAATGGATGTACAATATTAATGTGTGTGAATGACAAAGCATGGGTGAATTGAGAGAGAAACTAGGTATAAGAGAAATCAGATGTAGTGTGCAAGAGAGAAGACTGCACTGGTATGGACATGTGATGCACATAGATGATGATAGCTGGGTGAAGAAATGCCAAAAAATCCAAATGGGGGGGGGGGGAAGTTACTGTAGAGGAAGACCAAGACCTGGGTAGAAGTGATGGGAGCTTATCTCAAATTGCTAAAGTTCACAGCAGAGATAGCAAAGAAACGTGATGAGGGGATAGATGCTGTGCTGAAACAAAAAACTGTTTAGTCCATGCTAGCATGTAACAGTAAATGTAAAATGATGATGATGATATGTGTTTGTGTATGTTATTGCTGTCATAGCTTTCCTTGCATTTCTCTACTGTCAAAAGGTTTGTGGCTTGTCAGTTGGTTTTATATCTGTTTCTCACTGATATTTACCTATACTTATCTTCACACACACACACACACACACTTCCATATATACATACACATATATACTTACATCTACATACTCATGTATACACACATACATAAATACCCACATATATGTATATATAATAGGTTAGTCAGTGATTTTGTATTGTCACAGAATATGTTGCCTTAATCCAGAGCTAAACTATTTTACAGATTTAGAAAAATTTTAGATGAAAGGAAACTTAGAATTAAATCAAAACAAGGCAGATCCTAGTTGGGTTTACTAATCAGACCAGTGGTTACCAAACTTTTTTTTCTCTGAGCCGCAATTTTTGGAATGAAAATTTGCTCACGACTCACCAAATTTTATGTGATAAGTACATTTAAAAATTAGATAAACAACTAATAGTGCATTAAATATAACATATATAACTTATAATATGATTCAAGTACACAAAATTAATGAAAAGTACAAGCTTGTTTTTGACAAATAATCTCCTTTATATTAAGCCTAATTTGAGATAAACTCTCATCTCTTCATCAACACTAAGAAGTTTTTCCCTTTTTTGGTTTCTGATATTTGTTTCTAAATCTTTGATTCTTTCAATCATTCCACCTCACCTACTATCCCCTTCCACCGCACCTCTGAGGCGGGTCACACTGTTTGGGAACCACTGAGTTAGATATACTCATTCAAGAAAAGATCCCATGTGCCAATAACAACTGCAATGTCAGCAAAACAAACTGGCAAGCAAAATGTAAAATAGAAATGTAATATGCCATATGAAATGTATGGAAGGACAATGTAAGAAGACCACCATAACTTAAATAGGGGGAATAGTCCACAATATAGGTGAAAAAGTAGAAACAGATTAGAATGAGCAAAAGGAAATGATACCAGCATGCCAAAGGTAAACATAGAAGTTTAATAGGCAACAACAGGTTTAACACTTGATGTAGTAGGAAAAGAGTCTTAATGTCTTGGGTGTTAGTCCTTCATCAGAAGATAGAAGGAGAAAGAGAAGAGAGAAGAAAGGAAGAAATCGGTGAAAAAAATTAAAACAGAAGGAAAATGTGTGTAGTTAATCAGCTATTTGTCTATAGGTGTATATATATTTGTAGGTATGTATGCAGTAGATATATATGTGTGTGTGTGTGTGTATGAATATTAATGAGTAACAGCTATCAGACATCATGGTGCTCTTTAATGGAATGGTCCTTTATCTAATATTGTGTTATGACTATACTGTCTGACATAGATCACATCAGTCACTCAAGTTTTGTTAACTCATTATCGAAAGGAAACATTTTCCATTTGAGAAGACAACATTGTCTTGATGCCAAACTTTTTGTCAAAAAATGAGCAAAAATTTCCTTGAATAATTAAAGTATTTACCAAAATATTTTACTCAAAGAATTACTAAAATATTGGTACCTTTGTATCTCAAGCTCCCTGTAAGATAGTTTGTTTGTTTGTTTGTTTGTTTGTTTTCCTGAAAAACAGAACTAATCCTCAAGCATAAGCACAAAACTTTACATAGATGAAGCACTTACAATATACAACATGGACAAATTCAGAAAAAAACTTAATGAACACAAAGCTGAAGATAGTAAATTTCCTAGATGCAACACTAAACCTAAATACTTGGAAACACCACCCATACAGTAAACCAAACAAAAAATTATATATAAGTAGGAGATTCAATCACCTGCCCATCATCATAGAGTATTTTACTGGCAGCATTAGTAAAGGCACATGGCTTAATGGTTAGAGATTCGGTCTTACAATCCTGTGGTTGTGAGTTTGATTCTTGAACCGGCTTTGCATTGTGTTCTTGAGCAAAACATTTTATTTCACGTTGCTCCAGTTCACTCAGCTGTAGAAATGAGTTTGCCCAGCTATGGGTTAAATAGCCTCACCAACCGGCAATTTGGTCAAGCATAGTGAGTACACTTATACCCCTGACATGGCCAAAACCAAAAAAATAGTGAAGTTCAATCAGGGAGGGGTTCCTCCGGTAGGAATGAAAAAAAGGCCCTGGATTGATTGAATATTAGTAAATGCAGCATATATAAATGATTGTCAAACAAAAGTATTCAACAAAGCAACTCCATACTTCAGTAAAGCCCTTGCTAGCAGTTGTTTGTATACTAAGTTGAAATTCCTTGAGCAACCCACAATAAATAACACCAAATGTAAGAATAGAAAAATTACCTGGTTTGATCCACCCCATAGTTTATATCGGCAAGTACAGATATGATCTTCCCTAAACTAATCATATGCATTTCATTATGTACTTCAAACATATGTTACAAGATCTTTAACAAAAATTCTGTTTAGGCTAGTTATAATTGTATGGGTAATATGATTGTTAATCACTAATCACAACTAAAAATCTATAAACACCAGACAAACATACAAACCTAGATATATTGTAGAAACACGGCTAGGTGCCCACTGAGTGAAATATGTCTGTCAGAAGAAATAGTATACGGAGAGATATAGAATCAGAAGACCATACAGAGAAAATGTATATTGGATTAACCAAAAGACATTTAACCCTTTAGCATTTATACTGCTCTATATTTACTATTGTATTTTCACGGTAAACATTTTATTTCACATAATTATCTCATATAATATTGAATCTACAAGATTTTGATATTATGTATTTTGAGAACAGCACCTTAACATAAGTATGAGTAGCCAGTTTGAAGAGAAAGAGGTGAAATAATTTTGCTCACATAAGGCCGGTTTAAATGCTAAAGGGTTAAATTAAGATTCACATCATGTATCCATTTCTTTGGGTCTAGAAATAAGTGTAATAAATGTAAGATCTCTTGTGATAAATATTTGGTCTTTGAAAGACAGAAGAGAAAACAACCTCATGCTAAAATGAGTTTCAAAGTGTTTCAAAGACATACAACAGTCCTTGTAGTTGCTATCATCATTGTGCAACTGAAAAACTGAACATCTTTATTCTATTTGGATGTATCTTGAACACAAGAGATGAAACTTTCTCTTCACAATTTCACATAAAGAAATTTAAACTCCAAGCCTTCAAGAATATTTCTGTACCAACAAAGTTTGAACTGCAAATTAGCTGATCCCTAACTCCACAGACAACTGACAGTAATATAAGACTTGATCCCTACTCCACAAACAACTGACAGTGTAACATAAGACTTGATCCCTAACTCCACAGGCAACTGACAGAGTAACATAAGACTTGATCCTTAACTCCACAGACAACTGACAGAGTAACATAAGACTTGATCCCTAACTCCACAGACAACTGACAGAGTAACATAAGACTTGATCCTTAACTCCACAGACAACTGACAGAGTAACATAAGACTTGATCCCTAACTCCACAGACAACTGACAGTAATATAAGACTTGATCCCTAACTCCACAGACAACTGACAGAGTAACATAAGATTTGATCCCTAACTCCACAGACAACTGACAGAGTAACATAAGACTTGATCCCTAACTCCACAGACAACTGACAGAGTAACATAAGACTTGATCCCTAACTCCACAGACAACTGACAGAGTAACATAAGATTTGATCCCTAACTCCACAGACAACTGACAGTGTAACATAAGACTTGATCCCTAACTCCACAGACAACTGACAGTGTAACATAAGACTTGATCCCTAACTCCACAGACAACTGACAGAGTAACATAAGACTTGATCCCTAACTCCACAGACAACTGACAGTGTAACATAAGACTTGTCATGTAAAATCAAGTTTAAATATCAACTCCCCAAAACATTTTAAGTACAGTTACTCTCCTTTTTACAGGGAAAACATGGAAAATTTTACAAACAATCAAAGTGAAAATTGTTTTAGTAATTCATTTAGCAAACTTTTTTAATAAATTAGTTTTGTTAATTTTCACTAATTTTGTTAATTTTTGCTTCAAGAATTCCTGCCTTAAGTTAAACATAGTTGTCTCTCTGGAACAAATGATGTCATATGATTCAGCCAAATAAATATAATTATGCTTGACACTAAATATTGAGTACTTTTTTTATAAACAAAGTATATACAGAGACACATACATACATTAATTAATTAATTATCTAAAATGTATTATATTAAATTTCTAATGAAAAGAAAGTCATATCAAAGAGAAAAAAGTAATAAAAGGACAGTCAGCTTAATTTAGAAAAAAGTTTTTTTTTTTTTTTATTTCATCTACTTGTGTGTTTCTGCATTAAATATAGCATAAATTTGTTTACCTTTCATGAATTAAAATTTAATATTTCTTATGTGGGTACATTTTCATTAGCATCAGCATGACATTTTTACATGGCTTAAATATATTCAAATTGTTAGATTATTGCACTAATTCTAATATTTTTAATTGGAACAGTAGAATAGCCTTTTCTTTTGCAAAAGAATTTAAGTTGTGAGTTTTAAAAATGACTTTTTATTTTCTGTCATTGATTATATTCACATGGTTAATTTCATTGTAAATTTCTGTCACATGCTTAATAGTTAGTTGTGCTAAATGTTAAAAAACCCAACAGGTAGTCTATTGTTTCTTTGAGGTAGTTTATTTTAAATGATTATTACTATTAGCTTTAAGATAAAATACTTCATTTTCTGTCTTATATTTTTTTTTTATTGTGTAGTATCTTGCTTTCTAAATTTGATAGCTTTATAATATCATATTTAGTTTTTAGGCATTTGCTATTTTTGCAGCTTTTGCTTAATTTTCTGCTCATCAAAATCTTGCATGACTATTTTCCTAGTTTCCATATTATGTTCTTTCACAATTTGAACCATATCAAGTAATCAATACAATGAATTTGTGTATAAACATCTATGTATTATTGTTCAGTTAGGTATGTTTCTCTTTAAATGTTATATTTTATTGTGGCTTTCCAGAATAATTTAGTTATTCAAGAATTAAATTGATTTCTTCAGTAAAATAATGTTATCATTTTAGAACTCTCATTCTTTTCAAAAGTTATTGTTATTGATATTTTCACTTTTCATAAATGTTACTTTATCCTTTTCAATAATTTAGTGATGTGATTTTAGTAATATTTTTAATGAAAATTACTGTTGCCCTTATATGCTAATTTTCCTATATATGTGTTATTACCCGGCTCACGAGATTCTTTCAAAGCAGTATATCCCTTAAAAGGGATGTTAAAAGTCATGAAATAAATATATGCTATTGCTATCTATATCTGTGCCTTAATCTGTTTTAATAATTTTAGATTAGATGTTAGAGGATTAAAGTATGACAATGTTTTTTAAGTATTTTTTTTCAATTTCTTAAATTTTTAAATGAACTGTTAAATTCAAGTTTATCAAAATATCAAAATTAATTGATGAGAGAAATTCAATGTTTTCTTGGAGATTTAAAGATAAAAAAATCAAATGCAAAACAGTGAATATTCATTATGAATGTAAAGATATTGCGTATTGATATGAATTATTGAAGACTATATTTTGAAGTTTGATGACTTTTGTAATCTTTAACATATTAGTGTACTTTGTTTGGAGATGCTTAAGGATGAATGGAATCTTATATACATCAGAAATCCTGCAATGTTTATTTATGACAATTATTTTCACATAAAATGTTTAGTTGGGTTGGTATTAAAATTAAAATGTTTATGATTTTTCATAATGAGTTTCATTCAAATTGCTGAAGCTGAGATTGAAAATTTAGCCATAGAATCAGTATTTATTACTTCACCCTTTGATTATTCAACTTGTGGCCAATAAATGAAATCATAATTATCATTATTATCATCAGAATTATTTTCTCTCTCAGCGTTTCATTGATATTGGATTGGTAGATATCAAGTTGCATCCTACATCCTTAACCCTTTAGCATACTACATCATTAACCCTTTAGTATTTAAACTGGCCATATCCAGCCAGAATTCTCTCATCTCCTTCTGTTCAAACTGGCTGTAACCAGCTGCTCATGCGTTATGTTAAGGTATTGTTCTCAAAATGGATGATATCAAAATCGCGTAGATTCAATATTATATGAAATAAAGAGTTTACTGTGAAAATACAATAGTAAATATAGAGTAATGTAACTGCTAAAGTGTTAAATAATTATCACCTTTCTTATGATTCTTGCTGTGCCAAGAAAAATATTTTCAGTAGAGTCAGAAATTTCACCTCAATATCAAGCTTTTTAAATTAACCATTCAAACATATTACTACTGTCACGAAGGTTCCTATTGCAATTGATATACCAACTTTATGGCAATTTCCAATTTTCTCATATTTTTCTACTTTATCACATTCTTTGCCACTTCAATATATCAAACAAGCAAGCAATATCAATTAAACAATACAGTCTTTCTTTATTGAATATAATAATATCTAGGTATATATGTTCCACTTGCCTATCTGTTTGAATCACACCCTATATTATCTTTACATGGTTGTTTTTGAGAGCATGTTCTGCTTTAAGATTCTATCACTTTTCCACATGCTCAAATCTAAACTTTTTACAAATTCTTCAATGTAAGATTGTAGTAACTTTGTGTTTTCAGTACTTATGACCCTTCTGTGTAAGCATCTTTCGTTCAACAACTACATGCTCAACCATCTTTTCTCTTTCACTACACATTCTATATACAGTCAAGATATCTTCTTTATCTGTAGTCTTTCTGATTGCTTGGTCCTGCACAGCTAGGATTAAGCACACTGTCTTTCTCTTCAGGTCTGCCTTCTTTAACCAGTGGATTGAGTTCTAATCTTCACACCCTTAACTATTCTGTGTAAGTTCTTCTATTTGTATTGTTACTTTCTAGTTTGGGGCATTTTCCAATCTTCTATGCTTACTCTTATCAGTTCAGTGCCATTTTGAACATTTTTAGTGTCTTCAGAATCTAAAAGTGCAGGACCATAACATGTTTTCTTGTAATCAATCCACCCCGTCATTCAACCAGTTTGTCTTCTCTTGAAATTTCTTATCTTGTCAATTACCAGCTCAAGTTTTGTCCAACATGAATTTCTTTGACATTCTTTGTTAATTAGGCAGTAGATAGTTGAAGAATTGAAAAACAGGCCCACCCACAGGCAGGCAGTCACTACATCAGAGGTTCTCAAACTTTTTGTGCCACCGCCCTCTCATGGCCACGTAATACCACGTAATACCACGTAATCTTTATTTAGCACTCACTTAGAGAACCTCTACTCTACATGATGGAGGACATCCTGAGCTGATTCGATGTCATCTGCATAGTCAAGATTAGAGAGTACAATAGCTTGATGATCAAGCATGGAGTGCAATAAATTCATTACAAAAAGTCTGGAAAGCTCCCATCCCAAGATCTACGAAGTGCAAAGTCTTCAAACCTATGGCCGAAACCATCTCACTATATGGTTTGGAATCCTGGACTCTCAGTGTCACTTACTCTAGGTGACTTGATTTTTACACTAAGATGTTACATGTGGTGTTCAACATTTTGTAGTCACACTACCAACAAAGTTCTTTGTGGTGATCTGCAACAAGTTTCATTGAAAGTTTGATCCCAATATTTCTCGCCATGATGAACCTGTAGGGAAACTGCTTCTCTGACTACCAGAAGCAAAGCGCCAAGTAGGAAGTTCAAACATAACCATCAGGACTCTCTTAGCAAAGAATACTGGCCTCACTGGACAGCATTTTCTTGCAGCGATGAGAAATCAGGAAGTTTGGAACAAGAACTTTGTGCATGTTTCATCTTTGATGGAGGAATAACTCGAGAAGAAGAGACAGAAAACTGTGCATACATGCTTGTTAACAATTTCAAATGTAACTGTCGACAAGTTATTGGTTTGTAGACCTCAGCACCTTTTTGTTGGTCTTTTTTGATAAGGGTTTTCTTGCCCTTAGTTATCCAATTCAGGATATTTCCATTTTAGAGACATTCTTTTGATAAATTCAGCAGGACTTGCCTGGGTCTTTTTTTAATGTTCTTTAGCCAGAACCCTTGAAATCCATCTAGTTCAGAGACTTTCCAATTAGGTAATTTTACAGCTTAGTACTACTACTACTACTACCTGGAAACTGAAAGAGCCCTCAACTAGGGACAAATTCATGACCTGCTTGATGCTTATTACAATAAGTAGGAGATAGTAGGTTAGCTGAGGTGATTAAAGCTAAGAAACAGGCATGGAAGTAGGGAGCTATACTAAGAAGCAATGAGAGAAGCTAGGCACCAGGTGCACTTAGCCAGAAGTGAAGCAGAAAGTAAAATGTTTTATGCTATGAGGACCAATGTTGTGAAGATTTCTAGATTGCAAAGCAGCTTCCTGAAGAAAGTTTGGATTTCATTGGAGAGAAATACATCCAAAATAACAGTGGTGCTCCTGTCCTCACTGATGCTGAAAAAAAGAAGCATGGAAGGGGCATTATAAGAAACTGTTGAATAAAGTAAATGTATGGAAGAAGAAGAGTCTAGCCTAAGTAGATCCAACTGAGGGAGTGGTCATTTAGTTTAGCAGCAGTATGGTAGGTAAGACAATTAAGGATATAAAGGTGTGGCCGCTGGACCTTCAGGGTTAGTTGCCAAAAGGTGGAAGCATCTGGGATGGCTACATCTTGCAGTTATTAAATCAGGTATTACAGAATGAAGTCTTACCCAAAGACTGGTGTGGCAGCAGTATTGTGAACTGCTACAAGGACAAAGTAGATGTTATATTGAAATGTTCCATTGAAAAATAGGGCAGTAGTGTCATCCAGAGACCTCCTTTTCCATATTGGTGGGCTTGGCTACAAGAGATGTAGACAATTTAAGCTATCATAAGGTGATAAAGATAAAAATAAGTGATGACTTTCTGGTATTTTAGATGACATTTGGCTTTTATATTTTTATGCTTATCCCTTTTTTCTTTCTTCATGCCAGTCAATTTTTCTTATGCTCTAACATTCTAAAAACTATTGTAATTTGACTGAGAGTCTCCTTTTCTTCTCATTATTGTTGCTGTTGTATTGGTGGTAGTAGATTGACAGAAACATTAGAATCAAAGGGCTTGGCAGTATTTGATTTGCACCTCTTAAAATTTATAGGTGTATGAGAATTTGAACTTCTCTAGGTTCTGCAGATAATTATGAAAGAATCATTTTGTATTATACATCAAACTGTATGTAATTGAACATATTTTTACAAAAGTGTGTTTATTTGTGATATTTTATGTCTATGGTAAGTAATTATATGCTGAAAATTATTTTATAATTACATACATATTGCATAGTCTTACATCATTGCCCTTCGATATAAAATAATCTAATTTGTGAATTTACATATACTTTTACATAATCTAGCTAAGTTTTATGAATATCTATAAACATAAATTGCTGTGTCACAAAATCCAAGGATTGTGCACTCTAAAGCAACTCTATTTGGAACAACTTACACATGCACATGGGATGAAGAGGTATTTTCTTTGAGCAACCACTGCAATAAAAGTTGTTTAAACTCTTGTGCTCAAGTTACTGCTCTTTAAATAGTCTGTCCCTTGTGTCATAGAGTGCAAGATGTGAGTCCTGCACTCTCTTTATAAATTGTACCTTTATGTGAAGATAATTTTGTGTCATGTTAGCTGCCATTTCACAAAACTAGTGAACTACATCTTGTTTGAAGATTTTGAAATTGATTTTCTTAGCGCCATCAGGATAGGAAACAATGAAGAGGACATGCATTTTACTGAGCAACTTGGCCAAATTCCAAAAATTCTTCATTAAAAAGAAGTTGAAAAACCTGCTTGTTCTGTTGGAATAGAAAGGGATAGTTTAAAGTAGATTTACTGTGGAGTTGGATGTAAATCTTGCAGTAAACATGTCAGCTTTCTCTGCAGAAGTATTAGTTAAATAATCCTTATTGAGATGCAGGATAAGAAAGATTCTCTAAAATTTGTAAAGATCCTTTTGACAAGAAACCAAAAAGATCAGCTACAGTTTGAAGGGTGAGAGCATATTTTCTTATCACCCAAAATATTATCATTATTACTGCGGTGGATTGGCAGTATCGGTAGAGGGTCGGACGCCATGCTTTCCAGCATAGTTACGTCCCTTTACGATCTGAGTTCAAATCCCGCCGAGGTTGACTTTGCCTTTCATCCTTACGGGGTCGATAAAATAAAGTACCAGTAATGAACTGGGTAATTGCTGGCCTTGTGCCTAAAGTAGAAACAATTATTACTTCTGTGGATTGGCAGTATCAGTAGAGGGTCTGATGCCATGCTTTATAGCAAAGAGTTACGGCCCTTTATGGTCTGAGTTCAAATCCCGCCGAGGTTAACTTTGCCTTTCATCCTTACGGGGTCGATAAAATAAAGTACCAGTAATACACCTGGGATAATTGCTGGCCTTGTGCCAAAAATAGAAACTATTATTACTTTTCTATGGCGGAGGGTTGGACGCCATACTTTTCAGCACAGAGTTGTGTCCCTTTATGTTCTGAATTCAAATCCTGCCAAGGTTAGCTTTGCCTTTCATCCTTATGGGGTTGATAAAATAAAGCACCAGTAATTGCTGGCCTTGTGCCAAAAATAGAAACAATTCTTACTTTTCTATGAATATAATATATTTACAGAATGAAAATATAGACACAAATAATACAATACTTAATAAATACAATTAATTATTGATAGGAACCTTATAAATGTAATGCACAAAAAAATATAATCAAAGCGAGAGAAAAACATAACAAAAAAAAACAACATTAATTCACCACCAAGTGCGTCAATTGGTCACACATGAGAGTCAGTGGAAATTTGTTTATAAATACAAACCTTTTAAAATGACTAATTGTACATCATAAAATCAGGGCAGTTTCAGGTGGGTTGGTATCAAATGGGTTAAAAGTATTGGTATAATTCTAATGATTTGGTCTTGTTGAGATGGATATTTGGTTGTATGTTGTTTTGTGATGCTGGTAAGAGGGATGGGGGATTTTCTAGGTTTTATCATGATTTATTTCTCTGAAGCCAACTTTCTCGATGGTTGATGTAGAATTGGAATAGTTGTGCAGCTGTGTCTGGCAATGTGATGTATATTTTATGGAGGTGTAAGTTAAAAAGAATGGATGATCGTTTTCTTACATGGTTAGATACTAACTAATGGTCTAACCTTGTATAGAGATTAATGACAGTAACAACATAGAAAAAACTGCTTCTGAATTAGATAAACGAATAAATATTATCAGAAGTAAATTTGGCAGCCTCCCTCTTAATACCTTTTGAAGCAAGCCAACATACTGGTAGCATTAGTGCAGGTGATAGAGAGGCTAATGCACTGGAACAGCCAAGCACCCTCACATACATCACCTAAAGGATCTATTGATAAATCAAAGAGATTTTTCAATACTCAGTGAATTGTATTCACTCAAGTATAAAATATAATATTATCAATCTCATTTTTCTGTAATTCCTGAAAGCAAGAACATTCTGAAAATTCATTTTGATTTCTTTTATGCTATCAACTTATATTTTCCCTTCAATGTCTTAATCTGATTCTGTGAAATAGAATTATAGAATTATTTTGGTTTCTTTACATGTATCAAAAATAATTTATTTCCCCAGTCGCATTTTGTGCTGACTTTTAGCATTCTATCTTTTTTGAATTCTATACTTTATTGAATCGTTATCAAACTTTTAACATTCTATACTTTATTCAATCATTATCAAAATGTTATTTTTTTCTTTTTTGCCTGAGTTAGTTGAAGCCAAATAATCATTCTTTACTGCTACCTAAAAAATACTATCTTAAAATGTTTTGTGTTTTTATACTTTAAAAAAAAAAATGTTTTTAGTATTTTTTTTATAATTTTGGATCTGATATTGATTTTTAGCTTAATATAATTCTCCTCAAATGCTTGTCAGATATTATCTCTAGAATATTTCTAGTTAGGAAGGAAATTTGTGTCACAATAATAATCAACAAATCTAGTGAAATCTTTTCTTTTTTTTCCCCTTATTTAGAAGTTTTAGAATATTACCTATTATTAAAAGCTTCCTTTTTTATTTTGTTTATTTTACAATCTAAAACATGCTCTATAAAGTATTGTTAATATATTCGTTCTTCAGAAAATAATAGCAACTAACAGTGCTACCTGGCAGCACCCAGGTGCCAAATATTTGGCAATTTTCTTTTATTACTTAAATTACTTAAATTTTAGCAGGTTTTTGGGGAGTTTTTCTTTTTTTTTTTACATATACCAATTAACAACCATACACACATATAGTGATTTGCAATTACTCACACAGATAAACTTACATGTTAATATATGGATTTACAGACATCATCGGTTTTATGCTCACTTTTCCATGCTTGCATGGGTTGGACGGGTCCTTTTCAGCATGACATCTCTCCACTTGTCGCGTTCTTTCATCATCTCATTGCACACCGCACGTAGGCATTATACAGCCTTCCTTTTGTACGGAGGGAGAAACCTTTTGTTCTCAACAGTGGGAGTACTTCTCTAATCTTCTCCCATCCTATCCCTATTCTAGCTATTATGCTCATGGCGCACCCTCCTCTGCTGCTAATTAGGTCGCCTAGATAGCAGAACCACGTCTATGGGTCCTTCCTGAGACTAGTTTATATCATTAGCACTCTTCCTCTCAATTTCTCCTGTGCATCTTCTACATGCAAAGTTCTCCCTTCCTGTTAGTCTACTCGTTATCCCACTACATATTTTGTGTACATTGTATGGAGTTTATGCCTACTCCCTTTCTGCATATTAAGCATGGCCACTTCCCTGAGGAAATCTGGGTCCTGTCTTCTCTCCTACTCACTAGCACTTTAGTTTTGGCTAAATTTACTCTCAGACTTTTTGATTCTAAATTTAGTTTCCATAATCGGAATTTATTCTCTAGTTCTCTTTTGGTTTTAGCTATGACCAAATCATCTGCATAGAGAAGTTCCTATGGGCTGGCCATTTTAAAATCCTCTGTTATGGCCTGAAGAACTATGATGAACAGCAGTGGGTTAAGAACTGAACCTTGATGAACTCCTACCTGTACCTTGAATTCCTCACTAAACTCATTTCCTACTCTCACTTTACTGACATTTCCTCAGTATATAGCTTGCACTGCTCTCACAAACCATTCTTCTATGCCTAATTTCCTTAAGGACCACCAGATAATAGATCAAAGGCCTTTTCTAAATCAACAAAAGCTAAATATAGCAGCTTATTTTTGGCTAGGAACTTCACTAAGAAGTGGGCATCTATAGTACTTTTCCCAGGCATGAAACCAAACTGCATCTCATCTAATTTGACTCTTTCCCTAATTAGCTGTGGTATAACTCTTTCTGTCACTTTCATAACTTTCCTAACATCACATGTCCATACTATCACAGTCTTCTCTCAACTTGTCTATGCTATGCCATTCATACACACTAACATTACACGTCCACTGGAGCATGCTTGCTTCATTTCTTTCTGGTATTCTGTAGTCAAGGTCCATGTCTCACTGCCTTATAGTATTGCAGTTTGTATGCAGGTGTCATACAGTCAACCCTTCATTTGAGAGTGAAGCCTTTTGTTATCAGCAGAGGTTCAAACTACTTAAACCCCTTCTGGCCCATTCTCTTATTTACTAAAGAATTCTATATCAACTAAAGTACAATCGTTGACATTTACTCATTGTCTCATTCACCACTACTTCAGAAAATATATTGATGATTATACTTCACTGGTGATGTTAGAAGCCGCCTGAAACATGTCAGGAGTTCTCTTCCTTACTTGCCAGAATAATAATAGTATTATTCATGACTATTGTTGTTTTCCCTCATTGCATAAATATTTCAACTTAGCTATATTATTGCTACCCAAATTAATTATAGTCACACTAACTTACCTTTGTGTTTCATTTGAATAGCATCTCTGAATTGTAAAATGCATGTGTTCTTGCATTGCAAAGAATTTGGTTTGTTTACAACAAAATATTTCTTACAGCAACATTTGCAGGACACCTCAATAAATAATCATCAAATTCTTTCTGTCTGTGATTGTAACAATGCTAATATTTATATTGTTATTGAACTCCAGATAGAGGAAACTTCCCCACATACATCTGCATGTATGCATATCCAAAGAAGAAAATAATATTAAAAAGTCATTACAGAGATGTTTGATGCCAAAGAGTAATCAATATAGAAAGAGGTTAAAGAATCAATAAACGTAATTAGTGTAAATATATTTAATGCAGATTGCATTAAAAAGCTAATTTGATTATGCAATGAGGAAAAAAACAATATTAGTCATTGACTAATATTGTTTTTTCTGGCAAGTATGGGAGAGAACAATCTCTGACATGTTTCAGTCTTATTCTGACCTCTTCAGTAAAGTATAGCCATCAATATATTTACTAAAGCAGTGATGAAATAATCACTACGTAAACGTACAAGATTCTGTATTGATTAGCAGAGGAAAATAGAATTCTTTAACAACTATTTCTGACCTGCATGAAAAGCAATATCTTATAGATGTATTTTTGTTAACTTAGAAATTATAGAGGGAGTAAAGAGAAAGAAAGATATTAGGGGTGGGATACTTTCATCTATATGTCCCTTAGATTGAACAGTATTCCATATTTGATAAGTTTGGAGATATAAAAGGAAATATATTTTATCTACCTTAGAATACAGACTTAGTGAAACCTCACTCTTTTCTGACTAGTAAACATCATTCTGTTGTGTGAAATGGGATACACTGAGCAACAGATCTATTTTATATTTTATATGTGAAATATTCACACAAGGAATACAAATGAAATTTTTTTTTTCTCTATCATGCAATAGTATTTACTTTGGATTTTTTCCTAGATTCCCATCTCATAGCTTTTAATTGTGTTTCAGACGACAAAGCGACGGGCCAGCGTTGCAGCGGTCTCTAAGAATCCTGCCCCAGTTGGGCCTGTACCTGGCAACCAAACATCCATGGTATGTATTTTTATAGTTCCTTCTAAATGTATTGCATTTGTTTTAAATTTCACTTTAAAGATGCCAGCTGCTAATCAGTACAAATTGTATATTTTTTATCACACAAGATAATTGAAAATCACAAGCAACTAACAGCACTAGTTAAAAATGTTATCAATTTTTAGATAAATTCCATTTTAAGGTTTTAAAAATCAATATTTATTAGACTTACTGTAGGAACAAATTTTATTCAATATTAATGAAATCTCTTTGTCATTATACACTTCATTTATTTAAAATTATATTTACAGCTTTTCATGACTTTAATGTGCAGCAGATAAGGTGGAGTTATATGGGACCAAAAAGGATAGACTATAACTAAAGCATAGTAAATAATATCTTCTTCTTTTCTTCTTCGCCAACTTATTCCTGGGAGGGGAATGGGGGCAGAGTCCTCAAACACTGCTTCCAGCAGGTCCTGTCTGAAGCAACTGTCTCCAACTGCTCCAGCTGGATCCCCAAGCAAGTCCAGCCAAGCTCATGGATGTTATCCAACCATCTTGCTCAGGGTTTACCCCTGGGTCTCCTGCCAGTTGGTTTTGCCCATAAAATATATGCAGCGATTCTTTCCTGAGACATTCGGAGAAGTAGTGGCTCTACTTGGAGCGACTCTCTGATCTCTGAGCTATGCTCTCTCTCGAGTAATGTTATTCCAAAGACATGAGAAAAATATCCAACCTACCCTTCAACAGGGACATATTCAAATGAACAGTACCTTATTACAATGTTGAATTAAAAAAATCAGCAACCAATTAACTCACACCTCTACACATCACTGCACTCTAAACATTAACACTTGACCAAGATTGACCAATGAAAATCAAATACAATGTGTTAATCATTCAACCTTCCAGAACTTCTAAACTAAGTTTACCTATTCATCTTTTTGTTGTCTGAAGGAATGCAAATTGTGAAAAATTCTAAATAGCAGTGGAGTGAATCATTGTCTTTGAATGAACATATGTATATATAAATTAAGTCATCCATGTTTGTCCCATTATTGGGTAAAAGTCAATAATTTCAACTTCAAGTGTTCAATCTCCAGTTTTTTTTTAAAAGGTTTGTGTCTACTTGGACACTTACAGATGTGACAGACACTTACAGATGTGTCTACTTGGACACTTACAGATATGATGCTTGGACACTTACAGATGTTATGCTTGGACACTTACATATGTGACGGACACTTACAGATGTAACATGTACTTTGTTAATGAACGATGACTATATGGCACCCTTTTATTTACATTGGGAAAAATAAAGTTAGGTACTTTTTCGACAGATCTCATATATATGTGTGAGGGGTGGGTGTCCTTGACAACAAAGGGATCCTCCTTCTCAACGAAGAGTAGATGCTGCAGTGCATGTGTAAAAAATACAATTTTGTATGGCTGTAAGACATGGAAATTAAATGCAGAGAATGTACAAAGGCTGGAAAGAATTGAAGTGAGCATGCTCCCAGGATGTATAATGTTAGTGTGCATGAACAAGAAGTGTGCATGAACAAGAAGTGTGCTCTAAGTATGTTTGTGCAGCACTTTACCTCTTTTTATTATGTCTATTACGTGTGGTTGGAATGTTATATAGGTGTTGTATGTGTCTCCAAATATTGGGTCGTCAAGTATGAAATTTATAGAAATTTGTTTTTTCTTCTACAAATTTCATACTTGACGATCCAATATTTTTTATCAAATAAAACACATATATGCTATTATATCCCTTCTCTTTGTAAAACAAAAACTCATTGGTTTCCTACACACCCTAAACATAATAGACAGGTGTCTATGAGATTGTTTCATTATGGTCCTTTATCCATTGTTTGGTAAATATTTAAAAAAAACATCTTTTTAAGGCTCAGGTGCTAGCAGGTTACATATGTCCTATATTAGAATACTGTTCACATACACGATATTTGTCTACCCATCATATGCATTATAGACTGTCCTGAAAAGCTACTTGTATTGAACAAGCCAAACATTAACTGCCTCTATTATAATGGTATCTGTTTTCCATAAATTAATAATTCTATGTTTGTCTATTTAAATCTATCTCTGCTGATCTAAATTTAATCATCATCACCATCATCATTCAACATCCATCTTCTACTCTAGCATAGAAGATGTACATTAATCTAAATTTAATCATTTCCATCATACTGTGTCTCATTTTTTCATAGTAATTTGTACCATTCTGCTGCATTACTCTAAAGCTTCTCTCTGCTTATTTTCTCCTAGAATTTATAAGAATTCAAACTTACATTAAATTTATTCTGTTTACCCTATCTTCAAGTCTGAGAGGATAAAATGACAAAGGACATTGCTCCATCTCCTTCAATATAGAAAAAATGAACAACAATTCAACTTAAATTACTATAATTACCTCTATCTAATAATTTTATGAAGGTATAAAAAGGCTAGAGGTATAGCTCTTCTTCCTCAGTTTAAATATTCTGCATTTTAAATATTCTGTTTAAGCTGCTTGTAAATATTTTTCAATTCATCTGCTGTAAAATGTATTTGTATGTTTCTATTCCTAGAGGTGAACTGGTGGTATTATTTTTTTAAATCATCATCATTGTTGTTAGTTTACTTCCATTTTTCCATTCTGGCATGGAGTGGACTGGTTGTCACAGTCTGAGATGTGATGATCTTGCTCAAATGCTTCATTTTTAGCATGGTTTCTACTGCTGGATGCTCTTCCGAATGACAACTTTATTGGGTGTACTTTATTGTATTATGAAAATATAATTGAATATTATTGGAATTAACTTATTCATCCAGCAAAACTACTTGCTTTTATTACTCTGAAGTAAAAATAATGTAAATGTTTTATTTAGGAGTTTAAAGTGCTTCATTATTAACTGCATGATGATGAGTTTAAAGTTTTCTATAGTCTTTCATCAAGACATGTGATTGTTTTCCTTGGTCTGTATGTGGGACAACAAACAAGTTTCATTTCTTCCTATCAATTTTAGTTAACTGCAGAAAAAGTACCCAGTTGTCAAAACAATTTCTCCAGCAGTTTACAATATCTAAATTTTCTAAAACCATTGGTATAGGTCAATGATTCCCAATTTGAATATTTAAGGGGACCATTTGAAAATGATGTTAATGAGAACAAACCTCAGGTTTTACTTTATTACTTTGACACCAAGGCAACTTTGGTGCACATTACTATCAGAAATTCCTGTCTCACCTCCTCTACACATTATTGTGCATTTGACACCACCTACACCAAGGCAACTTTGGTACACATTACTGTCAGAAATTCATGGCTCACCTCTTCTATACGTTATTGTGCATTTGACACCACTTATACACTTTGTTTACACTTAGCAGTTGATCATTGCTATTTCCATGTCAAAGAGAGACCTAACAATATTTTAGATGTTGAGGTAGGGCATGGTGCTCAAAAGGTTAGGAACCACTGCTATAGGTAAATCACTATAAAACTAGAGCTTATTTTATCAATTATTTCTTCAATAAATATTTGCTATATATTGATTTCTAGTTTAGGTAAAGACCAACAATTTTTTGAAGAAGAGCAAAGTTAATTAAATCAATCTCCAATATTTGACTGGTACATTATTTTATTGATCCTGTAGGGATGAAAGGTTAAGTTGGATCCAGCAAGATTTGAACTGAAAATGTAAAGAGTCAGAATAAATGCATCAATATCATTTCATCTGCCAATCCACTACCCTCAATATTAGCTATATATTTTCAGGCTGTTTTCTGAATATTTTGTCTACCTAACAATTGTATGCACTCAGTTAATTCCTCCTCCCATTTTTATTCACTTGCCTGCCTAGTGGATAATGTTCCCTTCTCAAATATGAGAGTATATAAGAATATTGTCCAAATATACATTGCTTTGCCTTTGCTCTCTTTAGAAATCCACATTTGTATTCTTTAAACACAAACTTCATTATGTTTTCCTAATTACTGTGAGTTTTTCTTATGTTTTTCTGTAGAACCTTTGTTCGAGATGTGTATTCATTAAAACAAAGACAAATTTGCATTTTTTTAAAATCTTATGGATGAAATATTTTTCAGTTTTAAAATTATTAACAAGTTGGTTTATTTCAGTCTTTTCTTTTGTTATTGTTTTTGTTGTATTTTTTTTTTCTTCTTCCCTATTTTAACAGGTTATCATCACTTAATTTTAAGGAATATTCTGTCAAAAGTCTATAGCATTATATAAAGTTTTGTTATATTTCAGTTCACAAAGTGTTTTCTAGTCTGGAAAAAAAACTATTTTTATCTTTACATTAAATTTGATTACTTTGTAAATTTTTCAGAAAATATTAATCTAATGAAGATGCATGCTACAATGCAAGAATGTTTGATTATTTTTTCTAAATATTCTATATTGGAATTATTGTATTTCATTAAACAGTACCAATGTTGAAACCACCTTGGATTTCAGATACAAAACTGTTCATTTTAAAGTGTTTATCTACTATATAAATTGGAAGTGGTGGACATTGTATATTTAAGTAAGTAGGTGTAGTCGGATAAACGTCGGAACGGCTTGGTGGAATGCAGCGAAAATTTACACAGTTATGCAGAATGACCCAAAGAGGCGTCGGGTCGACTTTTAGGGTTCAAGCTTCCATGGTTACGGAGAAAATCGATGAAACAGGAATTTCCCATTCAAATTGAACTGAGAGTAATCTGTGAACACAGAAGTCAATATTTCGAGAAACGTTCCAACCAAACGAAAACAGGAAGACGATATTTTGGTTCGTGAAGACGTTCCCTGGCAATGAACGGGGAAAAAAGCGAGGATAATACGTCGTTATGTGGAGTGAGAAGAACAATTTCATGCAAAGACAAGACCAAGTTTATGGTATAAATGGAGTCGTTAGACTAATATTCTATTTAACATAACAGAATGATTTCCAGCCCCGGAATTTAAGAATGATGTAAATAAAATTGAAAACTAAAATGACAGAGGTTATTAAAATAGTAAAAGTAAATAGTGAAGATTTAGGCCAGTACGCCCCGATGGACATACACATACATACGCACACACAAATACATACCCCCCCACACACACACACACACACACCCGAGCGCGCGCGCGTGTATAAACATTATGCATTTCTACAGCATTTTCACCAAACTTAAGACATAGGTTACTTATGTACTCCGGATGGTCATGGCACTTTCATTTTTACAGATATTGATTATAGGGCCCCCCGGCAAATAACCCCCTTTAACCACTTCCTTGGAGTCGACTGAAGAACTGCAGTGCAATGCAACAAAATGTCATAACTTCTGGAGTTCGCAACCGATTTTCACAAAACTTGACACATGGGCTACGTTCGTCATACAGATGAATGTGAACTCTCAGAATTGGCACATATTGAGTTGGGGACCCCTGGGGGCAGGAACCCTCTTTTGGAAAAAGCCGATGATTTTGTAAAAGTATAGTTTTCGAAGTAGCACTGAAGTATTGACATAAATGATATACACAACTGCTATTTAATACCTCTGCTAGTCCTTATATAAAAACCTTTAATCATCATTTTATTTTAGAAATTTTTCTTAAGTAATCTTCTAAATATCAGCTTATGAAAAGCTTAGTTCTTTTATTCAATTCCTCGTAATTTTTAACACATAGGCAATGTATTTCATTAGAAATATGGTAATGAAAGGGTTCAAGTTTCAAATGGTTTTGATAATAAAGTTCTATCTATCTGTCTGTGTGTTCAACTGTGTTCAACCATAATTACATGTTGATAATAATCAGATAAAAAAATCGTTCATTTTCTCTCTCTATCTATCTATCTCTCCCCTTCTCTCTTCCTCTCTCTCTCTCAACATTAGACAGTGATCATTGGGACTAATCATGTCCTTATTGGAAATGATTTCACTAGGTTGTCTGACTAATGTTGTTTTAAAATATCTTGTTATAAGATTTTTTAAGTTTCAAACCATTTAAAACATTTTTGTTTCCAAGGGGAATGAAACACAGCCATAATTATAAGAAATTTAAAGATGAACAGGTAATAATAACGAAATATTGTATTAGTTTCTTTTACTTTTTAAGCAGATGCATTAATCAGATATCTTAATACAAGTCATATTTTAATACTAGCTAGATGTTATTTATAGATGTATGAAGAATGTGAGTGATTTGATAATTGAATATATAAAATATATAATGGATTCAATTAAAATGATTTTTTTTTTTTTTTTTTTTTTTTTTTTTTGTCTATCAAAATATATATTTTAATTAAAATTATAGTTTTGAAGTTAATTTTACCTTAGCTTTTTAGTTGAAAGGTTTTCTTTTAATTTACTCATATGCCCCCACTCCCTCCATTGCAAAGTGGTCGTGGAGGTGTCACGACAAAAAAGCACCCAACACTCACTGTAAATGAGGTTGGTGTTAGGAAGGACATCCAGCTGTAGAAATCAAGCCAAAATCAGTTCCCATATGAGCGAGACAAGGTCACCCGTGGAAGAATGGACGTAAAACAGCGATGATGATGATGATGACACACTCACATATTCATCTTTATGTGTATGTATGGACCCATAACTCCAGAGGGAGTTGAAGGGACACCATATTGACATACAGCATTTCTAGGGCATCTTTTAACCTGGCAGATCCCATCTCCTCTCTAGGTCTGACTACAGCAGATTTCTTCTAGAGAAGGATAGAGACTGAGAGAAAGGAAATGAGAAAGTGATATAGAAGAAGAATTGACCCCAGTACTAGACCGGTACATTTTATCAACCTTAAATGGATGAAAGGCAAAGTTGACCTCAGTGGGATTTTAACCCAGTGTGTAGAGTCAGCACGAATACTGCAAAGCATTATATTTGATGTTGAAATAACTCTGCCAATTCACTGCCTCTTTATATGTAAGCAGTATTAATGAAATGAATAGTTGAATGTATCTTGCAATATCCAAAGTTTGTCAAAAAATACTTTCAGATATGAAAGCCAATCTCTAAAATATGTAAGATGTCACCAGCAAAGAATGGCAAAATAAATTAGTTACAAAGCAATATATAATGGCACTGGTATCTTAGTAATCTCATACATTAAGTTGTGCACTAAGCAGCTGAAGTATACAATAAAGTTATATCTGTATATGTACAGTATAGAGGTAACTGAAACTGCACAATTATGCAGTCACAGTTACTTCTATACTGTATATATATATATATATATATACAGATATAACTTTATACATTAATTGTTTTGCAATTAAGTATTTTTGAACTTTTTGCTTTGAGAGTTATTACTGCAGATTATCATTATTCTAAAAAATGGTGGTGTATTTCTGGATGGTGCTGCAACTTCTTTGTATCTTTGGAGTTCCTTTGTGTTATAACTGGAATTCCTTTACATTGATATAGCAGCACATTTCATTCATTTATGGGTGTGGAAGTGTGTGGCCTACTGATAAGGATGTTGGACCTATGGTCATAATGTTGTGGGTTCGATTCCTGGGCTGAGTCGTGTGTTGTGTTCTTGAGCAAAACACTTCATTTCACATTGCTCCAGTATACTCAGCTGAAAATGAGTACCAGCAATAGCTGCAATGGACTAGCATCCTGTCCAGTGGGGAGTCTTGTACTCTCAGTCGCTTCACACTACAAAACTAGGATAAGCACCAGCCTGATGAGCCTCCTGGCTTGAGACAGACTTTAGACTTAGATTGTTTGGAGGGCGATATCCCTGGGTGACACCAGGCACCATGAATTATAGGATTGTAAAGTATTATATCCTTATGATTAAAATTACCCATCATCAGCCATTGATTATTCAAACGTAAAATATTTAAGTAAACCAAATAGAATTTAATAAACTTTGATAAAGTCTTTAACTATTTTTATACCAATTAAACTGATTCTATTGACTTTTAACTAGATATTAAAATTTTAATTTTTGAAGCTGATGTTAAGACATTGTTTATAGAAATCTCATCCTGTCATAAATATTGCTTTAGAGTCTTGACTTAAAGTTATATAACTTCAGGGGAAAAAAAAGACATTAGATTTTAATTTATTCTGAAACCTAGTAAAAATCATGTTAAACAATTTTAAAGTATCATTTTTAAACTAAGTCACGAGCAAAGTTCCTCGTACTGCATAAATAACCTCCATCACAGTTTTTTCATTGAAAGCTTCTTTTTTTATGGAATGCAAGCAAACTGGAATAAAGGAAAAGTGCACTGAGCACAAAGAGAATGAGGTAAGTTTTGAGGTATCAGCACTCTTTCTAATAGAATCAGATTCTTGTAGATTATATTTCTCAAGAAATAATTGAATCTACTAGAAATGAAATGCATCCAACTTGGTAGATGTAAACATTTAGTTTAATCTTAGCTAGTTATGATCTTTAGTTGTCACCAAATTATATCTGCATGTCATTTTACTTGCTTTATGACATTTTCTTTTAATTTTTTTTTTCCAACATAATTTGCTGTTACTTTATTGAAAATTATACCACATTATTAATCTTTATTCCTAGCATGTTTTTATGGAATATAATATCAAGAAAAATTTCAGCTGTCTCAGTTTAGTATAAACCCTCACAAAATTTGATTATTGTATTTTTCTCTCAAGTTAATTTATCAATCTAGAAATCTAGAAATAACAGTTATTATTTACAAATCCCGCATTAAATGGAACAAAACCGTCTATCCCATGCTAGCATGGAAGATGGATGCTAAATGATGATGATGATGATGATGATGATGATGATGATGAAAGCTTTTTAAAATCAAAGAAAAAAAAAATTAGTTATCAACCATAACCTGAAGGAGATGGGCTCTTTAGTTTAGACAATTAGTGCTGGTGCCATTAAAAGATGCACCCAGTACACCCTGTAAATTGGTTGGTATTAAGAACATCCAGCCATAGAAAATTTGCCAAACAAAGAGTCAATAAGACTTTTTAGTTAAGTCAAAGTCTTATCAGCGTCCCTAGTGCTGATGCAACAATAAAATACAGCCTGGAAAGTACAGAAATAGATGTAAGTAAGATGCAGGCCCCCAGCCCATCTGAGGGTTCAGTGACATCTGTGATGACCTGTCCAACTCTTGCCAGTAGGCAATGATGAAATGAGGTTAGTGTTAGGAAGGGCATCCAGCTGTAGAAACCAAGCCCAAATCAGTTCTGTATAAGCAAGGCATGGTCACCTGACCTAGCATTGCCTCCAACAGGACAACTCGTCTAACCCATGCTAGCATGGAAGAATGGATGTAAAACAGTGATGGCGATGATGGTATCATCATCATTTACCATCCATTTTCCATACTATTCCACACTGACAATACTTTATTCATCAAAGATAAATTATTGTATCGATGTATGAAACTAATTAGGTTTTTATTTTTTTACTAAACCTAATTCTGGACATTGCTGAGATAGGAAACATTGTGTTTGTAAGTTTTATAAAAGGAGATATAAATATAGAAACACATATGGCATATTATTATAGCAGATAAGCAAACATTTGTGATAATAGTCAGAAAAAAAGTGAAACAATCTAAGACAATAATAAACAATTCTCATGTGCAATGTTATATCACCTGTGAAAAGATATAAAAAAGAAATGAATTAAGTTTAGAAAATCTCACTCTACAATAAAATGTATTCATTTATTTTGCCTGAAACTGCTTTATATGGCAGTGTTGTTTATATTTCAGGGTCGTAATATTCTTTGCATCTTTTATAATATTTGAAGCAATTTTTTCAGATGAAGACCACATTTTGAAAATATACTCTCAGGTCTCAAATAATGCCTCACCTCCATCTTCGTCGTCATCCCTATTAGATTTTGCTTAAATTTCATTTTAAGTGGTAGCATTCCTGCAACAATTAATTTTCTTTAGACATTAAAAAACATTTTACATGAAAAAAAAGAACATTACAAGAAATCCCATATGTTATAAAATAAATAGGATGGGTTGGGGTCTCAATATGTAAACCAAACGACTAATTCCAGTTTTTAAAATAAATCAAGGCAGTCAACCTAGAAAAATTATCGATTTTTCACCCAACTCCTAATATTATTTGGGACCCAAGGGTATGTACTTGTCTAATCCTAGTCAATGTATATCAGCTTATTAATTGCTATACTTCTAATTAACAATAAAGCAACAATGTAAAACAAGGATTTCATTTTAAACCATTACATTAGAAATTATGTCATGCTTTAGATGAATCATAGTTTGATCAAAATGTATTTTCTTAGTGTGACATCTAAAGTCACATTAAGAAAGTTTTCCTCATATTAAATAACATTTTCAGAACTAATAATAAAATGAATATAACAAATATATTTTTAACCCTTTAGCATTTACATTACTATATATTCAAGATAAAGGCTTTACCTCACATAATATTGAATCTATGATATTTTGATATTATTTATTTTAAGAAGAATACCTTAACATCAGTATGAGTGGCTAGTTACAACCGGTTTGAACAGAAATAGGTGAGAAAATTCTGGCCGGATACAGCCGGTTTAAATGCTAAAACAGTGTTGAGGTTATAACCCCAATAGTGAATAAACAAATTAGCTTATAGATTTATTTCAACTTAGCTGGACATCATTCAGATTCAGTGCAATTTCAATCTCAAATATTCTCTGTTAGACTATCAGTCATTCTCAAGAATATCTCATTTAGTAAGTTGAGGAATTAATTGTGAAACAGTATAAAACATATGAATAAATTTAACCCTTTCATTACCATATTTCTAATGTAAAACACTGCTTAGGATTTTCAAATAATTTTGAAAATAATCCAGAAATTGGAGGGATTTGTAATATAACTTTCTCGTTATTAAGCTGGTGTTTGGAACATAAGTTAATGGTTCTTACATAAATTTATGATGGAAAATTTTTAGATAACTATAAGCACTTTAACCTTTTGGTTACCAACCCAGCCAAAACTGGCATTGGTTCTTTGAAATAAAACCACCCATTTTAAAAATCTTCCAACATAATTTTATATAAGAAAGAACCTTATATTAAATTGCCATTTTAATGAAATAATTAATAAATGCATTCATGAGTTTTATATTGAATAATAATATTTGATTCATTTGCAAACAAACAGCCTCATGAGGCTGTATTTTTGATGACCATTGCCATCCTTTTGTTCTAGCAGTGACCCAGAGAAACAATCGACAATAATATTGTTTCTGGGTTGTTGCCTTTGTCAGGATTGTGTCTCTCTCCTGTCACACACTAGAACTCTTGAGAATATATACTATTCTCTAAAGTATACATCGACTGATTAGCCTAATTTACATACCAAGCAATTTTACGTTTGGCTTTGCCAAAAATTAAAAAACAAATTTAGAATTTTGTTTTTGAATCAAATATTATTATTATTCAATATAAATCTCATGAATACATTTACACATCTGCTATGTTAGGGCAAAAGAAGAAATTCTAATTTTGAAATAATTGATAATTTTAGTAAATTCTTCAATAAAATAGAGTGTATTTCGTTAGAAATGCAATTATGAAAAGGTTAAAACAAGCAATTTTATATTATAGAAGCAGGCACAGTTTCAGGTGGTTTGATATCAAAAGGGTTAAAATGTAACAAGTAAAATCTCAGTCTCTGTCATACAATATATATCAGTCAATATCAAGAATATATTATTTAGTGATGGCGGTGGATTGGCAGAATCGGTAGAACGTCAGACAACATGCTTTGTGGCATATACTTATGGCTCTTTGCGTTCCAAGTTCAAATCCCACCAAGGTTAGCTTTGCCTTTCATCCTTACGAGGTTGATGAAATAAAGCACCAATAATGCACTGGGGTCAATTTAACCAACTTGCCCCCCAAAATTGCTGGCCTTCGGCCTATAGTAGAAACTATTATTTAGTGATGTAGGTTTACTTATTAGTTTGCAAAGAAAAGTATGCAACACATAATAGAGCATATGAGTAAATTTAAAATGTAAGAATATAGTAATAATCTTATACTAAAAGCTATGCTATTGATTTATGATAAATATTGACTGATATGTAAATAATTTGACAAAGAGAGTTGTGGTTCTAATTGCATTAAAGCTGAATGAAACCCAACAAAGTTGAAATTGGATTTTAAATCCAAAAATTATATTATGCTCTAAGGTATGATATGTCATTTTTTCTTGTTCAATAAGTTTTTTTTTTCCAGGAGAAGACTTGCAGATTATTAGCATAATTGTGCACTTGAAAATCATCTTGTTCATTTTGTTATATGCTGTAGACTATATAAAGCTACATATGTAAATACTAAAGAAAATTGACTAAGGTGTACAACAGGTTGTAAACAGTGATCCTGCTCTTAAACCTTTAGCATTTACATTAATTTATATTTACTATCATATTTTCACAGTAAAGGCTTTACCTCACATAATTATCTCACATAATATCAAATCTATGAAATTTTGATATTATTTATTTTGAAAACAATGCCTTAAAACATCAGTGTGAGTGGCTGGTTACAACTGGTTTGAACAGAAAGAAGTGGGAGAATTCTAGACGGATACGGCCGGTTTAAATGCCAAAGGGTTAAACTCATGTGAGATCTTTACTTGAATTTAGACTTTTTAAATTAAAATTGTGTCACTTTACCAATAAGAAAATAAGAGAGAAGAAGATAGAAATAAAGACACCTATGTGAAATCGTAGCAGTATTGATGTATAATTTGAAGAAAATATATTTCTCAATTTCTTCTTTGACAGATATTTTTTCATTCCACATGGGTATTAAAGAATTGTTTTGTTGAAGTTTTTATATCTGAATGCTTTTCTCCTGCATATTATTCAACTACGAAGAAGGGAACCCCATTTTTGTCTTACAAATGAGAAGTAAAGTTATGTATTTTAGGTTCTACATACTTAATTATAAAGACTTCAACTATTTTTATACCAATTAAACTCATTATATTGATCTAAGGTTTGAAGCATTTGTTCATAATCATTTTGTACATTGTCAGACTTCTCTAAAATTCCTTACAATATTACTTTCTAAAACACATGCATTCTTATGTAATAACTACTACATATAATATATATCACTTATACTGGTTTATAAGTGGTACCTTTTTCCATGAAAATATATCATAAAAAAGCTAGCATGTGACTTATCTACTGGACTTAATCAGTTCAAAATATATGGTATATTATGCATGTGTGTAAAAGGGAGATGAAACCTGTACATAAATATATACTACACACACACATTGGGTTTGGTGCTTTTCAATACTTTGCACAATAAACCTTTTCTAAATAGCTAAAATATACCATTTATAGTGCAAATATTATATTATTTTGGTGTCCACACCTTCTGTCAATGAGGATCTAACAATTTGGTGATATTAAAGAATACTTAACAGCAAGCTTTTCTTTTCTCAAGGAATAACCTCTTTCCCACTTATCTTGGAGAACAAGGATCCAGAAACCATATATTCCTTGTCTTACTATACTTAGTTGTATTTTCTTTAAAGCCTAAAAATTCATTCTATTACCATTAATTCTATTAAAACCTAATTGTTTTTGACACTTTACAAGGTCTAAATATGTTCCATGAAGGAGTTAATTTCTTGTGTCTATTATAATATTGCCTCTGGATTATTAGTATCATTAGATACTGTTTAGATGAAAAAAAGTGACAAATTCTCTTGCTTAAATGTTATATGTTACCTTCCTTTTTTATTCCAGCTCTGTTTTCCCCTTGTTTAAAACTGCCCAATGAGCTCCTTTCTACTTTTTACCTAAATACATGATCATTCTTTGTTTTGGATCTATACTAAATGTTCTCTGTAATTTCCCCTGAGAAAAAAACTTGAAATAGGTAATAATGGTAATAGGTATTTGTGTGTGTGTGTGTACATTATTATCATCTTAAGAATCATTTTAACATCCATTTTTCCCTTTTCCATGTGTTATAGGAGTTTATACGTTATAGCATATCACCATTCACAGAAAAGATCCATAGAAGTGGTTAATAGTTTCCGATGTCTAGGTGATTTAATTAGCAGCAGAGGAGAGTGCTCTAAGAGCATAATAGTTAGAATAAGGATAGTATGGAAAAAGTTGAGAGAGCTGCTTCCTCTGTTGACAACAAAAGGACATCTGTGTGTGAAGTATGATGCTGCATGGTAGTGAAACATGGGCTGTAACTGCAGAGGACATGCATAGACTGGAGAGAAATGAAGTAACCATGCTTTGTTGGATGTGCAATGTAAATGTGAGAAAAGGGAAGAGTTTGGAAGAACTGACAGAGAAGTTGGATTTAAGAGGAATCCAAGGTGATGCGCAAGGACGATGATTGCTGGGTGAAGAAGTGGAAGGTAGCCACTGTAGAGGTAGGCAGAAGTGGTGAGAGCTGATCTCAAATTGCTGAGACTAGCAGAGGAGATGACAAAAGAACGCGATGAGTGGAGAGATGTTGTGCTGAGAAGGACCTGTCTGACACATGCAAGTGTAGAAAAATGGACATAAAAATGATGATATACTAATAAATTTATGAACATACAGCCACTTACACATTTGCTTAATGAAAATTTGCAGAGTCTTCAAACACTCCTTCCAGCGAGTCCTGTCAGAAGCCACCATTTCCAACTGATCTCGTTGAATCCCCAAGCGAGACCAGCCGAGCTCATGGATGTTATCCAACCATCTTGCTCAGGTTCCCCTGGGTCTCCTGCCTGTTGGGTTTTCCCAGATATTTTAACCACATGTCCTTATTTCATCTTAATATAGTAATTGATAAGCTTTGTGATTTAAATACTCTGAACTTGAAATATACCTGTCAGGTAAATTGGTAAAATTGGGCAATTATTTTTCTGTAACTTATTTTCCTTTCTCAAACAAATAATTATTGGAATATTTTGAAACCTTTGTATTTAAAAAGTTAGAAAATTCTTTTCTTTTGTTTCATCTTTTGCCTTTAACATTGTTATTTCTTACTAATTAGAAGAGCTGATATTAGTGGTTTTATTTTGGAAAAAGTATCAATAGGCTTTACTAGCTGTTTTGATGTTTATTATATTTCTCTTTGTATAATTTTCACAGCTCCATTATGCACATTTTGTAGTCTATTTTAGAAATGTCACTTGATTTGTGTATGAAGCACTTTTCTTTGAATTTCCAATTTTAATATTTGTATTTGTATTTATGATTATTTCAGGCAGATTTTGGTCTATTTAATGTAAATATGCATGTTACCAATTATGCTAATTTGTTAACAGAAATTTGTATATAATAATGATGTCTGCAAAATATGTCACAAGTATAAAAATGGTTTATTTTGTTTATTACTCAGGAAGATTTATTCTTTAAACAGTTGCAAAAATATATGAACTATTCTCGGGTCTCAAATAATAGATATGGTTGGAATAAATAGGATAGGGGTTGGAAAATCTGTAATTTTTCTAGGTTGTCTCCGTTGATTTTTTTAAAAACCAGAATTAGTCGTTTTGTTTACACATTTCAAGCCCAACCCATTCTATTTATTTTATAATGTATATGTAATATTCTTTTTTTTTCATGTATGTCTTTTAATGTCTAAAGAACATTAATTATCGCAGGAATGCTACCACTTAAAATAAAATGTTGCTGAAGATAGCTTAGCAAAATTTAATAAGTGGGGAGTGGGGGAGAATCTGAAAAATTAATAAGCTGGAGAGACGATTATTTGAGACCCAAGAATACCTGCTATAGATTTGCGCTTAGATTTATACATATTTTAGAAATTAGATTTTGTAAATGTTATTTTATTCAACTTATAAATGTTAAGTTAATTTATAATTAAGAATTTAAAATGTAAGTTTTAATGTATACTAGACCACCCATGACCCATTGGGTCACATTCACTTAAAAATAATTTTTAAATAATTAAAATATACACAGACATGTATATAATGTAAAATGAAATTGGAAGGCCCATAAATATATATATGTATATATATATATATATATATATATATATATGCAGGTGTCTGTGACCTATATACACCGGTCACAGGCACACACATATATACATATATATACACACACACACACTCTTAGAAATTGTTTCTTTGAAGTCACCAGTTATAATTTCATTCAACAACACCACCATCTCTCTCTCTCTATTTATGAAGGTACCCGGAAAAACCCCGTATCTCGGAAACCCGTGCTCCGATTTACGCGAAACTTGTTTTATTCCATTTGTATTCCCATTTCAGGGTCAACTTCCTTTCAAAGTATTTTCCCATTATGCACCCTTTTGGCTATATTACATTACAGGCAAGCAAGCAAGCAAGCAATCCCAGACTTTGAGTAATATATAGATAAATATATATATCAAACCAAATGTATTTTGTTTTGTGCAAAATATAAATTTTAGATTATAAAATTATTAGAAATAAATGTAGGGTGAAAGTGAGTGTTAGTATAAAATGGACATATTTGTAAATAACCACCTCCTTTTGGATGCTGAGTTTTCATCATTTGTAAGTGACCAACAGTATCTATTGTTCCAGATCAAATGAAATCTGTTATCTTCTGTTAAACATCAGCACACCTTTATGATAATAATAATGAAATTATTGTGTACAGTGCTCAGGTGCACTACAAGTCATCAAAGGTGATTTTATAGTACATAGAATAATGTACAAATCTCAGGGAAGTGAAGTGTATGGAGGGGGAATATCAGGTGTGGTGTTGGCGAATTTCGAGAAGCATAGAGGTTTTGAAGGATGCAATGTCCCGACAGCTAACAACCTTTGCTTTTGAAAACTTTAACTTTTTTCTTACCAAACTACCTGAAACCTCCCCTGTTTCTAATATACAAAATTGTTTATTTTAAAGTGTTTATATTTATCTTAAAACCTTCCATTGTAATTTTATGTAAGAACCTTTTTTAACCCTTTAGCAATTACATTACTCTATATTTACCATTGTATTTTCACAGTAAAGGTTTTACCTCACATAGTTATCTCATATAATATTGAATCTACAAGATTTTGTTATTTATTTTGAGAACAATACCTTAACATCGGTATGAGTGGCTGGTTACAGCTGGTTTGAACAGAAAGAGGTGAGAGAATCTGGCCAGATATGGCCGGTTTAAATGCTAAAGGGTTAATTTATATTAACTAAATCCCTCCAAATTCTAGATTATTTTCAAAATCATGAAAATTATAATCAGTGTTTCACATTAGAAATATGGTAATGGAAGGGTTAAGGAAAGTGCTGTTAATATCCTTAACACGAGTCAGGCCTTTAATTCTGTTTAGGGTGAAAGGGTACTAGCAAAGACTACTCATTTGTAGAAAGTGACAAAGTCTCCTGTTTTACAGCAATTTTTTTCACTTTTAATACTTCAACAATTTATACAACAAATATATTACGTGTGTATGAAAGTTATCTATATTTATTTTACTCCTTTGTTCTTGAAAGAAAATTCTTTCTAATTATCATTTATAATTCTTTTATATTTCAACTCATTTTGTGGGGTGGGGGTGGGGTCTCATTTGTAATCATATTTATGTCTCTTAAACTTTATCTTTATTTTTTCTCTATTCCAGTATATTATATATAAAATGTCTCTATATAGACAACATTATTGTTTATAAGATACAAAACTATTCAAATGATATAAACATTTTTCAGTTTCTCTATCATTCCTATCATTTCTTTTGTCATATAGCAAAACATTTAGTTTTTATAATGTACATAAAGTTCAAAATATTTCAACTGATTAATTTCTTGGAAATGTAGCATATTAAATCTTACAAACATGACTATAAAATTTGGTGCTAGACAATGTTATAGATTAAGTCTATCACTCAAAAAACAGGAACAATCTCTCAAATGGGCCTATGTATAGTCTCTGTATACACAATTTCACTCAGAGAGCTTCCGTCAACCTGAGGCTAACTCCTTAGACACAAAGCCATTTACTTATATATATATATAATTCCAGAGTCAAGCCAGATCAATACAGATCGAACCTTGATCTGATCAGTAGCGAAACACGCATCACCAACCAATAAATGTAATGAAGGAGTAACCTTATATTATTATATTACACTCTGGACGGTGAATTGGCAGTATCGGTAGAGGGCTGGACGCCATGCTTTCTAGCATAGTAACGTCCCTTTACGGTCTGAGTTCAAATCCCGTCGAGGTTAACTTTGCCTTTCATCCTTACGGGGTCGATAAAATAAAGTACCAGTAATGTACTGGGTAATTGCTGGCCTTGCACCATAAGTAGAAACAATTATATTACACTCTGTCTAGCTCTACACCTCGATACTGACATGAACCTAAACATCGAGTGCTCACCTGGGTGAACCTACAGTAACTCTGCGTTACACTCCCTGGATATATATATATATATATATATTTATATATATATATCATCATCATCATCATTTTACGTCCGCTTTTCCCTGCTTGCAAGGGTGGGACGGGAACTGATTCTGGCTTGATTTCTACAGCTGGATGCCCTTCCTAACACCAACCCCATTTACAGTGAGTGCTGGGTGCTTTTTTGCCATGGCACCTCCATGACCACTTTGCAGTGGAATGATATGGACCCCAGTCCCTATCATCTCATTTCTACAGCTGAGTAAACTGGAGCAATGTGAAATAAAGTGTCTTGCTCAAGGAAACAACACATCACCCGGTCTGAGAATTGAACTCACAACCTTTCGATTGCAAGGCCAATGCTCTAACCACTAAGCCATGTGCCTCCATATACATATCAAAACCTATAGTTTAAAAAAATTCAGAATATATCCATACTTATTTATATAAAACTAATATTAATATCAGTTTTATTACTTTATTCAATTTTTTTTTACACACACACATATATATTTATAAAAGGTGTAGGAAGCTTAAGCATATTAAAATGACTGCAAGTACAGTCAATTGCTGTAAAATAGTGCAGCCACTGGCAACTTCTTTTTCCGTGTCTAAAGGTCTTCTATTTTTATAAGCTATTTTATAGCAACTGACTTTATTTGCAGTTATTTCCTATGTTTGAGCTTCCGACATCTGTAAACTTATTCCCTCAGCGTTTCAGAAATATGAAAGTTCAAGCTTCGTACATGAAGTTTGTATAGATAGGTAGATATGTTTCTTTATTAGCCACAGGGGCACAAAAGAAGGGGACAAATACAAAGGGGGAAGTTTACATACAATAAAAACGTGTAAAATATCACAAATGCAATTTAAAAATTAGTCGATTTTCCCCAATAGGGGGAGACAGTTCATATGGGTAACACAAACCCCCGAAAAAATGTGCAACCCTCATCTCCAGGAGTACGAAGAGTTTGTACTCCTTTCCTCTCCTCCTCCTTTTCCTCAACCTACAGGCTGATATAGAGAGAAGGCCCATTCACTCGGGCCATTCTCACCACTTTCACCCACCTTTCATAAAACTTGCTGGGGTACAGCACATCTCTCTCCATCCTGATTCTTCTTCCAAAGTGGTATTTGAAAAAAAGAATCAGTTGTTGGCCGGAGAGAAAGGTGTCTGACCTCAGCCCTTTTAACCTTGTCCACCATACAACCTCTTTCGCCATAGCTATCACACAAAGGAAAACTGCCTCTCCTTCGTTTTTGAAGGAGGGTGGCGGTTTGATAGATAGATAGACAGATATGGTGGTGGTGGCGACAAACACTAATTTTTTTTTAATCTTGCATCTTTATGGAAAGATGGTAAGAGTGTGAGAGAGAGAGAAAGAGAACTAATAGACGTACTTTTTAAAACTTCAGTCATACTCAGGCAAGGGGGTGGTAAGAGTGTGAGTGAGTGAGTGGGGGGGGGGCAGTGGTGTAGACATTTTTTCTTTTTTAAACCTGCATTATAAATGAGGAAAATATTCCATTTTAGTAATTATTTGTTAGTATATTGTGTGTATTGTATATATATATATATATATATATATATATATATATATATATATATATATATATATATATATACACACATATATATGTGTGTGTGTATATATACACAGACATATATAACATTTTAAAATATATATGTATATATGTCTTCTTATTCACCCTTTTATTCCTGAGAGGGCCGTAGGAGCATAGTCCCCCAGCGGGTCCTGTCAAAAGCAACCATTTCCAACTGATCCGGCTGGATCCCAAAGGTAGACCAGCCAAGCTCATAGATGTTATCCAACCATCTTGCTTGGGGTCTACCCCTTGGTCTCCTGGCAGTTGGTTTTACTTGTAAAATCTGTCCAGCAATTCTTTGCTGAGACATTCTGATATTCAATTGGGAGTAACCACAGTTAGTAAGATACTCATTACATAGCAGAGTATAGATATTTAATATAGAAATGGCTTCTACAGTAGTAGAACTGTTTCATTCAGGAGAAATCATCAGGAAGCTGCTTCCTGATGATTTCTCCTGAATGAAAAAGTTCTAGTCCTGTAGAAGCCATTTCTATATTTTATATATATATATATATATATATATAACACATAAAATGCCATATTAATTGTTAACACTTGATAGTGTTTTCTAATTAAATTGTGGTATTTCCATAGCACCTACTAGTATATAATCAACAGTACTATTACAACTTATATTTGTCTGCATACACTAAAACTTAAAACAATTTTTTAACAATAACGTTGTTGCTTACAAGTTTCCAATGGGCCAATCACTGGGTCTCTGCATTTGTGTGAAGTCACGTGACTTAGTGCTTGGAGTGTAAGACTCGTGATGATGGGATCAATTCCTGAAGTGGGTAGCTCCTTCTGTTAGGAGTTGCGGCTGGCAGGTAGTATCAGCTATCAAAAAACCAATGGAAACATTGCTTCTTTGGTTTGATTTGACAATCAGCATTTATGATGGCCAGAATGACAAAGGAGCATATTTACTACTCAAGCAGAACAAAATACTGCAGGGTATTTTTGTTTAAAAGCACTGGTTTATTGCTTTGCCTGGTGATGTTTACCTCTTTTGCCAATATACATAAACTACAGGCTTCCACACAATTTCTGCCTACCAAGCTCCACATACATAGCATCCATATAGTATGATCAAACTTGGCACCACATGGTTTTGCTCAGTCGTTCCTCTTTTCCCACCATGCCTAAACGGCTTTCTTGTTTTCTGTCTTCATTTTCGTTTTTTTTCATGTATTTACTGGACATTCTTTCTGTTTCTCCATTGTGATCCTGTCTCTGTTTTGTACTCCTGAAGAAGGGCTTAAGCCCGACACGTCAAACTTTCTTTCCTCTTTTCAATATAAAGCATGAAACTAATAAAACTTTTTGTACCTCTGTCTGTTGTCTCCTTCAACTATATATATATAATTTTGATCTTTTTTTTTTATTAATGTCTATAATAATTACCACTCTACTTTGTTACAGGGCATCATGAATAAACAAGAAGTGTATCACCGAAGATCAACATTACCGGCTGGTAAACTATTAAGACGTGTAAGTTCTTTTGAAAAGGATCAGTACCCATATGAAGACTCAAATGACAAGTAAGTGAAAAGATTAGTAACCTCCAATCCAATCCAGGACCTTCTCACTCCTGTTGGAGGAACCCTTCCCTGTTTGACTTCCACCACTTTCTGTTTGGTTTTGGTTATGTCAGGGGTGTAGCCATACTCACCATGCTTGACCAATTGCAGATTGGTGAGGCTATTTAACCCATAGTTAAAATGAATGGGCATTGCTCTGAGGAGTTCATCCACCCTTCTAACAACTCTTGTTTTTTTTTTTGTGCTGCTGGGGTTCCACTTACTCTCCTCACCAGACCAGGGTCTGGAAGGGGAGCCAGTTTAGGGTTACTTGTGTGTGTGTCCCTTTTATCTGTATGCTCTCTGCGTTTTTTTTTCTCTTTTTTTCTCTCCTTTTTTACTTCCCCAATAACTTACAAAAGTTATTGATGCACTGGAGAGATATATTGTCTTTAATCCATTGAAATGTCCAAGACCTCCAAGATAAAACTGAAGACGGGACTTGTCCCTTGTTTGTGCTTTCCTTTTATTTCTAAATATAATATATATATATATCATCAATCTGATTAAGACACATACTTCAATGGTTATGAGACTGAGTAATAGCCATCATCATCATAATTTTACACTTACTTGGGTTGAACAGATCCTTTCCAGTATAGCCTCCCTCTACCTGTTGTGTTCCTTCATCATCTCCTCTGTGAGGTTCATCATTTGGAGATCAGCTCTAACCACCTCTGCATAGGTTTTTCTTGATCTTCCCTCTGCTTCAGCTTCTTTCTACTGGCATTACCTGCCACTTCTTCATCTAGTGTTCATCATCCAAACCAGCATGATCTTCTCTCTTGCACACTACATCTTATTCCTCTTATACCTAGTTATTTATTCCATTTCAGTCATTAACTGCCTACCTACAAATATATACTCAACGTAATGTATTTAGGACACTTATATTTTGTTTTTACACATACATGTGTGTGTATGTGTATGCGTATGTATGTGTACATATATATACACACACACGTGTGTGTGTGTGTGTGTGTGTGTATATATAATGTAAATACAGTATAAGAAAGTTTGCTTCTTTCAAGTTTCTGGTGATTTCTGCAGATCATTATACAGTTTGAGTTTTAATTCAACAAGATATTTAAAACCTCAACCATACAAATGACAGGATGTAAACTGACATCTCTTTAGCCAGCTTATCAACATTATGTGGGCTTGGTCAACTGAAACTCATTAACATTATTTTTTAGAAATTATTTTAGAAATTTTTACAAAATTATATTTTGTTTCTTTAAAATAATAAATGTTTGTCATATCTAATTTTGTTTTGTTTGTATGGGTTTTTTTCTAATCAATTTCTTATTCATTAAAATTATATCATCATCACCATCACCTGTCTGAATTCCAATTAGAACATAGGCTCTTCACAGCAGTCGTTAAATGTGTTCTGTCTTTTGCTGTCCTTTCCATTTGGTTTCATGTCATTCTTATCATCATCAATTCCTCGTCTATTAATCCCTACCAAGTAGTCCTGCCTTCTTTTCCCCACCTGGGTTTTAATCCAACTTGGATTTAGCTCAGAGGTCTTTGTAGCTCACAATAAATATATGGCTAGCTATTTTCCCTGTATAAATCAGATTGTTTTGTGATGGTTAGATTGTGTTTATTTTTTGAGAAATGATTTCTTAAATAATACTCAGCTAATTTTAAACTATGAATTAAAAAAGAAAATAATGGTTATATTGAATATATATTTGTTATATTAAATATATTTGTCCTACCCATGTTAGCATGGAAGATGGACGTTAAACAATTAAGATGATGATGATAATTGAACATGAATTCTTTTTGTTAGCTCTTATTTTGCAATATTTCAATGATAAAATATGAGAATGGGATGCTTTTTATTAAGTAGACTCAGATAAAAGTCTTCTACTTATTAAAGCTGCAATTATTATTTGGAATAAGGAATTTGTACAGAGCTAAATACCATACAATATTTAGTTTTACACCACCACATAGCATTTTGTTAAGATTGATCTTATCGTTCTTCTTGCCAAAGTTGCTGAAATAATGCTGCTAATAAATGGAAGTCAAATTCCATTTCAATTCTCTGCCTCCTCTAATCTAATTATTACTACTTCTGCTTCTTTGTTTTGTTATCAAAACTCATGTAGAGATTGTAGTTTGGTAATTTTATCTATCTTTAATCTTCACATCTAAATAGAGAAACAATTTATAGAGATCACTCTATAGACAAAACTTTGAATGAAACAAATGAAGAAAAAGAAGAAAATGATTTTCAAGTTGGGTGAGTTTTTAATTTTTGTATTTTATCTAAAGTGTCCTAATGAAAGTAAATTGGTTGTTATAGTTTTATTTGATTGACTTCAGCTAACAAAATAGTAAGTAGCCTTGCAGTCTATTCAAATGGTTCTCTTGAAATATTAGTTAGATAAATGTTATTGTTTGTATATAATAAATAATAAAATTGCTGCCTCTGTTTAAAAGAGAAGGGTCTCTCTGTATTGATGTGGCACTGCAAGAAGGATAGTTTTATATGTGTAGTGGATGCAGATAATTTGCAGTGATTGGTGAGTATTAAGTTGAATATCTTCCTTAAGATTTGTAAATTTAATTTACAAAAAAAAAAGTAAAGGAAACAGTCAGTGAATATAGGAAAGATAAGGACATTGACAATACATGCTAAGTGAATGAAGTGTGGATTCTACATATGGTAGAATGAAACCAAGGAAGACTTAAATAGAAGACTGACTGGGATAGCATAGGATGAAGTGATATGGAGAAGGGTTGTACTACAGACCCTTCATACCTATGCCAGCATAAAAAAAAATTATATCTCTATTTCAATAAATCTAATACATGATGTATTTCTTAAATTCAACATTTATGTATGTGTGTATATGGTTTAGTCGTAATTCAACATCTGATGCCATGTTTTACATGAATACATAAGATTAGACACAATTGAAAGGTTTTGGTCAAGCTGACATGATGCTAGAAGACACCCAAGGTGCTTCACAGTGGGAAATAACCTGGAATCACATGTGAAGCAAACTTCTTAACTACACAGCCATGTCTCTGCTTTCCTCCATGTGTGATTATATATCATCATTATCACCATCATGGGGGGCAGGTGATTGGTAGTATCAATAGAGTGTAAGGCAACATGCTTTGTAACATAGACTTACAGCCCTTTACGTTCTGAGTTCAAATCCCTCCAAGGTTAGTTTTGCCTTTCATCCTTATGAGGTTGATAAAATAAAGTACCAGTGATGCACTGGGGGTCAATTTAATTGACTTTCCCCTCCCCCTAAAGTGCTGGCCTTGTTCCTATAGTAGAAATCATTATTATTATCACCATCATTATCATCATTTTACATCCACTTTTCTATACTAGAAGACATTTTCATACAGCCAGATGTCCTTTCTGATGCCAACCCATACTTTAATTTATTTTAAGTATAGCTGTGAGATATATTGCTTATGAAGGGCTTAAGCAAATTTCACTAATATCTTTCAACATAAGGATGCAGACAGCTTCTTACACTTATATAGACACACAATGAACTTCCTTACACATTTTATCTTCCGAATTCACTCACACGGTGTTGTTTGGCCCCAACATGTCACATAGTAGGATTGAACCCAGCACTACATGGTTGTAAAGCAAACTTTTTAACTCTACGGCTACACCTATATATATATGTGTGTGTATGTGTGTCTGTGTGAGTGTGTGTGTCCACACTATAAAGTGGTCATGTTGGTGTCATGACAAAAAGCGCCCAGTGCCTGCTGTAAAGTGGTTGTTTTGGTGCCATGATAAAAAGCAATTAGTCCACACTGTTGGCATTAGGAAGGACATCCAGCAGTAGAAACCAAGCCAGAAACAGTTCTGTATGAGCAAGACACAGTCATGTGACCTGACTTGTCTAAACCCATGCTAGCATGGAAAAATGAATATTAAACTGTGATGATGTATATGTTTGAAATGTGGGAATTTAAACAGAAAATAACTGTAACAACAATAAATAATAGTAACTTTTTAAAATCAGTTAAAATACTCTTAGGGACAGAAGTGGCCAGCAGCCACTATAGAGGATTTAACTCTGTAATGGCTGCTATCCACTATCTCCCTAACAGTATTTTACCTGATTTTTTAAAAGTTATTATTTATAACAGTCAAATGTTGTTAGAGTTATTTTCTGTATTTGGATTCCTACAGTTCAAGTTTTAAATCATTCAAGTATCTCAATAAATCATATGATTGCTGTTACTGGCCACCTCCCATACCATGCTGCTCTCAACGAGCTTATAAAGCATGGCCTGGATGGCACAGGATTCCCTTCCCAGCTCAAGCCAGCATAGCTGGACTGAAGGGATGGCAAAAGGCCAGATGGCATGACTATCTTACTGTTCCACTGTGGTAGACCCCTCATCTGGGATGCTGTGACACCTTCTCTAGTGGTATTGGGGGTGGAGGATACTTGTTTGGACATCACACATTTCCTCTTCTCACCACACTTTCACTCTGTGTATTATAATGACACCTAAGTTCTTTTTGTATGATGTTTACAAAAATGTTTGTGTTTATAATATAATTTACTGACTTGGAAGAATGTAGTACTGAATGTTTCTAACATTCAGTAAAATATTCATATAAATTACAGCGAGCACTATCTTCTGTTGAATATAGATTTTATACTGATGTTTATATATAGAGAGAATTTTTATCTTGTTTTATTTTTAGGTATACTCTACAAAAGTTTGATGTCATAAAATGGTTGGTTTACCTACAACCTTACTTTGATTTTATTATATGTCAGTATAATGCTTCTCTGGTAAATGGAACCTGTGTATTCTGCATGTGTGATAGACATTACCTTTCTGTACCTGTTGCTTTCCTGCTTTTTTAGGTTTTTATTTTATAGTATTCATTATTCAACTTGGTTGATAATAGATTGTGTATCTAAAATATGGCTGCAATATATACTTCAAAATTATTTGTTCATAAATATTATTGAAAGGTTCCCAAAAAGATATTTGAATTTAATTTTTCAACTCTTCTAAGTATAAGTTTCACTTGAAATAAGTATTTAATTTTAAGTAATATTTATTCAGACATATATAGAATGTAGAAAGAGCTTTTACTTAGAGATGGCCTTACACATATTATTATAAAATATAGTACATAACGACATCAAGTTTTTTTTTTTTTCTTTTTAATTTTAATATTGTCTTAAATTTAGAAGTATAGATATGGCTGTGTGGTTAAGAGGTTAACTTCTGAACCACATAGTTTGGGGTTCAGTCCCGTAGCACCCTTGGCAAGTGTGAAGCGCATTCTACTGTAGCCCTAGAATGAGCTTTGTGAGTGAATTTTGTAGAGGGAAACTATAGGAAGCATTATGCGTGGATGTATGTATAAAAAAAGAATAAAAATCCCATAACTCCTTGTAGAGTCATAGAGGAACCATCATACAGCGTGTCTAGGGCACTTTTAAACCTGGCGGAGCCCAACTCTCTCCAGGTCTGAACACAGCCAATGTTTTCTATAGAGGAAGAATCGACCCCAGTATTGGACTGGTGCTTTTTTTATCAACCTCGAAAGGATGAAAGGCAGAATTGACCACAGCGGGATTTGAACTCAGAACGCGCAATGAGATGGAACGAATACCGTAAATCATTTTATCTGACGTCTTAATGACTCTGTTAATTCACCGCCTTATGTATATATATTTATATATATATGTATGTGTGTGTATCATCATCATCATCGTCATCATCACGATCGTCATCATCACCATTTAACATCTGTTGTCCATGGATTAGATAGCTGTTATGTGCCTAGGTCCTGCTCATACACTTTGGTTTGGTTTCTACAGCTGGATGCCTTTCCTATATATATATATTTATATGTGTGTGCCAATCACTGCAGAATGTTATATTGACATCATTTATAAATGCCTGTAGTAACATGTTTTATGTTGCTCCGAAACAATGTGTGAACATTAGCAATATATACACCATACTTACAATAAAGTATGGGTTGGCATCAGGAATACCATCTGGTCATAGAAAACTTGTCTCAAATAGTCTCCTGCCAACACATACAGGCATGAAAAAAGCAGATGTAAATATGATGATGATATTGGAGAGGATTTTATAGTAAGAATCTAATGTTGACTTTGGATGTTAAAATTTGTTATTCAGAAAATTATGAACACTGAATAACTTATTTTGCTATATGCTGACTGGAGCTAATGAAATAAACCAGGGTTGATTAGTGAGTGGAGATGATGTGCTGACACCCTAGATGTCCTTAAATAATAGCTCAAAATATTTTAAAATTAGACAGTGGGATATGTTATGCAAAATTGACACAGTCATTAGTGAAATCCACAGCTACTCTAGGTGAGTAAGTACACTGTGATATGATAGTTGCTTCATCCTGACAATAACAATAAACCTGGTCACATCAGTTGATCAATCAATCAATGGTTATTGGGCTACAATAATATGCTACAAATCATTGATATATTCATGCCAGTTGTATTCCTCATTCTGAATTGTGTGTTATACAATAACACACATGCATATATAGAGGAAGGTATGAGCTCAGCTGGTCTTGCTTGGAGATCCAGCCAGATCAGTTGGAAATGGTTGCTTCTAAGATGACCTACTGGAAAGAGTGTTTGAGGACTCTTCCCCCATGACCCTCTCAGGAATAAATGGGTGTAGAAGGAGGAGAAGAAGAACAACAACTCTCTGAAAAAGACAGTTAACATATCAGCTTTAACAACAGAGATTGGGTGGTCTACCACAGAAAAATGGTGGATATTATGTGACGGGAATCCTGAACATGAATGTAGTAACCAGCATAAATTGAATGATGTATCTTGGAGAGAACTTAAAAACAATGACTTTATTCAAATACACATAAAACATTTTCTGCACAAACAAATTGTAGCAGCAGAGGCTCACTGGATTAATCGTGTAGGTGTCACGACAAAAAAACACACAGTCCACGCTGTAAATGTGGCCGTGTAGGCAACACGGTAAAAACCTCCCAGTTCCACACTGTAAATGTGGTTGGTGTTAGGAAGGGCATCCAGCCGTAGAAAACCCGCCAGACAGTCCTATGCGAGCAAGACAACCAATCTTGCCTCAAGTGGGAAAACTCCCGTCCAAACCCATGCAAGCGTGGAATATGGACGTTAAACGATGATGATGATGATGATGATGATTGTCTAATTGACATTATATTCCAGAGTCAAAAGGGGATTAGTGTTCTGTAGTATCTTTCATTTGATTGGCGATGTTTACAATCATAACTTCCTTAGACTGATTGAACATTTATCCCATTGGGAAACCCATGTCAGGAAGTGTGAGTTGCTGTTGTTGATATTGAAGTGGGTTCATTGAAAATCTGCAGAAACTGCTCCATCAGTTTCACACACTGCTCACAGAATTAAATCATGTAACTGACAGCCTGCAAGCAAATACGAGAAAGGGAAAGAATATTTTCTTTGATGAAAACAAAAGGATTCTGATACATATGCATATTCATTATTTCAGGTGGATTTGCAGTATCAGTAGAGGGTCTGACGCCATTCTTTGATGCATAGAGTTACAGTCCTTGCCATTCTGAGTTCAAATCCTGCCAAGGTTAACTTTGCCTTTCATCCTTACGGGGTCGATAAAATAAAGTACCAGTAATGCACTGGGATAATTGCTGGCCTTGTGCCAAAAGTAGAAACAATTATTTCAGATTTCTGTTTTTTTATTTTTATATCATTATCAATTCTGCTATTGGTTATTTAACTAGATTTGAAGCTACAAAGCAATTTTTCATATAATTTTTCATTTATCTGGCAACACATGTCTGTATAAGAAAATCTTTTGACTCCAAAATGCTTGTCATTTACAGAAATTTACTATGTCAATACAAATGGCTAAGAACTTTTACATGAATTGTGTATGATACACCATTGCAATTTTGGGGGAATAACACAACAAAATATACATTTACAAGTTGTAAAGCATCAGACCAAATCTGTGTACATCATTCTGGCTTTTTCTCCTGACATTTGCAACAGCAGCCTCAGTAGAACATTCATTCAGTAAATGTAAAGTGGTATAGGACTATCACAGAACATATCACAAAATCATTGGTTGACCTTAACTCAACTCAACATCAAATTGAAACTTAGTTGAAATATTCATTTCAGCAAGAAAGCAAAGCTCTTCTGAAAAAGTGAAAGCCCAGTTAGTGATTCTATTATCTTTCGTAATAAATGAATAATTAAAATGACACCATTTTTTGTTTTCATAATTGATGAGGAGAGGCCTAAAACAGTCTAAAATAAATAATAGATGTGTATGGAGTTTCATATTGAATCTCACTGCCTTATTTCAATTCTCAGTTTAACTTAATGTTTTGAGGGACTTCATGTTGATTTACCTTTTTGGTGATAGCTACCTTCCCTTGCCCAACAGCTTACAGAATGATTTAAGCCCATCATTGCAAGTTTAACACTTGTTAGCTTTTAGACTGTCTTCTATTTCCTACTATATGAACCAATGAGAGAATATATATGTACTTTCTTTACTTGTAGCCAACTTCCCTTAAATCTCACTGTATTGTCTTTAAAATATTCTGGAGTAACATGGTTCTATATTCGATCTTGGGCAAGTGTCTTCTACTATAGCCTAAGTGAAATTTTGTAGAGAAACTGTATGAAATACTATTGGAGAAATAGATTATATCTGTTAAATCCTCTTTTACTCACTCATCTTAAGAGTACTGCCCTCCTTACTCTGATTTATAATTTAATAAAAGGAAGAATCCATTGAGTTATATAGTCAGATATAGAAAGATTGGATGGTCACAAGTGGAATACCTCTGGTCAGAAGTCTGCTAAAATAGAGCTTATGTTGGGTTTAACAAAAGTGAAACAATAAAAGGAATTAGAGAAGTTTGGTAATGTGATAATGAACTACTAAACAATTATAAATGAAATGTATCTTTAAAGCCGTGGGGTCTTCTGCCTTTCTCCCACAAATCTTGGATGCCAAGCCATGGGTGTTGTCCTTGGACTGACTCACTTATAATGAAAATAGAAATACATATTAAATTATATAGTCCTATGTAGAGCAGGAGCCAGATGGCCACAGATGGAATACACCTTCAATTATAGGTCAGCTACATCAGTGCTGATATCAAACTAAATAAGAACTAATAATAAAAAATTAAATATTAACCCATTCATTTCCATATTTCTAATGAAACACACTGCCGATAATTTTTAAATTTGGAGGTTTTTAGTTATACAGGTTCACAATCTCTTATCCAAAAACCTTGGGACCAGACACATTTCAGCTTTTGGAATGGAAGATTTTTAGCATAGATTTTAAAGTTTTTATAGATAAAACATTACAGAGGGCAGGGTGGCTCAGTGGTTGAGTGCTCAGCAAAAAATAAACAAAATTTCCGTGAGAAGCAGAGGCGACATGTGTCTGAGTGGTAGGAGCACTGAGACACAACTGCATGACCTGAGTTGACTGGGTCGTTTTGGATCAAGTTTGATGCCAAATGCAAGCTTTAGTGTGCAGACGACATCCTGGAAAAATGTTCAGTTTTCGGAGCTTTTCCGTTTTCTGGATTTCGAATAAAAGATTGTGAACCTGTATAACTAACTTTGTCATTATTAAGTTAGTGTTTAGAACATAACTTAACAAAGGTTCTTATATAAAATAATAATGGAAGGTTTTTAGATAAAACCAGGGGTGATTTCAAACAGTTTAGAATTGAAAGGGATAAAAAGAATTACAATGATTTCATAATGATGATCTACTAGACAATTATAAACATAGCTTGGTAAGAAATTACATTTGTTTTCTATAAAAATACTCTCGGGTCCCAAATAATAGTGTGTGTGTGGGGCGGGGGGTCAGTAATTTTTCTAGTTTGTCTTGAATTTTTTTAAAAACCAGAATAATCATTTAGTTTACATATGGAGACCGCCACCCAATTCTATTTATTTTATAATGTGCAGGATTTCTTGTATTGTTCTTTTTTTGTCATGTACAATGTTTTTTAATATCTAAAGAAAATTAATTATTGCAGGAATGTTACCACTTAAAATAAAATTTTGCCAGAGATAGATTAGCAAAATTTGATGTGGGTGGGGTCTGAAAAGTTAATAAGCGGGAGTGGGGTACCCGAGAGTACTTTTGGTGTGTTTTTTCATCATTATAGTAGAATCAGTCACCTCTTTGTTTTCTTTGTTCATAACCAATCATTTTTATAGATAAATTTTAGTTATTTCACCCAGTCCTTTTCTAATGGTGTCTCTTAATCAGATCAATTCTAAGAATTTTCTTCCAAGCTTTATAAATGATTATCTACTGCTATATTTATGTACTTTTTCTTAGTGTATAAAATATTGGTGTGGCATTTTATTTCATAGCAAACATTTTATTTTTTTTTTTTTTTTTTTTTTTTTTTTTGCAAAAAGATTTATTTTTCATTTTCATTTTCATTTCTGTTTTAATAAATACACTGGCTTAAGTTTTGAGCTTACAGTTTATTTCTTTTTGATATAACTACTTTTAATTTACAAAGTGAGTAATTTTAAAACATCTATAGGACAAATCATTTCAAAATTTCAAATTTAATAAAATGATATAAATTTTCTTAAACTTTATAATAAAAAAAAAAACAGAAAATTTATATTTTACTAGCATATAATAAAATTTTGATTAATACTTAAAATTATTAATCTTATTGTCTGAGAAATGCACAGGTCAACCAGAGTGTTAAAAATAGCCACTGTTAGAACCTAAAGTCAGCTCTACTAATTTAAAATTTAACAACTTTCATTAGGAGCAGTAATTGAAGAGTAAGAAATTGTCAAGACAAAATATATCCAAATACTATGTGTATATATATATACACCTATATAGGTGGAATGACATATTTTACTTATCAATATTCAATAATAATAATGATGATGGTTTCATTTATTGGCCACAAGGGCTGACATGTAGGGGACAATACAAAGACAGGGACAGTGGGGGCTTACAATAAGATTGAATAAAAATGTACAATAACAAAACCCATTTAACAATGAAAAAATATAAAACAGACTCTGTATAAAAATAACTAAATAAAAATTCCCCAATAGGGGGATGAACCACCCAAGGGCAACTAAGGTACCCCACCATCCTGAACCACCCGACGCTTCTAGGTCACTCGGGGAGGGCACCCCTCTCCACAAATTAACCTGCCTACAGGCGCATGGCCATTCTTGCCACATTCATTCACCTTTTAGCAAACGTACTGGGGGGGGCAGCACTTCTCTCTCCACCCTCACCTTCCTTTCCAAGTGAAACTTGAAGAAGTTGATGAGGGATTGACTGAAGAGAAAAGTATCCGTCTTCATTCCTTTCAACCTGGTCCACCATACAACCTCTTTTGCAACTGCTACCAGACAGAGGAAAATTGCCTGCCCTTCCTGACCAAAAGAGAGCAGCAGGTCGATCTTCATTATGGACTCGGCCGATAGTTTCTCCAAGTGTGTCGTCGCACTTCCCCACCACTAATCCTCTATAGAACTAGAGAGTGGAGGTTCCACTGATCACATTGCCCACCTGGTAGAGGGCAGTGAGTGCCTGGCAACATTCCAGATGCCAGGCACCCAGTCTCAGTCTTTTCTTGACCCAGGACTGCAGCTCAGTCAAAGAGACGAGCTGCAGAAAGGCCCGTCTGACAAACGGCGACCACACCTGTTAACCTTTTAGGCAGAATGTCTGAAGATGCCGCAGCCTCAGCGCATGTCTGTGTATCATTAGCCATGGCATGCCCAGCCCTTCACGTAGAGGGTGCTGGCAGCAGATGGATCGCCTCACTAACGGAACCTGTCCTCTCCACAAGAAGTTAAAGAGGAGCCATTCCAACTTGGCAAGGCACAATGGTCAGGCTGATGATGGACACAATGTACGCATTCACCACCTCTGCCCGACCTTTCAGTGACAGCTTCCTCGCAACCCATTTCTGGGTGAGACTGACTACCCTGATCGTCACTTCGTCCCAAGTCTTATCCACCCAGAGGTCTGGGCCAAACCAAACCCTGGGCAACTTTACCAGTCCGTAAGTCCAGCGCCTAACGACGCTGTTGGACATAGACTTGCCTCTCCAGGTGCCGAGTTGCAAGCCCACCGACTTTTCCGGGCTAAGTTTCTCTCCCATCAACCTTTCATATTCCTTCAATAATGTGCCAACCACCTTAATTTCCGGGGTGCTTGACACCTGTGCATTGCTGTGATCCAGCTTCTGAAGACGGGGCTGAAGCCAGCTGCCTTGAGAGCTTCCAGCTACTGATGGTCGATCCTATCGAATGCTTTCGATTGACCTAAATTGATCAGAGCCCCACTGAAGCCAGGTTTACACTCTACCCTCTCTATGATGTATTGCATGAGGTGGAGGTTGTCGTGTATGGACAATAATTGTTTCTACTTTTGGCACAAGGCCAGCAATTATCTCAGTACATTACTGGTACTTTATTTTATTGACCCCGTAAGGATGAAAGGCAAAGTGTGACTGGTGTGTGTTTTCTTGACTATTACCTTATTTTTTGTGTCTTTTTAATTATTCTGTAATTATTTATCCAGTAGTTTAACTTATATAATTATTATACCATCTTTGAAAACGTCTGTTTTCTGACTATCTTCAAATATCATATTTACATACATACACACATATTTTAAATATAGAATTGGACTAAGAACCTGTAGTTTTTATATAAATTGTTGTTGTAAGAAGTGAATGGACCTACTTTTGTATCTCCACTAGTGTCCAGACTGAATCTCTCTGCATGATGCTCACCTGTTTTGCATCTGGCCAAAGAACATAGTAAAACTCACACATTCATTTACACCAGTCATCACAAAATGTTCCCACTTTGCTGCAGCACATGGTCCAAGGGAGGGACCCGGCCCATACTTCCAATGTGATGTCACTGGCCCCTCACTTAATAATAATAATAATAATAATAATAATAATAATAATGAAATTATTGTGTAAAGTGCTCAGGTGCACTACAACTCGTCAAAGGTGCATGTATAGTACATAGAATAATATACAAATGTCAGGGAAGTGAATAGTGTATGAGTCATGATATACATGTGTGTATGTGTATGGAGAGGGAACATTAGGTGTAGTGTTGGCGAATCTCGGGAAGCATGGAGGCCTTAAAGGATGCAGTGTTTCGACAACTAACAACTGGTGCAGGTAGTTTGTTCCATGCTTCAGTAACTCTGAGCATGAGAAAATGTTTCTGAAAGTCATGGGAGCTGTGCTGTTTTCTGACTTTGTGGGCATGCCCACGTCTGTTAGACACATGGAAATCAAAAAGGTACTCAGCGTTATTGTTGGCATGATGGTTAACAATTTTGTGGGTGTTTACCAAGTCAGTTGCCAGGCGTCGGAGCTTCAATGTATCCATGCCCAGGGAAGCAAGGCGCTTAGAGTATGGTAGATGCGTGATGGAGGGTATTCGCTTGGTTGCACGTCTCTGAACAGTTTCCAAGCGGTCAATGTTCTGAGCAAGATAGGGGTTCCAGACTGGTGATGCAAATTCTAAGTGTGGCCGCACCATAGCCTTAAATAGATAGCTGGAGAGCGGCTGACAAAGGTCTTGCTGAGTGATGCTCATGGGTGGATGTTGTTTACCTTGACTTTGCGAAAGCTGTCAATTCTGTGCCACACAAAAGGCTTATGGCAAAACTCTCTGCAATGGGTGTGAAAGATGATCTTTTTAACTGGTTGAAGTCCTTCATTCTCAGTCGAAGAGAGGTAGTCATGGTTCTGGGACAGCATTCCTCTCTTATGGTGAGGAATGCTGTCCCAGAACCGTGACTACCTCTCTTCGACTGAGAATGAAGGACTTCAACCAGTTAAAAAGATCATCTTTCACACCCATTGCAGAGAGTTTTGCCATAAGCCTTTTGTGTGGCACAGAATTGAAAGCTTTCGCAAAGTCAAGGTAAACAACATCCACCCATGAGCCGCCATCAGTGATCCAGGTGATGTCTTCAAGAAACTCGATAAGTTGATCACAGCAGCTGGAGTTAGGGATAGATCCAAATTGCGAGGGCCGGATAAGACTGTAAGAGTTCCAGAAGTTCCAAAGTGTTTCTCTGACACAGGATTTCATCAGTTTGGCAATGCAACTAGTAAGACTGACTGGACGATAGTTCACAGGTGATGTGCAGTCACCCTTTTTGAACAGAGGAATGACACTGGCAGTTTTCCACTGTTCTGGAGTAGCACCATTGTTCAGACAGAATTGGAAAAAGCATGATAACTGGTGCAGAAGGAAGTACCCACCACGTTTAAGAAGTAGGTACATAACACCATCAAGACCAGGAGAGGCATGGTAGCGTTTATTTTTTAAGTGACGTCGCAGCATTGCAGGTGTAAATTCCATGGTTGTAATAGAATCCGATCTCATAGGTGGTGGAGACGGTACATTCTGGTCTTCAATAGTGAAAATGCCAGCAATGAGTAACTAAAGGGTTAATGTCTTAAACAGATCTTCACATCTCTAATTACTGAACAGTGGCTTTACTTTTATGTAGAACATAAACAAATATCACCTACAATGAATGGTGAGAAGACACAAGAACACTTAAACATGTTCACATACATACGTATGTCTATGTGTCATATATATATTTATATATACATATGTACACACATACATATGTGTGTGAGTAATATATATTTATATATATAAACACACATACACTGGTGATGTGGAAAGTCTATTAGCACCAGCATTCTGTCCTAGACAAAGTAAATTGTGTAAATGCATGCAAAGAATATATATATATAAGTGTGCGTGTGTGTTCAAATATAACATCTATATTAATCGAAATGTAATGTAGATAGAAATGGAATAGTACAAGAAACCTTATCTAATCTTGAAAATACAGTCACTTAATTTTCATTTATTTTTTAATTTTTATTATTATTTTTTTTTTAATTTCTAGATTCAGAAGAGGCCTTGCTATAAAAATGGACAATATGTTTGAAGGACTAATCCAACAACAAAGTAATTTGGTTCAACACGTCCAGAATATGATGGTTAAGAGTGACTTGGACAATACATCCAATGAAAAACTGTAAATGAGAATTTCAGTATTTTAGTGGAGTTTATTTAGATGCATGGTTGTGTGAACTGTTTTTATTTTATTGTTAATTTTATGGGGGGGGGGGGGAGGCGATGAACTGGCAGTGTCATCACAGCGTCGGACAAAATGCTTTGAGGCAGTTAGTTACAGCCCTTTATGTTCTGAGTTACAAATCCTGTCGAGGTCAACTTTGCCTGCTGGGGTTGATAAAATAAAGTACCAGTCAAATACTAGGGGGGTCAATATAATTACCTTGCCCCTCTCCATGAATTGTTGGCTTTGTGTCTAAATGACAGATAATTATTAATTTCATAGAAAATGTTAATTGTGAAAATAGGAACATCATTGACCCGGAATTTTCTTGTAAATGCATAGCTGTAACTATTAGATTTGCTATAACCTCCTTATGATATTTTGTAGAACATTTTGCTATTAACACTATCTATCACTACATCTATTTAAGATAAATACTAAGGCCATATATATATATCATCATCATCATCATCATCGTTTAATGTCCATTTTCCATGCTAGCATGGGTTAGACGAGTTGTCTCATTAGAGGCAAATTAGGTCAAGTGACCGTGTCTTGTTCATATAGAACTGTTTCTGGCTAGGTTTCTACAGCTGGATGCCCTTCCAAATGCCAACCACATTTACAGTGTGGGCTGGGTGCTTTTTGTCGTGACTCCTACACAACCATTTTACTGTGTAGGCTGTATGCTGTTTGTCGTGACTCCTACATGACCACTTTATATATATATAATGTTGTCAAAAGGTGTTACTTAAAATTTCATATATGCCCAGGTTTATGTAATGCATTATTACTGGAATAATACAATGTAGGTGTCATGCTTAGAATTCATCACAACACCTTAATTCTGATGATAATGTTCTACATAAGCTTGGCCATATATGAAGCTCTGAGTAAGTTTTTTTTGAAAAGATACTATGTAAATATATAATATTTACCTCTATTTTTAAATATTGAATGCTCCCTCGTTTGTCATATGAAACATGTTCAAACAATTACACACACACATCATCATCATCATCATCATCATCACCGTATAACATCCACCTTGAAAACGTGGGTTTGATAGGTTGTCACATTTGAAGCAGGTTGGGTCAGGTGACCATATCCTGCTCGTACAGAACTGTTTCTGGCTAGATTTCTACAGCTGGATACCTTTCCTAATGCCAATCACTTTGCAGTGTGGGCTGGGTGCTTTTGCCATGACTCCTACACGACCACTTTACAGTGTGGGCTGGGTGTTTTTGCCATGACTCCTACACGACCACTTTACAGTGTGGGCTGGGTGTTTTTGCCATGACTCCTACACGACCACTTTACAGTGTGGGCTGGGTGTTTTTGCCATGACTCCTACACGACCACTTTACAGTGTGGGCTGGGTGTTTTTGCCATGACTCCTACACGACCACTTTACAGTGTGGGCTGGGTGTTTTTGCCATGACTCCTACACGACCACTTTACAGTGTGGGCTGGGTGTTTTTGCCATGACTCCTACACGACCACTTTACAGTGTGGGCTGGGTGTTTTTGCCATGACTCCTACACGACCACTTTATATGTGTGTGTGCAAAAAGTAAACAAAAAAACCCCAACAGATGATGAAGTACAATGAAGATATATATTAGTTTCATACTTAATATAGTAGTCCTTGATCAGAAAATAGAATGAGAAATTAAAACAGAAATAAAAAGATAGAGAGGAGTGGGTAGGAGCAGAAGGGTAATATATATATATGTCTTAAATATCTGCAAGTAGTATATTCTTGGTAGTTTTCAAGTATAACATCATTTCTTCTTTATTTTCAACTACTTAAATTCTAAAACTTTTGGTCAGTCAGTCTTAATATAGCGTATATACTCGTATATAAACCAAGAAGTGTGACAAAAAATTGGGAGGGTTGGGTGGATTATATATGAGGTCAACATGAAATAAAGTGTTTTGTTCAAGAACACAACACACCACTGGGTCTGGGATTCAAACTCACAATATGAACAATAAAACAGACAAATATGTGTTATTTGTAGACAAGGCTAGTAAAATGAAGAGTATAAATGGAATGTAATGTTAATATTTTAATATTAAATGCTAAATAATTGAATTTGAAAACAAAATCAAATTATACTGGCAGATAATGAAGAAGGATAAAAGATCTGAGAAATGAAACTAAATACTATTTTATTTAACCCTTTAGCATCTAAACTGGCCAGAATTCTCTCACCTCTTTCTGTTCAAACCAGGCATAACCAGCTACTCATACTTATGTTAAGGTATTGTTCTCAAAATGAATAATATTGAAATCTCGTAGATTTCTGTGAGATAAAGTGTTTACCATGAAAATACAATAGTATATATAGAGTAATGTAAATGTTATGTGAGATAAAGTGTTTACCATAAAAATACAATAGAAAATATAGAGTAATGTAAATCGTTAACTCGGCCATTTATCTCACTATCTTTTTTAGATCAAATATTGTTGGGTTTTGTTTCAGTACTAAATATAAACATCCTAAAGTGGATGGGAAAATGTATTTGAAAGAAATATTAAAATATAGACTATACATAGAAAATGAACCTTCTAAACATTTAACTCTCATAACATTGTTACTCATTTTCCATAATGACAGAGTGTCATTGTTTTAATTTCAATGCAATCTATATGGGATGCCTCAATCAGCAACCTCTTTGCTCTTTCACATACCCTAGACACTGTAGCAGAGGCGGAGTAGGTGGGAGTGGGGTCACTGCAGCATCCATAGTTGAACAGAATAAATTGCTGAAATACCATAATCACATTTTTAAGCATTCGGAAGATTTAAAAGAGTTGAGTCACTAACAACGAAGTTTTTTTCTCAATGCTGGCAGTTTGACTTGCTGAAGTATTCAGTGATGCTCATGAGAGTGCTTAGCTATTCCAACATCTCAGGATTGCTATCACTTCCAGTAATGGCATAAATGTTTTGGGTTGCTTTAAAAATATTTGGAGGGCCACATCAGCATCCCCTAAGTTACTGTGTAATTGGGGATTGTATGTTGTTATTGTTTTTTTTATTAATTTGTTTTTTATAAATCCTATTCATTGCATAAATTGTATTATATTTATCATTTCAATGTAAATAGCATAAAATGACAATTATAATTTTTTTTTTTTTAAACAATAAAAAGTATCTCAGACCACATACTAAACATGTAAAACTAATATATTTGTAACAAAAGTTTTCTCAAAGTCTAAAATTACCATTTTGATCGTTATATTTCTTTGTTTTCGCTTGGTTAATCTTCTTTACAACTTTGGTTGACCTCATAGCTCAGTAAAACTCCACTAGCTCCTATTTGGTTGACCTCATAGCTCAGTAAGTAAAACTCCACTAGCTCCTATTTGGTTGACCTCATAGCTCAGTAAAACTCCACTAGCTCCAGTATTTATTTACAGCTAAATCAACTGGCTGTTACAAATTAAATATTATAATTACAGACAATTGCAAGAGCTCAGAAAAGATTAAGTTAAAAGTGATTAAATTAAACAATCAAAATATCAGCCACTCTTTGATACGTTTATGGTCAAGCCTGTGGCAGTGGAGACTTCCAGCATTCTTGGCCTCTGGACCTCATCCCTACTAACTGCTATCAGGACAGAGTTGGCTACAAGGTATAATGAATGTTCCAGCATGTCTCCCTCACCATCCCCCAGGCAATGTCTTCTCCATCCTGCCCAACCACAAGGCAGTGATCTATATTAACATAAAACTATTTTAAACTAAAAGAAGACAGTTCCATAAATACTCCTTAGATTTCACTCTTGATATCAGGCATGTTTCCTTTTTGTTGAATTATTTTTAATATATAATAGAATTATCACCAAAACATTTTACAATCATTTTACCTGTTGTTTTGTTTTTCCCACATTTTCTCTGCAAAGTTAGAGAGAAAATACTCTAGATTAAAAACTAATCTCATCATAATCTCACAATATTTGGTTTTGTTTTAGATAATACTTTTAATGTTTAATTCAGTTTTATATTTTTTACTTTAGACCAATTTTGTTTCTTGTTATTTTTATAATTAATTTTTATTTTGTTGTATGTTCAACTAATTAAATTAATTTCCCATTCGTTTTTGTTAGTTATTAATTTTATTTTAGCTCATTGAATTTTTGCTTATGGTTTTATTTATATATTTGTTTATCTTATTTCTATAGCAGATTGCTTCTTTACACTGTTGTGTTCAGAAAGTGATGTGTGGTGTGCTAAAAATACTTTATTCAATTTAAATAGATTTTCAGTAAATCTGTTCTTTCTTTCATCCTGAAAAAATGTATCCGAAGATGTTTAATATGTTTATTAAATTGAATTTATTATTGATTAGGATTGAGCAGTAAATACATGTTTACATTTTAATTAAATACAGTGTTAATAAAAAGTAGACTTAAATGAATGTGCAAACAAAGTAGACTTAAAGAATGTGCAAACAAAGAAATAAGAAATAAGAATGTGCAAACAAAGAAATTTGTAATTTCTCATACATTTCTACATTATATATAAATACCTACATATTGACATATGACCAGAATTACACCGAATTGTCATAGTGGGTGAGTGAGTGTGTGTGTGTGTGTGTGAGCACATGGGTGTGTGTGATTGAGGCAAGCTTTTCATTGTTATATTTCATTAAACCTTTCAATACCCATCTGTCTAAAACCAGTCCTGGTTTTATGATACAAAACTGCCAATTTTAAAGTGTTCATATTTACATTAAAAGCTTCCATCTTAATTTTTTTTTAAAGAAATATTTTGTTAAATGATGTTTCAAATAACAGCTTACTAACAAAAATGTTGGCCATTTTATTAAATTTTTCAAAATTATTTGAAACACATAAGAAAAGTATTTTGTTAGAAATAGGGTAACAAATGATCAAAAGGTTTGTTAAATAATTTTTTTAATGCTGCCATGAAACGTCATTAAGAGAGTAAAAGGGAAAAGTTGACTGGGATTTGGGTTACATTTGTATCTATATCAGTTTTGTGAAATAAAGGTAAGGCAAGTATTAGTGTATTAATTAGCTAAGCATAGAGCAGAATAGTTCTACTGAAGGGTGTAAATCAGGTGATATACTACACTACATATTATAGAGGCGGTATTTAGAAGAAACAGTGATATTAGGGGGAGATAATTCTCTTACTCTGCCCTGCCTTGTTAATGCAGTATCACTGCTCCCCCTCTATCACCATCTCCCTCTCTCTCTCTCTCTCTCTCTACAAACATATATATAGAGAGACACATATGTTTAGAAACAATGAGCAGATTTTGAAATTTAGGAGAAAATGAGAAGCTTCATCAGATTTTAGTGACTATAGAAAATAGTCTAAATAATAAGGCATATAAGCTCCCTTTAATGGGAAAATATGAATGTTATCATTTCGTAAATATCATCATCAATATTTTACATCCATTGTTCACACTTCTATTGGTTGGAGGGTTCTTTCTCAGTCCAGTATATCTCCACTTGTCATGTTCCTTTGTCATCTCCTCCCTTAGCTTTAGTGATCTGAGATCAGCTCCCATCACTTCCATCCAGGGCTTCCTTAGCCTTCCTCTACTGCAGCCTCCTTCCACTGGGATTACTTGACAATTCTTCACCCAGCAATCATCATCCATGCACATCACATGTCCATACCAACGTAGTCTCCTCTCCTGCACACTACCTCTGATTCCTCTTATACCTAGTTTCTTCCTCAGTCCATCCATGCTTTGTTGTTCTCCCACATTAACATTGCAAGTCCACTGAAGTATGCTTGCCTCATTTCTCTCCAATCTGCACATATCATCTACAGTCATTGCCTATTGCACTACCATGCAGCATAGCACATACATCTGACCTTTCATTCATAGTGTGATTTTTTTTTTTTTTTTTTTGGTTAGCAGGAGTAGCAGTTCCCTAAACTTCCTCCATCCTTTCCTTTCCGTTACTTGTCTCTCTGAGTGCCCTTCTCCACTGCTAATTATATCACCTAAGTAGCAGAAGTTATCAACCACTTCTATGGATCTTTCCTGAGATTGGAAAAGGTTTATAATATTATTATTGACATTCTGAATATTTGACGTCCCTGAATATTTACCACATACAAAGTCTTTCTTTTCTGTTATTCTGCCTATTATCGCACTACATCTCTTGTGTACCCAACATCTGCACTGTGTACATCATATAGAGTTTATACCTACTCCTTTTCTACATATTAGGCAAGGTAACTTCCCTGATGAGATTGGTGCCCAATTCTCTTTCCTACTTATTAACTTTTTGTTTTTTTACTAAATTTACTCTAAACTTTCTTGATTCTAAGTCCTGTTTTCATAGCCAGAATTTATAGAATATCAATACAACATGGAAATAATATCAATACAATATCGAAACAACTTCAATACAGCATTGAAACAACATGGATACACATTAATACAATCTATATTATAAATGAAAAACTGTCTGCCCATCATACTTTATATATAATAATAGGTGGTGAATTGGCAGAGTCGTTAAGATGTCGGATAGAATGCTTTACAGTATTCGCCCCACCTCATTGTGTACTCTGAGTTCAAATCCTGCCGAGGTCAATAAAAAAAGTACCAGTCCAGAACTGGGGTCAATTCTTCCTCTATTGAAAAAATCAGCTGTGTTCAGACCTGGATAGGGTTGGGCATCGCCTGGTTTAAAAGTGCCCTAGACATGCCATATGATGGTGCTTCCACAAGGAGTTATGGGATCTTTATCTTTATGTAATACATACAGTTTTTTGCGGGGGTTTGTCTGTGTGTTTCTGTATGTCCTTCAACATATAAACAATGCCACAGACTTCAAAAAAAGACTTTCACTCTAATGACAGGTTATTGTTGTTAAGAGAGTGTGTGTGTGAAAGATAGATAGATAGGTAGAGAGTGTTGTCACCATGATAACTAATGAGTTTTTATTGAAAATGTGGGCAAGCCTGTCAACAAGTGTGTGTGTTTCTGTACATCCTTCAACATATAAACAATGAATGAGACTTCAAAAAAAGGACTATGCCCTGTCTGTCACACTTATATGTATATAATACATATAGTTCTTTTTTTTTTATTATTTGTGTATTTTACCGGCAGCAGAGAGATGGGTAACGACTTAGTATTGATACAATATCGAAACAATATATGTTTTCTTCTTTGACTAAGCTGCCTCTCACCATTTTTATCTTTCTTCCTTTTCAGTTGACATATTTTGGTTTGTAGCATTGTTTTTTTTATCTCTTTATTGGTGTAATTTGTCAAAAGGCTTAACTCGTCCAGTGTCTACGTGTTTTGTCGTGGCCCAATAGGTACTAAAACTATAGTGATTTCCAGAGGTTGGTTGAGAAGAAGGACCTGCCCGTTTTTTTCCATTGTCTTTATCCTGTGAGTTCCCCAGTTTTGGATATATATATATTTAGAAGTTATGGATGTTTAGAGGTGTCATCATTGCTAGATAGTAAAGTTGTCTGATCTGGTTTTTAGGTTGATTCATTAGCACATAGGACAAAATACTTTGCAGTATTTCTTCAAGCTGTCAGTTCTCTGGGTTAAAATCCCACTGAGGTGAACTTTACCTTCCATCCTTTCAAGGGTGATAAGATATAAAGTATAATACCTGTCTAGGAAAGTGATATTTGTTAAAGTGTTAAATATAATACTTTACATTATTTCTTCTGTCTCTTTGTATTCTGAGTTCAAATTTCACTATGGCATTCTTAGGTGGTAGACTTAATCCATCCACCTGTTTAATGCCACCACTTGATCCTGGGTGTCTTTAACCTTTTCTTGATTGTATCTCTAATGAAATACTCTCTATTTCAATTAATTAATAAAAAATTTCGAGGGATTTACTAAAATTATATTGGAAAAGTTGGGTTTAAATAGGAACTCTTTTAAAATGAGTAGGTTTGTTCCCGAGAAACAGAGGTGGTTTGGGTCTGATTGGTAATGAAAGGGCTAATGGATTCCACTCTGTTGCAAGCATTCTGGTTAGGTCCCTGGTTTGTGAATACCTTCGTCCCTCTTTCCAACCAGTCATGGAGGCCCTGAAAAGAGCCATGGTTCTGCCTTTCCCACCCTGGATGACCAGTAAAAAATGTGTGCATGTGTGTTAATTATTAACAGCTTCAATCTTTAATATTAGCTATATGACACATTGCACCAAGATAAGCCCAAGAACTGTTTCTGGCTAGGTTTCTACAGCTGGTTGTCCTTCCTAATGCCAACCTCATTTACAGTGAGTACTGGGTGCTTTTTGTTGTGTCATATATATAACAATATTCCTCTGTTCGTGACCACTTTACAGTGTAAGCTGGGCACTTTTTGTTATGACAAAACAAGGTATTTGAATATTTAGTTTGCCAGAAATTGATGTATTTGCTGCCAATCAAAATTTATCTATGGTCAGTTTAAACAATTTGTCCATTCTGTCCTATCTTAAGAATTCGGGGACAGTCTGGCAGATGTGCAACTGTAATTCAGACACTATTTCCAGGTGTAAAGTCGTTGGTGATAGGAAGGGCCTCCAACCATACTTGTGTCAAAGACATGACAACCTCTCCTGTGCACTCGATAAAACATAAGTCCATACATAAGTAATATGCAGACCCCTATCCCTCTGGCTTGTCATTAGCCCTGCTTCAGTACTGACTTAGTCTATGTAGACCTGTCCAACCCTCACTAACAGGGAAAGTGGATATTAAACAATGATGATGATTACTCAGATATGTCACAACAGAGGTGTTGTCTAGTCTAAAAGGACATGAATATTATTCATTTTGGAGCAAGAGACTTGTAATGGAAGGTCAGCTACTAGAGTCTCCTGTTAATTTATTTCATTAATTGGTACCTTTAATAGTTCTTGTGCATTCTATCTCTCTCCATCTGAGTATGCCGATCAGTTGTTCTCCAATCAATATCACAGGCTTCAGTGCAGAATTGAGGACCAGGTTCACCTGGCTGTATAAGGTAAAATACCAAATTAGTGTTTCGGACCTATCACTAAAAGATCATTTTTCACTTCAACAGACACATATATTACAATCATAATAACCTTTGTGGTGCTTAAGTTCTGATATTATATCTTTCTCATTAGTATCGGTAGAGGGTCAGACGCCATGCTTTGCAGCACAGTTGCGTATCTTTACGAACTGAGTTCAAATCCCGCTGAGGTTAACTTTGCCTTTCATCCTTACGGGGTCGATAAATTAAAGTACCAGTAATGTACTGGGTAATTGCTGGCCTTGTGCCAAAAGTAGAAACAATTATAAGTTTCTCATTAGACTTGTAATGCTGTAGCTAACAATTTATCAATGAACTTAGTTACTGCTCTAACTTTAGTATATTTTGGTCATCTCTGTACAGCTCATAATAATGTTATGCTTCATATCTGCTGCTGGTGTCATTGCCATGGTGATCATATACAAGCTAAAAATTAGGAAATTGCCATTATCTTCTTAAGTGTTAAAAAACGGATTTTTAGCTGATCAGACTGAAGCAATGATATGTATTTTGCTCCGACATCCATGTAACTCATTACTAAATGTCCAGTCTCTCTGAGTGAAGCGAATACAGGATTCAACAGTTGAGTAAATAATATTAGCATGGAGCTCAATCTATTAGACAAGTCTTCGAATTGCCATGGTTGACTTTCCTTGAGATATTTATCACAAGGATGACTGAGCACAGTAAAGTACCCCAAGGGTTGATTGAGGCTAGATAATAATTTCCTGACAGCAATAAGCTTCAGTGAGGTCCCCGCCCCGTGCCACGGTATTAATTGTTTTGCTTTTATACCGGCCCTATTCGCGACATTCGAATTGTATGGGATTAAAATATTTTGTTAATTTATTTTCACCTTAATCAATAAAGCTAGCGCAGTTATGTCCCTTAGAACGCTCAATTGTCTCCCTTACATTGTTGATTTGGATTCAAGCACTAATGTCTGGGCTGGGGACAGTTTAATTAAACTTTAATTGATAATCTTGCTCTGTTGACAAAATTAACACTCGGGGAAGGACTAAACACCAGTTTTTGGTAAGAAAGCCTTAATTATTTTCCGACTGGGATATTATTGTTTGAGTCAGTGTCAAAATTCACTGTGGGTTCTGATTGATGTATTTGCCAAAGAGGCTATTAAAAGCTTACCTCGTCTGTGTGTAAATTTAACATGCTTGGTTCCATCTGTATAGAGGAATGTGTCGGCCTTTGTATATTGTTTCAAGAACTAATAGTTATGATCTGATCATTTAGGTGCTGGGCAAAAGCTAGTATTGGAGCTGGAATCCAATTGGCAACCTGCAGCATGGTACTGCTTTCTTTGCACATACTGCATGCCCCTTGTAAAGTTGATGTCATGGGATGATATTTAAGCTTGAGTTATGTCTGCTTTGAGGTATTAGTTTCGACTCTCTGCTCTCTGAGATCAACTTTGCCTTTCATTCTTTTGAGGTCAATAAAAAAAAATACCAGTAAAACATCCAGCCCACACTAAAATGGTCATGTAGGTGTCACAACAAAACGCACTCAGCACACACTGTAAAGTGGTTGTGTAAGAGACACGGCAAAAAGCACCCAGCACACACTGTAAATGTGCATCCAGCCGTAAAAAACCAGCCCAAAACAGTCCTATATGAGTGAGACACGGTCACCCGACGCAACTTGCCTCAAATGGGACAAACCTGTCTATCACATGCTAGCATGGAAGATGGGCGTTAAACGATGATGATGATGATGAGTACTGGGGGTCGATTCTTCCTCTATATCTCTTTATCACTTCTTTTCTTTCACTCTCTATCCTTCTCTGGAAGAAATCATCTATATTCACACCTGGAGAGGAGATGGGTGCTGTATGATAATGCAACGGCCCTACAACCCTCTCAGTAGTTACAGGATCATACACATGTCTGCTTTGACCATTCATGACACTTTCAGCAGCACACAACTCATCTTTCAAGTCCTGAAGTTACTTTAACAAATCATCCACGTTGACTACTTAATTTGTTTGATCCATTACAGAAGTGTGTATATTTAATGTTTGTCTGATTTTATTAGTTCTTTGCATAGACTGCCCAATTCAAACCTGATACTACTGAGATGTGTTGTGTTTTGCTGTTTCAATGTTTGTCAGATACTGTGAGTGAGTGAAGGAGGGCATTTGTTGTTTAAAAAAGGCAAATCCACAAAAGGAGATTGAAAAAGTTTTCATGGAGCGACGGTGAGATAAAACAAACTGAAAGATTGTATATTTTCTGTTTTAAAAAAGAGTCCCTCCCATTCTCTCTCTCTCTCTCTCTTTTCAACTCTTTATCTCACTCTATTCCTCTCACATACAATGTTCACATTCATCTGTTTGTGTGTATAAATTCATATATATATACATTATATGCATTTACATATAGACCATTAAAAAACACAAGCAGCTGGTTAGACCCTTAAATAATGAGGGGCCTCAAAATAATCAATAGGCATGAATTTCTTTTCATTTCTTATGAGACCTGGGGTAATTTTTTTAATTGTTAGTCCCACCAAGTTTTAATCTGGCATTGTGTGAATATGTGTGTACATATATATATATAGAGAGAGAGAGAGATTTGTGTATATAAAAGGTAAACAGAAATAACAAAGTGAACAGCACAATATATGGAACAAATATATTAGTCTAACGCTTGAAATAACAGGGAGAGGGTTGCATGTTTAAATATGATTAGTTGTTTATTTACAATCCTGTCTCTCTTATTGAGGTATATGTGTATTTAGTTGTCTATGAATTCATATAAACACTTGCATTTCTCTGTGTGTGATGTGTATGTCACTAAGACTGCAGGAGTATGTTTATTAACTGGCGTTTATTTAAATATCTTTGTAAAAACTATATAAAGTTAAATCATATAGGTTTAGCAAAAAAAGAGCTTGGCTGACAGTCTACAATCTATATAACTTGGCTGACAGTCTACAATCTATATAACTTGGCTGACAGTCTACAATCTATATAACTTGGCTGACAGTCTACAATCTATATAACTTGGCTGACAGTCTACAATATATATAACTTGGCTGACAGTCTACAATCTATATAACTTGGCTGACAATCTACAATCTATATAACTTGGCTGACAGTCTACAATCTATATAACTTGGCTGACAGTCTACAATCTATATAACTTGGCTGACAATCTACAGTCTATATAACTTGGCTGACAGTCTACAATATATATAACTTGGCTGACAATCTACAATCTATATAACTTGGCTGACAGTCTACAATCTATATAACTTGGCTGACAGTCTACAATCTATATAACTTGGCTGACAGTCTACAATATATATAACTTGGCTGACAGTCTACAATCTATATAACTTGGCTGACAGTCTACAATCTATATAACTTGGCTGACAGTCTACAATCTATATAACTTGGCTGACAGTCTACAATCTATATAACTTGGCTGACAGTCTACAATCTATATAACTTGGCTGACAGTCTACAATCTATATAACTTGGCTGACAATCTACAGTCTATATAACTTGGCTGACAATCTACAATCTATATAACTTGGCTGACAGTCTACAATATATATAACTTGGCTGACAATCTACAATATATATAACTTGGCTGACAGTCTACAATCTATATAACTTGGCTGACAGTCTACAATCTATATAACTTGGCTGACAGTCTACAATATATATAACTTGGCTGACAGTCTACAATCTATATAACTTGGCTGACAGTCTACAATCTATATAACTTGGCTGACAATCTACAATATATATAACTTGGCTGACAGTCTACAATCTATATAACTTGGCTGACAATCTACAATCTATATAACTTGGCTGACAGTCTACAGTCTATATAACTTGGCTGACAATCTACAATCTATATAACTTGGCTGACAGTCTACAATATATATAACTTGGCTGACAGTCTACAATCTATATAACTTGGCTGACAGTCTACAATCTATATAACTTGGCTGACAATCTACAATCTATATAACTTGGCTGACAGTCTACAATATATATAACTTGGCTGACAGTCTACAATCTATATAACTTGGCTGACAGTCTACAATCTATATAACTTGGCTGACAGTCTACAATCTATATAACTTGGCTGACAGTCTACAATATATATAACTTGGCTGACAATCTACATTCTATATAACTTGGCTGACAATCTACAATATATATAACTTGGCTGACAGTCTACAATCTATATAACTTGGCTGACAGTCTACAATATATATAACTTGGCTGACAGTCTACAATCTATATAACTTGGCTGACAGTCTACAATATATATAACTTGGCTGACAATCTACAATCTATATAACTTGGCTGACAGTCTACAATATATATAACTTGGCTGACAATCTACAATCTATATAACTTGGCTGACAATCTACAATCTATATAACTTGGCTGACAATCTACAATCTATATAACTTGGCTGACAATCTACAATCTATATAACTTGGCTGACAGTCTACAATATATATAACTTGGCTGACAGTCTACAATATATATAACTTGGCTGACAGTCTACAATCTATATAACTTGGCTGACAGTCTACAATCTATATAACTTGGCTGACAATCTACAATCTATATAACTTGGCTGACAATCTACAATCTATATAACTTGGCTGACAATCTACAATCTATATAACTTGGCTGACAATCTACAATCTATATAACTTGGCTGACAGTCTACAATATATATAACTTGGCTGACAGTCTACAATATATATAACTTGGCTGACAGTCTACAATATATATAACTTGGCTGACAATCTACAATCTATATAACTTGGCTGACAATCTACAATCTATATAACTTGGCTGACAATCTACAATCTATATAACTTGGCTGACAATCTACAATCTATATAACTTGGCTGACAATCTACAATCTATATAACTTGGCTGACAGTCTACAATATATATAACTTGGCTGACAGTCTACAATATATATAACTTGGCTGACAGTCTACAATATATATAACTTGGCTGACAATCTACAATCTATATAACTTGGCTGACAATCTACAATCTATATAACTTGGCTGACAATCTACAATCTATATAACTTGGCTGACAATCTACAATCTATATAACTTGGCTGACAGTCTACAATATATATAACTTGGCTGACAGTCTACAATATATATAACTTGGCTGACAGTCTACAATCTATATAACTTGGCTGACAATCTACAATCTATATAACTTGGCTGACAATCTACAATCTATATAACTTGGCTGACAATCTACAATCTATATAACTTGGCTGACAATCTACAATCTATATAACTTGGCTGACAATCTACAATCTATATAACTTGGCTGACAGTCTACAATATATATAACTTGGCTGACAGTCTACAATCTATATAACTTGGCTGACAATCTACAATCTATATAACTTGGCTGACAGTCTACAATCTATATAACTTGGCTGACAGTCTACAATATATATAACTTGGCTGACAATCTACAGTCTATATAACTTGGCTGACAATCTACAATCTATATAACTTGGCTGACAGTCTACAATCTATATAACTTGGCTGACAGTCTACAATATATATAACTTGGCTGACAGTCTACAATCTATATAACTTGGCTGACAGTCTACAATATATATAACTTGGCTGACAATCTACAATCTATATAACTTGGCTGACAGTCTACAATATATATAACTTGGCTGACAGTCTACAATCTATATAACTTGGCTGACAGTCTACAATCTATATAACTTGGCTGACAGTCTACAGTCTATATAACTTGGCTGACAATCTACAATCTATATAACTTGGCTGACAGTCTACAATCTATATAACTTGGCTGACAGTCTACAATCTATATAACTTGGCTGACAGTCTACAATCTATATAACTTGGCTGACAGTCTACAATCTATATAACTTGGCTGACAGTCTACAATATATATAACTTGGCTGACAGTCTACAATCTATATAACTTGGCTGACAATCTACAATCTATATAACTTGGCTGACAATCTACAATCTATATAACTTGGCTGACAGTCTACAATCTATATAACTTGGCTGACAGTCTACAATATATATAACTTGGCTGACAGTCTACAATCTATATAACTTGGCTGACAGTCTACAATATATATAACTTGGCTGACAGTCTACAATCTATATAACTTGGCTGACAGTCTACAATCTATATAACTTGGCTGACAGTCTACAATATATATAACTTGGCTGACAGTCTACAATCTATATAACTTGGCTGACAGTCTACAATCTATATAACTTGGCTGACAGTCTACAATCTATATAACTTGGCTGACAGTCTACAATATATATAACTTGGCTGACAGTCTACAATCTATATAACTTGGCTGACAGTCTACAATCTATATAACTTGGCTGACAGTCTACAATATATATAACTTGGCTGACAATCTACAATCTATATAACTTGGCTGACAGTCTACAATCTATATAACTTGGCTGACAATCTACAATCTATATAACTTGGCTGACAGTCTACAATCTTTATAACTTGGCTGACAATCTACAGTCTATATAACTTGGCTGACAGTTTACAATCATTATAACTTGGCTGACAGTCTACAATCTATATAACTTGGCTGACAGTCTACAATCTATATAACTTGGCTGACAGTCTACAATATATATAACTTGGCTGACAGTCTACAATCTATATAACTTGGCTGACAGTCTACAATCTATATAACTTGGCTGACAGTCTACAATATATATAACTTGGCTGACAGTCTACAATCTATATAACTTGGCTGACAGTCTACAATCTATATAACTTGGCTGACAGTCTACAATCTATATAACTTGGCTGACAATCTACAATCTATATAACTTGGCTGACAGTCTACAATCTTTATAACTTGGCTGACAATCTACAATCTATATAACTTGGCTGACAGTCTACAATCTATATAACTTGGCTGACAGTCTACAATCTTTATAACTTGGCTGACAGTCTACAATCTTTATAACTTGGCTGACAATCTACAATCTATATAACTTGGCTGACAGTCTACAATCTATATAACTTGGCTGACAATCTACAATCTATATAACTTGGCTGACAGTCTACAATCTATATAACTTGGCTGACAGTCTACAATCTATATAACTTGGCTGACAGTCTACAATCTATATAACTTGGCTGACAGTCTACAATATATATAACTTGGCTGACAGTCTACAATCTATATAACTTGGCTGACAGTCTACAATCTATATAACTTGGCTGACAGTCTACAGTCTATATAACTTGGCTGACAGTCTACAATCTATATAACTTGGCTGACAATCTACAGTCTATATAACTTGGCTGACAGTCTACAATCTATATAACTTGGCTGACAGTCTACAATATATATAACTTGGCTGACAATCTACAATCTATATAACTTGGCTGACAATCTACAATCTATATAACTTGGCTGACAGTCTACAATCTATATAACTTGGCTGACAGTCTACAATCTATATAACTTGGCTGACAATCTACAGTCTATATAACTTGGCTGACAGTCTACAATATATATAACTTGGCTGACAATCTACAATCTATATAACTTGGCTGACAGTCTACAATCTATATAACTTGGCTGACAGTCTACAATCTATATAACTTGGCTGACAGTCTACAATATATATAACTTGGCTGACAGTCTACAATCTATATAACTTGGCTGACAGTCTACAATCTATATAACTTGGCTGACAGTCTACAATCTATATAACTTGGCTGACAGTCTACAATCTATATAACTTGGCTGACAGTCTACAATCTATATAACTTGGCTGACAGTCTACAATCTATATAACTTGGCTGACAATCTACAGTCTATATAACTTGGCTGACAATCTACAATCTATATAACTTGGCTGACAGTCTACAATATATATAACTTGGCTGACAATCTACAATATATATAACTTGGCTGACAGTCTACAATCTATATAACTTGGCTGACAGTCTACAATCTATATAACTTGGCTGACAGTCTACAATATATATAACTTGGCTGACAGTCTACAATCTATATAACTTGGCTGACAGTCTACAATCTATATAACTTGGCTGACAATCTACAATATATATAACTTGGCTGACAGTCTACAATCTATATAACTTGGCTGACAATCTACAATCTATATAACTTGGCTGACAGTCTACAGTCTATATAACTTGGCTGACAATCTACAATCTATATAACTTGGCTGACAGTCTACAATATATATAACTTGGCTGACAGTCTACAATCTATATAACTTGGCTGACAGTCTACAATCTATATAACTTGGCTGACAATCTACAATCTATATAACTTGGCTGACAGTCTACAATATATATAACTTGGCTGACAGTCTACAATCTATATAACTTGGCTGACAGTCTACAATCTATATAACTTGGCTGACAGTCTACAATCTATATAACTTGGCTGACAGTCTACAATATATATAACTTGGCTGACAATCTACATTCTATATAACTTGGCTGACAATCTACAATATATATAACTTGGCTGACAGTCTACAATCTATATAACTTGGCTGACAGTCTACAATATATATAACTTGGCTGACAGTCTACAATCTATATAACTTGGCTGACAGTCTACAATATATATAACTTGGCTGACAATCTACAATCTATATAACTTGGCTGACAGTCTACAATATATATAACTTGGCTGACAATCTACAATCTATATAACTTGGCTGACAATCTACAATCTATATAACTTGGCTGACAATCTACAATCTATATAACTTGGCTGACAATCTACAATCTATATAACTTGGCTGACAGTCTACAATATATATAACTTGGCTGACAGTCTACAATATATATAACTTGGCTGACAGTCTACAATCTATATAACTTGGCTGACAGTCTACAATCTATATAACTTGGCTGACAATCTACAATCTATATAACTTGGCTGACAATCTACAATCTATATAACTTGGCTGACAATCTACAATCTATATAACTTGGCTGACAATCTACAATCTATATAACTTGGCTGACAGTCTACAATATATATAACTTGGCTGACAGTCTACAATATATATAACTTGGCTGACAGTCTACAATATATATAACTTGGCTGACAATCTACAATCTATATAACTTGGCTGACAATCTACAATCTATATAACTTGGCTGACAATCTACAATCTATATAACTTGGCTGACAATCTACAATCTATATAACTTGGCTGACAATCTACAATCTATATAACTTGGCTGACAGTCTACAATATATATAACTTGGCTGACAGTCTACAATATATATAACTTGGCTGACAGTCTACAATATATATAACTTGGCTGACAATCTACAATCTATATAACTTGGCTGACAATCTACAATCTATATAACTTGGCTGACAATCTACAATCTATATAACTTGGCTGACAATCTACAATCTATATAACTTGGCTGACAGTCTACAATATATATAACTTGGCTGACAGTCTACAATATATATAACTTGGCTGACAGTCTACAATCTATATAACTTGGCTGACAATCTACAATCTATATAACTTGGCTGACAATCTACAATCTATATAACTTGGCTGACAATCTACAATCTATATAACTTGGCTGACAATCTACAATCTATATAACTTGGCTGACAATCTACAATCTATATAACTTGGCTGACAGTCTACAATATATATAACTTGGCTGACAGTCTACAATCTATATAACTTGGCTGACAATCTACAATCTATATAACTTGGCTGACAGTCTACAATCTATATAACTTGGCTGACAGTCTACAATATATATAACTTGGCTGACAATCTACAGTCTATATAACTTGGCTGACAATCTACAATCTATATAACTTGGCTGACAGTCTACAATCTATATAACTTGGCTGACAGTCTACAATATATATAACTTGGCTGACAGTCTACAATCTATATAACTTGGCTGACAGTCTACAATATATATAACTTGGCTGACAATCTACAATCTATATAACTTGGCTGACAGTCTACAATATATATAACTTGGCTGACAGTCTACAATCTATATAACTTGGCTGACAGTCTACAATCTATATAACTTGGCTGACAGTCTACAGTCTATATAACTTGGCTGACAATCTACAATCTATATAACTTGGCTGACAGTCTACAATCTATATAACTTGGCTGACAGTCTACAATCTATATAACTTGGCTGACAGTCTACAATCTATATAACTTGGCTGACAGTCTACAATCTATATAACTTGGCTGACAGTCTACAATATATATAACTTGGCTGACAGTCTACAATCTATATAACTTGGCTGACAATCTACAATCTATATAACTTGGCTGACAATCTACAATCTATATAACTTGGCTGACAGTCTACAATCTATATAACTTGGCTGACAGTCTACAATATATATAACTTGGCTGACAGTCTACAATCTATATAACTTGGCTGACAGTCTACAATATATATAACTTGGCTGACAGTCTACAATCTATATAACTTGGCTGACAGTCTACAATCTATATAACTTGGCTGACAGTCTACAATATATATAACTTGGCTGACAGTCTACAATCTATATAACTTGGCTGACAGTCTACAATCTATATAACTTGGCTGACAGTCTACAATCTATATAACTTGGCTGACAGTCTACAATATATATAACTTGGCTGACAGTCTACAATCTATATAACTTGGCTGACAGTCTACAATCTATATAACTTGGCTGACAGTCTACAATATATATAACTTGGCTGACAATCTACAATCTATATAACTTGGCTGACAGTCTACAATCTATATAACTTGGCTGACAATCTACAATCTATATAACTTGGCTGACAGTCTACAATCTTTATAACTTGGCTGACAATCTACAGTCTATATAACTTGGCTGACAGTTTACAATCATTATAACTTGGCTGACAGTCTACAATCTATATAACTTGGCTGACAGTCTACAATCTATATAACTTGGCTGACAGTCTACAATATATATAACTTGGCTGACAGTCTACAATCTATATAACTTGGCTGACAGTCTACAATCTATATAACTTGGCTGACAGTCTACAATATATATAACTTGGCTGACAGTCTACAATCTATATAACTTGGCTGACAGTCTACAATCTATATAACTTGGCTGACAGTCTACAATCTATATAACTTGGCTGACAATCTACAATCTATATAACTTGGCTGACAGTCTACAATCTTTATAACTTGGCTGACAATCTACAATCTATATAACTTGGCTGACAGTCTACAATCTATATAACTTGGCTGACAGTCTACAATCTTTATAACTTGGCTGACAGTCTACAATCTTTATAACTTGGCTGACAATCTACAATCTATATAACTTGGCTGACAGTCTACAATCTATATAACTTGGCTGACAATCTACAATCTATATAACTTGGCTGACAGTCTACAATCTATATAACTTGGCTGACAGTCTACAATCTATATAACTTGGCTGACAGTCTACAATCTATATAACTTGGCTGACAGTCTACAATATATATAACTTGGCTGACAGTCTACAATCTATATAACTTGGCTGACAGTCTACAATCTATATAACTTGGCTGACAGTCTACAGTCTATATAACTTGGCTGACAGTCTACAATCTATATAACTTGGCTGACAATCTACAGTCTATATAACTTGGCTGACAGTCTACAATCTATATAACTTGGCTGACAGTCTACAATATATATAACTTGGCTGACAATCTACAATCTATATAACTTGGCTGACAATCTACAATCTATATAACTTGGCTGACAATCTACAATCTATATAACTTGGCTGACAATCTACAGTCTATATAACTTGGCTGACAATCTACAATCTATATAACTTGGCTGACAATCTACAGTCTATATAACTTGGCTGACAGTCTACAATCTATATAACTTGGCTGACAGTCTACAATCTATATAACTTGGCTGACAATCTACAGTCTATATAACTTGGCTGACAATCTACAATCTATATAACTTGGCTGACAATCTACAATCTATATAACTTGGCTGACAATCTACAATCTATATAACTTGGCTGACAATCTACAATCTATATAACTTGGCTGACAATCTACAATCTATATAACTTGGCTGACAATCTACAGTCTATATTACTTGGCTGACAGTCTACAATCTATATAACTTGGCTGACAGTCTACAATCTATATAACTTGGCTGACAATCTACAGTCTATATAACTTGGCTGACAATCTACAATCTATATAACTTGGCTGACAGTCTACAATCTATATAACTTGGCTGACAGTCTACAATCTATATAACTTGGCTGACAGTCTACAATCTATATAACTTGGCTGACAATCTACAATCTATATAACTTGGCTGACAGTCTACAATCTATATAACTTGGCTGACAGTCTACAATATATATAACTTGGCTGACAGTCTACAATCTATATAACTTGGCTGACAGTCTACAATATATATAACTTGGCTGACAGTCTACAATCTATATAACTTGGCTGACAGTCTACAATCTATATAACTTGGCTGACAGTCTACAATATATATAACTTGGCTGACAGTCTACAATCTATATAACTTGGCTGACAGTCTACAATCTATATAACTTGGCTGACAGTCTACAATCTATATAACTTGGCTGACAGTCTACAATATATATAACTTGGCTGACAGTCTACAATCTATATAACTTGGCTGACAATCTACAATCTATATAACTTGGCTGACAGTCTACAATATATATAACTTGGCTGACAATCTACAATCTATATAACTTGGCTGACAGTCTACAATCTATATAACTTGGCTGACAATCTACAATCTATATAACTTGGCTGACAGTCTACAATCTTTATAACTTGGCTGACAATCTACAGTCTATATAACTTGGCTGACAGTTTACAATCATTATAACTTGGCTGACAGTCTACAATCTATATAACTTGGCTGACAGTCTACAATCTATATAACTTGGCTGACAGTCTACAATATATATAACTTGGCTGACAGTCTACAATCTATATAACTTGGCTGACAGTCTACAATCTATATAACTTGGCTGACAGTCTACAATCTATATAACTTGGCTGACAGTCTACAATATATATAACTTGGCTGACAGTCTACAATCTATATAACTTGGCTGACAGTCTACAATCTATATAACTTGGCTGACAGTCTACAATCTATATAACTTGGCTGACAATCTACAATCTATATAACTTGGCTGACAGTCTACAATCTTTATAACTTGGCTGACAATCTACAATCTATATAACTTGGCTGACAGTCTACAATCTATATAACTTGGCTGACAGTCTACAATCTTTATAACTTGGCTGACAGTCTACAATCTTTATAACTTGGCTGACAATCTACAATCTATATAACTTGGCTGACAGTCTACAATCTATATAACTTGGCTGACAATCTACAATCTATATAACTTGGCTGACAGTCTACAATCTATATAACTTGGCTGACAGTCTACAATCTATATAACTTGGCTGACAGTCTACAATCTATATAACTTGGCTGACAGTCTACAATATATATAACTTGGCTGACAGTCTACAATCTATATAACTTGGCTGACAGTCTACAATCTATATAACTTGGCTGACAGTCTACAGTCTATATAACTTGGCTGACAGTCTACAATCTATATAACTTGGCTGACAATCTACAGTCTATATAACTTGGCTGACAGTCTACAATCTATATAACTTGGCTGACAGTCTACAATATATATAACTTGGCTGACAATCTACAATCTATATAACTTGGCTGACAATCTACAATCTATATAACTTGGCTGACAATCTACAATCTATATAACTTGGCTGACAATCTACAGTCTATATAACTTGGCTGACAATCTACAATCTATATAACTTGGCTGACAATCTACAGTCTATATAACTTGGCTGACAGTCTACAATCTATATAACTTGGCTGACAGTCTACAATCTATATAACTTGGCTGACAATCTACAGTCTATATAACTTGGCTGACAATCTACAATCTATATAACTTGGCTGACAATCTACAATCTATATAACTTGGCTGACAATCTACAATCTATATAACTTGGCTGACAATCTACAATCTATATAACTTGGCTGACAATCTACAGTCTATATTACTTGGCTGACAGTCTACAATCTATATAACTTGGCTGACAGTCTACAATCTATATAACTTGGCTGACAATCTACAGTCTATATAACTTGGCTGACAATCTACAATCTATATAACTTGGCTGACAGTCTACAATCTATATAACTTGGCTGACAGTCTACAATCTATATAACTTGGCTGACAGTCTACAATCTATATAACTTGGCTGACAGTCTACAATCTATATAACTTGGCTGACAATCTACAATCTATATAACTTGGCTGACAATCTACAGTCTATATAACTTGGCTGACAGTCTACAATCTATATAACTTGGCTGACAATCTACAATATATATAACTTGGCTGACAGTCTACAGTCTATATAACTTGGCTGACAATCTACAATATATATAACTTGGCTGACAGTCTACAGTCTATATAACTTGGCTGACAGTCTACAATCTATATAACTTGGCTGACAGTCTACAATATATATAACTTGGCTGACAGTCTACAATCTATATAACTTGGCTGACAGTCTACAATATATATAACTTGGCTGACAGTCTACAATCTATATAACTTGGCTGACAATCTACAATCTATATAACTTGGCTGACAGTCTACAATATATATAACTTGGCTGACAATCTACAATATATATAACTTGGCTGACAATCTACAATATATATAACTTGGCTGACAGTCTACAATCTATATAACTTGGCTGACAGTCTACAATATATATAACTTGGCTGACAATCTACAATCTATATAACTTGGCTGACAATCTACAATATATATAACTTGGCTGACAGTCTACAATCTATATAACTTGGCTGACAATCTACAATATATATAACTTGGCTGACAGTCTACAATGTATATAACTTGGCTGACAATCTACAATATATATAACTTGGCTGACAGTCTACAATCTATATAACTTGGCTGACAGTCTACAATATATATAACTTGGCTGACAATCTACAATCTATATAACTTGGCTGACAATCTACAATATATATAACTTGGCTGACAATCTACAATCTATATAACTTGGCTGACAATCTACAATATATATAACTTGGCTGACAATCTACAATCTATATAACTTGGCTGACAATCTACAATCTATATAACTTGGCTGACAGTCTACAATCTTTATAACTTGGCTGACAATCTACAGTCTATATAACTTGGCTGACAATCTACAATATATATAACTTGGCTGACAGTCTACAATCTATATAACTTGGCTGACAGTCTACAATATATATAACTTGGCTGACAATCTACAATCTATATAACTTGGCTGACAATCTACAATCTATATAACTTGGCTGACAATCTACAATCTATATAACTTGGCTGACAATCTACAATATATATAACTTGGCTGACAGTCTACAATCTATATAACTTGGCTGACAATCTACAATATATATAACTTGGCTGACAGTCTACAATGTATATAACTTGGCTGACAATCTACAATATATATAACTTGGCTGACAGTCTACAATCTATATAACTTGGCTGACAGTCTACAGTCTATATAACTTGGCTGACAGTCTACAATCTATATAACTTGGCTGACAATCTACAATCTATATAACTTGGCTGACAGTCTACAATCTATATAACTTGGCTGACAGTCTACAATATATATAACTTGGCTGACAATCTACAATCTATATAACTTGGCTGACAGTCTACAATATATATAACTTGGCTGACAATCTACAATCTATATAACTTGGCTGACAGTCTACAATCTATATAACTTGGCTGACAGTCTACAATATATATAACTTGGCTGACAGTCTACAATCTATATAACTTGGCTGACAGTCTACAATATATATAACTTGGCTGACAGTCTACAATCTATATAACTTGGCTGACAATCTACAATCTATATAACTTGGCTGACAATCTACAGTCTATATAACTTGGCTGACAGTCTACAGTCTATATAACTTGGCTGACAGTCTACAATCTATATGACTTGGCTGACAGTCTACAATCTATATAACTTGGCTGACAGTCTACAATCTATATGACTTGGCTGACAGTCTACAATCTATATAACTTGGCTGACAATCTACAATCTATATAACTTGGCTGACAGTCTACAATATATATAACTTGGCTGACAGTCTACAATCTATATAACTTGGCTGACAGTCTACAATCTATATAACTTGGCTGACAGTCTACAATCTATATAACTTGGCTGACAGTCTACAATCTATATAACTTGGCTGACAATCTACAATCATTATAACTTGGCTGACAATCTACAATCTATATAACTTGGCTGACAATCTACAATCTATATAACTTGGCTGACAGTCTACAGTCTATATAACTTGGCTGACAATCTACAATATATATAACTTGGCTGACAATCTACAATCTATATAACTTGGCTGACAGTCTACAATCTATATAACTTGGCTGACAGTCTACAATCTATATAACTTGGCTGACAGTCTACAATCTATATAACTTGGCTGACAATCTACAATATATATAACTTGGCTGACAATCTACAATCTATATAACTTGGCTGACAGTCTACAATCTATATAACTTGGCTGACAGTCTACAATCTATATAACTTGGCTGACAGTCTACAATCTATATAACTTGGCTGACAATCTACAATCTATATAACTTGGCTGACAATCTACAATCTATATAACTTGGCTGACAGTCTACAATCTATATAACTTGGCTGACAGTCTACAATCTATATAACTTGGCTGACAGTCTACAATCTATATAACTTGGCTGACAATCTACAGTCTATATAACTTGGCTGACAGTCTACAATCTATATAACTTGGCTGACAATCTACAATCTATATAACTTGGCTGACAGTCTACAATCTATATAACTTGGCTGACAGTCTACAATCTATATAACTTGGCTGACAGTCTACAATCAATATAACTTGGCTGACAATCTACAATCTATATAACTTGGCTGACAGTCTACAATCTATATAACTTGGCTGACAGTCTACAATCTATATAACTTGGCTGACAGTCTACAATCTATATAACTTGGCTGACAATCTACAGTCTATATAACTTGGCTGACAGTCTACAATCTATATAACTTGGCTGACAATCTACAATCTATATAACTTGGCTGACAGTCTACAATCTATATAACTTGGCTGACAGTCTACAATCTATATAACTTGGCTGACAGTCTACAATATATATAACTTGGCTGACAGTCTACAATCTATATAACTTGGCTGACAGTCTACAATCTATATAACTTGGCTGACAGTCTACAATCTATATAACTTGGCTGACAGTCTACAATCTATATAACTTGGCTGACAGTCTACAATCTATATAACTTGGCTGACAGTCTACAATCTATATAACTTGGCTGACAATCTACAGTCTATATAACTTGGCTGACAGTCTACAATCTATATAACTTGGCTGACAGTCTACAATCTATATAACTTGGCTGACAATCTACAGTCTATATAACTTGGCTGACAGTCTACAATCTATATAACTTGGCTGACAGTCTACAATCTATATAACTTGGCTGACAGTCTACAATCTATATAACTTGGCTGACAGTCTGCAATCTATATAACTTGGCTGACAATCTACAGTCTATATAACTTGGCTGACAGTCTACAATCTATATAACTTGGCTGACAGTCTACAATCTATATAACTTGGCTGACAGTCTACAATCTATATAACTTGGCTGACAGTCTACAATCTATATAACTTGGCTGACAATCTACAGTCTATATAACTTGGCTGACAGTCTACAATCTATATAACTTGGCTGACAATCTACAATCTATATAACTTGGCTGACAGTCTACAATCTATATAACTTGGCTGACAGTCTACAATCTATATAACTTGGCTGACAGTCTACAATATATATAACTTGGCTGACAATCTACAGTCTATATAACTTGGCTGACAGTCTACAATCTATATAACTTGGCTGACAATCTACAATCTATATAACTTGGCTGACAGTCTACAATCTATATAACTTGGCTGACAGTCTACAATCTATATAACTTGGCTGACAGTCTACAATCTATATAACTTGGCTGACAGTCTACAATCTATATAACTTGGCTGACAGTCTACAATCTATATAACTTGGCTGACAATCTACAATCTATATAACTTGGCTGACAGTCTACAATCTATATAACTTGGCTGACAATCTACAATCTATATAACTTGGCTGACAGTCTACAATCTATATAACTTGGCTGACAATCTACAGTCTATATAACTTGGCTGACAGTCTACAATCTATATAACTTGGCTGACAATCTACAATCTATATAACTTGGCTGACAGTCTACAATCTATATAACTTGGCTGACAGTCTACAATCTATATAACTTGGCTGACAGTCTACAATATATATAACTTGGCTGACAGTCTACAATCTATATAACTTGGCTGACAGTCTACAATCTATATAACTTGGCTGACAGTCTACAGTCTATATAACTTGGCTGACAGTCTACAATCTATATAACTTGGCTGACAGTCTACAATATATATAACTTGGCTGACAATCTACAGTCTATATAACTTGGCTGACAATCTACAATCTATATAACTTGGCTGACAATCTACAGTCTATATAACTTGGCTGACAGTCTACAATCTATATAACTTGGCTGACAGTCTACAGTCTATATAACTTGGCTGACAGTCTACAATCTATATAACTTGGCTGACAATCTACAGTCTATATAACTTGGCTGACAGTCTACAATATATATAACTTGGCTGACAGTCTACAATATATATAACTTGGCTGACAGTCTACAATATATATAACTTGGCTGACAATCTACAGTCTATATAACTTGGCTGACAATCTACAATCTATATAACTTGGCTGACAGTCTACAATATATATAACTTGGCTGACAATCTACAATCTATATAACTTGGCTGACAGTCTACAATCTATATAACTTGGCTGACAATCTACAATCTATATAACTTGGCTGACAATCTACAATCTATATAACTTGGCTGACAATCTACAATCATTATAACTTGGCTGACAATCTACAATCTATATAACTTGGCTGACAGTCTACAGTCTATATAACTTGGCTGACAATCTACAGTCTATATAACTTGGCTGACAATCTACAATCATTATAACTTGGCTGACAGTCTACAATCTATATAACTTGGCTGACAGTCTACAATCTATATAACTTGGCTGACAATCTACAATCTATATAACTTGGCTGACAGTCTACAATCTTTATAACTTGGCTGACAATCTACAATCATTATAACTTGGCTGACAGTCTACAATCTATATAACTTGGCTGACAGTCTACAATCTATATAACTTGGCTGACAATCTACAATCTATATAACTTGGCTGACAGTCTACAATCTATATAACTTGGCTGACAGTCTACAATCTATATAACTTGGCTGACAGTCTACAATCTATATAACTTGGCTGACAGTCTACAATATATATAACTTGGCTGACAATCTACAATATATATAACTTGGCTGACAGTCTACAATCTATATAACTTGGCTGACAGTCTACAATCTATATAACTTGGCTGACAGTCTACAATCTATATAACTTGGCTGACAGTCTACAATCTATATAACTTGGCTGACAGTCTACAATCTATATAACTTGGCTGACAGTCTACAATCTATATAACTTGGCTGACAATCTACAATCTATATAACTTGGCTGACAATCTACAATCTATATAACTTGGCTGACAGTCTACAATATATATAACTTGGCTGACAATCTACAATCTATATAACTTGGCTGACAGTCTACAATATATATAACTTGGCTGACAGTCTACAATATATATAACTTGGCTGACAATCTACAATATATATAACTTGGCTGACAATCTACAATCTATATAACTTGGCTGACAGTCTACAATATATATAACTTGGCTGACAGTCTACAATCTATATAACTTGGCTGACAGTCTACAATCTATATAACTTGGCTGACAGTCTACAATCTATATAACTTGGCTGACAGTCTACAATCTATATAACTTGGCTGACAGTCTACAATCTATATAACTTGGCTGACAATCTACAATCTATATAACTTGGCTGACAATCTACAATCTATATAACTTGGCTGACAGTCTACAATATATATAACTTGGCTGACAATCTACAATCTATATAACTTGGCTGACAGTCTACAATATATATAACTTGGCTGACAGTCTACAATCTATATAACTTGGCTGACAGTCTACAATCTATATAACTTGGCTGACAGTCTACAATATATATAACTTGGCTGACAATCTACAATATATATAACTTGGCTGACAATCTACAATCTATATAACTTGGCTGACAATCTACAATCTATATAACTTGGCTGACAGTCTACAATATATATAACTTGGCTGACAATCTACAATATATATAACTTGGCTGACAATCTACAATCTATATAACTTGGCTGACAGTCTACAATATATATAACTTGGCTGACAATCTACAATCTATATAACTTGGCTGACAGTCTACAATATATATAACTTGGCTGACAATCTACAATCTATATAACTTGGCTGACAGTCTACAATCTATATAACTTGGCTGACAGTCTACAATCTATATAACTTGGCTGACAGTCTACAATCTATATAACTTGGCTGACAGTCTACAATATATATAACTTGGCTGACAGTCTACAATATATATAACTTGGCTGACAGTCTACAATCTATATAACTTGGCTGACAGTCTACAATATATATAACTTGGCTGACAATCTACAATCTATATAACTTGGCTGACAGTCTACAATCTATATAACTTGGCTGACAGTCTACAATCTATATAACTTGGCTGACAGTCTACAATCTATATAACTTGGCTGACAATCTACAATATATATAACTTGGCTGACAGTCTACAATCTATATAACTTGGCTGACAGTCTACAGTCTATATAACTTGGCTGACAGTCTACAATCTATATAACTTGGCTGACAATCTACAATCTATATAACTTGGCTGACAATCTACAATCTATATAACTTGGCTGACAGTCTACAATCTATATAACTTGGCTGACAATCTACAATCTATATAACTTGGCTGACAGTCTACAGTCTATATAACTTGGCTGACAGTCTACAATCTATATAACTTGGCTGACAGTCTACAATCTATATAACTTGGCTGACAGTCTACAATCTATATAACTTGGCTGACAGTCTACAATCTATATAACTTGGCTGACAATCTACAATCTATATAACTTGGCTGACAGCCTGCAATCTTTAGTGAGATAGAAATTAAAACTAATGTGAAACAACAAGAATTTAGAGGAGAGATCATAATTTTCTTGTTTCTTAGATGGGTTATGTCCCTTAGATTGTATTCAATGAGAAAAGTGTAACATACTAGTGAATAAGTGTTGCTTATGAAATGCACCACCTGATATTAAAGATATGTTAAATTGTGTATTGGGACAGAGTAGTGAAAACATTAGATTAAACGCCTCTCTACTCTAAGTTCAAATTTCACCCAAGTCAACTTTGCTTTTAAGGTTGATAGATAATGTACCATTTCAGGGGGATGTGGATTGACAAAATCAGATTCGAATGGGAGGCTTTGAAATATCTGTTTCAGCTCTCTACATTTTGAGTTCAAATCCCACCTGTTATGATCAGTAGATAACATACACCTTCCCTAGCAAGCTGGCTTCTTGTGTGAAGGAATTAGCCTTAAAAAGTATTGAAATCTGCTCTTAATGTTCCATACTCTGCTGTGAATGGAAAAAACGATTTGAAGAAATAATTGTATAAGAAGGGTTCTAGTGTAATGTGCTGTATATAAGATTGAGAATTTTGTATAAGCTTATTGCATGTAATGAGTTTTTGTTATAAGGTTGGTATAGAGGTGGTATTTTTGTAATAGTATGTGTCATGCATTTGTCCATGTAAGGTGGTGCATTTGGGAGCGTTTACTATCATAAGTTGTGAAGTTTGTGGAGGCCTGTGAAATGAGGCAAGCATGCTCTGCTGAATGTGCATGAACTGAGAGTATATCTGGTTATAAGGGGAATCAGATATATTTTGCCATTGAGAAGACTAAACATGTGGTCCATATGACATAACAGTTAGGTAAAGAAGTACCAAGTGATTCATTTGGGGGAAAGACAATATGAGATGAGGAGGAGTGGTGAAAGTTGATCTCAGGAGGCTAAACCTTATGGAGATGATAAAGGACTGCAACAAATGGCAAGACACTATGCTGGTGAAGACCTGTCAAACCCACACAAGCATAGAAAATTTGGGATAAAATGATGAGGATGATGTTATGTATAAACCAAACTCATTTTTATACAATATGTACTATAGTCAAGGTGGCAAATTAGCAGAGTCATTAGTACAAAGGATAGTGTGCTTTGTTGTATTCAGTCCAGATCTCTGAGTTCAAATCCTGCTGAGGTCAACTTTGCCTTTCATCCTTTTGGGGTTGATAAAAAGAAGTACCAGTCTTGTACAGGAGTAGATTCTTCCTCTATATCTCTTTCTCACTCTCCATCCTTATCTGGAAGAAATCTGCTGTACTCAGGCCTGGAGAGAGTTGGGTTCTACCAGATTTAAAATGCCCTAGAAATGCTGTATGCCAATACAGCACCCCTATGACTCCATCAGGAGTTACAGGAACATACTATGGTTGCTTTTTATCATGATAATCTATTTTGTTGCCTTGGCATTATTTAAAAATTGGGACCAATAGATTTCAATATTTAAAATAAGCCAATTTTTTTAAATATCAGTGAAGTTATCTTGTTCATTTTAATTCTTGTCATAATAGAGTTGGTGTGTTATATTAATATTTAAATGTTCTTGTTTTTTGTATGTTTCAAATCTACTATTTTTAGTTTTAAATAATTGAAAAACTATATTTTCAGAACACTGTTTGCCGAAGTGATTACGGAATTTCAGAATGATATCACTTCCATCTGGAAAGGGTTAACTCCTTTCACTCAGTATACATCAATAATTATTTTTGTGGCACTTGCACTTGTGGCCATCTTTGTCCCTATGTTTAGACATCTGAATATTGAAGTCGATGAAAAGTACTACAGCATGCCTCCATTTTAGTATATATATCTTCAAACTGTTATCTATCTTGTTGCCAAAAAGTTAACCAGCAGTATGAAAATATATTTGGCAAGCTCAGGGGATAGCACTAAATTGTGCTTAATATTTTTTTTTCTGTTAATATTGATTATATTATATTAAAGTGATATATGAACAATTCTATTCATGATACCTTCGTGACTCTTACCTTTCTCAAAAAGGATTTTATTGGATTCAGAAGTTTATTTTTAAAAAAGACTCAAAGTAAAGATAATCTTTACCACCTTGTTACTATTACAGATATTTCAGTAATATTAATCACATATTTCAGAAAGTGACTTGTAAAAAAAACATCTTATTTTTCTTTTGTTTTGTAGATAATTCAATTTTAATAATAATTCTTAAAGAAAAAATTAGTATTTTTTTTTTATCATATTAAATAGATATTTAGTATAAATGAAAACATTTTCTCATGTAACGAAAATCTTTATATAAAAAATGGTTTCATGATAAAAGCTCATCACATGATTTTTCTTCATAGTCCCTGATTAAACCTTCATGAGAAAAATATTTTTGTTAAATCATCATTTTACTAAATCATTTCTACCAATAAAAATTATTGCAAAGCATTTTCCCACAATTTGTTCTTATTTGTCTGAATATCTATGATAAAAAGAAACTTGTAAAATAGTAACTCCTGGTTCTTTAATTTAATCTATAATAAAATTTAATTTATTCAATATCTTGTTTTCTTGTCTTTTTTTTTATACTGATTTGTCCTGAGACCTGAGTATTATGTGTCATCATCCATGTTTCCATGCTAGCATGGGTTAAACGAGTTGTCCCATTGTAAGACAAGTCAGATCAGGTGACCATGTCTTGCTCATACAGAACTGGTTCTGACTTTTAAAACTATTGGAAATTATTTCTTTTTTAGTTAACCATACCACATGAGAAATATCAAAAGATTGGGGCAAGGGCTTTCTTTTATCTTCAGCTTCTCCCCCTCTCTTTCTTTATGTCTCTTCACCTTTCTATTACTCTTCAACCTCTCTCCACCAAACATGAGAAGTGGAGACGAAAAATAAAATTAGTTTTATGATGACCACTTTTTTACCCTTCACCCTCATTAGGCTGCTGTTTCTACATGTGTAAAGACCACTTCGAGAACCACATTTTGACACTTCACTCTGAATTTGGCAGCTATTTCTAGCACGTATAAAGACCACATCCTACCATCTTTAACAACAAGGAAAGATTTCACATTGAATAATATAGTCCTAGATAGCCATAAACAGAATGGTCACAGCTGTAATGTTTTTGTCATAAGTTTATTTGATCAGAGCTAACTTGTAAAAAAACATCAACTTTAAACATATATTGACTTAATCATCATCATCATCAGTGTTGATATAATTATGTAAATAGATATCAATGACCTGAGCCTCTACCTTATTGTTATGGTTCACACCTGCATAGGCTTAGCTGGTCTCGTATCTTGTGGTATCCATAGATGCATTAACCTTTTTCGTTTTCTTCTCCCACTTATTCCTGAGAGGGCCGTGGGGGCAGAGTCCTCAAACACTCCTTCCAGCAGGTCCTGTTAGAAGCAACGGTCTCCAACTGTTCCGACTGGATCCCCAAGCAAGACCAGCCAAACTTATGGATGTTGTCCATACTCCTGGGTCTCCTGCTGGTTGGTTTTGCCCGTAAAATCTGTCCAGTGATTCTTTCTTGAGACATTCTAACCACATGCCCATAGTATCGGAGCTGTGATTTCTCAATTCAGACAAGTAGCAGCTCTACCTGGAGTGACTCTCTGATCTTCAAGCTACGCACTCTATCGAGAAATGTTATCCCAAAGACCCTTCGGAGGAACCCCATTTCTGTTGCTTGTATTCACAGTCATATTCTTTCAGTCATTACCTAAATTTCACGACCATATGTAAGGGTTGGCACGAATACCGAATTGAAGATAGTGAGTTTGGTTTTTATGCCTACCTCCCTTCTTCTGATTACTGAATGCTGAAGCTGGTGCATTGCACCAACTCCTCCAATTCTTGAACTTAATTCAACCTCCTGCCTTCCATCACTTGTGAACACAAGATACTTAAACTTCTCTACCTGCTTCAGTGGAACTCCATTCACATGTAGAGTGCATTGCACAGGCTTCCTTGAAAGGACTAGTGTCTCAGTTTTCACAGCATTGATTTTCTTTTCAGCCATGCAGCACTCGGCATCAAACCTATTGAGTGCAAGTTGGAGATCACCTTCTGTCAAGTTAAGTAATATCATATCATCTGCAAATACCAACCGACTAATTTTACACTCGCCAATCATGATACCACTTCCAACCCGGCTGTGCATGTAAATAATGAACAGAAGAAGTGATAGAACACACCCTTGGCAGAGTCCGACTCCCTCATTGAATTGTTTTGATTTAGCACCATTTATCCGAACACAAATACTCGGACATTCATATAGAGACATCGGAGCAGCAAGGAACTAACCATCAATCCCATACTCATTGCCCAGCCTTCTACAGCAGGGCCTAAGGAATGTGGTTGTATGCTTTTTCAAGGTAGACAAAACAAGAATATACATCTTGGCCATACTCTCACAATTTCTCGAATACTTGCCGCAGTGTAAATATTTGGTCGGCTGTGCTGTGTCGGGTAAAAACAAAACCACACTGTTCATCAACTAGCTTGGACTCGACAATCTCCCTGCATCTCTTTTCCAGACACTTAACATAGACTTTACCGGAGAGACTTAACAAGAAGATCCCTCTGTAATTGGGACAATCTCTCTTGTCTCCCTTTTTGAAAATTGGGCTTATCACTCCCGATTGTCATTGCCTAGGTCCCTTTCCAGAGACAATAACAAAATTATAGACCTCTGTCTCTGATTCCCCTTATACCATGTATATTTATGGATGTCTCTGGGCTGTAAAAAGGTGTTCATAATAGAGAGTTCATTGCTAGAACAGAAGTCCAGCAAGGCCTCTCCGTTCGTATTTAGACCGGGGTCGCCATTCTTTCCAGTCACTCCTTTCCATGTCAGGTGGTCAGTGCCAACTTGTACATTGAAGTCTCCCATCAGGATATATGACTCTCCAACTACTCTCCAACCATCCTCCAACTACCCTCCAACTACTCTCCAACTACCCTCCAACTATCCTCCAACCACCCTCCAACTACCCTCCAATACCCTCCAACCACCCTCCAACCACCCTCCAACTATCCTCCAACTACCCTCGTCTTATCATACACAACTCCTCATTTTTAAATATATCTATATTAAAATTTTCCATGGAAAATGTTTAAAAGAAATATTTCTTAAATAACGTTCCAAACATTAGCTTAACCCTTTAGCATTTACATTACCTTATATTTACTATTGTATTTTCACTGTAAAGACTTTACCTTATATTTACTATTGTATTTTCACTGTCAAGGCTTTACCTTATATTTACTATTGTATTTTCACTGTCAAGGCTTTACCTTATATTTACTATTGTATTTTCACTGTCAAGGCTTTACCTTATATTTACTATTGTATTTTCATGGTAAAAGCTTTACCTTACATAATTATCTCACATAATATCGAATCTATGAGATTTTGATATTATTTATTTTGAGAACAATACCTTAACATCAGTATGAGTGGCCATTTACAGCTGGTTTAAACAGAAAAAGGTGAGAGGATTCTGGTTGGATATGGCTAGTTTAAATGCTAAAGGGTTAATTATCGTTTCTGATTTTGGCACAAGGCTAACGATTTTGGAGAAAGGGAAAGTTGATTACTGGTACTTTTTTTCATCGACTCCATGTGGATAAAAGGCAAAGTTAACCTCGGCAGAATTTGAGTTCAGAGTGTATAGGGCTGTAACTATATGCTGCACAGTATGTTGTCCAACACTCTACCAATACTGCCAATCACTGCCCTTTTGTCCCAGAAATATATAATGAGAATAGTAAGCTCTAAATGGATAAGCAGATCATTAATACTTTAAACAAGCAGTCATTGTAACTTGTTAGTCTTCATTGTGTCGGCCACCGATAATTGTTTGTACTTGATTTCTAACCTCTTTTTATTGTTGTTTTGAACAAGCTTTCAGTAGTTCCAGTTGTTCCAAACAGTTGTGCTAAAGGTGTTATCAGATTGCAGTTAATTTTAAGAGTAAGAGGAGGAAATCATTATTATCATCATCATCACTATTTGATGCAACACTATTTAATCACTAACAATACAACAGCAAACGAAATTTACCCTTACTTCTTCTTCGGCCGAGTTTACACTCGCAAAGATTCCACATGCTTTCTCCAATTGTCCCAGTCGAGCATGACATTTCTCAGTTCATCGATGTTATCAATGTTGGCATCTCTCAGCAGGGTATCAATGAATGAGACGGCCTGTCTTCCCACACTTCTTCGTCCAACTGCCAATTTCCAGAGCACAAGTTGTGATGCTATCTCTTCTAGATGACAGATGCAGAGCCCAGCCAGTTTCATTTGTCTGCAGGCAACTTTTTTTGAGACTGGTGGTAGTGATCTGTAAAATTATTCGGATTAAGATATGAACTCCGACGTATTCTTGTTTCTGAGTATTCCTTCAGAGGAATAATTATTCCAGTAATGGTAAATTTCATTTGCTGTTGTATAGATTAGACTACCTTCCAACAACATCATTAAAGACAATAATGTTTCTTCTCTGAAGATTCTAAGAACATATTCTTTAAAATAATATATATGCATACACACACATATATAGAGAGCTGTTATATTGATATTATGCCTTAGATGAAACACTGTAAGGAGTAAATTTTATTTTTAAATATATTGCCTTCTCCTCCATTTATTTTTGCTTACACCTGCTCTGCTTACCTTCTGCACTTAACTCATTAAATATTAACCTTACTAATATTGTTCCTCTAAGCATAGAGCACACTTCGCTTCGCTGAAATTATACACTCACAAAAACTAATGTATATAAACAGAAGTATTATTATATAATGCTATATACATCCCTTTATGTTCTGAGTTCTCAGTAATTGAAAGTACCAGTATTGCACTGGCGTCGAATTAATTGTTGGTCTTGTGTCTAAATCAGAAACCATTATATACTATTCCTCTTCTAGGTTAATTTACACACAAAATGTTATGTAATTTATACAAAAGAACATTAAAATATATTTTTCTATGACGCACATGAGGACTTCCTAACGAGGAACTTAAAAATTCTATAATTGGGGTGAAACATAACAAGAGATAGGACTATCATTATAATTAGATTTGTGAAATGAAGCTGTTTTATCAGGGAATGAATGTTAAAGTGGGCCTCATTAGTTGAAACCTAATAATTACAACACTAAGGCCAGCATGACAACAAAATATTTTATAATGTTTCAAATATTTTCAAAAATAATTAACTAACCTTTTTCATTATTAACCAGCTATGGTTAATAATTCTATGAAATAAAATCACCCATTTTAAAGGTTTCCAATTTAAATTAAAATCTCTCAATGTAATTTTATATAGGAACTTTACATTAAGTTTCTATCAACAACTGACAATAAAAAAACTGAAAAAACTCTGGGAAACTAAATCAGAACAACCTGCCATCCCCTGCATATAATCAAAGACTGGAATCAAGGTACAAATTGTTGTCCTTGAATGCACGTAGTCTATGCAATAAGATTCATCTTTTTGACTCCTACGTCAAAAGTATCAACCGTGACTTCATTACAGTCACGGAAACTTGGGCACATTCCTTACTCTGTGATGGGGTTTTCAGCATAACTGGCTACAACTTGTTTCGAAAAGACTGCATTAATCGTCGTGGTGGTGCTGTAATGGTCTACGTTCGGTCAAATTTGTCGGCAAATCCTTGTGTTGATTTGAACCAATCGCAGCAAGAAGTATTTTTTCTGCGATATACGTATGACCATGTCAACACTGCTACTTGGAGTTGTTTACCATCCCCCAAATTACCATCAGGACACTCAACTTTGTGATATCTTTGCTGCCAGGAAAACAGCCACTTATGTTTTTATTGCAGGGGACTTCAATCACCCTGAGATTGACTGGGAAACCTTTTGTTGGCCGCCAAGTGCAGATGACTTCCTTGAGCTAGTGATGGACTCGAATTGGTCCCAAGCAGTCACCTCCCCAACAAGAGGTGACAACACTTTGGACCTACTCTTCACCACTACTCCTGAAACGGTCATTAGTGTTACTGCTGAGGAACCTTTAGGTGACTCTGATCATGCTATGATCATTGCCAATCTATCCCTCAAGGGCAGTAACAAAAACCACAACCATCTCCAAACTGCTCACTTTGACTGAAATAAAGCAGACTGGAACTGTTACTGCACCGAGTTGCAGCGTCCAAACTGGCTTGAGTTCTACAACTCTGGAGATGTCAATACTGTATTCCAGAACATCCTGAGCTCAATATAGACAGCATGTGCAGCATCGGTGCCACGTAAGCAGAAAAAACATCCCAAAAGTGCAATTGGGGAGACTGCAGCAGTCCGTCTTGCCAGAAAAGAACGTCGCAATGCTGAACGTGAGTACAAACTGCATAAATCAGATATCAATAGGAAGAGGCAAAATAAATCATCCAACCATCTCAAACAGGTCACAAAAAAGGCAGTACTTCAATTTGAGTAGCGCATAGCAACCAGCCCTGACAGTAAGGTGTTCTGGAGGTATGTTCACTCAAAGCAGAGGCCTCACTCTCCAGTTGGTCCTCTTCGCAATCCCAACACAAGCCAGGTTACTGATGACCCCAAGGAATATGCAGAGCTCATTGCTGAATGCTATGCAGGCATTTTCACTATTGAAGGCCAGAGTGTACCGTCTCCACCACCTATGAGACTGGATTCTATTACAACTATGGAATTTACACCTGCAATGCTGCGACATCACCTTAAAAATAAATGCAACCATGACTTTGCTAAAGCTTTCAATTCTGTGCCACACAAAAGGCTTATGGCAAAACTCTCTGCAATGGGTGTGAAGGATGATCTTTTTAACTGGTTGAAGTCCTTCATGCTCAATCGAAGAGAGGTAGTCATGGTTCTAGGACAGCATTCCTCACCATATGAGATGTCATCTGGTGTACCACAGGGATCTGTTCTTGGCCCCCTTTTGTTTGTGGCATATATTAATGACATAGATGCCAACTTAAAGAATGCCACAGTACTGAAATATGCAGATGACATCAAGCTGTACCTTGAGATAAAAAGGACAGATCCTGAACACTATAGATCTTGCCTGCAATCTGACCTGGACACAATGCAACAATGGATCACAGACTGGCAACTCAAGCTGGCTGTGGACAAGTACACCACCATGCATTTTGGGAGTAAAACCCCAGCGTCCACATACTCCCTCCACAACACTAATATCAAGAAGTCTTCTTGTGAACGTGACCTGGGTATTATGGTCAGCAGCGATTTGCGTTGGATGAAACACGTCTCTAAAATTGTCAAGAAGGCCGAGGGTGTCTTAGCATCACTCAGCAAGACCTTTGTCAGCCGCTCTCCAGCTATCTATTTAAATCTGTATATAGCTATGGTGCGGCCACACTTATAATTTGCATCACCAGTCTGGAACCCCTATCTTGCTCAGAATATTGACCACCTGGAAACTGTTCAGAGACGTGCAACCAAGCGAATACCCTCCATCAGGCATCTACCATACTCTGAGCGCCTTGCTTCCGTGGGCATGGATACATTGAAGCTCCGACGCCTGGCAACTGACTTGGTAAACACCCACAAAATTATTAACCATCTTACCAACAACAACCCTGAGTACCTTTTTGACTTCCATGTGTCTACAAAGTCAGGAAACAGCACAGCTCCCATGACTTTCAGAAACATTTTTTCACGCTCAGAGTTGCTGAAGCATGGAACAAACTACCTGCATCAGTTATTAGCTGTTTAGACACTGCATCCTTTAAAACCTCCATGCTTCCTGAGATTCGCCAACACTACACCTAATGTTCCCCCTCCTTACACATACACACATGTATATCATGACTCATACACTATTCACTTCCCTGACATTTGTATATTATTCTATGTACTATACATGCACCTTTGACAAGTTGTAGTGCACCTGAGCACTTTACACAATAATTTCTTTATTATTATTATTATCTCAGTAATGAAATAATTAATAATTTTAGTAAATCCCTCAAAATTCTTCATTAATTAATTTGTATATTTCATTAGAAATACAGTGATGAGAGGGTTAAGTTAGGGCAATGGCAAATACTACAAATCATTAGAGGATTGTTGTCCAACCCTCTAATGATTTGTAGTATTTGTTCAGTTTTGATAATTCAAATGTTTATAGTATCTTTACTAGTGGGACAGATTGTTTTGAACATTTTTTCCATGCTTGCATGGGTTAGCCAGGCTGTCACACTATGAAGCCAGACAGGTCAGGGGACCATGACTCATACATTCTGGTTTCCATGAAACATTCTTGTATAACAACCACCAATTATCTTTTCTGTTTTTTTCTTTTTGCTATGTTCCACATTTCTGATCCATACAAGAAAACAGACACCAATGTTGCAATAAAAAGCATTTATTCTGGATGTCCTCTCTTAATGCCAATCACTTCACAACATGTACTGGCAGCATTTCTCATAGCACCAGGTTACATATTTTCTTGGCACCAGTTTGACCACCTTACAGGATGGACTTTGTATTTCTCAAATCAGTCTTAATGTCAAATCTTTATTTTAATATTTGAATTTAGAACAATGTATGCTTTACTCATTAACCTTTCTGTTCCTACCAAAGTACAACCAAATATATATATAAATATATATATATATATATATATATATATATATATATATATATATATATATATATATATGTGTGTGTGTGTATACACACACACACACACACACACACACACACACACACACACACATATATATATAATGTATCAAACATTAAATTCAACCAGTGAACATGCTGCAATCAGCATCATGACCCTTGCAAAATTATTTATACAGAAGAAATAAAAAAGTGTTATTAAGTTGATGTTTTGTGTTCCTGGTGAGTGATAGGGTGCTGGAAAAAAAGAAATACCCCAAATGAGAAAAAAACAGTTGTATTCCAACATTAGTCATAGAATTTGTACCAGAATAATGCACTGTTTGATTGTAGTTATGTAAGAAAGTGTGACTCAGACTACTTCGTAAACAAAACATCCTTGTAAAGGTCATTATTGAGGCCACAGTTTCAATATGGTAAACAAGAATTTTAGAAAAATATCTATTTTTTTTTCTTTAGATTCAAATAGTTACTACGTTCTATGTATGGACCTGTAACCCCTGGAGTCATACGGGCACCTTTATAACATATGGTGTTTTGGGGTCATTTTAAACCTGGTGGAGCCCATTCTTCTCCTGGGTCTTAACACTACCAATTTCTTACTGAGAAGGAGAGAGAATGATAGAAGGGAAGTGAGAGAGATATAGAGGAAGAATCGACCCCAGTACTAGACTGGTACTTTTTTATTGACTTTGAAAAGATGAAAGGTAAAGTTGATCATGGCAGTATTTGAACTTTGAGAGCAGGGAGCTGGAATGAATACTGCAAAGCATTCTATCCAATGTTCTAATGACTTTACCATTTCACTACCAGTTATTACTACTTTACTGGGCGGTGGATTGGCAGTATCAGTAGAGGGTCGGACGCCATGCTTTCCAGCATAGTTACGTCCCTTTACGGTCTGAGTTCAAATCCCGCCAAGGTTAACTTTGCCTTTCATCCTTACGGGGTCGATAAAATAAAGTACCAGTAATGTACTGGGTAATTGCTGGCCTTGTGCCTAAAGTAGAAACAGTTATTACTACTTTACTGGGGGATAAATCTTATAGAGGATTTCACACTGGTTTAGTTGACCCCAAAACTTTGCTGGCTACCATGACTAGTGAGTAGCAATAAAAATATGAAATATCTCACAGCAAATCTCACACAATATGTATCCCTTCTGATACCTACCAACACATTTTAAAGGATTCCTGCTTAAATTAAAACCTTCCAACATAATTTTACAAAAGAACCTTTTGTTATTAACTTAGGTAATAAATACCATTTTAATCATGAAATAATTAATAATTTACATAAAACTCCCTCAATATTTTTCAATAATTAATTTTAATACATTATAAATATGGCAATGAAAAGGTTAACCCTTTAACATTTAAACCGGCCATATCTGGCCAGAATTCTCTCACCTCTTTCTCTTCATACTGGCCGTAACTTGTCACTCATGCTGATGTAAAGGTATTGTTCTCAAAATAAATAATATCAAAATCTCATAGATTCAATATTATGTGAGATAAAGCCTTTATCATGAAAATATGATAGTAAATATAGAGTAATGTAAATGGTAAAGGGTTAATACAGGAAATGTTACAGTACAATTGAAAGTATGATGAAGAAAGCTTTTAGCTTCCACTTAGTACATAGCTATAGAAAATACTTGTCAGTCAGTGTCTAGTTGTAATTTAGCCTCATATCTACCCTGATCACACAGACATGATTAAAGGCATCTCAGCATTCAGGCAGATGTCATCTAGGATTGTATTATCCAATATATTCTTCCAATTTCGAGATTATAAAAAGTAATTAAAGTGGGATTGGGCCACTATTTCTAGCAAATCCAATAACTACATGGAGGCCCCTTTGTTGTTTAGTCTTAAGTCAGCCCTGTTTGAGAAGATCTTTGATCAAAATATTCCAATCACATCTTATTTTTAGATATAATATACCTTTGACTACATTATTCAATGTCCCTTTTTTTTAAAGACAGTAAGGTGTGGTTTAACCCTTTCATGACTGCATCATCATCATCATCATCATCATCATCATTTTACGTCCGCTTTTCCCTGCTTGCAAGGGTGGGACGGGACCTATTCAGCACAGCATCTCTCCATTTGTCACGGCCCTTCGTCATCTCCACCGTGAGCTTCAGCGATCTGAGGTCTGCTCTCACCAGCTCCGCCCATGTTTTTCGTGGTTTTCCTCTACTACGTCTTCCTTCAACTGGCATTTCTTAGCACTTCTTCACCCATCGGTCATCCTCCATGCGCATCACATGTCCATACCATCGCAGTCTCCTCTCCTGCACACAACAATTTATCCCTCTCTCAATACATCCATGCTCGGCCGTTCACGCATATCTAATGAAATACAATCTATGTCAATTAATTCATGAAAAAGTTTGAGGGATTTACTAAAATTATTAATTATTTTGTTACTAAGATAGTAACCATCGCCGCCATCCGTGGTAATGATGCGAGCATATTGGCTTGCCTCAAAGTGGTCAACCCTTATGATGTGATGTGCGACCAATTGTCACACTTGGTGGTGAATTGATATATTTTGGTGTATATATATATGATGTATATATATAGATCATGTGTGTATATATGTATATATATATACACTGTATGTGTATGTGTGTATATATATATACATATATATGTATATTTGTGTGTGTATGTTATGTTGGTACCACAAAACTTCCACTGTAAAGTGGTCGTGTAGGTGTCATGACAAAAAGCACCCAGCACACACTGTAAATGTGGTTGGTGCTAGGAAGGGCATCCAGCCGTAGAAAACCAGCCAGAAACAGTCCTATATGAGCGAGACACGGTCAACTGATGCAACTTGCCTCTAAATGGGACAAACCCGTCTAACCCATGCTAGTGTGGAAGATAGACGTTAAACGATGATGATGATGATGATGTGTTGTATTTGTGAGGTTACTAGCAATAATTAATTGTATTTGTTATATTTGTGTTTATATTTTCATTCTAAAGGAATTACGAGGAATGTGTAATATTATTTATGTATATATTTAAAATAAATAAATTCTATATAAAGTATATGTTATTTTATGCCTGAGAAATGGGCAAAAAATCGAAACCCTGTATATAAGTTGGGGCAGTTAATCAACACATTATGTTTTGATGGTATGGCTTTGAAATTCTCAAGAGTGGAGAATATATTTATGAAGTTTTAATATTTTCATGTTTAACCAGCATTTAAACCGGCCACATCCCGCCAGAATTCTCTCATTTCTTTCTGTTCAAACCAGTTGTAACCGGCCACTCATACTGATGTTAAGGTATTGTTGACAAAATAAATAATATCAAAATCTTATAGATTCGATATTATGTGAGATATTATGTAAGATAAAACCTTTGCCACAAAAATACATTAGTATATATAGAATAACGTAAATACTAAAGGGTTAAAATGTTTTAAGCGTCATTTAGAGTATAGTTTTTGTTTCACAACTCCATTATGTAATGAGTTTATATTAAGTTTCAACAAGTTTCTCGAGTGTTTGTTTACCTCCGGACACTCAGATGCTAGGAGTACTTTGAGAGAGAAATGTCAAATAAGAGAACTTTCAACAGCAGGAGTTTTATTATTCAGAATTATAAATAACATTACAAATTGTTTATAATTCTTACAGAGTAAAAATAAAAACACGTATAAAATACAATTTCCAATCACAGTAGTTTTACAATATATATACACAGAGGGCATACGCCAAAACGGCCGGTCGCAAAAGTGAAACTAATTTTTGACAGTTACGTACGTTATTACTTTCAATTTGGATTGTGAATTTGTTTGTTTTTTACAACAGGTCTCAATAAACAATTTCAAAATATCCAAAATATCTTCAACTAAGGTAACGCGACCATACACTCGTCCAGCCATATTTGATGTGACACTGTATTACAATCCAGCCCTTCGGTGCTTCGTTTAAAAAAAAAAAAAAAAAAAATTCCCAGCCCTTTTGACGCCAATCTGCCTTTCTGACCCCAGCTGCTCCTCTGACCCAAATCCCTTATCATTCTCTGTCCTTCTTATGACCCTACCTTAATTTCTTTGGCGACAGAGAGTTGGTGCCAACAAGTTTGGCGAGATGATCAACTGTATTTTAGCTATTTATAGGGTGTAATAAGGGTTTTCAATATTTATTTATTTCAACACACAATGTCATTATTTAAATAAGGGTTTTCAATATTTATTTATTTCAACACACAATGTCATTATTTAAAAAAAAAATTTCCGTACACACAATACACAAAAAAAGAATTAAAAAAAATTATCACGTACACGCAATACTAATTAACACCATCAACAAAATTCACTTTCACTATTGAGACCTGTTGTAAAAAAAACAAACAAATTCACAATCCAAATTGAAAGTAATGACGTACGTAATTGTCGTCAAAAATTAGTTTCACTTTTGCGACCGGCCGTTTTGACGTATGCCTACACAGAGTATATATAAAAGAATATTAAAAAAAGATTACAAATGAAAAAGAAATTATACAAGGATGGAAATATGCAAAATAAAGATAAAAACAAAATTAAGTAATGAAAAGATGGGGGTGGGTAAAGAAGGGCAGATCTGGCTGTATGGGAAAGTAGAGGAAAGGACAATAAATGCCATAAATGAGAAGAAAAGGAGGGAAAAAGCAAGGACTCTTGGGCCACAGAAGAGAGGGTGGGGAAGGAGAAAGGATTATGGGCTCTGTGCCTAGGGCAGGGCTGTGTTTGGGCTGTGCCCCACGGACAAAACGGCAAAGGCATTTCTGTGGACAATGACCAGTGACACCTGCTGCAACAGCCACCCCACTTTATGTTCTTCAGATGGGCTGTTGACGTTCCAATTTTGTGGAGGAACTGAGCAGTACGGGGTCTCAAGACATCTGAGGTCTCGACGATGGCCAGTACGAAGAGGAAGCGACCAGACAAGCCCTGGTATTTGTTGGTCTCCCTTTCTTCTGCATTGTGGGATGCAATACTGGGGTTTGTGGTCGAAGCAACTAAGATGGAGGCAGAGAACTTGTGACGTCCCAGATGAGGGATCTACCTCGTTTGAAAGGGAAGATGGTAATTCTATCAAGGCGTTTACCGTCTCTGTGGTCAAGGCCTGCAGTTGTGATGGGAAGCCAGCTGCGTCCAGGCTCCTTGCCATTATGTCGTTGAGAACGGCATGACAGGGGAACCAGCCGAATGACAAGATAGTGGGTGCAGGCTCCACAACATAATTTGCGAGTGCACTTGTCAACAAGAAGGGTACCGGTTAATGAAGAGGGCACTGAATTGAACCACGCACCACTGTTTGGCTGTGAAACGGATCGGAGGCATGTGAAGCAGTATTGGTCGAAGCCAGATTCAGTCTGCCTGAAGGTAGACCTGCACTTGATGTTCCAGTTTTGTTGGACATTTATATACTGGGGCTGGAGAGGCCTTCGCCTGTCCAGTCGGCCAGAGCCTGTCTAGTTCTTGAGCCATGCTAGGTTCTGCGGTATTGCTGAGAACCTCACTGATGAAGTAGGCCGGTAGTGCCAGATCTGAAGCAGATCGGCGGTTGTGGCCACTGAACCTCACTGGGAGCTTCTCTGGTTGCCAGCCAGCACAATCGAAATTAACATTGCAAATGAGTTCCTCACAGCATCGGATGGTGGCGTTGAGTTCACTGAGGTGATCTGCGTGGGGATGACAAGATACACCGTGCAGTGTGAACAAGAATTTGGGGAGGGCGAAGCAGTTCCTCAAAAGTAAAAATGCCAAGTGAACGTCAATGAGAGGCAGCCTCTCTGCCATTCACGACAGGTCTGCATGTTTGGTATCCAGATTCTCTCTTGTGGCTTTCGAGAGAATTGGAGAGCCAAGAGTGCAGGTGGCATCCTTGGGTGTTAGCTGAGCACTGGACAAGGTAGGATGGATGCTGAATACGGCATTGTGGAATTTGGCCTCTCCGTACCTAATGTTTATCATCTTGAACTTGGATGGGTTGATCTCGAGTCTGAGGAGCTTTAGAGCTGGGATGATTAGCCAAAAGTACTGAACTACTGTCTCATCCAAGCCACCCAGGGTCGTGTCGTCTAGGTACCAATTGTTGAAGGGCGACTGGACAGAGCAGGCAACGTTGTCAACTGTCAGCGCAAAGAGGAGTAAGCTAAGTGGGCCTCCTTGCTGAACACCTGTAGCGGAAGTGACCTTGTTGTCAGGGGCATTCATAGAGTAGAAGGGGGAGACAGCCAGTGAGAGTGAGGGGAGGCAGAACAAGAAAAAGAGAGTCCTGTGCATCTTTATGCAGCCCTTATCCTTCATACACTTCACATGTCCATACCACTGCAATCTCCTTCCTTGTACACTGCATCTGATCGCTCTTATACCCAGTTTCTCTCTCACTTTCTTGACACTTCACCAATCATCTATATTAACTATTGCACATCCATTGAAGCATACAAGCTTCATTTCTTTCCACGTTCCCAGGTCTCACATTCATGCAGCAACAGCAGCAGTAATAGTAGTTGCAGCAGCAGCAGCAGCAGTAGTAGCGGCGGCGGCGGCGGCAGCAGCAGCAGCTATTGTGATAGACTATGAATTAATACATTTTCGCGGTTCTGTTGTTTGATTGGTCCATCAGGACAGAGTGGTTAAGAGGAGAGGGAGGTAAATAAGAGGCGACCAGACCTCAGTCCTACAGATGTACTATTGTAAATTAGACTGGGAAACGTATTTATAAACAAATGAAGCGAAGCAGAAGTCCTGCTACAAAAGAGGTCAGAAAATTTGTTTATAAACAAATGAAGCGAAGCAGAAGTCCTTCTTCAAAAGAGGTTAGAAAATTTATTTATAAACAAAGGAAGTAATGCAGGAAGATAGGGAGAAAATACTAAGGCAGGTAGAGAGAAAGAAAGAGTGACCACATGTGCTATATCGTTATGAATTGGCGATTTATATGTATATAATGTTTTAAACAGTGTAGAATTACAAAAAGTTGGAATAGAAGACTCTTACATTGTTGAATATGTCTAACACAACAAACAAATATTAATGAAGTTGAAAACAAGTGAGAAAAAACGAGTATCAACAAAGAGCTTATAAAACACGTGGACTGAGGCGGCGGGAGGAGGATAGAAAGCTAACGGTTAGACAGAAGTCGTTCGCTGGGAAATTGTTCTTCTAGATTTTTTCGTATGTTTCCAGCAAATCTGACCTCCAAATCAGTCGGAAACCTCTCGTATTTTTGTTTTCATGGAAAACCGGGGCGGGGTGTCTCAGAGTTTCTCACCCTCGGAGGTTTCGTTGGTGGAAATTTTCTTTTGTTTTTTTTTTCGTGTTTTCATCGAATCTGAAAATCCTTCCAAATCCGTCAGAAAGTAAGAATAAAATGCGACTATCTCTCAGTTTGCCGAACACTCACGCATTTATATATATTTGTGTACATGTAGTCGTATGTGTATCTCTGGTGTTTTGAAAATGAAATTGTTGTTCCTTCGTCTTAAGTCGGAAACGACTCGAATTTTTTTAAACGGGGATGGGCTGCCTTCGGAGTTGTCTTTAAAATTAATTTTTCACCCCGTTTCTTTTTTTTATGTTTTCAACGAATCTAACTTTTAAAACTTGGAAATTCTTTTTTTTTTTTTTTTTTCAGTTAACCTAATGTGGGGTTGTGGTTAGGGTTTGTGTGTGTGTGTATATATATATATATATCATACAATGGGAGGGAAAATATCTACTTGATCTTTTTATTGTTGAATAATGTAATTATCTGACTTTCTTTCTCTGTAGTTTAACACAAATATCTCCTTCGTATCTTCAAATCTTCCACCTCAACCAGAAGCCAATGACGACAGTATGGATGTTTCATCTTCTCCATATTCACACACTGTCATATATTCCCAGCCCCGATCATGCATTAAGTGTGCTGCGGGAGACTCTGTAAGTATTATAACTGTTTAATGACTGCATTAGCTTAATTCTTCATTTGCTTCATGTCTATGAAGTAATTTTCCTTTCATATATATCCAAGTAGGCAGAGTCGTTAGAACATTGGATAGAATGCTTTGTAAAGTACTAGTCCAGTGCTGGGGTCGATTCTTCCGCCATAATTCTTTTTCACTTCCTCTATATTACTTTCTCTTCTTTTTCTGGAAGAAATCGTCTGTGTTCAAACCTGGAGAAGGGATGAGCTCCTAGGTTCTGAAATACCCAAGACTGTCACTACAGCACCACTACAAATCCATTTGGAGTTTCAAGCCCATACATACAATTAACCAAGTAATGGGATAGTATCCATAGCTTCTACAAAAATTTGCCTTCAAGGGTGTTCTCTGGGATGGGATGCTAGGTAACTAGTTAAGCTTCAGCACCATGAAGCTAAAATTGTAAATGATACACAAAACTGTTTATAGTAAACTTTTAAAAAAATAGTTTTTGTGATGAAAGATTTACTCTAAACATGATTATCCTTATCCGGGTTATCTCCCTTAACATATTCAAGTGTACAATTATATCATTGTATTATTTGTGGGTGGATTGGCAGTATCAGTAGAGGGTCGGACGCCATGCTTTCCAGCATAGTTACGTCCCTTTACGATCTGAGTTCAAATCCCGCCGAGGTTGACTTTGCCTTTCATCCTTACGGGGTCGATAAAATAAAGTACCAGTAATGTACTGGGTAATTGCTGGTCTTGTGCTTAAAGTAGAAACAATTATTTGTGGACGAGTCTTTCACGGGCTTTCAGGACTCGAAAGCCACTTATGTCTGTTCCTTCCTGGCTTTTGAGTCCTGAAAGCCTGTGAAACGCTCGTCCATAAATAATACAATGATGTCTCGTTTCGTTCTTATTTCCACTTTGGGTTAACTTATTGTATATGTTCAGATGTCGCTTCAATCCACCACCTGACAAACATGACATTGCAACAAAGTTTGAATAGTCTACTTGAACTTTACCATCATGTGTTCATTGGTGTTACTTCAAGTCAGCATTCGAAGGGAACACATTAGGGCATGCAGGGCTTTTGAAAACCAACGCTGGATAAGATTCATCGTTATTATTGTTGGTCTCTGTTCCAAATGGCATTTCTCCAGGCTTTTCTATCTGCTGCACATGATTAAAGATTTTTTATAATATGTTAAGGCATTTTAAGTTCGCTTTTAGGGTCTCCGTATCTCCTCCTTTGCTTACTATTTAACCTTTTGTTAGAGGTGCCTACTGACTAGGTTTCGCTTTGTACTTAGGCAAGGCGGGTCTTCTGTATTACTGCATAGCACCAAAGATCTCGGTCCAGTGACATTGTCTTGGAGAGGTGTAAGTGTGTGAGGTCGGAATTTATCAAGTCGTCCCAGGTTTTTCTGGGTCTGCCTACTCCGTGGCTACCGTCTATTTTTATCGCCCTGCACTTTTTTATACGGCTGTCGTCTTTCATGCGCATGATATGACCGTACCAACGTAGTCTTCTCTCGGGTAAACAACATCTTATTCCTAATTTCTCACTTAGTTCGTTTATGCTTTGCTGTTCACGTATATTACTATTACACATCCAGCGGAGCATGCAAGCTTTGTTTCTCTCCAGTCTGCGTATATCCTCTGCACACAATGCCCAGGTCTCACTGCCATGTAACATTGCTGTTCGTATGCAGGCATCATACAGCCTGCCTTTCATTTTTAGAGAGAACAGTTTAGCGGCCAATAGTGGTATAAGCTCTCTGAACTTTTTCCATCCCATTCTGACTCTAGCTACTGTACTTTCAGAGCACTCTCCCCCACTGCTGATTTTGTCACCCAGGTAACGGAAGGTGTTCACTATTTATATAGAACCATCTGTGCAATGGAATGAGCTAGTATTCTGTGGGCACTTGCTGCTACTTATTGCACCAGAGCACAGGCCACATATAAAATCTATATTCTTAGTTAGCTTACCTGTGATCCCACTACATCTTTTATGCACCCATACTTTGCATTTGGGACATAAAATGGAGTTTCTGCCTACTCCTTTCCTACACACTGAGCATGGCCATTTCCCAGATGGGACCGGTGCCCTATTTTCCTTCCTACAAACTAGAACTTTAGTCTTAATTTTCAAAATTTTGAATTTCAAATGGGTTGAAAAAATTGTAACTCTTTTGATACCAAACCGCCTGAGACCACCTGGTTTTATGATACAAAATTCCTCATTTCAAAATGTTTATATTAAAACCTATTATAATTTTGAGAAATTTTTGTTAAGCAATAGGTTACAAGCATCAGCTTACTAATGAAAAGGTTAGTTATCTTGTTAAATTCTTCAACATTTTTATAATAAATTGATACATATAGGCAGTATATTTCATTAAAATATTGTAATAAAAAGATTAAATAAAAACAGTGAAGGACCACTGGCCAAGAAATCATTAGTTGATATCCTGACACGCTACAGCGGTGTTGTCCAACATAACCCTCAACTAGTTGAAAATTGCTGGTCAATAGCTGGAGAAATACTGTTAAATTAATAAAGGTTTCATTATATTCCTGGTGCAGCTTAAGATTACACTCCACCTGGTCTACTAGAGATATGTTTCACCAGCTATAATGAAGCAGGTGACAACTCGCAACTGGGTGAGCGGACAGCAGAAGGATCTTCTGAGGAAGGACACCCACCAAGCAAATATTTTGGCCCTTGAATTCTCCTGACACTCTAATGGAGCCAGGCCCACCTAAGTCATGACTTCCAGGTGTCTTCCTGGTACTTTTTTGGTGGTCTTGCTTCCCATTCTTATGGTTTACACTACTCAACCACAAAGATCATCAGTAGGACTAACACTTCACATCTATTTATACCTGAGTTTTATTAAACAATCTATTTTAGCAGCTTGATGTATTCTATTTTAACTCCAGTTGCCATTCTTCTTTTACCGTAACTACATTGAGCTATTCTCAGCTGTCTCTGACATGCTTTGATTGTTGTTGTTCTGTTGATTTGCTGCTGCTGTCTCAGATTGTTGTTGTTCACTTGATTTGGATCAGAGATCAGTGATCAATTGCTATGGCCCACCACAGGTATAAGCTGATGCAATGCAGTCATGCACCATTGGGGACAACATCCATTGCCAGAGAAAACTGCTGAACATTACTAAGTGCCTGGATCTCCACCCACCTGAGAATATTGACCCCCCCTACTGTGAGTTGGTCACAATGCCTGTGGAACATCACATAATTGCAGCTGTCTCATATGTTCTTTTCCAACCTTTGTTTCTGAATTGATCTAGTAGATGGCACATGTAAGCTTTGACAAATCCTAGTGTGCCCATTCCCTTTCTAGTCTAAGGAGGTTCTATTCAAGCACAACCTCATCTGACTGGTATACTTGAAGTAAGTTTTCAGTGTGGGCCTCTATGAGACTCACCATCCTTGTACTATAATTGTCATAGGACCCCTTTGGTCATGATTGACCATGGTTTTGTAATTGGAAAGTTCTCCTCCAAGGCACAAGCCTGGGCAAAGTGTGTTTGTAGTTGGCCATACATACCAGTCTCCACACCACTGATCTTGTCGTAGGGAAAGGCAATGGCTAATACAGCTTGGCACCAGTGACGTCGCAACTTATTTCTACAGCTGAGTAAACTGGAGCAACGTGAAATAAAGTATCTTGCTCAAGGACAGAATGCATTGACATCACTACTTCAGTGGTATTTTATTTTATCAACCACAGAACGATGAAAAATAAATGACTGCTGTGTATTTCTATGAGACATTAGTAATGAGTCATGGTACATTAAATGTGGAATCCTACAAAAACTGAAGTTGTTTATTATCCAATGAATGTGTAATATTAACATGTGCATTCTGAGCTTAAGAATAGGTGCAGTGTATGTCGTAAGATGCAGTTAAAAAGATTGGCATCTGGAAGGGCATCTAGCTATAAAACAGTTTTAGAAATGTCCATCCAACCCAAGGAAAAGATGTAAAAGCAATGATGGATGAAGGTTAGAGGTCATGTGCACTAATAAAGTGGCTGGAGAGTAAAAAGTTTCTGCCAGTATATGCAGGGGAGATAATTGTGCTGGTGTTGCACATGTATTGAATGCACTTTATCTTCGGTCAACAGTGACAAAGCAAACCATCTCGTCCATTTTTTTTTTATAGGAAAGAATGTGATTTGAGGACGGCTTGACTGCTATTTCTAACGAATTGAGTGACTGCGTTAAAACACATTACATTAATTACTGGAAAATTTAAGACATTCTTAATGTATTCTATAATCTCAAGCTGTGGTATCTCCTAAATAGAGAGCTAATCATAGCTATCAGAAATATGTACATGGACACCAGGTCCGATCACAAAAGAACCAAACTACCACTGTCTCTCCTGTTCTTCCCATCTCTCACTATTATGAACAAATGGGGCCCACATGCTGGCTGACCGGTGGAAAGAATGGACATTGCTGATGTTAATTGTAATTAGTGTTTAATTAATTTTTTTTTTTTTTTTTCTCTTTTATAATTATCAATTTGTATGTGCAAATAGATTCAATTTATTTATTTTTTTTCTTTCAGGGTCATATAAACCATATATTGAGATGATGTGTTCTGATTATTTGAAGATCTGTAAAAATGCTGACTACAATAACTTTTACTATAAAGGGCTGGTCCTTTGATTGTTTTTAATATTTTATATTTTTTTAACTTTTTCATAATTGAATCCTGGAGACAAAATAATTACTGCCGAGCTGTTCTAGTTTCTCTTGCTCTCTCTGATTCCCTATCCCACCGAGGTTAACTTTGCCTTTCATCCTTTCGGGGTCGATAAAATAAAGTACCAGTAATGCTCTGGGATAATTGCTGGCCTTGTGCCAAAAGTAGAAACAATTATTTGATTCCCTTTTATTGCCCTCTCCATCTCTCTCTTCCTTCTTAACTGGTCTTTATTGTTTTATATATAGAGCGGTGACTTGGCAGAATTGTTAGAACGTTGGATGGAAAGATTTGTCATATTTGTTTTGGTTCTCTGCACACTGGGAGTTCAAATCCTGCCAAGGTCAACTTTGCTCTTCATTCTTTATAATGGTTTTCCAGAAAGAAACCTCAGTTAAATAAAGTACTCAATACATTAGTAGAGAAGCATATTTATTTTATATAGAAATGATTTCTACAGGACTAGAACTGTTTCATTTGTATGAAACCATCAGTAATATTTACTCTCATGTTCCAAATAATGGGGGGAGGGTCAGTAATTTTTCTAGGTTGTCTCTTGATTTAAAAAAAAAAAAAAAAATTAGTCATTTAGTTTACATATTGAGACCCCCAACCGATCTTATTTATTTTATAACATGTGAGATTTCTTATGTTTTTAATGTCTAAAGAAAATTGTCACAGGAATGCTACCACTTAAAATAAAATTTCGCCGTAGCAAAATTGAAGAAGCAGGGTTTGCAAAAAGCCTGAAAATTTAATGGGGGGAGGCGTATCCAAGACCCGAATGTACCCAACTTACATCATTTATCATATTGTAAATATATCTCAATTGTTTGTTTTTTTTTTCTTCATTTTTAGTTTAGTTACAAATGCCATGGCTACAGTGTTTGGTTCTTATCAAAAACCAAGTTCAAACTTTCGTTGATGTCCTTAACTTTCTGGAATCTCCAGGCATAATAAGTCGCTGATAGTATAACCTCCCCTTAATACATAATACAGTGTCAAGGGAAGTAATTCATTTCTAGTATGCTGAAGGTTAATTTACTTGGGGAAACAAGAACCACATTTCATTACATCTCCTCTATAAATCTGGGAGTTCGTATATGAAAGACCCATTTTATCATTTATTCAAATTAATGGAAGACTTGTGGCTTTTGTCTATTTTTTATTTATTTTATTTTTGTATTTGTTTTTTTTTTTTTGGAATCAAAATGAAATATACAAATTTTTTACATTTTTATAATAAATTTTACTAGTTGATGCCTATCTTTGAATATTCCAGTACTTTCTTATTTACATGCAAAGTGAGAAATATTGTTGTTGATGTTGACCTGTTTATATCAATATACCATAGCAGAGTTTGTTTTGTTTTTCACTTGCTAATTAAATAATTTCTAATGGAGGGTGGGGATTCATGTAGGCTAGAGTGGTTTCCCATCGCCTAAATAATACCAGAACTAAAGTATCTTTACCATTTACATTACTCTATATTTACTATTATATTTTCACAGAAAGGCTTTATCTAAAATAATTATCATACATAATATCAAATCTACAAGATTTTTATATTAATTTTGAGAACAATACCTTAACATCAGTATGAGTGGCCGGTTGCGACCAGTTTGAACAGAAAGAGGTGAGAGAGTTCTGGACGGATACGGCCAGTTTAAATGCTAAAGGGTTAAATTAACAGTTCTTAATTATGTACTGTTCTGCTGCTCGTTACTTTGATTTGCACTCTATTCCCAACTGGGTGGACTGAGTTAATGTGAGATACTATAATAGTAACTACATCAGTCCTATATTTATATATATATATATATAAATGTGAAGGCGCATGGCTAGGTGGTTAGAACATTGGGCTTGCAATCGAAAGGTTGCGAGTTCAATTCTTGGACCGAGTGATGTGTTATTTCCTTGAGCAAGACCCTTTATTTCACATTACTCCAGTTTACTCAGCTGTAGAAATATGATGGGACTGGAGTCCCTATCATTCCACTGTAAAGTGGTCGTGGAGGTGCCAAGCAAAAAAGCCCCCAGCCCACACTGTAAACTGGACATGTAGGCGCCACTTAAAAAAAGGAACCAGCACTCACTGTAAATGAGATTGGTGTTAGGAAGGGCATCCAGCTGTAGAAATTGAGCCAGAATCGGTTCCCGTATGAGCAAGACAAGGTCAGCTGACCAGACACTGCCCACAACAGGACAACCTGTCTAACCCATGCTAGAGTGGAAGAATGGTGATGATGATATAGGGTAAAAGCCCCCCTTCAATCACCAATGACCATGGGATTTGCACCTAAAAAGTTCTCTGAGGCACAAGTCTTGGCACGGTTGTTTATGGAAGACCAGCAGTCACCCATACATACCAGCCACCCCTCTCCATGCCACCAAGGGAAAGGGAAATACAACTCATTGCTACTGTAAACAGGAGCAACATGAAATAAAATCTTTTGTTCAAAGACAAAATGCATCAACCGGTCTAAGAATCGAACTCACAACCTCATGATTGCAAGCCCAACACTATACATGCTTCATATGTATACAGTGTTTGCTTTTTATTCGAAGATGCGTTTAACATGGTGCGTAATTCAAGTCACATATCTGATGAATAAAAAAAAAATGAAAAACCACACGTATTATTCACACTGAATATTTGATATTTTTTCAAGAGGCGTTAAAGCGAACAGACTATAATAATAATAATAATGAAATTATTGTGTACAGTGCTCAGGTGCACTACAACTCATCAAAGGTGCATGTATAGTACATAGAATAATGTACAAATGTCAGGAAAATAAACAGTGTATGAGTCATGATATAATAACAATAACGAAATATTGTGCACAGTGCCCAGGTGCACCACAACTCATCAAAAAAGTGCATGTACAGTACATAGGGCAATGCACAAACATCAGTAAAATGAACAGTGCACGAGTCATGATACACACGTGTGCATGTGTATGGAAGGGGTACATCAGGTGTAGTTTTGGCGTATTTTGGGAAGCATGAGTGTCTTAAAGGATGCAGTGTCTCGGCAGCTAACAATTGACGCAGGCAGTTTGTTCCATGCTTCAGCAACTCTGAGCGTGAAAAAATGTCTGCGAAAGTCATGGGAGCTGTGCTGTTTTCTTATCTTGTAGGCATGTCCACGTGTGTTAGACACATGGAGATCAAAGAGGCGCTCAGGGTTGCAGTTGGCGAGATGGTTAAAAACTTTGTGGGTATTCACCAAGTCCATTGCCAGACGTCGGAGCTTCAATGAATCCATGCCCAGGGAAGCAAGGCGTTCAGAGTATGGTAGGTGTCTGATGGAGGGTATGCGCTTGGTTGCACGTCTCTGAACAGTTTCCAGGAGGTCAATGTTCCGAGCAAAATAGGGGTTCCAGACTGATGATGCGAATTCCAAGTGTGGTCGCACCAAAGCTGTATACAGTTTTAAATAGATGGCTGGAGAGCGGCTAACAAAGGTCTTGCTGAGTGATGCCAAGACACCCTCGGCCTTCTTGACAATCTTAGAGACATGCTTACATATATACACACACACATGAAAAGGACTGATGCTAGTGCTGTGAAATCTTGCGTCCATTAATTTCAACTTTTTATTAATAGCTGCATTGTTTTTTTCCAGGGAACATGTTGAAAAATAAACCTCATTTGGTCATTCCATAAGAGTATCTTGGTCTGCCTATGAACTGATCAGCCAAACCCCATATATATATATAATGTGTGTATTTTGTTTGTAATCAACAAAAAAAGCAGTCTCGTAGCTATTTTACTTTTATTCTTTTAATGCTAAGATTTTGTGGCTAAATAAAATATCAAATATTTTCCTCTCTTGAAAATATTTGAAAACCTATAATACCAAACCATCTGAAACCACCCTGGTTTTATGATACAAAACTGATCATTTTAAAGTGTTTATCCTTATACTAAAACATTCCATCATAATTTTATTCCAGAAATTCTTGTTAAATAACATTCTAAATAAGGCAACTAATTGTCAGAGTAATTAGAACATTGGATAGAATGCTTTGTGAGTTCAAATCCCACCAAGGTTAACTTTGACTTTCTTCCTTTCAAGGTTGATGAAAAAATGTACCAGTCTAGTACTGGGGTTGATTCTACCTCTATATCAGATCTGGAGAGGGATGGGTTCTGCCAGGTTTTAAGTGCTCAGGAAATACTGTATGCCTCTACAGCACCCCTACAACTCTATCAGGAGTTATGGAACCATACTACCAACGTTCTAAATATCAGCTAACTAATGAAAAACTGAGTTATTTCATTAAATTCCTCCAAATGTTGGGTTATTTTCAAAATGAATTCAAGCATATGGATAATGAAAGTGTTAAACCATTGGTGAAACTATGCCAGTCAATCAAATGTTACATCCTGTGGACATTTAGTAGTTTCATTGACTCCTTCCAATTCATCCAGGATATTTTATTTACATTTGTTAATGTTGATGATCTACAAACTATCTTCAATTTGGTGTTAGTGCCAGTCCTTACCTATTGTCATGAATCTTGGGTAATGACTGAAAGAATATGATCGCGAATAAAATAGGTTTCCTTGGAAAGGTCGTTGGAGTAACATTACTTGATAGAGTGCTTAGCTCGGAGGTCGGTGAGTCACTCTTGGTAGAACTGTGATCTCCAAATTGAGAGATCACAGTTCCAGTACTATGGGCATGTCAGAATGTCTTGGGGAAAGAATTGTTGGACAGATTTTACAGGCAAAACCAAATGGCAGGAGAGCCAGGCATAGACCCTGAGCAAGATGGTTTGATAACATCCATGAGTTTGGTTGGTCCCCTTTGAACTACAATCTGATCAATTAGCGACAGTTGCTTTGGCGAAGCATGCTTGAAGACTTCCAGGAATATGTGGGTGAAGAAGATTAACCCTTTAGCATTTACATTACTCTATATATACTATTATGTTTTCATGGTAAAGGCTTTACCTCACATAATATCGAATCTATGAGATTTTGATATTACTTATTTTGAGAACCATACCTTAACATCAGTATGAGTGGCTGGTTACAGCCAGTTTGAACAGAAAGAGTTGAGAGAATTCTGGCCAGTTTAAATGCTAGAGGGTTAACATATCTTACACTCTGCCAATCTCAATAATAAAAGTAGCCATTATTACTTGCTTAATATTTACATATGAAAAGGAAAAAGATTAAATGGCAAATGTAGGGGAAAGTTATAGGATGAAAGAAACAATCGAGATGAAGAATGGTAAAGCCTGGGGACTGTCACAGATAGTCACTGAAATACTAAAAGTATTGGGAGAATGGGAGCAGAATTAGTTAACCAGGTAATACCCAATGATTAGTGCACTCTCATTAACTGGTTTCTTGAAGACAGATATTCCATATTTTTCTGATGAATGAAGACACATAAATATGTCTTCAAGAAACTACTGGTAAATGAAATAATTATCTTATGTTGTTTATTACATAACTAAAAAGCTCTGTAGCCTACATAGAACACTCTCTTTTCCTTTACCTTTCCTACGGAAATACTTTATTTATATATATATATATAGTGACCCACATTCCGAGGGCTCATGGATACATTCTCCGTGCATTGTTTGGCTCAGTTCAGCCAATTGCTGCCAGCGTAGGAGAATGTATCTCAACTTCCGCCCCAGAGGGAAAAATTCCCCGCAGCAATTCATAAATCTCTCTCTTGCTGCTTGGACTCTGAAAGGTCAACACACACTCATGTAACGGTGAGAATTTCACTTTGGCCTATCGGCCTCCTTAGGCCTTAGCACAATGCCACATTCACTTCTCAACTCTTAACAATGTTTGTTCCTTACTTTGACATGTCCACTCAACTTAACTCTTTGTAATTAGTTGTAAATAAAACATATAAAAATGTTAACAAAGACTTTACGACTAATTCCACAAGCTTTCACTAATCTCACGTTCAACAAAACCACACCTTTCCTGTTACTACAAATACACATCATTATAATTCTTCTTGGTGGATTGGCAGAATCGGTAGAGGGTTGGACGCCATGCTTTGACGCATAGAGTTACGGCCCTTGTCATTCTGAGTTCAAATCCCGCCGAGGTTAACTTTGCCTTTCATCCTGACGGGGTCGATAAAATAAAGTACCAGTAATACACTGGGATAATTGCTGGCCTTGTGCCAAAAGTAGAAACAATTATAATTCTTCTTGGTGATATTATTAGTTTTCTGCTAAATATATATATATATTAGTTTTGCGAGGTTTTTGATATGATATGAAACCGTGTGTCGAAACAAATATTGTTATACTTGGGGAGGGTCATATTGTTGTAATAATATTGCCAGAATTAATAACAGAACACACTCATTGTTTGGTTGGTTTTCGTTTCTGTATCTTTTATATCAGTTAATTTAATTTATTCGGTCCTCAATGTTACCATTGACTGACCAACGGTCAAAAATACAGATACAATATAGACACAAACACATATATATAGTCTAACAAAGTTCTTTCGTTGCACATCTGCAACATCGTCAGTGGTGCTATTATGTTTCCTCCTGTTGTATTGTATGCCTACGCCATCTTTATTTATTTATATTGTTTTCTCTGCGCATGCGTTTGCGTGTGTGTTCGTGTTTGGGTGACTGTGTATTGGTTTTTGTATTCTATTTTAGTTTACTAGTGTGTGTTTATATGTGTTTGTTGTTATTGTGCTTGTGTATGTATTTATTTATTTATTTATACTTCTCTTGGGTCAGTATTGTTTGTTTGGGTGTTGTTGCATATATATATATTTGTTTTGTGATGTTTTTAATATGAAATCGTGTGTCGAAACAAATATTGTTATACTTGGGGAGGGTCATATTGTTGTAATAATATTGCCAGAAATAATAACAGAACACACTCACTGTTTGGTTGGTTTTCGTTTCTGTATCTTCTATATCTCCACAGTTAATTCACTCAGTCCTCAATGTTTACCATTGACTGACCAACGGTCAAAAATACAGATATAAACACATATATAACATATATATAGTCTCACAAAGTTCTTTCGTTGCACATCTGCAACATCATCAGTGGTATATATATATATATATATATAGCAGGGGTTCCCAACTTTTTTTCTATAGTAAATATTCAGAAGCATACCACAAAGTTTGTTACTGGTTCGTAAACTGACATTTTATGATGTAGCAAAAAAAAACACAACTAAAGGGAGGTAACAAATAACTGACTTATGCGGTGGTTGCTGATTACTTTTCAAAAGATCACACACACAATTCCTCCCTTTTTTTTTCCTTTCTTTCCCTACCCTTTTCTCTTTTCATCCGCATGTCCAAACCTCAACCTCGCACACGGCCCACCTATATCTTCGCTCACACCGTTAGCTGCCCGATGTACTGGTCGGATTATTACTGGTGGTTGTAAATAAATAGAGATGCCACCATTTTAGGTGGTGGTGGCATGCACCTAAGAGACCTGCGTGTTGGGACGACTTTGTGACAACAGGTCAACCTTCGACCTCTCGTTCTCCACCAACTTTGGCCTACACAAGGGGAGTTAACTTCCATCTCCTATCGCCCCCCACCGTTGGATTCGAACAGAACTAATCCTGATCACTTCACCACTCCTACAATAGTTAGCCCACTCTCAGCACTACTCCAAATCCCAAAGTTAGAGATAATGTTTACCCTGCCTCTATTGGTACCCCCCCCCCCCCCCACACACACACACTACCTCACCCGAATTCCAATGTTGGCCCTCTAACATCGGTTGCTACCAGTTCACCACATGTTTATGTTCTCTGTATCCACACAAGTCAGTACCTGAAGACAATTAAATGTCACCTGTATTGCTAAAGCTACCACTTTAACTCCGACATACTTTATATGGAAGTCCTATGCTTCGACAACCAGCTTTCTACTGAAGACTTTGCTGCAGCCCTCCATCATTCATCAACTGAATCCCAAAGGGGGCTCCGAGTAGTTTTGCACATGCTCTCTCTAAACTGTTGAAAAACGTTTGTTTATCCAACAATACATCTGATTGGCAGAAACTGATTTTGTTCCCTCTCATCTCTCCACGTGCACAATGTGAATTCCGGTTCCCTCACATCTCTCAAGCAACAGTTTCACCTCAGCTTGGAATCGGGCTGTGTCTACCAACAGGCCACCGACAAACTTACAAAATGCTGTTAATGCCAAATTTAGCGAATTTGACATTAAAGGAGCTGCCGTCTCCTCTCTTGCACAGTGTAACTCAGATTCTCTTGAGTGACTGAAAGAGAAGCACCCATCAGTCCCTCTGGATGACCAATTATACTGTCCTGAACCACCAGAATACTCAACACCGGTCTACATCACTGATAACATCAGGAAGGTGATTGCATCCTATCCCATTGGTTCTCGTGTGGGGATTGACGGTCTACGACCTCAGCACCTCAAGAATAGTAACTCCTTATCAGCCAGTGATGCCAGACTTGAGCTCTTGGAAAGTCTGAGTCTGACTCAGTTTGTGAATCAATTCTCTTCAGAGAACGTTCTCTCCTATATCCGTCGATTATTCTTTGGTGCAAAACTATTCGGACTCACAAAGCTGAATGGAGACCTATTGCGGTTGGCTGCACCCTTCGTCGTCTTACTGCAAAGGTATGTTTGTTATTGGTCTCTGATTCACTGTCGGTGGATTTTCTCCCCATCTAGTTAGCGGTGGGTACCAGCGATTTGCCCAAGCAATTTGGAGGCCTTGGCCTACGTAAATGTTCGTCCCTCTCGCTCCTTTGTTTCAATTCCTCCACCCTAGTGGGTAACATCCTCTTCTTTCCAGCATGGACTAGTTCCAACAGGGAGATGGATGAAGTTCTTCTACGATGGAGAGAGCTAGGTTTGTCTGTTCCTGACACAATAGAGGACCAACAGGCAGAGTTTGAGACAACATATATTCGAAGGCCACCTTTAACTCTCTCTTCTACTAGTCAGATCAGTCCTCAAGGTGCCACCTACTGTCTGCTAGGTGACTGGGTTGATGCCCTACACATGGTCAACATCAGTGGTCTACTCAGTTTGGACGAGCTTTGAGTCTCCATTGCCCTCAGAGTGGGAGCCGATGTCTGTATGGGACTGAAATTTCAGTGTGGTAGGCTCATCGACTCCAGACACTCACGGTCTATCTTGCTGTCTAAATGCCAGTTGCTTCGCACGTCACACTGAGCTAAACCCCATCAAGAGGGCTTTGGCTCGGGCCAATATCCCCTCAATTTTGAAACCGTTTGGGTTTAAAGAAGGCGACAACCATTTCTTGATTTGTAACTAAACAATGCTCATATTTCCTCCAGATTTATTCAGACTTCTTAGGCTCTTTGCGAAACGAATTTTAGAAATATTTTGTAATAGTTTTAAATTGTTACGGCTTTTAATACATTAACAATTTACTCAGGGTAATGTTTTTTTATGCGCGGAAGACGTAAATAGAAGGAAAAAGGAAAGAAATCTGTAATCTATAATATAAAGCTGACGGCCGTATGTATGTAACAAACTTTTCGCCAAACGGCTAGACCAAACAGCACCAAATTTGCACCATAGATGTAACCTTTTCCAAGTAAAAAAGTGAGGGTATTTTTGTCTACTGAATTTTGTTAAAAGATTAAAGACATTATTTAAATATTCACTTCTTTAAAATTTCAAATGTAAACACTTCCGGTTATGCGACATTCCTCACTCTTTCTTAGTTTGTCTGTTTAGATCAGAGATTCTCAAACTTTTGGGGCCACCGCCCCCCTCACGGCCTCGTAATACCCTCAGCGCCCCCAACCATCAGTCTGTGATGACACATCCAAACCTTACCAGCAGAGAAAGTGGACATTAAACAATGATGGTGATGATGTTAGTTTATCATTAGTAACAGAGATGTAAAAAGAATGTGATTTTGCCAATAAGAATAAAGACATCTATGAGATTGTGTAGAATCTACACAATCTCATACATATCTATATAAATGCTTAATATACATATGCAATATATTTGTAAAAAATATAGTTGTTTAAAATTTAAACAATAAATAGCTTTTTTTTTTTTTTTTTTAATACTACACTGTCTCCCCCCGATATCAAAGCACCGCCCCCAGGGTGGCGGTACTGCCCACTTTGGGAAACAATGGTTTAGATAGATACATAGCTATGACGTCGCGCCCTTATAATATGTCTCTGTATGTCTGGCTGTCTGCATTAGATACATAGCTATGACGTCGCACAACATTCCTCTCTTTTTCTTAGTCTGTCTTTTTAGATAGATACATGGCTATAACGTCGCGCCCTTATAATATGTCTCCATATGTCTGGCTGTCTGCATTAGATAACGTTTTTCGTAATAATTACTTCTACGTTCACAGATTGATTTTTTCTAGTTTCAGAAGATCCCGTTAAGGGTGAAAGCAGCGATTCTTTGCTTAAACTTTAATCTGTTATTTTAATATATATATTCGTGTATAGATATGTTTGCATACACAAAAACAAAATATAAACAGACCTATTTATTTCACGAAAGCACAGACGGCTTATCGTCATTGTTACTGCCGATATGCCACCTAAAAAGTCCCATCCTGGCCGCAAGATCAGATTTTCCAGAAGAAAAAATGTTACTAGAGCATGAGAGTCTGAAGATGATCATGAACGTCGCCTTCAACAGATGAGGACTCAAGCGAGAGCCATTCGATCAGCCCAGTCTCAAGAGCAGCGCCAGTCTCGCCTTCAGCAACTGAGGTCCCGTGCAGAAGGCAGGAGAGCAACACAGACAGAACAAGCCAGATTGGAGCAGGTGAGTTCACAAGCTGATTGCATCCACATTGCATTACAGCATCAGTGTGCCATACAGGTCCTTGCATAACAGTCCGATTTTTAACTATTCAAACCCAACATCAGAGCACGTTAATCCCCCCCCCCTCTCGCTGACTTGAGAGGGAGTGCGGTATCTTTGCACTGGAGTGGAGGGAGGATTCCTGAAAAGATAAAATGCCGGTATACCTAGCCGGACGGGACAGGTAGTAACTGATATTTTTGCTGGGAAAAGTTGTATGTTGTGGTATTTATGCTAACTATATATTACTAATTGATAAAAAGACTTGTTTTATTAGGAATTGATATTTGCCTTTTTGTCCGTGAAATATTCGGGCAAATTCTATTTCTTGTTTTATTTACTGTTGTATAAAAAGAGATATAATAATTGTTTCTACTTTTGGCACAAGGCCAGCAAATACCCAGTGCATTACTGGTATTTTATTTTATCGACCCCGTAAGGATGAAAGGTTAACCTCGGCGGGATTTGAACTCAGATCATAAAGGGCCGTAATTCTATGCTAAAAAGCATGGTGTCCGACTGACTCTCTACCGATACTGCCAATCCAATAATACAATGCTTACAGAACGAAAGCACAAACAAATATAATATAAAGGAAAAGGAAAACAGAACAAAAAAACAAACAAAAAAACACATATGGGTCCACATACAACAAAAGGGAGGCGAAAGTGGTGGACAACCGAGCCGCTACCAGAGTAAAAGATAACAATATCGCGAAGGAACACTGGGAAACCTCTCTAATAATTTTTGAGGCAAGCCAAGCACGCTCGCAGCGTTACCCCTAGGTGATGCGCTAGAACAGCCAAGCGCCCTCACGAGCATCACCAGTTACCTCTGTTAGGCGAGTCACTAGTGAAGATAGGAATCTCGCAGTCAGGAGCTCGATTCCCCTAAATGTCTCGAACGCTACAGGCTGGAAAATGTAGTTGGCCGACAGATCACGGTATTTTAGTATTTTGTTCCGTTCGGCTGCGGAAGCTGTGTTTGTTCCGCTTAATCAAAGAATCCCATACACCTATGCCAATTATGTCAGAAGCAATAACTTTTTACAAGTACACGTCTCGGGTTCAGATAGGAACCTGTTGGAAATATCTCGTTTTTCAGTTATCTGCAGCCGGAGGCATTCGGACTTATCTTGCGACTTCGAATGATTTTGGGCAAAGTCGTTCCACCGTCCGCCTGCGGTACATCCAACTCAGTCTGCATCCACACAATGTCTGCACACCACACGAACTGCTAGCACAAGGGGACCAGAGAGTAGCCCCTGAACCCTCTTGTGACGTCACTTATCCTCACGCTTCCAGTCAGGTGTCCCCCATCTTTCGGCAATCTCCCCTCATGGCAGCCCCACATTATCGGAAGAAGAAAGGGAGCGATCCTCGGAATTTCCCACTCGCAGAGATTTAAATACAATTACACCTGTCTCTATTTGAAGTGAAACATTTTGTCTTAGTTTTATTTGTGTGTTAGAGTTAGGCTACTCGCCCCCATGTAACTAAAACGAATAATTTCCGACGGTTTAGAAGGTCAGATTCGTTAAAAACACACAAATGAAAAAATAAAATTTCTACCTGAACCCGAAGCGAAAAATAATAGAGATAATAAAATAAATGAGAGTATAAAAAGGAGAGCAAGAGGCGGTGTCTCGGTTCATAATGTATACACATTCATATTTGTTTCTACTTTAGGCACAAGGCCAGCAATAACCCAGTGCATTACTGGTATTTTATTTTATCGACCCCGTAAGGATGAAAGGCAAAGTCAACCTCGGCGGGATTTGAACTCAGATCGTAAAGGGACGTAACTATGCTGGAAAGCATGGCGTCCGACCCTCTACCGATACTGCCAATCATTCATATTAATTGGCAGAAAGTGACTGATGTGTACACGAGGGTGTCCAATTCAAAAGTATTGTCACTGCTACGAGGATACTTTCGTGGTAAGTTATTATTGTTATCTGCCCCAACACAGTGAAAATAACAGCTATAGAACAATCTTCACACAAGTTGCTATTATGTTTGTATAAGTTTATTTAAAGAGATATTTCATCTTTCATATTTGGTTCATTTTTTCGTGTTCATACTTTTTTTTAAATTATTTCTTTCATACCAATAATAATTGTTAAAGTTCGTCACAGGTATGAAAATACACTCTTGACAGGTGCAATGTGTCCGAACGCGGAAGAGCCGAGCTCCTACCGTCATCGCCCCATCTCTCTCTATTCATACTTATTCCTATTGCTTTGCTCAGGTGTTTATAATAGTTTCAAGTTTGGGTGGCTCTCCTGATACGAGAACTGTCATCTGCAAATCGAAAATGCGTAAAATATTTGCTGTCAATTTTAACATGCTTTTCGTTTCCTCTTCCCCAAGGCAGTTTTCAAAACATTTCTAAATATTTAAAGCGAAATATAATCTCCGTCTTTTGCCTCCCATCCCCTATCTTTTTTTATAGAAATTTATTTGAATCTTCGTATATGCCAGTCCATCGCATATACTGGAGCGACGGGAAATGAAGTGTTTTGCTCAAGAGCACAACACACAATCAAGACTAGGAATCGAACCCACAACATTACGATCGTAAATCCAACACCTTTACCTACGTGCCTCCCTTTGATCATTGTTTTAATGTTTGGTTTTCTATTATTGTGAGTTATGTTAACTAATACTAAGTATATTTATGTAGAATTGTAACAATCTCAGTATTAGTTTCTAGTTAAGTGGTGTGAGCCAACAAATAAGTGCCACAACCTTGAACACAGCAAAGAATTGACAGCTCGTTAGGTTACTGTCCCAATAATTAGTGATTCTCTATGTTTGTGTCTATGAATACATAATATGTATTAACTTGACTTAATTATTTATCATCAAAGTGGCTTGATAACTTTATGTGTGTCATCTGGGGCTACATAACATATTCTATCATGTAATTTGGGGGTGTCTTTCCACAAGTGTTATCATTACAATTTCGTTGTTGTCAAACCCCAGGTTAGGCCTAATCAAGTAGATATATGATCAAAGGCGTTCCAGCCATACCATCTTGTCATTTATTAAAACACTGTGTATTTAAGACCAATTTATCCATACATTTGTAAAAACTCTTAACGTCCTGGACCCCATAAAACCACATTAACAAGAAATTCTTGTAAAGTAGACATCACTATGCATGGGCCCATAATTCCTGAGGGAGTTGTGGGTGCGCCAAATTGCCATACAGCGTTTCTAGGGCATTTATTACACCTGGCAGGGTCCATTCCTCTCCAGGTTTTAATACAGATTTCTTCCAGAGAAGTATAGAGAGAAAGTGAGAGAATCGAAGAGAGAAAAAGATTTAGAGGAAGAATCAACCCCAGTACTTGACTGGTACATTTTATCGACCTTGAATGGATGAAAGGCAAAATTGACTTTGGCAGGATTTGAACTCAGAGAGCAGAAAGCCAAAACGAATACCGCAAAGCATTCTACCCAACATTCTAACGACTGCCAATTCGCTACCTTAACACCACTATAAAGTCACCAATACTGCAAATTTTCACAAAGATCTATCCACTAGTAGAGCTACTACAAACATTTGAATTAATAAATTTGTTTTTAGATATTTTCTACTATTTATATTAAGAGTGATACCAATCTGTCTTAGACTGCTCTGGATTTATGATATAATACTGTTCATTTTAAAATGTTTATCCTTATATTAAAACCTCCCCATGTGAGACCAGTCAAGCTCATGCATGTTATACAACTGTCTTACTTGGAAAATCTACCTCTGGGTCTCCTACCTGTTCCACAAAATATGATATTGACCATATGTATTTCCCAATATCACAAGTCAGAAACATTGTATTTATGATAACACATCAGCACCAAATTCCACTACATAAAGCTTTGTAATAAATTTCAATAATTTCTTATAAATTCTAATTTCAACTTCCGAGTTGTTTCCTCAACCTCGCTTATTCACAATTAATCATTAACCCTTTAACATTTAAACCGGCCGAATCCGGCCAGAATTCTCTAATCTCTTCCTGTTCTAATTGGCCATAACCAGCTGCTCATACTTATGTTAAGGTATTGTACTTAAAATAAATAATATCAAATTCTCATAGATTCGATAAAGCCTTTACTGTGAAAATACAATAGTAAATATAGAGTAATGTAAATGTTATGTGAGATATTATGTGAAGTAAAGTGTTTACTGTGAAAATACAATAGTAAATATAGAGTAATGTAAATACTAAAATGTTAAGTTAATGTTTCTCCTACTCAATGGATTCAATTGCAAAGCATAAACGAACTAAGGAAAAATTTAGAAATAAGAGGGATCAGATGTTGTTTACTCGAGAGAAGGCTACGTTGGTATGGTCACATGATGCGCATGAAGGACGATAGCTGTATAACAAAGTGCAGGGCAATAAAGATAGACGGTAGCCACGGAATAGGCAGACCCAGAAAAACCTGGGACGAGCTGATAAATTTCGACCTCACACACTTACACCTCACCAAGACAATGTCACTGGACCGAGACCTTTGGCGGTACTCAGTAATAGAGAAGACCCGCCTTACCTAAATACAAAGTAAAACCTACTACAGTCAGTAGGCATCTCTAACAAAATACACCCCCGTCCCACCACCCCCACCCCATCCACACCGCCCCTTTCAATGTAAAGTTATGTTGGTGCCACAACATCCAGGCCGAAACAAATGAGATCGTGTAGGTGTCACGTAAAAAAAACACACAGTTCACGCTGTAATGTGGCGGTGTAGGCAACACGGTAAAAACCTCCCAGCCCCACACTGTAAATGTGGTTGGTGTTAGGGAGAGCATCCAGCTGTAGAAAACCCGCCAGATAGTCCTATGCGAGCAAGATAATCACTCTTGCCTCAAGTGGCAAAACCCCCGTCCAAACCCATGCAAGCGTGGAACACGGACGTTAAACGTTGATGATGATGATGATGATATTGTGTTTTTCTCTACATTTGTTTGCAGAAGTCCCCCATAGGAAATTGATACAATTTACATAATCTTAAATATAAAAAATTATAATCATATTAAGATATAATAGGGATTTAAATGTTTCAATTTTTTTAATTTTTTATCTTATTCAAGTTGCAGATTTACGCAATGAAACCCAATATGGATATAAACATAACACATTCCTCTCATAGTAGCTACTTGACTGAGATCAATTATATGTGTGTGTGTGTGTGTGTGTGTAGAAATTGTGGCCTTGGTTGAGAGGAGACAAGTGGATGTATGTTGTGTTGAAGAGGTGAGATGGATGGGTGCCTCAGCAATACTATTCACCAGAAAACAATATAGATACAAGCTATTCTGGATAGGAAATGATAATTGGGTATGTGGGGTAAGCAGCTGAATTGTAGATACATAAGGTATTGTAGTAGGAGTAAGTGACAGAATTATCAAGCTCAGAATAATCATAGGCAATAGGATGACAACAATTATCTCTACCTATGCACGAAAAGCAGGACTGAGTAAAGAACATAAGGACCGTTTCTATGTGGAACTCTTACAGACAACTTCAGTTGCAGATGATAGAGGCCTCATCATCTTGGCAGGCGACTTCGATGGACATGTTGTGCAGCACCTGGCTACACTGGGGTACATGGTGGCTATGGATACGGCTCAAGAAATGAAGAGAGAGAGAGTGAGGCTCCTGGAATTCTGTGATGCTAATGAACTAACCATTTGCAACATTAATTTCAGGAAACTGGCCAGCCATCTGATCACCTACCAATCTGGCAAACACACAAACCAGATTGACTTCTTGTTAGAAAACAGGATTGTAATGACCTACATTCTGAAGGCTCTTGAATACATTCTCCATATGTTGTTTAGCTCAGTTCAGCCAGTCGCTACCAGCGCAGGGAGATGCATTTTAACTTCCGCCCCAAGGGAAAAATTTTCGAATTAAATGTTCCATAAAAACAAAAAATTAGAAGTGGTATTTTTAAAAAGAGAACACACAAGCTTTCTTGTATTGTATCAGCACCATGTAAAAACCTTTTTGTTGATAACAGCACAACACAGTTTTCTGTCACGTTTAAATAGCCAAACAGCTAGTCATTTGACACAACGGCTCAACACGGCCCTTAGCGCCTCATTTTTCTTCTTGCATGAATTCTTTTGTTCAATTTTGTCATTGATGTGCTCTCTTTCAGCGTTTTTCCTGCTAATTCAATCTTATTTATTGCCTTCTAGGCTAAATAGGGGGTATTGTAGTGACCTACATTCTGAGGGCTCTTGAATACATTCTCCATACGTTGTTTGGCTCAGTTCAGCCAATCACTACCAGCGTATGGAGATGCATTTCGACTTCCGCCCTAAGGGAAAAATTCCCGCTTCTTTCAAAAAACTATCTCTCTTTGCATCTCGGCACCGGAAGGTAAACATCTCTTGACTTTGCTCCTCAAATATTTCAAAATGTAACTACTGGAATTCTTCGCACAGTGGCTTCTAACTTCAGCCATCGGTCTGCGTATTCTTTTACAGCATCTTAATTTGTTTTGTTTCCTTTCTTATGACATGTCCTCACTGCTAACTCAACTTCTCATCTTTGTAAATAAATTATATATATAAAAACATTGTAATGCTCTATGATGATATTTGCCACAAAATTCCCTTGGACTGTTTCGGTTACTCTCTGTGATACAATACGCAAACAAATATTAACATTCATAACACAACCTATGTCCATATATCTCTCTCCTATTAACTCTCAACTAAATAACTTCTTCTAAAGGATAAACAAATGGTTATAAATGTTAAGTCCTTCCCTAAGGAGGAAAGTATGAAAGCTCAAGGTCGTTTCAGTTAAGTATAGGTTTAGAAAGACTCTACAGGATGCATATGATGAGAAGGAAGATGAGTTAGATACATATAGGAGGACATTTGGAAGTTCTTACGTTATAACCTATTATAGACTACTGATGAGATTTGTGGCTTGAGCAAAGTACTGGCTAGTCAGATGGTGACCTGGTGATGAAACAACACAGTGGATAAAGCCATTAAGGATAAGAGACAGGTGTAGAAAGAATGAAAAAATGGGGGTAATAGAAACCAGTACAAGGTAGCCAAGAGAGGAGCTGGATGTCATGTATATATAGTACACCAAGAGGCTGAAAGAAAGAGGCTTGCCAATGTCTTATGGCATGAAGATAAAAGATGAAAAATGTTCCACATTGCAAGGCAGTGTGTAAGTGTGAATCAAAATATTATTGAGGAAAAGTGTGATTGAAATGATGCTGGTACATTTAGAATCACTCATAAGAACGAGGCCTGGAATTGCCACTATGAAAGGTTGATGAATGTGGAGAATGAGGGTGAGGAAGGGAGACAAACCCCAACAGAAGGACCAGCAATCTTTCATATTCATCTCATGTCCATACCTGCACACTGCATCTGATCTCTCTTATGCTCAGTCTCTCTCTCATTTCATTTATGCTTTGCTGGCAGTGATAATAGCTCCCTGAACTTTTTCCATCCTATTCTCACTCTGGCTTCTGTACTTTCAGAATACTCCCCTCCACTGCTGATTTGGTCACTCGGGTAGCAGAAGCTGTCTACTGCTTCTACGGAACCTTCCAAGAATTTGTTAGAGCTTGTTTCCTGTGTGCTTTTGCTGCCTATTGCTCCTGTGCAACTGCCACATGTAAAACCTACATTCTTAGCTAACCTACCTGAGATCTCACTTGTGTACCCATAGTTGGCATTTGGGACTGAGGATGGAATTGTTACCTATGCCTTTCCTATACACTGAACAAGACCATTTCTCTGAGGGGATCAGGGTCCTGTTTTCTTTTCTACTTACTAAGACCTTAGTCTTTGTCAGATTGACTTTAAGACCCTTTGATTCAAGGCCAAGTTTCCAGATTTGGAATTTCTTCTCTAATTCTGCCATAGATTCAGCTATAAGTGTTAGATTATCTGCTTACAGGTGTTCCTATAGGCAGCCAGTCTTAAACTCCTCTGTTATAGCCTGCAGAAGAGGGCTAAGAACAGAGTCCTGGCAGACACCCACCTGCACGCTAAATTTTTCACTATAGTCTAACCCATGCTAGCGCGGAAGATGGACGTTAAACGAAGATGATGATGATGATGATGAGTCATTGTTAATTCTAACTTTGCTGGCTGCTCTTCTATACATGGCTTGTACAGCCTTCACAAGCCACTCATCTACTCCTAGTTTTCTTAGAGTCCACCAAAGTATGGCACAGGGGACCCTATCAAAAGCTTTATATATATATGTGAGTGTATTTTACTCACATACCCAACACATAGCACACAAGACAAAGTAAAAATTAAACACATCTTTCAAAACCATACACCAAACCTCCCACCAAAACAACAACCACCCTCCACCTATTACTGTTATGGGGACAACAGTTGTCATCAGGCTGCAGCTGTCTTATTACATAGTTTCTAATACTTCTTTCTATACAATGTAAACTCTTTTTTCACTGAATATTCTTTATATTTTGTAAAGTAAAGAAACTTTACTGGAAATGTTATGTACTTTTCTCTCTTTCTATAAAATAATCTTTTATCACTATTCCATTTTCTGTATCTATGATTTTAATAAATTAATTTTTATTTCAGCATTTATCTTCCAGAAATTCCCATCGTTCTGTCAAGTTCAAAGCATCATGACTGCCATCAGTACAATAAAAGGTAGGTAGTATGAAGGGATTTTAGAAATGCTGAAATTATGGTCATTGGTTATGTATTTTGTGTCAGAGATTAGCTCAGAGTTTCTCAAACATTTTGGGCCACCGTCCCCCTTGTGGCCAGGTAATACGCTCAGCGCCCCCACTCCTATTTCCAGAAAGACCTGCCTACACGCAAATTGTTAAAAAAATATATAATAAATAAAATCGTTAATTTATATATAATAATTTATATAATATATACTATGTATAAATAAATATTATATATATTTTATTTTACTATATCTAAACTATAATAAAGGAAGGTCTGCGGGACTGCGTACGGTTTTTTTTTATCCCGTTAGTAAAATAAGTTGGATTACTTTAAATAAATAATTGTTTCTACTTTTGGCACAAAGCCAGCAATTAACCAGTACATTACTGGTACTTTATTTTATCGACCTGGTATGGATGAAAGGCAAAGTTAACCTCGGCGGGATTTGAAATCAGATCATAAAGGGACATAACTATGCTGGAAAGCATGTCCGAGCCTCTACCGATACTGCCAATGAATAAATAATGAATGAATATTACATAATTTATCTACTAAATTTCGTAAACAACAATAATTTCGTAAAAATAAATAATTTAAAATTGACTTCTTTTCAAAGATGCACTTCCGGTATATCGTTGCCCCCACCATCACTTCAACTACCATATATATAGAAAGAGAGAGTGTGTGATATCAACACTTCCGGTGGCGGTCACTTAAATAAACATACTAATTTTCTCCTAATGCAGTTTATATATAATATCGTCTTTTTTTAATGTATCATGGATTACGTTACTGATTACATAAGAGATGTAACAGTCTTCATTCAATTTCTGTTTATATTGTCAATTACGATTTTAGTTGATGTATCATATCTACATGTATATATACTTGCATATAATATCAATATACACACTACACACGATAGCAGAAAACCACCTGAAGGGTGGTGTTCTGCTAGTTTATATAAATGTATATCATTTGATAATTTAGCTGGCAATCAATGTTTATCCTTTATTGATCAACAGTTAAAAATATAAATATAGATATAGTTTTTCAAAGTTCTTTCATCACACATATCTGTGACATCCTCAGTGATTATCATGCGTCCATGTTTCCTCCTGTTTTGTTCCTGTTGCCACTACTTGAATTGTTGTTGTCGTCATTGATGATGATGATTATAGTATATTACGCTATTACATGTTCCAGCTGAGGTCTGTTGATATTATTAAAAATAATTTTATAATTACAATGCTTAAAGATTATAATTGTTTCTACTTTTGGCATAATGCCAGCAATTACCCCAGTGTATTACTGGAACTTTATTTTATCGACCCCATAAGGATGAAAGACAAAGTTAACCTCAACGAGATTTCAACTCAGATCATAAAGGGCCGTAACTCTGTGCTGCAAAGCATGCTGTCCGACTCTGTACAGATACTGCCAATCCACCGCTCTTAAAGATTATAATGAAGGAGAAATGGAATTCTGTAACATTTATTTCGTTTCCAAAACATTATCACCATTAAAGAATTGATTTTATAAGAGAATCCAAAATGATTTGTGAATTTTCTCACTCAGATTCTAACATCTTTCCCTACAGGATTCACATATTTTCTCACTCAGATTCTCACTTCTTTCCCTACAGGATTCACATATTTTCTCACTCAGATTCTCACTTCTTTCCCTACAGGATTCCCATATTTTCTCACTCAGATTCTAACATCTTTCCCTACAGGATTCCCATATTTTCTCACTCAGATTCTCACTTCTTTCCCTACAGGATTCACATATTTTCTCACTCAGATTCTAACATCTTTCCCTACAGGATTCACATATTTTCTCACTCAGATTCTCACTTCTTTCCCTACAGGATTCCCATATTTTCTCACTCAGATTCTCACTTCTTTCCCTACAGGATTCCCATATTTTCTCACTCAGATTCTCACTTCTTTCCCTACAGGATTCCCATATTTTCTCACTCAGATTCTCACTTCTTTCCCTACAGGATTCACATATTTTCTCACTCAGATTCTAACATCTTTCCCTACAGGATTCCCATATTTTCTCACTCAGATTCTCACTTCTTTCCCTACAGGATTCACATATTTTCTCACTCAGATTCTAACTCCTCTCCCTAGAGGACTCACATATTTCAACATTTACTTTAACCTTTTCATGACTATTTCTAATGAAATACACTCTATTTTAATTCATTAATGAAGAAATTTGAGTGATTTACTAAAATTATTAATTTTTTCATTATTAGGATAGTAACTTAATGAAAAGTTCTTCTATCAATGATAGGTTCTTATTATGTTGGACAATTTTAATATAAATTATTTGTACACTATTCTATGTACTATACATGCACCTTTGATGAGTTGTAGTGCACCTGAACACTGTACACAATAATTTCATTATTATTTTCATTATTAAATTGGAAACCTTTAAAATGGGTGGTTTTATTTTATAGAACCAGGGCCAGTTTTGGCCGGATTGGTAACTAAAGGGTTAATTTAACAGATCATAAATGTTGTAGGTGGGGAAAATGTGAACTTGTGATGTTCAAGCTTTTTCAAGTCTAGAAATACTGTCCATATATCTGGCACAAAACTTTCCCTTACTGATATACATTTTGAACTTCTCTCAACAGGAAGGTCATCCTTCTGGTAAACAGAATTCACTTACTAGTACACTTCACCACTTGCTTATAGTCTCTCTCACACACAGTACCCTTCCATATATGCACATACACACAAATAGAGGGTGTGTCACCCCTCTCCTCTTACTCATCACCCTGTCAAATCTAACCATACATGTCATTCATCCCTAATATTACACTTAACTTCCTTCTCTCTACCCCTTCCATAGAATAAATAGGGCTGTCAGTTGAGTCAATGACCCAACAACGTTTTTAGTGCTGGTACCACAGTTGTTGGTAATAGGAAGGGCATTCCACTCTAGAAACCATGCCAAAAAAGGCTAATTCCTTCTTACGCTAAACTCTGCCAGTTGCAGACTGCACATTAACATGTGATATCTCTCTCCACAAAGTTCGATCACCAACAGCAGAGTTCAAAAAGCACAGATCAAGTCCAGTCCATAAGTTGACATTGTCAAGCCATCGTTTTGGCTGCCGACCTCTGCTTCTCTTACCAGCCAACCTTCCTTCACACCACGAGTTGATCTTTTTTATGTGACCGTATAGTTTGAGTACACTTGACTTGACAATTGATGTAATTAGTCTAAGTTTGGTAATGTTGAGCAGCTCACTGATACAGATACAGTTGCTGAGCCACTTGCCAGTCATAAGTCTCATGATATGGTTCTGGAATGTAGAGGGCTTCGGAAGTGACCTTGTCGTCCAATTAACACAGTCTGGTAGCATGTAAGTATCAAAAAGGCTAATAGAACTCTTTGTGTCAATGCATGACAACCTCCCTAATATTGGTGATCTACACAATAAATGCACCCAGTAAACACTGTAAAGTGTTTGGTGATATGAAGGGCATCTAGCTATGGAAAGGTTGCCAAACAAAGAGTCAGGAGGACTCTTCAGCTGTTTCAAAAACATGTTAGTGCCGGAGTTATGATGTACTTGGTAGAGTGTCAAAACTTATGTAATTGAGGTGCAGACCCCAGCCCATCCTAGAGACTAGTAACTCCACTTGAGAACTGATTCAGTCTGTGAAAATCTATTCCACCCTTCATATCAGGGAAGATGATGATAGATCCAGGGTGTCTTTCCTTGGTAGGAGGGATTTGAGGGAGATTTGGCTGCTATTTTTAGGTGAATGAGTGATTGTATAGAGGCTCTTTCTTTGGCTTATGTGTTTGGAAGTAAAATCCACTGCCATTGGCTTACTGTATGTTGAGGTAATATATGCATTGTTAACCCTTTAGTATTTACATTATTCTATACAAATTGTATTTTTGCGGTAAAGGGTTTCTCACATAATATCGAATCTTTATTTTGAGAACAATACCTTAACATCAGTATGAATAGCCAGTTACAGCCAGATTGAACAGAAAGAGGTGAGAGAATTCTGGCCAGATACAGCTGGTTTAAATGCTAAAGGGTTAAACTAGTTCAACCTTACAATATAATCAAAGGTGTCATTAAACATAATTAATAGTTGGTACAATGTGAGCAAGTCTTTTCCACATTGAGCATATGAAAGGACATAGCTTAGTGATTAGGGTGTTTAGATCACAATCTTAAGGTTGTGAGTTAGATTTCCTGGACAGAGTGGCTTATTGTATCCTTGAGCAAAACACTTTATTTCATGTTGTCCCAGTCCACACAGCTGGCAAAGATGTATCTATGGAATGCTCAGGAACATACATGTTAACTTCACAAGCAGGCTGCTCTGTTGATTGAGTCAAGTGGAGCACTCATATCCAGAAATGACAGAAGTCCAACACACATTAAACATATCAAATACTGGTCATGAAGGATTTTTACCAAGAGAGAGAGTGTGTGTGTGGAAATAAAATATTGCATACAAATATTTAAACTTTTGTATTTGTAAATATATATATAGTTATAAAGTGTGAAATTAACATATTTTTGTCTTTATAATTATGCATTTTAGGTGAACATGTTGAAGAAAGACAAAAGATTGCTATAGTTACAGGAGGAACTGGTGGCATAGGTTTTGCCACCTCCAGAGCTCTTGCTGCTCAAGGTTATAATTTAATTCTAGGTTACCTTTCTGACAGTGAAAACGCTAAGAAATGTGCACTGGAATTGAAGACAGATTTCAACATTGAGGTTCAGACAATTGGCAGAGATGTTAATGAAGAAGACACTATAAATTCCTACTTTGAATATTTAGATAAATTGAATGGCAAACTTACAGCTATAATTCATACTTGTGGACTTTACTTACCTGATTCCATTTCCAAAAACCCTGATACCCATTTCACTACATTTGAAACATATGATTATTACCAGGATATTTATCCTAAATGTTTCATACGTTTAGTAGAAACTGGTATAAAATATATGGAAGATGGCAATGGTTATATAGTTTGTTTATCAAGCCCTGGCTGTAACCTTAACGACCATGTTAGACTAGGTTATATGATGCCAGGTACAGGAAAGTGTGTACTTGAGTATTTGTCTCGTCATTATGCCAAAATGTTAGCAAAGAGGAGAATAACTTGTAATTGTATAATTCCTGGCTACATACACACAAAACCTTGGAAACAGTTGGAGGAAAAGGTCGGCCGTGATATTGGTTGCATAAGAACTCCGATGGGTCGATGGGGTAAACCTGAAGAGATAGGAGATTTTATTTCATATTTATGTTCGTCTAAAGCAAGCTTTATAACCGGTGCTATTATCCCTATTGATGGAGGTTTGAGTCTCGGCTCACAATAACATTTCAGAGGAAAAAATAAACAATAAATTTATAGAAACCATGTATGAAGCCAAATCTTTAGCTTTTAAGCACTGAGAATATATATATATACTAGCTGAATTACCTGGCATTGCCCGGGTTACTGCTGTTCTTATTCATTATTAAACAATAAATATGAAGATATGTTTTTTTCTTTCTCATAATTATTTCAAAAAAAGTATCAAAATTGTAATGAAAATAGAATTTAGAAATGAAAATCAGTCAATCTTGAAGCACCTTAGGGTAAACAATATTCATTGTGTAATTTTTAGTTGGTGTCCAAATTAATAAATTGTTGCAACACACTCACACACATACTCTCGCATACATATACTAAGACAGACACACATTGACATACATTCACACAGACACACACATAGCTGTTCACATCTTTTTTTTTTGTCAGTTGCTACATATGTACATGTATGTGTAGATGTGTGTATGTATTTAATAACTACCTAATGATGAGACATAGACATATTCATATACAAAATGTGATGTGTTTTCTATTGTTTTAATCCAAATGAAAATAAAAATGATCACACATACTCTGACACACACATACACTCACACACATACACTCTCACATACTCACACACACTCTCACATACATATACTAAGACAGACACATACACATACAAAATGTGATGTCTACACTCATATACACTCACACACATTATGTAGATGTATGTGTGTGTTTAATTCTCTGAGGCCTAATGTACATAACGAATGCACAAACACAAACACTCACAGACACATACACACACGTATACAAAATGTGACGTTATCATTGTGGTGGTGGTGGTTTACTTTAGTTGACTATAAAAATATTATTTTATATAAAATGTTATATTGTTTTAATCCAAATGAAAATAAAAATTACATGTTGACACTCCCGGAGTCTAATACCTTGTAAAATTTGATTTGATTTAGTCCAACCGTTAGAGAATGCATAGGAACAGACAGACAGAGTGAAGTATAAATTAGATATATACATGTATATATATGCATATTGTTATACGTTGGGAGGGTCATGTTGCCAATAAAAACACATGCACCTGTTAGTTTTCACTTCAATTTATTATAAATTTCCAGTTGGTTGGTTCAATAACCAGAAGGTTGTTTATATATTGTCAAAGCTTAATGGTTAAAGCATCTAGCCGGTATCTGGAAAATATGAGGTTCACTTCTTCATAGCGGTTGTTGGCAACTTCTTTTTACATCTTTTAAGAGTCTTCACCCTATTTTAAAAACTATCTTTATAGAATTTCTGTGCTTGAGTATTTTCGTTATACTTACATGCACAAACACACACTAACACTAACACATATATATATATATATCTCATCATCATCATCATCATTTTACGTCCGCTTTTCCCTGATTGCAAGGGTTGGACAGGTCCTATTCAGCACAACATCTCTCCACTTGTTACGGTCCTTTGTCATCTCCTCCGTGAGTTTCAGCGATCTTAGGTCTGCTCTCACCACCTCCGCCCATGTTTCTACCTCTACTGCGTCTTCCTTCTACTGGGATTTCTTGGCACTTCTTTACCCAGCAGTCATCCTCCATGCACATCACATATATATATAGGAGAAAAGTCAGGACCCTGACGGCTGAGCTCCAGTCGTTTTGACAGCTAGATCCGTTATATATACATATATATATAAATAATTTTTTTTTTGTGTGTGTATTTCATTAAAAAAAAATCTTTTGCTGTTTCAGCATTATTTAATAAATAATTAATTTTTCAGTCAACCAATGGCCTTTTCTTAATGAGTTATTCAATTGGGTAGAGGACAGTACTTATAACACTTGCTTCTCCAACTATATATACAATATTATTATGGAAGAAGATTATAATCTTAAACCCTTTACATCCATTTTTGTGAGTTGTCAATATCTCTTTGGAAGATTTAGTTCTTTCTAGGATACAAGACATGCCCTTGGCCTTTGGACTCACTGCTTTCATTAAGCTGCACACTTAACCCTTTCATTACCATATTTCTAATGAAATACACTCTATTTTAATTAATTAATGAAGAATTTTGAGGGATTTACTAAAATTATTAATTATTTTATTACTAGAATAGTTTCTTAATGTAAGGTTCTTATATAAAATTATTTTGAAAGAATTTCATTTAAATTAGAAACTTTTAAAATGGGTGGATTTATTTCATAGAACCAGAGGTGGTTTTGGCCAGGCCGGGTTTGTAACTAAAGGGTTTAAGGTTCACATATTAAGAAATTTTCAAAATAGAGTGTAAATCTATGAAGTGGCTGTTTGTGAAATTCTTCTTGATATCAAAGTAATGCTCAGGTAATTGAATAAGGAAAACTTCGAATTAGTGTAAAAATCTGTGAAGCAACTGTCAGATTATTTTTATGGTTGATTAAATTTCATTAACATATTTTTAATGAAATATGTACATTATGTTTTTCAGTTATTTTTGTAAATAACCACTCATTTGAAGGAATTTAGAAACTAACTGACCATATTAAGTTGGAATTTAATAGAGAGCTTAACAAACATATTATGTTCTTCCATGACATTTTTTTAATTTAAATATAAATACTTTAAAACGAGGTTTAAAAAACCGGTGCTAAATATCGGTCGGTATTTGTTTATAGTCGCCTGTCGTTGCCTGAGAGAAGGAGTTTTTGTTTATTAATTACAAGGATAATCCAAGTGAATCGAAGTTTTTCAACGCTATGTATTACATGAGAATTTCTGTATAAAAAGAAAACCCGAGTTATTCCCCTTGCACCAACAACGTGATTCTTTTTTTCCGTTTGCATAAGATTGAATTATCTCCCTTCTCCATCGGTACGCTGCAGTTAAAAAGGCTAAACAGCGCTATGCACATAAAAAAAAAAGTTAAATTCGAGTTAATATATTTAGTGCAGAGAACATTAAACATCCGATGACTGAAACCAATAAAAGAATATTCACACACACACATAGTCTTAAAACGAAACATTAGAGTGACACTGATTAACAGAATGTTGAAGACCAGGGTCGTGTTTTGACTGGCTCAGCTAAGGTGTGTTCCATTTTCCTTTCAATGTTGTACAGCAGTTACTTCAGAATATTGTGACTTTTTTTTTAGCTGTTTATTTATTTTTTGTCTTTATCCGGCCAAACGTCTCACTGAGTATTACCCAAATGCTAATATGGTCAGCGTGTCTCTGTATAGAGTTTTAGCAGTTAGGATAATTTATAGTTAGTAGCGCCACGAGTAATTAGTTTGGTAGAAAGATGTGGTAAGAACATCGACAACGACTTGGGCTTGTTTTACATTATTTATTAACAAGGTTGAGCTGTGTAGAGCAGGCATGCCAGGAGAAATAAAACAAACGAATTAAGAATTTCAGAAGGCACTATAACAAAATACTGGTGTCTATGAATATAACAAGACACTAGGTTGTGTATATAAAGTTTAATCAACAAGTTGCAGTTATGTAGAACAGAATAGTTGACAAGTCAATGAAAGAATGAAGTAAAGTTATTTGTTACCGTTTTGAAGTTAGCTCGCAAGAGGCCATGTTAGGGTCGCCAGACGAACGCGCCTGTCCGAAGGGCCAGGCAGGTTAGAAGGCCAGGAAACGAAAGGCAAATGAGAGTGAGATCGCTCTGAGTATCCCATTTATAGGGTCCAAGACGGAAGTGACCAAAAAGGGTTCTGCCACCCCAACGGGAAGTAACTCCAGCTACTTCCTGTCTAGAGAGCGGTGATGTGATTGTCACAACAAAGGAGGCAACTCTTGCTATATTACCTCTCGCCAGATTTTTAAAACATAAAAATCGAATGAAACATGTATGGAGTAAGATGGCGAGCATGTAACAGGCATGAAAATTACGAAAAAAATAATGCTTGCAATAAAAGGAAAACAGCAAAATATATGCATGCAAAAATCAATGATAGATTACAAGGTAGCCAACCGCTCTTGGCCAGAGAACGACTGGACATCTATCTATCCGTCACTCAAAGATACAATGTAATCAAAGTAAAAGAAAAGGTCAAAGTTCAAATGTTCAAAATACAGTTCACATGTGTGCAATCACATGACAGCAGGAAAGAAAGTGTGTTCCAGAGAATGAATGCAGGTGGTTTCTGGTCTGTGGTATAACGTGAAATGATCACTTCAGCCAGTGGACCGTGCTACAGCACGGTCCACTGGCTGAAGTGTTGTCAGGCCGTGGTTAAGTTGTTGTGTTACATATTGGCTAGTGATTTCACAACGAAAGAAAGTTAGTTGTTTACCTTTTCACAGTCAGGATGCAAGAGCGAGATTTCTCGAATCGACGCGGGAATTTTTCCCTCAGGGCGCATAGAGATACATTCTTCTCCGCTGGCGGTCAAGGGTTGGGCTGAGCCAAATAACACACGGAGAATGTATGTGAGCCCGCGGAATGTAGGTCACTATAGAGTCTTGTATCCAGCACCACCTTATCACCATAGAAATTCTCAGATGAGACCCTGCTGTCTAGTGTGTCCATATGAAAAGTGACTCATTTTGTCCCAGGATTTTTGTAAACATGTTCCTTTTGACCCAGTATAAGCCTCCTTAATCGATAATCATCATCATGATCGTTTAATGTTTATTTTTTCATGCTAGTGTGGGTTAGACGAGTTGTCCCGTTGTGAGACAAGTCAGGTCAGATGACCAGTCTTACTTATCAGAACTGTTTCTGGCTTGATTTCTACGGCTGGATGCCCCTCCTAGCGCCAACCACATTTACAGTATGTACTGGGTGATTTTGGTCATGACACCTACACAACCACTTTACACTGTGTACTGGGTACTTTTTGTTGTGACACTTCTACGACCACTTTACAGTGTGTACTGGGTACTTTTTGTTGTGACACCTCCACGACCACTTTACAGTGTGAACTGGGTACTTTTTGTTGTGACACCTCCACGACCACTTTACAGCGAGGACTGGGCGCTTTTTATCGTGATACCAACACAACCACTTTACATTTAAATGCCAAAATTTATTCCGTTTTGTTGTTTTCTATTATCTATTTTCAACCTTAATACCCAAAGCTCTCTTGCATGTGTTTGTGTGTGTAGAGAAAAAGAGAGAAAGAGATTGAAAAGTGACTGACAAGACTAGTTCTGTTTCCTTTGTAAAGAATATTTATCTTCCTTACACAAATTTACATTGTTAATATATTATGTTTACAGTATATTCTATTCCATAAATTTATGCATTTTTTTTCTCCAACACAAACACACAATTTTCTACATTTGTAAGAACCTATTTGTTTATCAAATAACTATAGATATTACACAAATGTCCATTTCTAGTAACTTTTGCTAAGAATTTAATTATGTACATACTTTATTCAATAAGACCAGTATCCTTTCGTTGTTTACATGGCACCTTATATAAACTAAAAGAGGGGTTCTTACTTAAAGCCCACGTTAGTGATATCTCACATAAACACTTCAGAGAACAAAGTGGCATTGTGACATAAACATTTGGTAAACACCAAGTATATAGCTAACATACTCCTCATAATGGATAGCATATCAATAAATTTTACTGTAAAAAAAAGCAAGTGTCTTCTGTGGTTATGAAAATGGAAAAGGAAAAGCAAGGGCTCTAGTCACAGAAGGATGGGAGGGGGAGGGTGATAGGGCCTAGGGCGTGGCAGTATTGGACAAGGCAGCAAAAGCCTTCCTGCGGACAATCTTGTGGAGGAGCTTGGCAGTACTGGATCCAAGTATGCCTGAGGTCTTGACAGCGACTGGTGCAAAGAGGAAGCGGCTGGGCAATCCCTAGTATTTGTTTATCTTCCTTTTCTCTGTATTGTGGGAAAACGTCTAGGAAACAACAGCCAGAGCAGTACAAATAAAACTTCTAGTTATACATTGGCTCCAAGACAAACATTGAAACCAGTAGTTCCCAAACTTTTGTGCACCATGCCAAAACATCTAAAAAATTGTTATGCCCCCTTGACATGAAAACAACAATGATCAACTGCCAAGTGTAAACAAATTGGTGTAGGTGGTGTCAGGTACACAATGTGTGGAGGAGGAAGTGAGACAGGAGTTTCTAACAGTAATGTGTAGCAAAGCTGCCTTGGTGTAAAAGTAATAAGCTAAAATATGTAGTGTGTTCTTATTAATATCATTTTCAAATTGCCCCTCATCTGAGACAAGCACCTCACATTGGGAACCACTGATTTAAATAGAAAATAAGAGATACACCACGTCTGTTTATACAAATAAATATGAAGGCGTGCGGATGATTGGTTAGAGAACTAGATTCACAATCCTGAGGTTGTGAGTTTGATTCCTAGACTGGGCGATGCATTATGTCCTTGAGCAAGACACTTTATTTCACGTTGCTCCTTCTACCTGGAGTTGCGACTGATAGATAATATTAGCAATCGGAAAGACCAACGGAAACCTTGTTTCCTCGGTCCGATTTGACAAAAGTCAATCGACTGTCAATTCATATGGAAACTGTGACTGTCCCTGCATAGAAGAGCAAACAAAACACAAGATAAAAAACACCCACTGAATAAAAGAAACACTAATCAACAAGAGGTATTTTAACAAACTATTAAAGCAAGTTATAGAACTACAAAGGAATACACTGCAACAAACACAACAGATACTACAACTGTCAAAAATAAACAAACTGTTTAATGAATCAAATGCATGTTGCTATAGAATTGGTGAACACAGTATAAAAAATCATGTAAAAACAGAACACAAAATACCTAACCCACTAAATAACACTAGAGTAAAGATGCCAAACTTAATATATGTATCATCATCATCATCATCATCATTTAATGTCCATTTTTCCATGTTTGCATAGGTTAGACAGGCTGACACATGAGACAAATCGGTCTGGAGACCAACATGCTCATATGGATCTGTATTTTGGTTTGGTTTCTATGGCTAGAAACACTTCCTAACACCAACCATGTTAAACTGGGTGGTTTTTTTTTTTATCATGGCACTGAAATGACCACTTAAACAGGGTGGTCTGGGTGCTTTTTGTCATATGACCAACAGAACCAATATACAGGGTGGACTGGAAACTCAGACTCAAAACAATATTTACTATTCACTCCCTTCTACCCTAAACATAGACAAATAGATATTTCTTTTACATTGGTGAAACAAATATGCACAATTGTTTCCAATCCCTCAATATGAGATCAAAGGCTGGTAGAACTACAAAATTGCTTACAGTCAGTAAAAGGTAAATCAAAAGTAACCCCACTTCCATTTATATCAACATACAACCAGAGGAACATTAAAATCCATAATCACATTCATAGGAGCCTACCCATTTTGTATAATGACCAAAAAAAAAAATGAAAAATATCTTGGAACTCATAATCTTGTCTCTGTTTTAATATGCTGAGAATTCCCTCCATGCACATGGTTTTTCCTGCAGCTTAAGTGGAACTTAAATGGCAACAATTTTACTAGGCCCTGCAAAGTCCATCAGCACTACTAACCTAACTAAATAAATATTATCATAATTTTACATCCGTTTTTCCATAGTGTCATGGATTGTATGTCTTCTGGAAGTAAAATTTCCAAACAACTCATGCTTTATACACTGGATACAATGGCATTATTACTAAGGGCAGTGGATTGGCAGTATCAGTAGAGGGTCGGACACCATGCTTTTCTGCATAAAGTTACGTCCCTTTACAGTCTGAGTTCACATCCTGCCGAGGTTAACTTTGCCTTTCATCCTTATGGGGTCAATAAAATAAAGCACCAGTAATGTACTGAGATAATTGCTGGCCTTGTGCCTAAAGTAGAAATAATTATTACAAATGGAACCAGATATTTTGTTTGGTTGCATAATTATCTTTGGATGATAAGTGTGGTGGATTTGCAGAATTATTAAAGCATTGGACAAAATGTCACATGGTATTTGTACTAACTCTTTACATTCTTAGTTCAAATCCTGCTGCAGTCACCTTTGCCTTTCATTCTTCCTGAATAGAATAATGTACCAGACAATATTTGGGTCAAATTAATTAACTGACCCATAAGCATAAATCAGAAAAAATTAATTATTTTCTGATGTGTTTGTTGTGTTGTACAAGTCGACTCTGCTTAGGTTGATCTGTTCTATGCTCAGCACTTCAGCATTGATTAGGACCTAGAGTAAGTTAGCCTGCTGGGGTTCATTTCTCTATAAGTCATAAGTAGTTCATTGGACAAATGTCTGGAGATATAAATGTCTCATGGAGTAGGTCAAGTGAATGGAGAAGTTGGTCAAATGACTATGGAGATTATTTTGCTGTCTCACTGAGTTGCTAAGCTGGTCAACTGACTGGGAAGATTTTGTCTGATACATTTAGTTGAAATTCCTGTTTGCATAAATACAAAATACTTGGGACCATTTGTTTTAATGACACAAACAGTGATTCAGAGAAGACTTTACAGAGCTAAAGAAATCTACAACTTTTCATATTGATCACGATTTAGTGTTTACACTAATGAACGTTTTGAAAGACTAGAGATTAAATATAATTTGATCACAAATTATTGTTGTTATTGCTCTTGCCATATTACTCAATTCAAAGTATTGCTATTTAAGTCTCTCTGTAAACATACAAGATTCTATAAATACGAGGGTTGGCTGAAAAATTCATACTCTTTCGTTTCTTGTGGAAAGGAAAAGTTCCACAGTTCAAAAAATCCATCTGCTGCCAACACCAACTTCGTGGAGGTCTCGGGATGCTATTGATGCTGATACACAAACATGTACTGTGGCTGTTGCACCTGCAGAAATACCCCAAGTCCTACAATGATGACACTGACACCTAGCTGACGTGTGCGTCTTCTGTTACACATGTAACAGGACTATTTCATACCTCGCAACAATAATGTATTTATACATGATTTGGTTAAACAAACCAATTGTTTTAGATCGCATATGAAAACATTGTAGCCACCTCATTATAAAACCTTCTGGTTCACCAGAGAGATAACTCTCTTGGACAGCGAGATGAAAAGACATTCTACAGGATAATTCCTACTGTGATCCTCCTATAATCCTGCTATGAGGAATTGAACATTTATCAACAAAGCATGTTCCACATTTCTATAGACACGTTTATCCATAGCTCATCTCCTTAGTGGAGCTGCAGTCCCAAGTCAAGCGCTGACTTAGGATGGGTACCTGAAATTTAGAGTGTCGCCAGGCAATCACGGCACTCTACAAACTGGACAAAACAATCAGCAGTCCGAAAACAAACATTTACTTTCTATAAAGTTTTTGTAGAGGGAATGAGTGATGATGACCTAGTAAGCACTCTGGACATTGACAAGAACAGTATGAGCAGACTTTTCTGGAAGACATTGATGATGGGAACCATGGACTATTTCCAAAAGTCTTTGGCTTGGCAGATCTATAGACACTGAAGAGCTAAGACCCCAGCCTATCTGAGATGTGTGATGTCTTTCCATGTCTGTATTTTACAGATTTATGGGGTTGTGCCAAACAGCTGCCATCATGAGTAGGAGGTATGAGGATGTCAGCCAAATCTATAATGAAAATCGAACTGCCTTCTTTGCTTTGTAAGTTTTTCTCTGCATAACAGCTATGGTAAAATAAGTTGTATAGTGGACACAGGTGGAAATTTGCAGGACAGGAACTTTTCTTTCTGGCCAAGCTCTCATTAACTTCATCAAGTATTACTTGAGGAGAAAAGTAATGGTGGAAAGAGCGGTTCTGCCGTCTAGAGTGTTTCACGAAAAGTGGATGGGAGCAACAGGATTGATGAGGTTGAAAGGATCTTTTCTGACTATATTTTTCTAAGATAGGAGGAAAAGAATCTAGGAGTGGGCCATTTTAATGCAATTAGTGATACAGAGTAATCCAGGACTTTGTGTAGGGTTTTCACCCCCAGAATTACCCTAGTTGGTTTTTCCCTTCTATTGGGGAATATTTCTTGATGGAAATTTGTTACATTTATTGTTTTTGTTAATTTTGAACCTCGTAATTAGAAATAAATTTCACTTTGTGGTGTCATCAGATTTGGGACATTGAAGTCCTAGAGTGTCGGACAACATGCTTTGCAGCATAGAGTTACGTCTCTTTACGTTCAGTGTTCAAATCCCGACAAGGTGAGCTTCGCCTTTCATCCTTACGTGGTCGATAAAATAAAGTACCAGTAACGTATTGAGTCGATTTAATAAATCTTTTCCTGCCCCTACCCCAAATTGTTGACTTTATACCTAAATTATTATTATTAATGTCGTCCATTTGAGTAGCTGGAATGAAAACTAAAACTCAAGAATTTCTGAAATTGAAAGAAAAGTTTGCTTGCAAAACAAAAACAACAAAAAAAAAATCATAAAACAAATAAATTATTTGAACTCATATATAAAATATTAATTTAATAATTTCTATTATTTTATCTCATGATGAAACCAATACGCAGTTGTTTGACCAAGTACAAATAGTAGCCAAATCCCCCTATAATCACCGACTCCTTTCCACAAAATTTAAAATTGTAAAAAAAAAAATATATATATATATATATATATATATATATAGTAGAATAACCGAGTATCGGAAAATCGGCTCACGAGTTTACGATAAACAAATCCGACATGAGTGGCAGAGGGCTCAATAATTCAATTAAATCAGAGCTATAACTATCGTTAAAATACCAACACACAAAGATTATGTCTAAAATCACCCATGCGGCCGAAAAATTACGACCAGGAAGATTCGGGTCACTCAGATAAAATATCAATAAATCAATAAATCATATGAATGTAAAAAGCTTACATATATGTAAAAAGCTTATATATATATATATATATATATAATTTAAAATTGCAAAAAATAAATAAATAAATGAATAAATAAAATCCCTTAAGACAAATATATTGGCCACAGCACAGAGAAAAATAATTCTTCTGTAGCTACGAAACAAATCAGCCCAAGTTTAAAAACATGGTAAGGGAGGTGTGCTGGGTCATTAAGACAGCACAAACTTTAGGTTCTGAATGGTAGAGAAGCAGAGCGGACGAACAGGAAGAAGGGAAGGAGTGAGTGATAAGCTGGTTCGTGTTGTCACCGTTGGACACTACATACATACACATACATTAACGCATTTATTTAAAAAGTTATTTCATATTTTAACCAATTGATGAAGATAACAAACCAGCTTAATATTATACGAATAAAAAAATAAAAAGAAAGCTTAATATACTGAAGAAACAAAAAAACATATCCAAGAAAATAAAAAACAAATCTCTGAAATAAAGAAATAACAAAAGAAAAGTAACAGAAGAAATTAGAAATAAAACTAAACGAATACATTAAGAGGCAAAATGTGAAACAGGTAACAATATCAATCAATTAAATTCTTGTAACTAGCGCAACCAGTTGGGGTGTCACTTTAGACGTTTGACTGTGTGTCCATCATGGCATTACAATAGTCCTTTAGAAATGCTTGGCAGTGCCCACCTCTCTAAGCATCCAGTTTCTCACTAAATTTAACATGTCAGCACATGCAGTTACGAGAGCGGGGCTGAAAAATGTCCTGAAGCCAGAAGTGATAGGTGAGAATCAGTCTACTTGCTCTTCCATTAAGGATGTCGTTGCCGTACATCAAGGTATTCTCTCTACCTAAACACTCCAGTTTTGAGATTAAGGTACGCCTGCTATTGAAATAACGTTTCTTTAAATCACTTCACCCTATTTTCAAAGGAACGTTATATAACGCTATGTCCAGTATTGAAATAACGTTTCTTTAAATCGTTTCGTTCTACTTTCAAAGAGACAGTGGGGGAAAGGTATGTCCGGTTTTGAAATAATGATTCTTTAAATCCTAGATAATTGTACGCCCGGTATTGAAATAATATTTCTTCGAATCACTTTACTTGATGTTCGAAGAAACATTATAGAGATTCGAAATGGGAGACGATAAAAAGTGGGGGAGTTGGTGGAGGAGAAGATAGCGCAAGAAACGTTGCCAAGTGAAACAGAAATAAATTGCTTATAAAACGAACGGAGGGTGTTTTGATTTTGTGGAAAATTAGAAGCCTTAAATCTATTCTTTCTACCAAATGACTAACGATATGGTAGAAAAAAAAAAGAACCTCTTGCGCCTATTTATTTGCGTTTTCGATTTCTTGCTTTTCTTTTCCTAAGTTTGTTATTGGATTGTGTGGTTAGAAAAAGCTACTTCATTTGCCGCTTATTGCTGGCACCGGTAATCCAATGGCTGGTTTCTCCTCTCCCACGTGCGTACAATCCAACTCGTTAACCGGGAGCTCCAAAACTGACGTCCACCACCTTCGTTGACCGCGCTAGAGAGAGGCAGACCTGCTGGCCCTACCGGTAGAGCACTCCCCAGCCTCCGACCACCGCACACCGCACCATACCCACACGCCTCCCCTGATCTCAAGGATCAATTTCCCCCTCGTCCTGCTGCATATGAAAGTCTGCTGTCCAGGTTGGTGGTTTGCGACTTCTTTGCGATCTCCACAGTGTTGGGGCGGCACTTTGGGTTTCCTCTTCCTCGGAGTCCGTTGACACAGTAATTCTACGGACATCCAGGACATGACGTGGTACTCCGTCCACGGACACATTGTTCTGGGAATTTACGGCCGTCACCGTTCCCCTTCCCCATTGAGATGTGCAACGTGCATCTGGGGGCTTAACCCAGACTTCTTCGCCCACCTGCACGAATGCATTCTCTCTCTCCACTGGCCGTTGTGGTGGCGTGCACGGGTGCCGCCACTTGTATCTGAATACTGCTCTGTGTGACACCGATTCCTCAGCCTGACCCACCCAAGGAGACATGTTGTACCAGAACACTGCCTCCATTGGTGAGATGTGGTCCCCGCTCCGCCATTGCTTTGATCGTCCGGTGGTGTCGCTCCACGATTCCATTTCCGCTCGGCCTGTACGCTGCTCTGAAGAAACGGTCCACCTTCCATCCATCGAGCATCTCCCTCAGCGCCTCCGAGCGGAACGCAGCGCTGTTGTCCATCAGCAGTTCGTCCACAGGGCCCCGCTCCAAGAACACCTCTCTCAACGTCCGCGTGATTTCCTCGGCCGTTCCAGTCTTCATCTCGCTCCATATCGCCATCCGTCCCGGTCCACAGTCGACCATTGAGAGGAATGTTCCTTGTCGGTAGTGTGTTACATCCACCGCCAATCACTTCCAGTCGCGATCCACCGGGAGGCTTCCCGTTTCGTGCACACCCGGGACGGGATCAATGGACTGACATCGGACGCAGCCTCTAACTACTTTTTGAACACTCTGTCTGCTAACGTCCGAGTCGATTCTCCTTGCTAGGAACAGAGTCCTATCCACTCCCATGTGGTGCATATCATGCAACCCTTTCAGATCCGACTCGGTCAGCCGACACACGGCAGCTATCTCCTCTTCTACATCCTCCGGCGCTTCCATCCAGGCTTTCTTCACCCTGGTTAAAACGTCCGCCCTATTTTTCTCTGAAGGCCCGAAAACTACGCTCAGCCTCAGGTCGAACTTGGTGGCCAGCTCTCCTAAAGTTCCCAGGCGGCGCTTTATCAGCAACTCCGCCGCCCCTCTCGTTCGCACTCTCTTCTCACCCATCCGAGTACAGTAGCCGAGTCGGTGCGAATCTCGATGGTGCGCAGTCCCCACCCCAGGGCGAGGTTCACCCCTCTCAACACCGCGTCCAGTTCGGCCGCATTGATGTGGTTGCAATCGTCCTTCTTCCTAAGCCAGGCTGCATCCTCGACCTCAACGCCTCCTATCTCCAACGTCACACCTAACGCTATGCTGCTGGCATCGCACCATACGGTCCCACTCTGCGATTTGGAAACATACCAGCGTCCCCGCACTGGGTCGTCGGCCTTCACCCTCTCCACGATCTCCTGCATCATGGCCACCGTCCTCTCTCCCACCCTGTCACTCCAAGTCACCCCGCCCGCTCGTCTCTTGACATAGCTGCATGCCGTCCGGAGCCACCCAGCAATCGGGTAGTGACCCACCAACTTTCCACACGCAGAGAAAAGCTCCCGCCTACTGATACTTGGGCCCAGTTCTGGAACTTCATTTCCCCTCTGGAATACTAACACGCCCGTCCTGTCTCGCCGTAGCCTAAGTCCCAGCGCGGCTCCTCCCTCCAACGCTTCTGACGGCGCCGCAACAAGTCCATACCCCTGTAAATGGCTCGTGACCTCCGCCGCCGACACTACAGACTCGTCCACTAGGATGTCGTCAATGTAGGAATTAGTGGCCCTCTTCATCTTGACGTCTGCATGGGTTTGAGGTGCCGATGCGGCAAACTTCTCGACTCTATAGGCCTCCACGGTCTTTCTTGCCGCCTGAATGCTGGCCACTTCGCGCGTCACACGGAGCTAAACCTCATTTAGAGAGTTTTGGCCCGGGCGAATATCCCCTCAGTCTTGAACCATCTGGGTTGTCCAGACGTGACGGCAAAAGACCTGACTGTCTTAACCTGTGCACAGGGACGTCACTGTTAGTGACTCTTTTGCTCTTTCCCACATCCTGGATGCTGCGGTTAGGACGAGAGCTACAGCTTCTGCAGCCGAGCGGAGTAAGACCCTCAAATACTCTGATCTGTCGGCAAGCTACATTGGGGGAGTCGAACCGCTGACTGCGATGTTCCTTTCCTCACTGGCGGCTCGCCTAATAGAGGTGACTGGCGAATCTCGCGAGGGTGCTTGGCTGTTTCAGCGCATCAGCCTCGCCATCACCCGAGGCAACGGTGCGAGTGTGCTGGCTTGCCTCAAAACTCATTAGAGAGGTTTCCCAGTACACGCGACATTGCTGTCTTTTGCTCTGGTGTTGGCTCCGTTGTTCACCCCTTCTTTTACATTTTCTTTAATATTGTAGCATTGAAGGAATATATCTTTCATTGTATCATCCTTTGTAGTGTTACCGAGGCATTTGTAATGTTATTTATGTATATATTTAAAACATATTTGTTATGTTATTCTATTGTAAATTGATTTATATGCTCTGTTTATATTTTCATTCTGAAGGAATTGCAAACGATTTGTAATGTTGTTTGTGCCACTATGAAGGATATATTTCCTAACTAGTTGTGATGTGTATGTATATATGTATAGACAACGTCTATGTGTGTATGTATATATGTATAGACAGGGTGTATGTATATATGTATAGACAGCGTCTATGTGTGTATGTATGTATCTATGTGGGTGTATATATATATTTGAATGTATATTGGTATGTATATATGTATGTATAGACAGCGTCTATAGAGAGCGAGAAAAGCAATAAATAGAAAATATTCTAGCTAGAGGTAAGAGGAGGAAATATAGTGTTTACGAGGTAAATCGGCAAACTAAACAACATAGTCATATACGTACACATGAGTGAGAGAGTTAGAGACAGATAACAGAGGCACAGAGAGAGGGAGAGAAAAAAAGCAAGAGAGTACGTGTGGAGTCTGTTTAATAACCATGTCGCTGCTACGAGGATGTATTCGCGGTAAGTCAATACTATTAAAAACACTGAATGTAAAATCCTTTGAACAAGTTGTTACTAAATTTGTATTAACCCTTTCGAGAGAGAAACATTACTTTTTACATTATTATAAGTAATTCTTGCTTTTATATTGTATGTCTGTCTTCTTAAATCGTAGTACCCTCTAATTACCCGTTATCAAAGAAACTAGCTAAAAGAATAGTACGAGTAATTTTTGAAATATTAGCTTCAAGGATAAATAAAGAACGACCACCACAAAACTATAAAAACAAAATGTTCTTACGATAGACACAATTATAACATTAAATGATAAATGGGTAGGTACTCGTATTTTATTAAGATCCCTAGAAGATCCAAGAGGATGTAATTACGTGTGCCTTATATACATAAAGACCCCAATTTATTATACACACACACACATATATATATATATATACACACATATTAGCTCTTATCAGGGATAAAGGTGTGTGTTATCTAACCAATTGAAGGTCGATGGGCAAGTCGTAGATGTGCGACTATAAATAAGATTTAGAAATACCTTATTAAAGACGCTTTTCTGTTAACATACCATCTACATTCTAGTAGATGTACTTCATTTTGTTTAAATATTCGTAGGGTGACGATGTATTTATTGTATAAACAGGACAAAACGTATTATTAAGATGGGTCGGTCATATAAGTGTGTATGTATATATATAAATATTTGTATCTTTTACATTCAAAATCTAACAATTACATACTAAAGTGTTAATGATGGTTGGCTTCCTATATATATATATATATATATATATATATATATAGAAGTGGTTACACAACAGTTAGTTCACCATACCGAGAACAGTTGTTTCACCTTCGCGGATCCTCAGCTCGGGATATATATACATATATATATATATATATATACATATATATATATACACACATATATATATATGTACAATGCCCTTGAAAGGGTTAAACTCATTCTGCCGGCTGGTATAAGACAGTTTCCTTGTTTTACACACACATACGATTCTAATGTGTGTATAAATGTATATAATACACATACATATATATAATGTATTTGTGCTTGGTATGAAAAAATGACGGATAAAATCTTAGAAATCCTAGGCCAATGTACCACTTACAGTTATTTCGCATTTGTTAATATCGCTAATATGCGAGGGAAATGTGTGTGATGGATTTTGGTGTTTGTTCGAGAAGATAGCTTGGTTGTTCGTGAAACTGAATAAGTTTGCGTCTTTATTCAACTGATTTTAACCGACCATGCGAGGTTTAGTTGGGACGCCAGTGTTTTTGTGAATTCCATGTGTTCAAATCCCGCCGAGGTCAACATTACTTTTGATCATTCTGGAGTTAATGATATAAAGCACCAGTTAAATTCTGCAATCGATTTAATATTATATTCCTGTAGGAGATGTGAATGGAATTATATTAGAAAATTTAACCCGCTTATCAAATAGGTTTTCTGCTTATGTAACTATTAGTTTTATGTAATATACTCAAACATGTTCAAATAACCTTTGTTTTTACTTTTGATAGCCAGTATGACATTTTCTTGTCAAAATATCTTTGTAAATAACTCAAATGTATATCCCGAATTTAGTTTGTCTTTTTTTATAGACTACCTTTTTTTTAATGAGCTTACGCGGGAGCTTCTATGCGCCTGCTAGAAATAGCAGCCAAATATTCCTAAAATTTTGCCTCACTATCTTAAAACCCGACGGACACGTTAGATAATGTAGTCCTAGATTGAATATGTTTGAGCATATGTCCGCTGGATTAAGTCTGGCCATCAACATTACCTTTTTTTTCTTTCTATCGTATCGTAATTTTCGAAATGTTTGTTTGAATGTACACACACCTGTCTATCTGTACGTATCAGGTTTCAAGAAATAATACGAGTGCTTGTGGCTCTTTCAATTAAAAAAAATGTTGCTATTTTTCTCTCGGATGTGTATATGTATTGTAATTTAAGCCCAGATCAGCTCTGTTATTAAAGATGTAATATGTGACTATCTCAGACTTAGTGCACCTAGATAGGACATCTAATGCCCTTCTCTTTTGTATGATTTGAGGGAGATTTAGCTGTTATTCCTAGCTGGGGCGGGATATCACACTGCGATTCTCCACAGTATTTTATGTGTGGAGTTGCTATTTAATTTACTACCCCAACAGATGGGTAATGCATGTAGTTAGTCTTGGCATGTGGTTCTGGGTATATTTAACCATTGTTACTTGCCACGTGGAGTTGCTACAAATTTTGTCACTAATGTAATTTTATTTCCCCACAAAGTAAAGATGCTTTCAAACTTTTCGTGAAGTAATTTCGATATCTAGTTGTGTTACATCAATAATGTGTAGAGTGAAGCGAAAACAATAAATCGAAGAAATATGGATTGCGGAGTATTTCATATATAGTTTTAGTTTACACCATCGCCTCTTATTAAAAGAGATACAAAGCAGTTCAAAGCTTTACAATTAATAATAATTTCGAGCAAAGACGGATCTTTATTTTTTTAATTTTTTATAGTTAATGTAAAACGGGGTTGAGATATACTACCATAGCAGTCGTGTATTGCTAATAGTGATGCTGTGATATATGATTTCCTGGACATAACCTTCCATGTCGTCAATCTGCCAACTCCAAACAAAATGGTATGGTCACTGTTGGGATGTATTGGATCACCCTCGATGAAGGCTGATCAGAACATTAACAACCATCATAACACCATGAAGATGAGAATGCGTGCTTTCAAGGACACTATCGGTGTCATATGAAATATTAAGTTACACATCGAATGTCGATATTTTACTTCGCTTTAATCGCTAATGTTTACGACAAGAAAGACAATTGTGTTTATTTCTTAGAGACATGTCAAAATCATACAGTATGTTTTAGCTCCATCAGACCAACACCCACCCTATAATGCGGAAATTAACATCACGACCTCCAAGCGTTATTTAAAAGGTTGCAGCTGGGTTTCGTTTATTACTCGGGAAACTTAGTAAAATTTAATATACGAGTATAATCATGTATAAGATTATAGTCAGAGATTCTAATTACATTTGATGAAATTATGCATGCATATATAAAGTTTAACCGTCGGGGTTAAACTTTTTCCTATTACCCACTCTACTACCCTAAGTATTGAGTACTCTGGTGCGTTATGGTCCATCTGGTTCCTTACCACAGTTCCTTCGTTATATATATATATAAAGATACCTTACCGGTTCAAGTTTTTCTTGGTTATGTCAAAATTTATAAAACAAACTTTGTATTTTATCTGATGAAAGCGTACCAAAGTTTTGGTACCCTTGAAATATATATAATAGAATAAATATGGTTTTATAAATTTAGTTTCCATTTATTAAATATCATTGAATATTATACTCCAGAAAACTTGAGTGATCTGAATCAGTTATAAACATTTATATTTGTTGAATTACCAACAAATTGAATACCCCTTTTGCTTACACACACACACACACACACATAGACCCTTTATTTCATATTGCTCCAGTTTACTCAGCTGTAGAAATGAGATGATAGGGACTGGGGTCCATATCATTCCACTGCAAAGTGGTCGTGGAGGTGCCACGGCAAAAAAGCACCCAGCACTCACTGTAAAATGAGGTTGGTGTTAGGAAGGGCATCCAACTGTAGAAATCAAGCCAGCATCAGTTCCCGTCCCACCCTTGCAAGCAGGGAAAAAGCGGACGTAAATTGAAATGATGATGATATGTGTGTGTGTGTTTGTTAGAAAGTAAAGGGACAAAAACAAGAGATAGACATTTTCCTTTCATCAGTTGTCTACTACGGGTTACAGAACATCTGTGACCTGTAGTACACAACTGATGAGGGGAAAATGTCTATCTCTTGTTTGTGTCCCTTTTCTAACACTCATTATCAGTAAGCACACAGCCTCGTCCCTCTCAATCCATATATATGTAAATGAGCAGAATGAAACATAACCTTTCTATAATACTAGCAGAATGGCCTGGCGTTGCTTGGGCTTCTAAACAGATTGGCTTGTTTAACCCTCCTTTCTGAAACAGTACAGAGAAGTACGGAATACCTCGGCCTGGGGATGGTGTCTACATTTTGTGCTTAGGCAAATAATTTTCCATTAAGATTTTTCAAAAGCATGTAATTGCGTTCTCTCTCTTTTTTGTTGTTGTTTTTGCTGCTGTTGGTGTGATAGCAGCCGTTGGTCGTACTACTAACACAGTCTCGTCCTTCTTCAGCCAATCGTGTATATCCCCTTCTGCCTCGTCTACCTAAACAATGATTGTAGCACCTTGTACACAATGTTCCTTGTTTTTCCATGACGGGCATATGCAAAGAGATTTGTCTTGCTTCCCACTCTTGAGCAGCCAATGTATAGTTGCCTGTGTGAAAAACATGACTCTTCCAAAAGAAGACCAGCAACAGGTAGTGTCTGACCCTGGGATTTGTTGATAGACATTGCAAAGCTGACACGGTTTGGCGAATGGTTCGTTGGTTGTCTGTTTCAAGTGTTCTTCTGGTGGCAGTACGTTCAGCATCTTGCGACCATCGAATAGCAGATTCCACTAACGATTTGTTTGTCTGCCTTGTTCTTTTTCTTGCCACTTTTGCAGTATTCCGGCCAATGGAATATCTCTTCCTTCGAGGCATGACCTAAAAGCAGGATGAAGTACACTAAGACTAACAGGTAGAGTAAGGAGTAAACTTGTCAGTGATGCATGTGATTTCCAAATCGTTGACTATGTAATTGCTGGCCTTGTGCCAAAAGTAGTGGGACTTTTTGGGTGGCATATAGGCAGTAACAATGATGATAAGCCGTCTGTGCTTTCGTGAAATAAATACATTTGTTTATATTTTGTTTTTGTGTATGCAAAACTCTGTACACGAATATATAATTATATATAGCATCATCATCATCTTCGTTTAACGTTCATTTTCCACACTAGCATGGGTTAGACGGGAGTTGTCCCACTTGAGGCAAGGTTGGTCGGGTGACCATGTCTTGCTCATATAGGACTATCTGGCGGGTTTTCTACGGCTGGATGCGCTTCCTAACACCAACCACGTTTACAGTGTGGAACTGGGAACTTTTTACCGTGTTACCTACACGGCCACATTACAGCGTGGACTGTGTTTTTCTTCTCGTGACACCTACACAATCTCGATCTCATCTCATTTATTTGGACTGAATGTTATGGTACCAACTTTACTGAGAGAGGGTGGTGTTGGCGGGAGTGGGAGGATAGGGTAGGGGTAGTGGATTGGGGTGTATATTTGGTTAAGAGGTGCCTACTGACTGTAGGTTTCGCTTTGTACACAAGCAAGGCGGGTCTTCTGTATTACTGCGTAGCGCCAAAGATCTCGGTCCAGTGACATTGTCTTAGAGGGGTGCAAGTGTGTAAGGTCGGAATTTATCAGATCGTCCCAGGTTTTTCTGGGTCTACCTACTCCGTAACTACCATCAATTTTGATCGCCCTGCACTTTTTTATACAGCTGTCGTCTTTCATGTGCATCACGTGACCATACCAATGTAGTCTTCTCTCAAGTAAACAGCATTTGATCCCTCTTATTCCTAATTTCTCACTTAGTTAATTTATGCTTTGCCGTTCACGTATATTACTATTACACATCCAACGGAGCATGCATGCTTCGTTCCTTTCCACTCTGCGCAGCTCCTCTGCACACAATGCCCAGGTCTCACTGCCATCTAGCATTGATGTTCGTATACAGGCATCATACACTCTGCCTTTCATTTTTAGAGAGAAACCTTTTGTGGCCAATAGCGGTATAAGCTCTCTGAAATTTTTCCATCCCGTTCTGACTCTGGCTACTGTACTTTCAGAACACTCTCCACCACTGCCGATTTCGTCACCCAGGTAACGGAAAGTGTCTACTATTTCTATAGAACCATCTGGGCAATAGAAGGAGTTAGTATCCTGTGGACACTTGCTACCTATTGCACCTGAGCATCGGCCACATATAAAGTCTAAATTCTTAGATAGTTTACCTGTGATCCCACTACATCTTTTATGTACCCATACTTTGGATTTGGGACATAAAATTGAATTTCTGCCTACTCCTTTCCTACACACTGAGCATGGTTATTTCCCTGAGGGTACCTTTGCCTTATTTTCTTTTCTACAAGCTAGGACTTTAGTCTTAGACAAGTTAACTTTAAGGCCTTTTGATTCTAGGCCATGCTTCCATGTTTGGAATTTCTTCTCTAGTCCAGCCATCGAATCAGCTATGAGCGTTAGATCATCTGCGTATAGGAGTTCCCATGCGCAGCCGGTCTTGAACTCCTCAGTTATAGCCTGAAGGGCAATAATAAATAGGAGGGGGCTAAGGACAGAGCCTTGGTAAACACCAACTTTTACACTAAATTCTTCACAATATTCATTGTTAATTCTAACCTTACTGACTGTTTCATTATACATAGCTTGTATAGCTCTCACAATATATATATATATATATATATATATATATATTAAAATAACAGATTAAAGTTTAAGCAAAGAATCGCTGCTTTCACCCTTAACAGGATCTTCTGAAACTAAAAAAATCAATCTGTGAACGCAGAAGTAAATATTTCGAAAAACGTTGCAACCGAAGGAAAACAGGAAGACGATACTTTGGTTCGTGAAGACGTTCCCTGGCAATGAACGGAAAACAGCGAAGATAGTACGTCAGCAATGAGAATGTTTGTCATAATATCGTAATGCAGACATCAGGCATACATACAGATATTATAAGGGCGCGACGTTATAGCTATGTATCTATCTAAAAAGACAGACTAAGAAAGAGAGAGAGAGAGATCGATAACCGGCACCTAACACCCCTTTAACAACAGAAAATTGAAAAATAAAAGCTTCAGTTAATATCTTTAGACCGCAAGGAATATATAAATGCAAGTTCGAAGTCAATCGGAGTAGAAATGTGGATTTGTATAGACTTTGCAAAAATTAGGACTCACACCACACAGACAATTTCAGTTTTATATATATATATATATATATGTATAGATTTAACACTGTACCTCTAAGCATTGAGCACACTTTGCTTCGGTTATTGGCGTCTACTATACTGTATCACAATTTTTTCCCCTCTCTCCTCCACTCTTATGATACATGTCTCCTCTTTGATATATATATATATATATATATATATATATATATATATATATATAAGAAAAAAGGCAACAGAAGACAAGCACACTCAAACACATGCTTCATGGGTGCTGGAGTTAGCTTCTAATAATATTTGAGGTAAGCCAAGACACAGTATTGCCATGGGTGATAGCGAGTCTAAGACGCTGGAATAACCAAGCACCCTCGCGAGCATCACCATGGTCAACTGTTCGATATCACCCAGGAATGTGTTAACCATGTTGGATTTTTAGAAGTTTTGATGTTAATGATTTTCTCAGGATATTCACGATTTTCTCCATATTATTAACCTTCTTATTGCAAGAATATTTTAGTTGCAACAAAATACATATAACAAATTTCAATAATTAGTAATATGAAAAGTATATATCAATTATTATGGGGGTGGGGGTTATGTATTACCACCACCATAATCATCATCGTTTTTCCATGCTTGCATGGGTTGGACAGGCCTTTCTCAGCACAGCATCTCTTTATACATTGCAATCCATCATCTCCATCGATCAGCTCTCACCACCTCTACCTAGGTCTTCCTTGGCCTTTCCTCTACTGCAGCTTCCCTCCATTGGTATTTTGTGGCACTTCTTCACCCAGTGATCACCACCCATGTGCATCACATACCCATACCAACACAGTCTTCTCTTTTGTGCACTACACCTGATTATTCTTATACCCAGTTTTTCTCTCAGTTCATTCAAACTCTGTTGTTCTCTTACATTAACATTGCACATCCATCGAAGCATGCTAGCTTCATTTCTCTCCAGCCAGCACATATCCTCTGCAATTACTGCCCATGTTTCAGAGTCATGCAGCATAGCACTTCGCACACAGTTGACATACAGCTATTCTCTCATTTGGATGGAGAAACCTTTCATTGTCAACAGAGGTAGTAGTTTCCTAAACTTCTTCCATCCTATCCTAGCTACTATTCTCTCCTCTGCTGTTAATTTAATCACCTAGATAGCAGAAGCTATCAACCACTTCTATGATCCTTCTTGGAAAGGATTTATATCATTGTCGCTGCTACTATCAATTAACCCTGAACATCTACTTACAAAGTCTTCTTTCCCTGTTAGTCTACCTGTTATCCCACTACATCTGTTGTGTCCCTAAGATTTACATTGAGTGAGATGCATGATGCTGCATGGTAGTGAGACATGGGCAGCAACTGCAGAGGATATGCGACGGCTGGAGAGAAATGAAGCAAGCATGTTCCATTGGATGTGCAATGTCAATGTGCGTGAACGACCAAGCATAGATGAGTTGAGAAACTGTGTATAAAAGGGATAAGCTGTAGTGTGCGAGAGAGAAGACTGCGTTGGTATGGACGTGATGCGCATGGAGGATGACCGCTGGGTAAAGAAGTGCCAAGAAATCCCAGTGGAAGGAAGACGCAGTAGAGGAAGACCACGAAAAACATGGGCGGAGGTGGTGAGAGCAGACCTCAGATCTCTGAAGCTCACGGAGGAGATGACAAAGGACCGTGACAAGTGGAGAGATGCTGTGCTGAATAGGACCCGTCCCACCTTTGCAAGCAGGGAAAAGCGGACGTAAAATGATGATGATGATGACACATACACAAGAATTATTTTGATCAATACACAAAATATTGATCATATTGTCTGGCAATTGCTCGATGACAAAACAGTTATGAAAAGAACTGGGCAGAGCATAGACACAAGTAAATATTACCATGACAAAATGTATCCATGACTATATATATATTCAATGAAAGTTTTTTAATACCTGCAGGTAAAATAGAAAATTAATCAATATATAAACTAGATTAATACAATCTGGAAGTAAGGTCGAAAACAGTATAGTATAACTAACATTTTCTAAATATTTTTCAAAACTATTCATTACCGTATTTCTAATAAAATATATTGTAAATCAATTATTGAAGAGTGTTTAATTATTTTGTTATAGAGATAGTAACTTAACATATGGTTCTTATATACAATTATGCTGGAAGAATTAGTTTAAATAGAAACACTTTAAAATGCTTTGTAAAATACTTATAAATTTTTTGCTTCAACGATCCAAGTTTTTGGTATCCAAGTGGGTTGGTAGCAAAAGAAGGTCGTTCTGGCTCTGCCACATGCACTTTTCTTTTGTCGAGACCTCAGGTGTCTTCAGATCTCGAACAGCTGACCTCTGTAAAATTGAATTGATAGCAACCTGAGTTCTTCTGCCCTTTGTCAGGTTTTGTTTTTTGTCCTGCAGGGTGTCTAACATCACCCTCCTCACCAAGTAAACTCGGTGGGGTTGCCAGTTTAGTTGCCGACGACCCGACCATGCGACAGGTTGTACTGAGTTACACACTACCACTAGCACTCGAGAGTGACCTGACATTTTTTAGAAAAAAAACACTATTATAATTCTGTCTTTGCTTTTCTGAATGACACACCTCATTTAAAGATCATATGTGGCTCACTGCATGATATGTATAGAATTACATATATTGCCTCCACTCCCCATTTCCATAACAGTTGTGTTAGATTTGAACTTTAGCCATGTGCGACTGAGGTTAGTAACCATCCAGACCTGTCTATTGTCTCCACTGTATATATATATATGGTATATGTGTGTATATCAGAGCTTGCTAGATATTTTTAAAATAACATTTTTCAAGACATTGTTATACAGGGTGACCACAAAAACACTCCTTGAATTCATTCTTTCTTATATTGTTTAATGTTTGATCTGGGCCTGCAAATATCTTTTACTTCACACCTTACCGTTTACATTAGCCACTGGAATATCTTTGACCATATATCTGTTTAATTAAGGCTGATTTGGGGCTAGATAAAAACAACCATCAACAACACATGGTAATTTTTCATCCAGTACCATTCATCCATTTTATATCACAAATCCATACCAGTGCAATAGTTTCTCCTCTTCACTTAGATTGATTTTACTACCCAGTTCACTCCCCTGTATTCTTCCTTTCTTACTTGTAAATATCCCTATTAATTAACATCTATACATCTGTTGAATCAAGATCGCCACATTTCTCTTCACTCTTTCTACATCTTCCTCATTCACTGCCTACATCTCACTATCATATAACATCTCATGTGCTTCATAAAATTTGTCCTTTAGTCTGTTGTGTCAACTCCACAGGTTCTTATTTATTGCTAGATGGACTAGGGCAGTGTCCCCAACCTTTTTGTACCATGGGCCGGTGTCATACAAAACAATTTCTCCACGGACCAAGGGTTGGGTGGGGTTGGTGTTAGTCATGCGCATAACAAAACACAAAGTGCATATTATATAATTTTATTATTAATTCAAAGCTAACTGCCGAGGTTAGTTTTGCCCCTCATCCCTAAAGGGTTGATAAAATAAGCACCAGTAATGCACTGGGGTCGAATGACTTCCCATCCCCTTCAAATTGCTGGCCTTGTGCTTAATGTAGAAATATTTATTAATTCAATTATTACATTTATAGTGAAAATGTGATTCAACTCAAGAAAAGGTCGACTCCACTCAGCATAATGTCGACTCCACTCAGCATAATGTCGACTCCACTCAGCATAATGTCGACTCCACTCAACATAATGTCGACTCCACTCAGCATAATGTCGACTCCACTCAACATAATGTAGACTCCACTCAGCATAATGTCGACTCCACTCAGCATAATGTCGACTCCACTCAACATAATGTCGACTCCACTCAGCATAATGTCGACTCCACTCAGCATAATGTCGACTCCACTCAACATAATGTCGACTTCACTCAACATAATGTCGACTCCACTCAGCATAATGTCGACTCCACTCAACATAATGTAGACTCCACTCAACAGTCAATAGAATGGAAAAAAATGTTATTCTTTCTATGCGACCCCTGTACCCGGTATCAAATGGTCGGCAGCCTTGAGGTTGGGGATTGCTGTACTAGGTCATTCCTTCTCATTTTGTAATTTTACTAGAGTTATCTCTCTTGTTCATTTTTGTATTTTAAACAACCCTGGAAGAAGTTTTTATCTACTTAATGTGTATGTAACCTCAGTTGATTGAAATTATTCACTTCACTATATGTGAGGTCTTTACTTGTATTTAGTATGCAGAGTTTGCTGATATAATGTAGTGCCAAACACAGGATATGAAATGCTGACCTTTTTGTTGGTTCTCTGTGTTACCCTATCAACTAAGTCGTCCAATTTTATCAGACAGCCACACATATATAATTCATGTCTATACAAAGCTTTGGCTTGTATCTGTGGGAAGTCTTCTGTATTACTGCGTAACGCCAAAGGTCTTGGTCCTGTGTCATCGCCTTTGAGAGGTGCAATTGGGCAAGGTGAGCTTTTATCACCTCATCCCAGATCTTCTTGGGTCTCCCCACTCCAAGGCTTCCATCGACCTTTTGTGCTCAACATCCTTCATATGCATCACATGACTATACCAACACAAACTCCTCTTCTGCACACAACATTTGATTCCTCTTATGCTTAGTCTCTCTCTCAATTTGTTTATGCTTTGCCGTTTGCATATATTATTATTACACATCCATTGAAGCATGCAAGCTTCATTTCTTTCTAATCTATGCAAGTCTTCTGCACACAACACCCAGGTCTCACTACCATGTAACATTGCTGTTCGTATGCACGCACCATACAGTCTGCCTTTCATTTTGAGTGAAAAGCTTTCGCAGCTAGCAATGGTAGTATCTCCCTGAACTTCTTCTATCCTGTTCTTACTCTGGTTACTGTACTTTCAGAACACCCACCTCCACTGCCTAGGTAGCAGAAGCTGTCTACTGTTTTTACAGAGCCCTCCCAGAATTTGGTAGTGTTTGTTTCCTGTGGCCGTTTGCTGCTTACTGTCCCGGTGCAACTGCAACACGTAAAGCCTACATTCTTAACTAAACTTCCTGAGATCCCACTACATCTCTTGTGTACCCATAGCTTCCATTTGAGCCAGATGATGGAATTTCTACTTACACCTTTCCTACATACTGAACAAGACCATTTACCTAAATGGATCTGGGTTCTGTTTCCTCGTCTACTTACGAGGACCTTAGTCCTTGTCACGTTGACTTTGAGACCCCTTCTTTCTAGTCCCTGCTTCTATGTTTCAAATTTCTTCTCTAGTTCCACCATAGATTCAGCTATAAGTTTAAGGTCATCCGCGTACAGAAGTTCCCATGGGCATCCGGTCTTAATTTCCTCTGTTACAGCCTACATTATGATAATAAACAGGAGAGGGCTAAGAACAGAGCCCTGGTGGACACCGACCTGTATGATAAATTCCTCGCTATAATCATTGTTAACCCTAACTTTGCTGACTGCTCCCCTATACATGGCTTGTACAGCCTTCACAACGCATTCATCCACTCCTAGTTTTCTAAGAACCCACCAGATTATAGTACGGGGCACTCTGTCGAAGGCTTTCTCTTACTTTTAGCTAGGTACTGTTCTTGTAACTGACTCACAAGGAAGAGAGCATCAGTGATGCTTTTGCATGTCACAAACCCAAACTGCATCTCATCTAGATATACCCGGACCCTAATCAGCTGTCTCTAATCCGTTACTTTCATGACCTGGTCCATCAGCTTTATACCTCTATCTAGTGCATCTCCTTTATCCTTGTAGCAGGATAAAATCTGACTAGAATGCTCCCCTGATCTATAGATGATTAGGTGGTTGTCGGGTTTTTCTAAGTTTGTGTTACATATCGACATGTCATTGGCGTCTCAGAATTCTAGAAGCCTGAAGCCTTCTTCCTTTCTTATGCCAAACCCGTAGCCTCCTTGGACTCTATAGAAGCCATCACCATTAGGAAGTCATTGTCATTTGTTAGAGTGGTAGTGTGCATTAAGGACTCGTAAAACCTATCCTTAAGTTCATCTGGCAACCCGATTGGGGTGCAGTAGCTGATATAATTGTAGCAATTGTTTTATTCAGGACTAGTCTGAATTTAATGATTCTTGCGTTTACCCTGTTCACTGAGATTACCTTATCTACCCATTTGTCAGCTAATAGTATACCTACACCACCCAACCTGTTATCATTTTCCACTCAGAAACATTTGTAGTACTGATTTTTGCCTACAAGCACTCTAGCAGACTCTCCTCTCCATCTAGTCTCTTGCACTCAGCATACATCAATTTCCTTTTGCTCTAACATCTCTATACGATTTCTCCTCCTCTTCCTTTTATTGTGGGAGAGGGGGAATTTTTGCGGGGGAGACCCAAGAATTTCTTTGGGGCAGAGATACAAAAGACAGTAATAGTAATGGCAGAATTTGTTGGCGCAGGTAATGGGTGAAGATACGTTGCTGTGGTTTGATTGGTCAAAGAGCCTATGGTGGTAAGTGGGGGTGGACGGGTGGGAAATTGTGAGATAGGTAGCCATCACTGAAGATTCGGGGGAAATAAGCAGATACAAGTAGGCACATTCGACAAGGCGAATGGATAGCTGGGATAAGTTGGGATTCTTTACAAATTCATAGAGGAAAGTCAAAAGCCGTCTATATTCGTATGTAACACCAAAATGAACTATCTCCGGTATTTTGGAATGATAGGCTAGAGACATTTTCTGTAGTCTTTCCATACCTGATAAGCTATTCTCCTCAGTGTCTAATTGTACTGAGGAATACAATTTTAGGTGTTCTGTCTAGAAACAGCAAAATAAATAAGATTAATACAACCAATCTTTCAACTAGTCACATTAGATACCTGTTTATTTTGCCTCTTATTTTAAACTGTTACATATAATTTTAAAGAAAAATGGTTTGATTCCTTTCCTGAACTACCATAACTTCCTGTCATTTATTAATTATATATATATGAAAAATATGTATGTGAGGTAAAGATGCTCACTGAATACATGGTCAGGAGATCAGTCCTTACTAATACAGCCATTAATCAAATTAACCTTAACCCTCTAAGTACAACATTTTACCAAGAGGTAGAAGTCACCCTAAGTGATTTTGAGTGTATAAAAGTATAAGAATTCAATTTTAAAATATTAATTTTCATTATATGCTCAAATATTAAATAACAAACCTTAATGTCTGAATAATTTTGCAGGATAATGTATATTATTCACAAGATTCTGCTTAATTTCTTAGAAGTTTTGTTGTTAGTTGAGCAGATGAAGATAAATGTCAGTTTAAGAGCAGTGGATTGGTAGAGGTGTTAATGTCAGACAAATGCTTAGCAGTATTTGTTCTGATTTTTTACGTTTTGAGCTCAAATCTCACAAAGGTCAATTTTGCTTTTCTTCATTCCAAGGTTGATGAAATAAGTACTGGGGGGTCACCCTTTTCCCTCTCCAAATTGTTGGTTTTGTGCCTAACTAAGAAACAGAGATGTCAGTTTAGAGATTCTATATACTATTTATTCTGCTTAGTTGTACCTCTATGTATGCTCACAGTAGAACAGTATTTAGATGCATAGCTTAGTGGTAAGGGTGTTGGACTTACAATCATAATGTGGGATTGATTCCTGCGCTGGGATGTGTGTTGTGATATTGCATAAAACACTTCATTTCATGTTGCTCCAGTATACTCAACTGAAAATGGGTACCACAATAGCTGAGGGTTTAACTCTGTGATGGACTGGTGTCCTGTCCAGGGGAAGTCTTGTACTCTCAGTCGCTTCACTCCATGAAACTGGGGTAAGCACCGCCCTAACGAGCCTCCTGGCATGTGACGGGACTTTAGACTTAGACATCCTGAATTATGTATTACATTTGACTGTTTTGCTATTCAAGTGTTTGATGTTCTTCTATGCAGTTGTGTCATGCTTGAGCCGTTCTTAGGTACACAGGTAGTCATCTGAACAACTAGATGTGACTAATAGAGCTGTTTATTTCAGTCATAATATACCTCCACTTAACTGAGAGCCATATTGCACATTCTGAAATGCAGTGTGATAATTGCAATACTCTGCAGTGTTTTAATTATGTGGGATACAGTGTGGCAGCAAACATGTTACATCTACTTTATCTGGAAATAGTAACTTTAGACAAGAGTGAACTTGAACTGTTTCTCACTTTGATAAGGAGTAAGCTATAAATGTCAGCTCATGTTGACTTCTCCTCAGGTGAATAGAATCATAATAGTCACTCTTATTTGACATAAGTGTTAAGCTAAGTGTGCATCTTATCAACAATCTCCTCACAATATAGATAAAAAGGTCTACTTGAAATTGATAGCAATCAAACTAGGAACCATAATGTCTGTAGATTGGACATAATTTAGGGTTTGCACCAAAAAAGTAGGCAAGAAAAAAAGTGAAGATATTTTTTCTTTATTTATTATTGCTTGTTTTTTTTTGTTTTCTTATTAGTTATTGAGAATTTAGTCTCATAATAAATCACTCATCTTTATTAATCGCCTCTGTCTGTCAGGGTTGACAGGGAACATGTCTGAGCAATTTTTTTTATTTTTATGGAAGACCAGCAGTTGGTCTTGCAGCAAGTTGTCTCCCCTCTCAACAGCACTGATGTTATACAAGGACTAATACAGATGGCACTGCTGCTGTTATAGGTGAACATTTTGTCAATGCTTTAACAATTCCACCAATCCACTGTTCTCAATTGGTACTTTTATCAACATGGGGAGGATGAAAGGCAAAGTTAACCTTGGAAGTATTCAAATTCTGTTCAATATCCAATGAATCAATTTATATGTTAATCCCTGTGACACTTTCTACTGTCAATGTAGCTTCCTATCACCCTATCTCCCATCATGCTACTTGTGTAACAAAGAATTACATTACATTTGATCTGTCTGTTTCAACTTCTTACTGTTGCCCTTTTAGTGCTAGTCATCATTCCTTCTCTCTCTACCATTACTCTCTCCCCTATCACCCATAATTGATTTCCATTACTTCCACTCTCTTACTAACACCCATCCCATCTTCATTTCTGTCCACTCTCTCACACTACCTCCTTCTCTATTGCACACTTCTCACATCTATCTCTCTTTTTTTTCCATTTCCAGTACTTCCTCTTCTATCACACTGCCTCTCTCCTATCATTCCCTCTCTTTGACTATCATGCCGTTTCTATCTGATCTCCTTACCAGTGATCCTTGTGTAGCTGTCTATTACACTTTTTCCTTTATTACCTACTCACTCTTAATATTCTAGTTCTCTTTCATTACTTGCACTTCAAATGGCTGGTGAACAAACGAACAGGAAAATGTAAAATAGAGAGGACGTTTTAGTTTTGCTAAGGTCAAGACAACTTCGCTAGTGCCAATGTTATGATTAAATGCACACCTAATACATTGTGTAAAGTGATAATGGCAAATGAATGACAATTTAGAGTAGAAAAGACATTTTAGTCTTGCTAAAGACAAGGTCACCTCTTTAGTATTAATGCCATAATAAATACACCCAGTGGACTAAGTAAAGTGGTTGGTGTTAAGAAGGGCATTCAATTTTAGAGACAATGTCTCATTTGATATGTAGTTTTCTAACTTGTCTAGGAGAGCGATATCACCAAATAAGAACTAAATCTGACTGATGAACCATCCATCCCGTACCAGCTGAGAAAGTAGACATAAAATAATGTTGGTGCAAAACGTGTTTCTCCAAAAATACATCCGGTGAGCTAGATATGTTTATGGTCATAATTTGCTGACCTATATCACTCTGGAGTATATATTAAAAGATTAGGGTGAATTTTTATCTTATGGGACATCTTAATTCAGTTTATATATAGGTTTTGTTATGTTCCTGACACAAGAAAGTTATTTTGCTAAACCCTTGGTTATTTTTAAAATTATTTGAAAACCATAGACAGTGTCTTTCATTAGAAATATGCTAAGGAAAGGGTTTAAAAAACGTGCTGAATTTATCCTTGAATTTCCCTCCTGTGCCAGCATGGAAAGTGATTTTCACACCCCATACACACAATACTACCAGATGCCACTCACTTTACTCTAAGGCCAACCCACTCCTTCCTCGAATAACAGGCAGCCCAAACCCCCACCTCATCCCCCTCACCCCACCCTATCACTGTCGTTCAAGGACACAAGCATACTTGTTTCGAAATGTGGTAGTGCTGGTATTAAAATAAAATGCACCCACTCTGTACAGCTGTAGTGCTGGTGTCACAATAAAATGTACCCAGTCCACTCTGTACAGCTGTAGTGCTGGTGTCAAGATAAAATACACCTAGCCCACTCTGTAAAGCTGTAGTGCTGGTGTCACAATAAAATACACCCAGCCCAGTTTGTAAAGATGTGCTGGTACTATGACAAAAGTACCCAGTTCACTCTGACTGTAGTGGCAGTACCACGAGAAAACAAACCTGATGCACACTATGATGTGGTTGACGTTAGGAAGGGCATCTAGCCATAGAAACCATGCTAAACTGGAACATATGAGCAAGACACAGTTCTCTGACCTGCCTGTCTAACCCATGAAAACAGGGAAAATAGATGTAAAACAGATGATGGTATGGTGGAATTTGTGAGAGTGCTGTTTCTAGCAGGTCAAGTGATTATGTAGAGCAGGGATTCTTAACTGGGGTATTGATACATCCTTAGGATATGGAAAACAAAGGTTGGGAGTATGGGACTTGATCTCTAGTATTCATCATTCTTTTACATTAGTTTTCTATAATGGTATGGGTTGGATAAGACATTTTTAGACGTTTTTTTTCTTTGATTAAATGCTTTTTCTGATGCCAACTCAATCTGATCTGTTGAATTGCAGAACATAAACACTTGCTTTCTAAATGGTCTTGATATAAAGATGTATAGAGACAGAAACACACACACTTACATCATCAACTAATCAACCCATGTTAGTGTGAAAAGTATACATAAAAATAGCAATGATGATAACTTAATATATTTTTCATCTTTCATCTTTCATCTTTGGGCCATTTAATTTCTAAACAGTTCTATTTTCCTCCATTAGCAAATTTATATTTAGTGATTCTTGTATATTTACTTAGGGATTCATTCATTCATCACAACTTAGGCTAAGCATTGCTGATGAAAGGCAAAGTTAACCTCTGCAGGATTTGAACTCAGAATGGTAAGGGCTGTAACTCTATGCGTCAAAGCATGGTGTCCGACTCTCTACCAATACTGCCAATCCACCATTAACATAATGCATAGAGCATTGAAAAACTAGTTTGAATTATATATGTGGTGAAGAAAAATCCATATTTGTCAGTAACTTCGATATTTGTCAGTAACTTCGATATTTATCATAACTATTATTAATATACTAGTCAATATCCTGAATAAACCGTCTGTATAGATTTGACAGTAATGCTGAAATATTTAGTTGCACACTATTGAATATATGGGTTAATAGCATAAATAGCTTCGGTAGAGTGTCGGATAACATACTTTGTAACATATAGTTACTGTTCTCTACGTTCTGAGTTCAAATCCCGCCGAGGTTAGCTTTACCTTTCATCCTTACGGGGTTGATAAAATAAAGTACCAGTCACGCACTGGAGTCAGTTTAATCGACTTTTCCCTCTCCAAAAATTGTTGGCTTTGTGCCTAAATCAGAAATCATTATTTTGTGTCTGTTTTTCCACACTGGTATGGCTGGACAAGTCTACTTCAATATATTGTAACCACATATATGTCATCTCTTTCCTAAGATATACTGTCATGACAGAAATTTACCTTTTTTTCTTACATTTTCCATTTGGGTTACTTTAGCCTTCACTCCATATTCCATTATAACGAAATTCACGGGGTATAAAAAAATTTGTTGTAACGAAAAATTGTTTATAACAAGATTGACCAGAACAAATTGAGCGTTTGTTTGTTACCTCTGAGATTGAAAAAAAATGTTGTTATAACGGAATTTTACCTGTAAAAAACAATTCTGCTCTTTATTTTATTACTGTCCCAATACACATTAATAACTTTCTTTTGATGTATTTTGATTTAATTTTGAAGAATTTTCTTCATTCACACTGGTTCAGTTGTTTTTTTTACCTCACATCTACAGATAGTTCTTCTCATTAGTTAGTACCACTACTACCATCACAACTAGTACTTAAAGTTGCCGCTAGTATACTTTATTACTATTGCTGGTTCCCCTACCACCTTTGCCAGCTTAAACTACTACTACTGCCATAATTTATTACTATTGCTAGTCCCCCCCACCCCTGTTGCTAGCTCTGCTACTACTGCTGCTGTTGCTACCACAGCTACTATTTTTACCATTCCAGTACCTCATCTCCTGAATTTACTATATTTTCTTTTGAATGTATCTCTGATATTTTAAAACTGGAAAACTATTTATAGCTTTTGCAATGGATTGTTTTATTATTTTAGTTATTTCTTTTTTTTTTTGCCTGATTTTTTTTTAGTTGAAGAAGAGACTTGTTTTTAAAACAAGGTTCTTTTGCTTGCTTTAACTTACTTTTATAATGTTAATGCATGGGTGGAGGAAAACTATTTCATGTGACATAGTTGGTAGGTCACAGTGTTTTTGATACAACCTAAAACAGAATAAGAACCTGAACATTAGCCAGGCACACCCCACCCTATTTATACTTTTGCTCAGGACTCATGAATCTTTTTACTCTCACACATCTGTTTTATTTTAGTATTCTGTTAAAAGGTATTAAAATTACTGAGAATTTTCAATGGGGCCTCCAATGATTTCCACTCAGCGGCACAAACCTGGAAAATCTATTTTTGTGGAAGACCAGCAAACAGCCATGCATACCAGTCTCCCCTCTCCATGCCTCCAATGTATTTCTACAGCTGAGTGAACTGGAGCAATGTGAAATAAAGTGTCTTGCCCAACTCATCACCAAGGAATCAAATTCACAAACTAATGATTGTGAATCCAACCCTCTAACCACTAAGCCAGACGCCTTGATATATATATCTGTATATATATAAAATTAAGTATGTGTGTGTTTGTGTATTACCTATAGGGGCCTACATCTTACGACCGATTTTCATGAAACTTTACAGGCTCATAGATTAGTCATCGGGGATTGTTTTCTATATATCAGCGTATTGTTTTTTTTATTCCGGGGTCATTCTGCAGATAAAAATCGATAGGGGTGGGGTCACCTTTTTTTAGGTATCGAAAAATAAGATTTTTGGTTCTAGCTCCCACATTTTGCCACCGATTTCGTTCAAATTTTAAAGCAAAATAGAATTTATCATTGCACATCCTGTAATGGCTTTATATTTTGCATTTGTTGTTCAGGGACGGCGTGGTAGCCGCTTAAATATTAAAAAATACCACTTTTAGACTCAAATTTACACTTTTTCGGCTCTAGCTCCCACATTAATCAACCTACTTTAATCAAATTTTACACTACGCTAGATCTGATTATTTCACGTCTTAAAGTGGCTTTACATTTTGGATTTTTTTTTTAGGAACGGTGTGGCAGCCGCTTAAATATTCGAAAATACCACCTTTTCGCTCATATTTCCGCCTTTTCAGCTCTAGCTCCCACATTTTTCAACCAATTTCGTTCAAATTCGAAACTCCCCCCCCCCCCCCCCAGCATGCCACTTCGTCAGTCACCCGCGTTTCTCAGTGATAGAGGTTATCACCACCCTCCCCCGCATGGCCTGTGTGTGACCATAGATGAGTCATCGAGAAGCAGTCGTTAAGATCAACACCTTTTCATCAAAGCAGATATTATTTTACCTACCCAGGCAATGCTGGGTACTGCTGCTAGTATATATATATATATAAAATCAAAATGGATGCAGTAAAAACCTGTTAGACTATTACTCACCAGAGTACTCGATATTTGGGGTAGTAGAGTATGGTCATATGAAAGAGTCGGGACCCCGACGGCTGAGCCCTTGCTGTTTCAAACTGAATTGCAGTGGTTTTGGCGGTATATATATATATATATATATATATATATATATATATATATATATATATATATATATATATATATATGTAAAGTTATATTTAAAATTGTTGGGTTACAACTAGTAAATATTTATAACTGATATAAAAGCACTCGACAAATACTTGGAGTATATTTACAATATTAAATAAATGGAAAACTATATTTATAAAACCATATTTATTTCATTATATATTATATTATATTATATTATATTATATTGTATTTTGTCTGATGAAGGCATAGCATATTGTTAATATGATATCCCCGAAATATATATAATGAAATAAATATGGTTTTATAAATATAGTTTTCCATTTATTTAATATTGTATATATATATATATATATATATATATATATATTCATTTTTGAATTTGTTTTGCAAGATTTCTTATCTGAAAATGTGTGTTGAAGCAGATATTGTTATACTTTGGGAGGGTCATGCTGCCAATCTGAGTGAGTATCTTAGTCAGTGTCCAAGTCTCAGACCCGTACAGCAGCACAGACTCCACTGCAGCAATGAAGAGGTGGATTTTCAGGTCTTTACGAAGGTCCGACTTCCACACCGATCTCAAGATGGTGAAGAATGCTGAGGATGGCTCGTAACATTAATCAGTATACACTGCTTGTTCATGTTTCTTTAACCCTCTTGATACCAACCCACTGAAAACCAGCTCTGGTTATATGAAACAAAGCCATTTATTTTAAAGGGTTCCTGTTTAAATTAAAATCTCTGAACATAATTTTCTATAAGAATCATTTGTTACAAATACTATCTTAATTTAAATCTTCAAACATAATTTAATATAAGAAATTTTTTCTGCTACAGTTAATATAATAGTAATATAATAATTAATAATTTTAGTAAATCTCTCAAAATTCTTCATTATGGCAGTATCGGTAGAGGGTCGGGTGCCATGCTTTGACGCATTGAGTTACGGCCCTTGCCATTCTGAGTTCAAATCCCATCGAGGTTAACTTTGCCTTTCATCCTTACGGGGTCGATAAAATAAAGTACCAGTAATGTACTGGGTAATTGCTGGCCTTGTGCCAAAAGAAGAAACAATTATTTAATTAGAATAGTATTTCATGAGAAATAAGGTAATAAAACCATTAAGCTTCCTCTTTCGTTGTTCTTTTTATTTTTATACCTTTTTTGATATCTTCTAAAAAATTTTTTGTCATTCCTCCTGCTTAGTCCTATATTTAGTTAAGAATTTGTGTCAAGTTACCCACTGAAGAGCTAATTCATTCTACTCTGCTCTCTACAACTCCCCATTACTCTCTCTTTCATTTTCATTTTTACGAACATTAAAAAGGTAAGAGCATTCCAACACACAGATACATACACTTGCAGGCACACACACAGACAATATACAGTACGACAATCTCCTTAAACATGCCCTGAATCAGAACAAAATACAAAGAAGAAAGAAGTGACATTTTAATGTTCTTATTGAAGTACTAAGCTTTAACAATGATCTTTCCACCATATATGGTACAACAATAATAAAACTCAGACATGTCTCAAAAGACATGACTTCTCCTGTTTGCTCGATAGAACATATGACTATACACAAGATGTATGACTATATGGAAGACGCAGACCCCTCAGCCTGTCTGGGAGGTCAGTAGCCTCACTTTAGTACTGATTTGGTCTCTGTAGACTTGTTCAACCCTTGCCAGCAGAGAAAACATGTTAAACGATGATAATGATGAATCACTTTTACAAAGGGACAAAATTATAGTTCAACAACACTACAATTCTGATTGTAGAAGCATCCAAAAAACATTTCATAAGGCAATATTAAAAAAATGCAATCCTAATAACACAACTGAAATTACCAACCCAATAAAAACTACGTACAACTTCAAACACAATGCCCTAATATAACATACTAATGCTATACACATCATAATTTTATGTCTGGCATAAGTTGCTTGGGTTTCTTCCAGCATAGCATCTTGACAAACAAATAACATCAGCAGGAAGGAAGTCACTTGCAAATGTATCTAATATAAATCACAAAATAGGGAAACTATAAAATATTCCAACACTGTCTAGACCACATCCTTGTCAGTTAATGCTAGATATGTTATAAAGAACGGTTTCTTATATAGGCACAAGGCCAGCAATTTTGGGGAGAGGGGAAAGTCGATTATATCGACCCCAGTGCATTACTGGTACTTTATTTTATCGACCCCGTAAGGATGAAAGGCAAAGTTAACCTCGGCAGGATTGGAACTCAGACCGTAAAGGACTGTAACTCTATGCTGCAAAGCATGGTGTCTGACTCTCTACCGATACTGCTAATCCAAATGGCTTAATGCATCTTAAACATCGAAGGACACCCTAGAGAATGTAATCCTAGGTATACTTACCTTTTATTACCAGCTTTCCCAAAATAGATCTAGCCTGAATGTTTGCAACAGAGTAATCTCTGCTTAAGCCCTCTCACAACCAGGTGATTATCCACCATAATATTATGATATGTGTGTTTGTATGAGGTGGTATCAAAAAGATTTCGGACTAGTTCTGTAGTGCGGCAACACATGGCAACACACGGTTGTGCGTGCAGTGAGAGCTAACAGTGACCCTCATGTACCAGTGAAAACTGTTTACAAAACATTGGGTTGATATAATCAATTGAAACACATGGACATTATGAATATAGTTAGCAAATGATTGAAATCATCATCAGCATCATTTAACATCCATCTTCCACACTAGCATGGGTAGGACTAATGGGACTAATAATGCTAGTATTTAGCTCTGGTTTCATAACATTAACCCGTTAGCATTTAAACTGGCTGTATCTGGTCAGAATTCTCCCACCCCTTTCTGTTCAAACTGGCCGTAACTGGCCGCTCATTCTTTTGTTGAGGTATTGTCCTCAAAATAAATATTATCAAAATCCCCAAGATTCAATATTATGTGAAATAATTATATGAGATAAAGCGTTTACTGCGAAAATACAATAGTAAATACAGACTAATGTGCTAAAGGGTTAAGCAGATAAGAGAGAAATCTCCTTCTGGATAGGTACCAGTCAATTGTTGGTAACTTTCCCAGATTTAGTTCTTTTTTTTAATTACATTAATCAAATGAATAACAAAATTCTTGCTGTAGATTTGTGCTACATTGAAGTACTGAAAATTCTAGGAACCATTACACATTTGATCTGGGGATAACTAACAGTTCACTCTTTCTGAACCATTACACATTTGATCTGGGGATAACTAACAGTTCACTCTTTCTGAACCATTACACATTTGATCTGGAGATAACTAACAATATACTCTTTCTGAACCATTACACATTTGATCTGGAGATAACTAACAGTTCACTCTTTCTGAACCATTACACATTTGATCTGGGGATAACTAACAGTTCACTCTTTCTGAACCATTACACATTTGATCTGGGGATAACTAACAGTTCACTCTTTCTGAACCATTACACATTTGATCTGGGGATAACTAACAGTTCACTCTTTCTGAACCATTACACATTTGATCTGGGGATAACTAACAGTTCACTCTTTCTGAACCATTACACATTTGATCTGGAGATAACTAACAGTTCACTCTTTCTGAACCATTACACATTTGATCTGGAGATAACTAACAATACACTCTTTCTGAACCATTACACATTTGATCTGGAGATAACTAACAGTTTGTTTGTTTAACTCAGAGGTTCTCAAAGTGGGAGCTAGAGCACGCACCCCCACCCCCTCCAGGGGGTGTTGAGAAGGGGGCTTGGTAAAGATGATATAATAGTGTATTAAATATAAAATGATACATATTATATATAAATTAACAATTTTATTATATACTAGACCACCCATGACATGGGTCACATTCACTTCAAAATATTTTTAAAAAATCTTCTTCACTTAAAAAAATAATTTTTAGATAATAAAAATATACACAGACATGTATATAATATGAAATGAAACTAGAAGGCCCATATATATATACGTGTGTATATGTATATATATAAATGTGTGTGTGTGTGTATATATATATATATATATATGTGTGTGTGTATGTGTGTGTGTGTGTGTGTGTGTGTGTGTGTGTGTATAAATATGTAGGTGTCTGTGATCTATATGCACTGGTCATAGGCACATATACATACATATATATATACACACACACACTCACATATATATACACACCACCACCACCAGCTCTCTTCCATTCTCCTCTGTCTCCTCTCTCTCTCTCTCTCTCTCTATGTCTCTCTTTCAATCTACTCTGTCACAACCACTATCTCTTCCTCTCTATCTCTCTGATTATGAAGGTACCCGGAAAAACCCCATATCTTGGGAATCTGTGCTCTGATTTACGCAAAACTTGTTTTATTCCATTTATATTCCCATTTCAGGGTCAACTTCCTTTCAAACTATTTTCCCCCCATTATGCGCCCTTTTGGCTGTATTACAGAGAAGCAAGCAAGCAATCACAGAGTTTTAGTAGTATATAGAATATTTACAATTTGCTTGTAGGTAGGTCTCTCTGAAAATAGGGGTGGGGGCATTGAGGGTATTGCGTGGCCGTGAGGGGCGCGGTGGCCCCAAAAGTTTGAGAAGCTCTGGTTTAACTTCTTGGGTTTGCCTATTTTTTATTTATTGATCTTTCACTTTTGTGTTAATCTTTTTATTATATATTTAATAATATACATTACGATTTTGAAAGTAATTAAGAATTTAGAAATATTTAGTAACGTTTTCATTATTTGGCTGGTATTTGGAATATAACTTAACAAATGTTCTTACATAAAATTAAGATGGCTGGTTTTTATATAAATATAAACTTTTTTAAACAAACAGTTTTGCATAGAACCTGGGGCAATTTGGTATCAAATGGGTTAAATAAATATTGACTTAACCCTTTAGCATTTACATTACTCTATATATACTATTGTATTTTCGTGGTAAAGGCTTTATCTTACATAATTATCTCACTTTATACCGAATCTATGAGATTTTGATATTATTTTGGATTGGCAGTATTGGTAGAGGGTCGGACGCCATGCTTTGATGCATAGAGTTACGGCCCTTGCCATTCTGAGTTCAAATCCTGCCGAGGTTAACTTTGCCTTTCATCCTTACGGGGTCGATAAAATAAAGTACCAGTAATGTACTGAGTAATTGCTGGCCTTGTGCCAAAAGAAGAAACAATTATTTAATTAGAATAGTATTTCATGAGAAATAAGGTAATAAAAGCATTAAGCTTCCTCTTTCGTTGTTCTTTTTATTTTTATACCTTTTTTGATATCTTCTAAAATTCTTTTTGTCATTCCTCCTGCTTAGTCCTATATTTAGTTAAGAATTTGTGTCAAGTTACCCACTGAAGAGCTAATTCATTCTACTCTGCTCTCTACAACTCCCCATTACTCTCTCTTTCATTTTCATTTTTACGAACATTAAAAAGGTAAGAGCATTCCAACACACAGATACATACACTTGCAGGCACAACTATGTATCTGTGTGTTGGAATGCTCTTACCTTTTTAATGTTCATAAAAATGAAAATGAAAGAGAGAGTAATGGGGAGTTGTAGAGAGCAGAGTAGAATGAATTAGCTCTTCAGTGGGTAACTTGACACGGGGTCGATAAAATAAAGTACCAGTAATGGACTGGGTAATTGCTGGCCTTGTGCCTAAAGTAGAAACAATTATTTATTTTGTAAACAATACCTTAACATCAGTATGAGTGGTTGGTTACAGCTGGTTTGAGCAGAAAGAGGTGAGAAAATTATGGCTGGATGTGGCCAGTTTAAATTTTTTACCTTTGTTTTCTGATTGTTAGTATACAACAGCTAGTAGCTTTTTTTGTACTCACATTACTGGCCACGTGGAACAACAGGATGTAAAATTATGTATTGACATATTGACATTGATATTTACATACATTTTATCATAGATCTTCTCAATCAGTGCCAACCTAGATCTAAACACAAATAAGTGGAGTTGTATTAGTGGACTGGTGTATTATTGTTTTTCTTTACATTCCACTAACGCAGTTATGTCAATTTACGATGTTAATTGTCACATAATACACATTCCATTTAAAAAAAGCATAAAACTAATTACCATAACCTGCTTCTTCTCCATTCATAAAGTCTCTCACTACTGCCAACCTAAATATAAATATAGATGCCATTATCATCATCATCATCAGTTGATATCTGTGTTCCACACTCTCATGGCTTGTGTTGTCACAGATCAGATGATTGTCTTGTTCATACATTCTAGTTAGGTATGGTTTCTACTTCTATAAGCTTTTCCAACCACTTTACAGTATGTATTGGCTGCATTTTATCGTGGTACCAGCACTGCCACTTTACAGAGTGGACTGGGTGTATTTTGTCGTGGTACCAGCACTACCACTTTACAGAGTGGACTGGGTGTATTTTGTTGTGGTACCAGCACTACCACTTTACAGAGTGGACTGGGTGTATTTTGTTGTGGTACCAGCACTACCACTTTACAGAGTGGACTGGGTGTATTTTGTCGTGGTACCAGCACTACCACTTTACAGAGTGGACTGGGTGTATTTTGTTGTGGTACCAGCACTACCACTTTACAGAGTGGACTGGGTGTATTTTGTTGTGGTACCAGCACTACCACTTTACAGAGTGGACTGGGTGTATTTTGTCGTGGTACCAGCACTACCACTTTATAGTATGTGTTGGGTGCATTTCATCATGGTACCAGCACTACCACTTTATAGTATGTGTTGGGTGCATTTCATCATGGTACCAGCACTACCACTTTATAGTATGTGTTGGGTGCATTTCATTATGATACCAGCACTACCACTTTACAGAGTGGACTGGGTGTATTTCATCATGGTACCAGCACTACCACTTTATAGTATGTGTTGGGTGCATTTCATCATGGTGGGTTGGAGCAACCTCATCTTGCTCATAGATATGATATAAACACTTGTGAGTATATATATATAACATACGTGCACGTTAAAGTTTATCATATTCACACATACAAATCCTCACATTCCACATACATACACTACATTGCTAGATAATTTACACATACACAAAATGACTTCAACGCATATATACAGTACACACATTCAAACTTACATTCACTCACACATACATATCCACTAACACATGTATATATAGATACACTCACTATCTTTGTTACTTTACACAATATACCTTTAAAAATTACACACGTTTAAACATACACTTAAACTCACACATATAACAACACTATTACACACACACTCCACTTCGTGTTCCAACTCGTTACCAAAATTACCTAACAGTTGTCTTGTTTCTATCTTCATTTTCGAATTTTTTTGTCTTTACTGGACCTTTTTTCTGTTTCTCCATTGTGATCCTGTCTCTATTAGTAATCCTGAAGAACTTTCTTTCCAATATAAAGTGTGAAACTAATACAACTTTTTGTTGTCTCCTTCAACTAAATATATATATATTTGTATATATATGCCAGCATGGAAAAATGGACGTTAAACAGTGATGATGATATCATCATCACTGTTTTGCATCCATTATTCCACACTAGCATGGGTTAGACAAGTTCTCCTGTTGTGGGCTGCCAAGTCAGGTGACCTTGTCTTGCTCATACAGAACTGATTTTGGCTTGATTTCCACAGCTTTTAGAATGGGTGGTATTAGTAAACATATCGGTGCTCTGGTGCAATAAGTCCGGTGCTCTGGTGCAATAAGTAGCGCAAGTGCCCACAGAATACTAGCTCATTCCATTGCACTGATGGTTCTATAGAAATAGTGGACACCTTCCGTTACCTGGGTGACAAAATCAGCAGTGGGGGAGGGTGCTCTGAAAGTACAGTAGCTAAGAGTCAGAACGGGATGGAAAAAGTTCAGAGAGCTTATACCACTATTGGCCGCTAAAGGGTTCTCCCTAAAAATGAAAGGTAGGCTGTATGATGCCTGCATACGAACAGCAATGTTGCATGGCAGTGAGACCTGGGCATTGTGTGCAGAGGATATACGCAGACTGGAGAGAAACGAAGCTTGCATGCTCCGCTGGATGTGTAATAGTAATATACGTGAACGGCAAAGCATAAACGAACTAAGGGAGAAATTAGAAATAAGAGGGATCAGATGTTGTTTACTCGAGAGAAGACTACGTTGGTACGGTCACGTGATGCGCATGAAAGACGACAGCTGTATAAAAAAAGTGCAGGGCGATAAAAATAGACGGTAGCCACGGAGTAGGCAGACCCAGAAAAACCTGGGACGACTTGATAAATTCCGACCTCACACACTTACACCTCTCCAAGACAATGTCACTGGACCGAGATCTTTGGCACTACACAGTTATACAGAAGACCTGCCTTACCTAAGTACAAAGCGAAACCTACAGTCAGTAGGCACCTCTAACAAAATACACCCCCATCCCACTACCTACACCCCACCCCATCCACACCACCCCCTTAAATGTGAAGTTATGTTGGTACCACAGCATCCAGTCCGAAACAAATGAGATCATGTAGGTGTCACGACAAAAAACAGCACACAGTCCACGCTGTAATGTGACCGTGTAGGTAACACGGTAAAAACCTCCCAGTCCACACTGTAAACGTGGTTGGTGTTAGGAAGGGCATCCAGCCGTAGAAAACCCGCCAGACAGTCCTATACGAGCAGGACAACCAATCTTGCCTCAAGTGGGAAAACTCCCGTCCAAACCCATGCAATCGTGGAAGATGGACATTAAACGATGATGATGATCTGTGTTACAATTGTACAAAGAATAAAAATAGCAGTGTATGTTTATACTGGTTTACTTCATAGAAGTGAATAATGAAACGTACATATATTTTACCATTCATAGTGACGAGGCTGGAGTCTCCTTAGGCTGTTGGTGAGTTGAGGATTTGCTCTGCATTCTGGCGTGTTGTTAACGAGACTGCTGCGAAGCGTCAAAGAGAAGGAGTTGATCTTTCAGCCTCTTACTTATAGTGGCCAAGAGGACGTAACTCCTTTTACCACCTGGAGGTGACACCAGGGTCACTACCGTCACAAAGTGACGCAACTCTTATTTTAGTTCTGATGTCCCCCGCAAGGGGGTTGGGGCGCTACAAGCTCGATACTATTCCTAACACCAACCTCATTTACAGTGAATACTGGGTGCTTTTATGCCGTGGCACCTCCACGACCACTTTGCAATGGGAGGGGGTGGGGGCATATTATCTATATGCTTAAGCTTCAGCTTGTACCCGTGGGAAGTCGGGTGTTCTGGTCTTGGTCCTGTGTCATCGCCTTTGAGAGTTGCAATTGGTTTTATCACCTCATCCCAGGTCTTCTTGGGTCTCCCGACTCCAAGGTTTCCATCGACTTTTAGTACTCTGCACCTTTTTATGCAGCTGTCATCCTTCATACGCATTACATGTCCATACCAACACAATCTCCTCTCCTGCACACAGCATTTGATTCCTCTTATGCTTAGTCTCTCTCTCAATTTGTTTATGCTTTGCCGTTTGCATATATTACTATTACACATCCATCGAAGCATGCAAGCTTCGTTTCTTTCTAATCTACGCAAGTTTTCTGCACACAACACCCAGGTCTCACTACCATGTACATTGCTGTTCATATGCACACATCATACAGTCTGCCTTTCATTTTGAGGGAAAAGCCTTTCGCAGCTAGTAGTGGTAGTAGCTCCCTGAACTTCTTCCATCCTGTTCTTACCCTGGTTACTGAACTTTCAGAACACCCACCTTCACTGCTAATTTGGTCACCGAGGTAGCAGAAGCTGTCTACTGTTTCTACAGAGCCCTACTGATGGGATCTAGATTCTGCTTTCTTGTCTACTTACGAGGACCTTAACTTTGAGACCCCTCCTTACTAGTCCCTCCTTCCTTGTTTGGAATTTCTTCTCTAGTTCCACTATAGATTCAGCTATAAGTATAAGATCACATGCATACAGAAGTTCCCATAGGCATCTGGTCTTAAACTCCTCTGTTACAGCCTGCAATACGATAATAAACAGGAGAGGGCTAAGAACAGAGCCCTAGTGGACACCAACCTGTATGCTAAATTGCTCGCTATGGTCATTGTTAACCCTAAATTCGCTGACTGCTCCCCTATACATGGCTTGTACAGCCTTCACAAGGCATTCATCCACTCTTAGTTTTCTAAGAACCCACCAGATTATAGTACGGGGCACTCTGTCGAAGGCTTTCTCTTACTTTTAGCTAGGTACTGTTCCTGTAACTGACTCACAAGGAAGAGAGCATCAGTGGTGCTTTTGCATGTCACAAACCCAAACTGCATCTCATCTAGATATACCCAGTCCCTAATCTGTTACTTTCATGACCTGGTCCATCAGCTTTATACCTCCATAGTTTCCTCTATCTAGTGCATCTCCTTTACCCTTATAGCAGTTGACAATGATGATGCTGTGCCAATCCTTTGGTATGACGCCCTCTAGTATTACTTGGTTAACAATACGTGTGGTTATGGTATGACCTACGGGCCCAGATGCTTTCAGCATCCCAGCAGCTATACCCGATGGACCGGTTGCCTTCCCAGTCGTCTTCATATTTTTAATTGCTTTACTTACTACAATGTTCTGTATACATTATCATTATTATTTGCTTATTTTCCCCATCGTATATTTCAGCTTTTTTTAAAATAAACCACGCTGGACCCCCCCCCCCCCCCATCTCTCTCTCTTTCCAACTCTCTATGAACTCATTCCAATCAATCTATCATTTAGTCGGTGACCATCTTCGAAATTCTCGCACATTCGCCTTGTCAATTATGTCTACTTGTATCTGCTTATTTCCCCTGAATCTTCAGTGACGAAATAAAGCCATGATGGTATTTTTCTTCCACAATTTGAAAATGTTCTGTATACATTATTATTGGCGATAAAATAAAGTACCAGTAATGCACTGGGTAATTGCTGGCCTTGTGCAATTGCTGGCCTTGTGCCTAAAGTAGAAACAATTATTATTGGATTGGCAGTATCGGTAGAGAGTCGGACGCCATGCTTTCCAGCATAGTTACGTCCCTTTACAGTCTGAGTTCAAATCCCGCCGAGGTTTACTTTGCCTTTCATCCTTACGGGGTCGATAAAATAAAGTACCAGTAATGCACTGGGTAATTGCTGGCCTTGTGCCTAAAGTAGAAACAATTATTATTATTATTTGTTTATTTTCCCCAACGTATATTTCGGCTTTTTTCGAAATAAACCACGCTGGACATTCTTCCCCTCTCTCTCTACATATTCGAACTCATCTCAAACCCGTCATTCTACCCCTTTCTCTCACTCATTCATTGCGGTGTTACATACAAATCTAAACAGCTTTTGATCTTCCTCTATGGGTGTGTCCATATTTCTATGTTGTCATAGGCTGGACTGAGCTCTCAATGTCCCACTGTAGCGAAAACTATCCACACACTGACACCCCGCCAACGGGCATTTTCTAGGTTATCTCCTTTGGCGTCAGTTGTTTGAAGTAGCAGGTGATTTTAAGGTGAAAGTAAAAATAAGTTCTTAAGTGAGCCAAACGAGAACCTTCCTAAAGCAAACACGGGCAGAGTTTGGCTCAGGTCTCCGACTGGAGACAAATTATTTGTCTACCCATCAAACCATTAGCAAAATGTAGTCCTTGGCAAAAATACACCTCGTGCCTACCTCTGGGCAGTGCGACAAGAAATAACAGCCAGCCACATTTATAAGGCAATTTACATTGTGTCCCTGCACACGAACATACCTCACGCACTTTCACCGCATACACAGTTTCTCCTTGTTTGTTGTTCATGGCTTTCGAATGTAACAAATGTTAATTCCCAGTGTTTCTATCGTGAAACGCGAATTAATAAATAATATATAAATGTTCTTCATCTATAACCCTAGCAGTGTGATCGGGGAAAATCACTTTCCCCACGGATAAAACACATTCGTTTTCCAACAGATGTACACATTGGTTACCTATTGCAATTATCTATAACCAATACACATTATCATCATCCCACTTCTGACACCACACACGCAAATCTCTTGTTACACCACTACTCGTCTTGATCCTTAGTTATCTGACACTCAACAAAACAAGCCAGCTATATTAGTTGCACTGGAAAGGTCATCTGATATATAAAAAGATCCACCTCTAACTCAGTGTTACCGCTTTTCTAGATTGTACAATGGCTAATCTAATTCTCTCCAAAGTTGTTTTTGTTTGTTCACTATAATTATGTCAAATGTTGTGTGAACAAATTAGTCACCCATACACAACTAATGTCTGTTTAGAGCTAAACAGCTTGTTCTTTCTTTGTGTAAACACTTGACTTGCTCAATGTAGCAGCCAAATGTTTGTTAGACTTGATTTGCTCAATGTAGCAGTCAAATGTTTGTTAGACACTTCTCTTTGCACCATAACATGAACATGTTAGCATAGTCACAGTTTATAATATAAAACAATAATCTAATTTTATATGAAGCAACATGTGGGGAATAAGAGAAAGGATAATGCAGCGACAAGTGATTATAAGTAGATTAACCCTTTAACATTTAAACTGGCTGTATATGGCCAGAAATCTCTGACCTCTTTCTGTTCAGACTGGCTGTAACTGGCTACTCAAACTAATGTTAAGGTATTGTTCTCAAAATAAATAGTATCGAAATCTTATAGATTCGATATTATGCGAGATAAAGCCTTTACTGCGAAAATATAATAGTAAATATAGAGTAATGTAAATGCTAAAGGGTTAAAGAATAGTATAACAATATGTCTTATTTTGTTTGTTTTTAAGCGGAATTGAGATAAGAAATTGTGATGAATATGAGAACATTTTTTATTCATTGAAATTGTTTGTATTTATATCTCTGCCCACCGAAGCTGGTTAACTTACTATTAACATCTTGTGGTGATTTAGCTGAAAATATCTAAAAACAGATTTGTTAATTCAAATGTTTATAGTATCTTTACTAGTAGACATATCCTTGTGAAAATTTTAAACAAACTAAAGACTTCAATTTTAGAGTGATGCAGTCATAGTGCTGTTTTATACTTTTCAAGAAAGCATTACTAACGTGGTTCTGTGTGCTACAGGACATTAAAAGTTTAGTTAAACAGTTAATATTCTACAACCATTGAACTGCTGGAATGTGTCTCCTAGAAAGGTCATTGTTCCTCCTGCATAGCAATAAAAGGAAGGGAGATAATTCTTCTGGATAAGATGTCAGTATTTTGTAAGATTCCCAGATGATCTGGTATCTATTGTTTGTAGTTACTTAGTATAGAGTAAAAAGGTATTGACACACAACAGAATGCCTGTAATAGATTTGAATTTCCTGGGTCCATGAAAATAACCCTTTTTTGTATCAATCTTCCTGAAACTGCCATTTTAAAATGTTCAAACTTATATTATGTCCTATCAAATGTTAGCTTACTGATAAAAAAGTTAATCATTTTACTGAATTCTTGCTTTATGAATGTATTTATGTATCAATTTTTTAAAAATATATAAATATATTTTATCTGCATTAGAAGTACTAGCAGAAAAACCATCCTTCAGGTGGTTTTCTGCTAGCATGTGTAGTGTGCATATAGATATTATATATATGCACAGAAATTGAAGAGAGAGAGACTGTGTTACACTCTCTCCCTTAATCAGTAAAGTAATCCATGATACATTTAAAAAAGACAATATTATATATAAACTGTACGATATTATATATAAAGTATTACAGTGAAATGTAATGAAAATGAAAAAGGAGAAAATTAGCGACAGAAATATAAACCTTATATAACGATACAAATATATGAACGCTTACATAAGCGTTATGATATAACGGACGCTAACCGGAAGTGTTGACATTTGAAAATTTAGAAAGAAGTGAATCTTAAAATAAGCAATCATTATATATAAGAATATTTATGTTTAATCAACAGCTACGAAATTTAGTACATAAATTATGTAATATTCATTCATTTAGTTACGTCCCTTTACGATCTGAGTTCAAATCCCACCGAGGTTGACTTTGCCTTTCATCCTTACGGGGTCGATAAAATAAAGTATCAGTAATGCACTGGGTAATTGCTGGCCTTGTGCTTAAAGTAGAAACAATTATTTATTAAAAGGTTAACTTTGCCTTTCATCTTTATGGGGTCGATAAAATAAAGTACCAGTAATGCACTGGGTAATTGCTGGCTTTGTGCCTAAAGTAGAAACAATTATTTATTAAAAGTAATCTAACTTATTTTACTAACAGGATAAAAAAAATATATTCAGGGCGCAGTCCCGCACTCCTCCCTTTATTATATTATGATATGCATATATTTTGTTTGTATTTGTAATTATATTTCCATCATTAACAAATTGAAACATCTTAAATTTTCAGAAAGTAAAACGATAGAAAACTAATGTTTTCATTATTTAATGTACATTACTTTCATTATTTTGAAAACTAATACAATTATTACAAAATAGATATTTGTAGTCTCATGTAATTAATACATGACTTTATTGAAGTATTAGATTGAGATTCCATATTTTATATTACTTAAAACGTTTTTGTTTTGAACAAAAATCCAAAGGGAACATAACAAAACTAATTTGGCTGCTATTTCTAGCAGACTAAATGATCACATAGAAATTCGCTCATTGACTTATTGAAATATTTTTTATAACCTATTTCTAAAGTAATAAACACTTTATCTTGTGAATCATTCCACCTTCTAAGAGGTTACTGACATTACATTGCAGTGTTTACTGTTTATGTTGTCTGAAGGTGATCACAAATTGCAGCAACATACTGACTATGTGAAAAGAAGTAACTAGAAACTATCTTCCTCATAAACAGTAGAATAAATACTAAAATAAAACCAAACTGATGCAGCATACTAACAGGTGATATCTATATACTCCTCACTACCCCCCCCACTCCCACAGTACTGTACATAGCTCAGGTACACCAGGTGATGCAACATACTAGCATTAGAGGAAATATTGACAGAATTGTTGGTACATTAGAGGAAATGTTGACAGAATTGTTGGTACATTAGAGGAAATGTTGACAGAATTGTTGGTACATTAGATGAAATATTGACAGCATTGTTGGTACATTAGAGGAAATGTTGACAGAATTGTTAGTACATTAGATGAAATGTTGACAGAATTGTTAGTGTGTTAGATGAAATGTTGATAGAATTGTTAGTACATTAGATGAAATGTTGACAGAATTGTTAGTACATTAGAAGAAATGTTGACAGAATTGTTGGTACATTAGAGGAAATGTTGACAGAATTGTTAGTACATTAGATGAAATGTTGACAGAATTGTTAGTACATTAGAGGAAATATTGACAGAATTGTTAGTACATTAGAGGAAATGTTGACAGAATTGTTGGTACATTAGAGAAAATGTTGACAGAATTGTTGGTACATTAGAGGAAATATTGACAGAATTGTTAGTACATTAGAGAAAATGTTGACAGAATCGTTGGTAAATTAGAGGAAATATTGACAGAATTGTTGGTACATTAGAGGAAATATTGACAGAATTGTTGGTACATTAGATGAAATGTTGACAGAATTGTTGGTACATTAGATGAAATGTTGACAGAATTGTTAGTACATTAGAGGAAATGTTGACAGAATTGTTGGTACATTAGAAGAAATGTTGACAGAATTGTTAGTACATTAGAAGAAATGTTGACAGAATTGTTGGTACATTAGAAGAAATGTTGACAGAATTGTTGGTACATTAGAGGAAATATTGACAGAATTGTTAGTACATTAGATGAAATGTTGACAGAATTGTTGGTACATTAGAGAAAATGTTGACAGAATTGTTGGTACATTAGAGGAAATGTTGACAGAATTGTTAGTACATTAGAGGAAATGTTGACAGAATTGTTGGTACATTAGAGGAAATATTGACAGAATTGTTAGTACATTAGATGAAATGTTAACAGAATTGTTAGTACATTAGAGGAAATATTGACAGAATTGTTAGTACATTAGAAGAAATGTTGACAGAATTGTTGGTACATTAGAGGAAATATTGACAGAATTGTTGGTACATTAGAGGAAATATTGACAGAATTGTTAGTACATTAGAGGAAATGTTGACAGAATTGTTGGTACATTAGAAGAAATGTTGACAGAATTGTTAGTACATTAGAAGAAATGTTGACAGAATTGTTGGTACATTAGAAGAAATGTTGACAGAATTGTTGGTACATTAGAGGAAATGTTGACAGAATTGTTAGTACATTAGATGAAATGTTGACATAATTGTTGGTACATTAGAAGAAATGTTGACAGAATTGTTGGTACATTAGATGAAATGTTGACAGAATTGTTAGTACATTAGATGAAATGTTGACAGAATTGTTGGTACATTAGAAGAAATGTTGACAGAATTGTTGGTACATTAGAAGAAATGTTGACAGAATTGTTGGTACATTAGATGAAATGTAGACAGAATTGTTAGTACATTAGAGGAAATGTTGACAGAATTGTTGGTACATTAGAAGAAATGTTGACAGAATTGTTAGTACATTAGAGGAAATGTTGACAGAATCGTTGGTACATTAGAGGAAATGTTGACAGAATTGTTGGTACATTAGAGAAAATGTTGACAGAATTGTTGGTACATTAGAGGAAATATTGACAGAATTGTTAGTACATTAGAGAAAATGTTGACAGAATCGTTGGTAAATTAGAGGAAATATTGACAGAATTGTTGGTACATTAGAGGAAATATTGACAGAATTGTTGGTACATTAGATGAAATGTTGACAGAATTGTTGGTACATTAGATGAAATGTTGACAGAATTGTTAGTACATTAGAGGAAATGTTGACAGAATTGTTGGTACATTAGAAGAAATGTTGACAGAATTGTTAGTACATTAGAAGAAATGTTGACAGAATTGTTGGTACATTAGAAGAAATGTTGACAGAATTGTTGGTACATTAGAGGAAATATTGACAGAATTGTTAGTACATTAGATGAAATGTTGACAGAATTGTTGGTACATTAGAGAAAATGTTGACAGAATTGTTGGTACATTAGAGGAAATGTTGACAGAATTGTTAGTACATTAGAGGAAATGTTGACAGAATTGTTGGTACATTAGAGGAAATATTGACAGAATTGTTAGTACATTAGATGAAATGTTAACAGAATTGTTAGTACATTAGAGGAAATATTGACAGAATTGTTAGTACATTAGAAGAAATGTTGACAGAATTGTTGGTACATTAGAGGAAATATTGACAGAATTGTTGGTACATTAGAGGAAATATTGACAGAATTGTTAGTACATTAGAGGAAATGTTGACAGAATTGTTGGTACATTAGAAGAAATGTTGACAGAATTGTTAGTACATTAGAAGAAATGTTGACAGAATTGTTGGTACATTAGAAGAAATGTTGACAGAATTGTTGGTACATTAGAGGAAATGTTGACAGAATTGTTAGTACATTAGATGAAATGTTGACAGAATTGTTGGTACATTAGAAGAAATGTTGACAGAATTGTTGGTACATTAGATGAAATGTTGACAGAATTGTTAGTACATTAGATGAAATGTTGACAGAATTGTTGGTACATTAGAAGAAATGTTGACAGAATTGTTGGTACATTAGAAGAAATGTTGACAGAATTGTTGGTACATTAGATGAAATGTAGACAGAATTGTTAGTACATTAGAGGAAATGTTGACAGAATTGTTGGTACATTAGAAGAAATGTTGACAGAATTGTTGGTACATTAGAGGAAATGTTGACAGAATCGTTGGTACATTAGAGGAAATGTTGACAGAATTGTTGGTACATTAGATGAAATGTTGACAGAATTGTTGGTACATTAGAGAAAATGTTGACAGAATTGTTGGTACATTAGAGGAAATGTTGACAGAATTGTTAGTACATTAGAGGAAATATTGACAGAATTGTTAGTACATTAGATGAAATGTTGACAGAATTGTTGGTACATTAGAGAAAATGTTGACAGAATTGTTGGTACATTAGAGGAAATGTTGACAGAATTGTTAGTACATTAGAGGAAATGTTGACAGAATTGTTAGTACATTAGATGAAATGTTGACAGAATTGTTAGTACATTAGAGGAAATGTTGACAGAATTGTTAGTACATTAGAGGAAATATTGACAGAATTGTTAGTACATTAGAGGAAATATTGACAGAATTGTTAGTACATTAGATGAAATGTTGACAGAATTGTTAGTACATTAGAGGAAATGTTGACAGAATTGTTGGTACATTAGAGGAAATATTGACAGAATTGTTGGTACATTAGAGGAAATATTGACAGAATTGTTGGTACATTAGAGGAAATGTTGACAGAATTGTTAGTACATTAGAAGAAATGTTGACAGAATTGTTAGTACATTAGAAGAAATGTTGACAGAATTGTTGGTACATTAGAGGAAATGTTGACAGAATCGTTGGTACATTAGAGGAAATGTTGACAGAATCGTTGGTACATTAGAGGAAATGTTGACAGAATTGTTGGTACATTAGATGAAATGTTGACAGAATCGTTAGTACATTAGAGGAAATGTTGACAGAATTGTTGGTACATTAGAGGAAATGTTGACAGAATCGTTGGTACATTAGAGGAAATGTTGACAGAATCGTTGGTACATTAGAGGAAATGTTGACAGAATCGTTGGTACATTAGAGGAAATGTTGACAGAATTGTTGGTACATTAGAGGAAATGTTGACAGAATTGTTGGTACATTAGAGGAAATATTGACAGAATCGTTGCTACATTAGAGGAAATGTTGACAGAATCGTTGGTACATTAGAGGAAATGTTGACAGAATTGTTGGTACATTAGAGGAAATGTTGACAGAATCGTTAGTACATTAGAGGAAATATTGACAGAATTGTTGGTACATTAGAGGAAATGTTGACAGAATCGTTAGTACATTAGAGGAAATATTGACAGAATTGTTGGTACATTAGAGGAAATATTGACAGAATTGTTGGTACATTAGAGGAAATATTGACAGAATCGTTAGTGTGTTAAATGAAATGTTGACAGAATCATTAGTGTTAAATGAAATGCATTGCAGTATTTTGTTACAGCCCTCAATATTCTGAGTTCAAATCCTGCCGAGATTAACTTTGTTTTTCATCCTTCTGAGGTCAATAAAATAATGTACCAGTCAAATACTGAGGTCAATATAATCGACTTCCCTTTCCCCAATGAAGTTAACTGTGCTGAAGTTTTATCTTCTCATTAACAATCTTCCATATCTCCTTGTGACTCTTTTATATTTTAGTTTAAGACAATAACGATCCTGTGTACCTCAATGTTTTTAGACCTGCCTGGTTATATTTTCTGGATTAAGAGGTTCATCATCATCATCATCATCTTCATATATTGAGCAATGACATTAGTTGGAATGAATTCTGTTCAGGGTAGACTTTGTGAAGGTAGCCATCTCTCACTCCCATCATCTCCATGCCAGGACAGCCCATCATCTCCATGCATGGAAAATGAAAGACAACACATGTTACTGTGGGGACCCTGACTAAACAGTGCTACTACATGTGACTGGGGTCCCTGACTAGGCAGTGCTACATGTGACTGTGGGGTGTCTGACCAGACAGTACTACATGTTGCCGTGGGGTCCCTGACTAGACAGTGCTACATGTGACTGGGGTCCCTCACTAGACAGTGCTACATGTGACTGGGGTCCCTGACTAGACAGTGCTACATGTTGTTGTGGGGGTCCCTGACTAGACAGTACTACATTTGCTGTGGGGGTCCCTGACCAGACAGTGCTACATGTTGTCCAGTATTGCCCCCTCAGATATTGTTCTAACAACCTTAAGGTAATCCATAATACTACAACGCCCTAGTCTGGCTCACCAATCTCAATCTATCTCTCTAACCATTGTGTATATATCATATGACAAGAAGAATCATCTTCATCATTATCAATTTATGTCCATCTTCCCAATATTTGTTATTGTCATTTTCTGTTACACAGGAATCATGAGAATGAATGAGTGTTGATGTCACTTATGGAGTTGACATTTCTAGGAAATACCAAAAAAATCCTTAATTAAAAAAAACAAAACAATTTACAACTGGAGTGCTATTGTGGGATCACATACATACATGCACACAAACACACATACACACAAACACACAAACACACATACACACATACACCCATGCACACAAACACACATACACACTTTTGTATTAGTTTGAATATTTTGATATCATTTATGTCAGTTATAAGCTGGAACTCTGTTGTAAACTGTATTTTTCTCTAATATTTTCCAGCTGGGTTGACATATCGCTATAGAGCTCCGTATCCCAAGATCCAACAGCCTCACATACTCACAGCTAAACACATTGGTTATCCATCTCTCTCTGAGAAAACACTTATGTTGACTTCCTCTTCCAATTCTTTATTGGATTACTTTCGACCACGCCTAGGGCCATTCACTCCTGGTAAGTCATTTGTTTTTATTTATGTGTGTTTGTAAAAGGATTCCTCCGAAGGGTCTTCAGAGGAATGTTACTCGATAGAATGTGTAGCTCGGAGATCAGAGAGTTGCTACGGTAGAGCCGAATTGAGAGATCACAGCTCTGATACTATGGCCATGTGGTTAGAATGTCTCAAGAAAGAATCACTGGACAAATTTTATAGGCAAAACCAACCAGCAGGGGACCCAGGGGTAGCCCCGAGCATTATGGTTGGATAACATCCATGAACTCGGCTGGTCTTGCTTGGAGATCCAGTTGGATCAGTTGGAAATAGTTGCTTCTGGAAGGAGCGTTTAAGGACTCTGCCTCTATGACTCTCAGGAATAGGTGGGTGAAGAAGTGTAATTTATATATCTAGTATTCCTAACACAGAGATGGCAAATTGGAACGTCTGAGAGAATGCTTTGTGGTATTTGTTTTGGCTCTTTATACAAATCTTGCTGAAGTCAACTAGGCCTTTCATCCTTTAGAGATCAATAAATAAAATACCAGTCAGGTACTGTGGTCAATTCTTCCTTTACTTCCCTTTCTCACTTTCTCTCTCCTACTCTCTCTTTCACTGAAATTGGCTGTATTCACTCTTGGTGAGGGATGAGCTCCTCCAAGTTTAAATGCCCAAGGCATTTAATATCTGTTTATTATACATATTGTATATGAGTTGATAGACATTTTAATTCTAAATCACACTGTGTTAGTACTCACTCTTTAAGCATGCACTATTTGTAGATAAAGAAATTTTTTCTTATTGTTATTTTCTTGCTTTATATTTTGTGATTTATTATATCTTTATTGTTGGATTGGCAGTATCAGTAGAGCATCAGACACCATGCTTTGTAGCATAGAGTTATGACCCTTTACGTTCTGAGTTCAAATCCTGCCGAGGTTAGCTTTGCCTTTTATCCTTACGGTATCGATAAAATAAAGCACTGGGGTCAAGTTAATAAACTTTCCCCATCCCTTCAAATTGCTGGCCATGAACCTAAAGTAGAAATACTTATTACTATTATTAGGTATGAATCTGTACTGACCCCTAATGTCCTGGGGCTAACAGGCCATTGAAAGAAATCTAAGGGAGTTGAGTGACAGAAATAGTAATTATCTTTTCCTACATTCTGAGTAACTAAGGTTTAGTAGTTAGAGTGTTGGATTTGCAATTGGGAGGTTGTGAGTTCAATTCTCAGATCGGATGATGCATTGTGTCCTTGAGCAAACACTTTATTTCACGTTGCAACTCATTTCTACAGCTGAGTAAACTGGAGCAACGTTACTGGTACCAGGCTGTATCGGCCATTCCCTTTCCCTTGGACAACATCGATGGTGTGAAGAGAGGGCAGACTGGTATGCATGGGTGACTGCTGGTTTTCTACAAACAACTTTGCCCGGTCTTTGTGTCTCTCGGAGGGAAACTTTCTAGGTACAAATCCCATGGACATTCATGACCAAAGGAGGTCTTTACCTATCTCATTGAAGTCAACTTTGGTTTATAAAATCAATACCAGCCATATACCAACATCATTTCAACTGACTATATCTCTTCTCTACAATTTCATAGATTTGTGTTAAGGGAATGGGGGCAATGGAGGAGGTTTCCATATTGAGTTTCATCCCTTCATGACTTGAGTTTATATTGAATTTACTTTTTATCTCTCCAGGATCAGCTAAATAACTACTAGTAAAGAACTAACATCAATTTGTCATAGAGGGTGTTTGAAGTCATATTCTCTACAATATCACACTACCCCAGCCATTCTCTACAATATCACACTACCCCAGCCATTCTCTACAATATCACACTACCCCAGCCATTCACTACAATATCACACTACCCCAGCCATTCTCTACAATATCACACTACCCCAGCCATTCTCTACAATATCACACTACCCCAGCCATTCTCTACAATATCACACTACCCCAGCCATTCTCTACAATATCACACTACCCCAGCCATTCACTACAATATCACACTACACCAGCCATTCACTACAATATCACACTACCCCAGCCATTCTCTACAATATCACACTACCCCAGCCATTCTCTACAATATCACACTACCCCAGCCATTCTCTACAATATCACACTACCCCAGCCATTCTCTACAATATCACACTACCCCAGCCATTCTCTACAATATCACACTACCCCAGCCATTCTCTACAATATCACACTACACCAGCCATTCACTACAATATCACACTACCCCAGCCATTCACTACAATATCACACTACCCCAGCCATTCTCTACAATATCACACTACCCCAGCCATTCACTACAATATCACACTACCCCAGCCATTCTCTACAATATCACACTACCCCAGCCATTCTCTACAATATCACACTACCCCAGCCATTCTCTACAATATCACACTACCCCAGCCATTCTCTACAATATCACACTACCCCAGCCATTCTCTACAATATCACACTACCCCAGCCATTCTCTACAATATCACACTACCCCAGCCATTCTCTACAATATCACACTACCCCAGCCATTCTCTACAATATCACACTACCCCAGCCATTCTCTACAATATCACACTACCCCAGCCATTCTCTACAATATCACACTACCCCAGCTTTGGAATGAGGTCTTGTGTTAATTTAAAAGTAATCATAATTTATTACATTTTTAATTTTAATACTAAAAATTAACATTTTTTTTTTCCTTAGATGAGAAGAAGGGGAATCATATGATGCTGGCCTCTACACATTGGAAACTGGAACGGATTGTTGCGATCAGTCTTTTGGGAACACTACCAGCTGCTTTAATTAGCCCTAATGTTGTGACAGATTTTCTTTTAATTACTTCATTTTTATTACATAGCCATTGGTAAGGAAACTGTTATTTTTTTCCTTTTCATTTGTTTAAATCTTTATCCTTTTAACTATATAAGCTTGCCAAAGAAAGGGTTGGGTGGATCCTTTAGTTATGTCAAGGACATGACACCCTCCTTAGTGCTGCTGATCTACACCATTAAAGCACCCAGTACATGCTGTAAAGTGGTTGGTGTTAGGAAGGGCATCCAGCTGTAGAAAGCTTGCCAAATAAGAGTTGAAGGGGATCCTTTAGTTTGTGTCAAAAGCCAACTTCTCTGCATTTGATAATGACTGTATGTAAGTGAGATACAGACCTCCTGTCTAAGACGTCAGTGGCCCTGCTTCATTACGGACTTAGCCTATGTAGGCCTGTCCAACCCTTGCTAGCAGGGTAAGTGGAGATTAAATGATGATGAATAAACATTCAAAATTATGATGATGGTCTGGGGTCCATTGTTGGAGTTTTTCATTCTAAATCCTTTCTCTGTTTTCTAGCTCTTGGTGTTGTTTAACCCTTTAGCATTTAAACCGGCCATATCTGGCCAGAATTCTCTCACCCCTTTCTGTTCAAACCAGTCGTAACTGGCCACTATTACTGATGTTAAGATATTGTTCTCAAAATAAATAACATCAAAATCTCATAGATTTGATATTCTGTAAGATAATTATGTAAGATGAAGCCTTTACCACAAAAATACAATAGTAAATATAGAGTTATGTAAATGCTAAAGGGTTAATCCACCATGGCCATTTCACATCCCCATTTCATTTCACTCTATTTCAAACAATAGATGATGTAATCCCTTTCATGGACCTGACAGACTTTGGTGGTAAACAAACGACCAATATGCAACAGATGCAGTAACTGGGTGAATTACTAATCCCCTGGTTACAAGTTGAAATCTTATCACAGTCATTATCTTTTTTCTCCTTGAGGAAGGTACTTAACTCTGCTTGAGCCTGATTAGCTGACTGAGAAAGATAACAAGTTCTGTTTTTGCTAAATGATTAAAAGTGGTTTGACTGCAGGAATAGTATCCGACAATAAAAAAACGACCTCTTTTAAACCAGAAATATACTTCACATATGTAGATCTTGCAGTCCTACAAACTGTGTGTGTGTGTGTGTGTGTGCACACACAGTGAGTTTAGTGGTTAGAGCATTGAGTTAAAATCCTGGACCAGGCAGTGCGTTGTGTTTAGCAAGATATTTTATTTCACGTTGCTCCAGTTCACTCAGCTGTAGAAATGAGTTGTGATGTCACAGGTGCCAAGCTGTATCAGCCATTGCCTTTCTTTTGGACAACATCAGTGAAGTGGAGAGGGAGGGACTGCTGGTCTTCCACAAACAACCTTGCCCAGGCTTATGTCTCAGATGGGAGGTTTCTAGGTGCAAAACCATGGCTATTCGTGATTGAAGGGGGCCTACGAATATATATATGTATATATATATGTATATATATATATATATATATATATATATATATATATATATATATATATATATATTTGTTTCTGAATTTGTTTAGCAAGATTCTTTATCTGAAAACGTGTGTTGAAACCGATATTGTTATACTTTGGGAGGGTCATGTTGCCAATAAGAAACACACGCACCAGTTGTTTTCACTTCAATTTATTATAATAAATTTATAAATTTAGGAATTTATAAATTTCCGGTTGGTTGGTTGGTTCCACAACCAGATGATTGTTTATATATTGTCAAAGTTCTTTCGTCACACATTCTGTGATGGCATAGGACAGAACAAAGGAGAGGCACAAAAACAAAGAAAAGAATCCCCAGTCACTCAAGAGGTCACAGAATGTGTGACGAAAGAACTTTGACAATATATAAACAATCATCTGGTTGTGGAACCAACCAACCAACCAACCGGAAATTTATAAATTCCTAAATTTATAAATTTATTATAATAAATTGAAGTGAAAGCAACTGGTGCGTGTGTTTCTTATTGGCAACATGACCCTCCCAAAGTATAACAATATATATATGTATATATATATATATATATACAGTCTGTTTACTTTTCACGTGAACTTGAAGTATGCAAATTCGCTTTAATGCCTCTTGAAAAAATATTATTAAATAGTCACTCTCCTCATATAATGCGTGTAGTTTTTAATTTTTAATTTATCAGAAATACACAAATTTGCTTTACAAACGCATCTTCATGTAAAAAGCAAACACACTGTTTATATATATGTGGTTGTTGTTGAATAACTCCAGTCATTGATTTCTACGATGACACAAAAGTAAACAACCAATAGAGTAATTTGTATTCTATAGTAGCCATTGTGTCTATGAGTATACTGTCATAAGATATAGGGCTTGAAATATGTGCTTTTCATTTAAAACATTATTGATACGTTATTGAGTGAAAGTTGGCTGTTTTATTGATTAAAATAAGTACCAGTAATACACTTGAGTTGGGTTAATTTATTCCCCCCAGTAAAATTTGACTATATTGCTAAGGAAGCCAAAATAGCTTTTCTTGTAAGTTTACCTACAAGAGCAATGAATTAGCTTCAAGTGGTATTTAGTAAATTCAGTTCATTTCGAAATTTTGTTTCATTCCCTTACATCAAAGATAAATTCTTGATGAGTTGATTTGGCCTTTTCTCCTGGGGTTAATAAGTTCCATGCATAGACTGTAGTTGATTCAATGAATTAGAACTCTTTTTTGTGAACATTGTCCTTGTGCTTGTTTAAGAAACCAATAACATAGAGCAGTGGTTCTTAACGTTTTTCTATTGCAGCACACCTTGAGATTGTTTAATTCCATCCCACACCACTAGGCCTAGCACATAAAACAAAATAACTTGAATTTTCAGGTCAAATTATCAGCTACTTAGCTGCTACTATTTGATTAATTAACTATTATGATTAATCTTTTGAAAATAACAGAAAATATCCAACAAAATATTTTAATCTTTAATGTAACTTCTGTTTTTGCTTCTCTGTATCCCCATGGACTGAATCTCGCACCCCTTGGGGTTGCCAACACCCCAGTTAAGAACCACTGCCATAGAGCAGAGATTTAAGCCAGATACATCACTTATACTGCTAGCTTTCCTCTCTTCCTAAAGCCATGAACATCACAACATTCCATAGCATTCAAATTTATATATAACCATGTGAAAAATAAAATTGATATTTTGACTTCTTTCAGTTCACAATGAAATCAGAAATTAAGAGCTCTCTTGACATTTTCTTAGACTGAGCTGGGATGTGTACCTGACAGCTTGGTGGACAGTAGCAATATAGTATAGTGTTGTGTCCAGCAGTAGCAGTGGGTTTTGAACTTGCTTGCCAAAATATGCATTGACAATGAAATGACTGTGAAATATAAATATATGATGAGATGACAGTGAAATATAGATATATAATTGTTTCTACATTTGGCACAAGGCCAGCAATTATCCCAGTACATTACTGGTACTTTATTTTATCGACCCCGTAAGGATGAAAGGCAAAGTTAACCTCGACGGGATTTGAACTAAGACCGTAAAGGGACTTAACTCTATGCTGGAAAGCATGGCATCCAACCCTCTACTGATACTGCCAATCCACCGCCCTTATGACAGTGAAATAAAGATATATAATTGTTTCTACTTTTGGCACAAGGCCAGCAAATACCCAGTACATTACTGGTACCTTATTTTATCGCCTCTGTAAGGATGAAAGGCAAAGTTGACCTCGGAGGAATTTGAACTCAGAAGGGAAAGGGCCGTAACTCTATGCGTCAAAGCATGACGTCCGACCCTCTACCGATACTGCCAATCCACAATGACAGTGAAATATAGATATATTATGAAATGACAGTGAAATATGGTGAGATGACAGTGAAATATAGATATATTATGAAATGACCATGATATATTATGAAATATGGTGAGATGACAGTGAAATATAGATATATGATGACAGTGAAATATGGTGAGATGACAGTGAAATATAAATCTAGGTTGATGGTGGAATATAGATATATGATGATGGTGGAATATAATTTTATTATATAAACCTAATGTTATTATATATTGTTTCATATATCTTTTCTCTTTTTATTTTTCTTCTCAGGGGTATTGATCAAATTTTGCAGGATTATGTAGCAAAGTATATTCCCTGGATCCAGAAAGTTTGGCTGGGTGTCAGCATCCTTGCAATGGCTGGATTACTGCATTTCAACTATAATGATATTGGTGCCTCTCGTGCTTTGCTTTTATTATGGAGTATCCATTAGACCTGAAATTAAATTCCTACTATTTTCTCACCTCCCTCTCAATACCACCTATTCTACACATGTAAACACACATTTATACAAGCACACACACTTACAGCAAATAACTTACTAGTTTCACATTATAACTAAATATAGGACATAGAGATCAGCTCCCACTACAGAATTTATTTATTAGGTTTATGTATGTATGTGTGTGTATGTGTGTGAATATATATATATATATATATAAATAATGTAAATTATTATTATTATTATTGCATAACAGAAAGAGGTAGCACACTGGAATAAATATTGTACTTCAGTTAATTCCATCCCCACCTCAACATTCTGAGTTCAGATTTTGTTGCAGTTCACTTGGCCTTTCAAGCTTCATAAAATGTGTCTAAGGTCAATTCAATTGACTCTGCCACTTCACTATCAATTTGTTACTTTGTATGAATGGCAGAAATTATTATTATTATTGGTGTTGGGTACTTGTGCTCTCTCTCTCTCTTTTTCTCACACAAACACATAGCTTTACATTTTAACTTGTTTTGCATATGAATATGAGTTTTCTAGAAATTTCCACCCAATTTATAGTTTATATTGTCTACTCAAATAACAAGCAAATTGTAGATACCTTTACACTGGCTGATTAAAACCTTAATTATCACTGATTGATTAAAGCCTATCAATTTGTGGATCTATATGGAGCTGCCTTACAATTGTATTTCTAGTATTTTATGTGTCATGTCAGAGATTCATGAAAGGTCAGAGGTTGTGCTCAAGTTTGTTGCTACAAATATATGTACGAGAAAACCTGCTATAGTATTTTTGCTGGCACATATGTCCTCTAATGCAGGCTATTTTAAAGTTTGTTGGTTTAGATGTTTTTTTTTCTTTTTGAGACCCTGACAAAGTGTTTTGGCCTGAATGTAGTTTGTTGAAGGTTCAGATATAGATTTGTAAGATGCAAATTCATTTTGCTAAAATGTTTCTTAGTGCTAATGTACCATGTTGCAGGTTTATGGGTCTGAATATACTGTAGTGATAATGAGGTCAATGGGTTCTCAGAACATTTCTTATTAGTATTTTCTAGCTGGAGATCTTTTATGTTCATTATTTCTGTATTTATTTTTTCTCTAAATGTAGGATGAGGGTGAAGATACCTTTAGTTGTTCTTTTATTGGGTTCAAAAGAAAAGGAATGTAATTTAGAAACATTTTCTTAGGATATTATTTCTCATATAAATACCTATGGTATCAATAGGAGAGAGGGATATCTTTCAGATTAAATGTGATCTTATCTTGTTTAAGGATACATTTTAAACAGTATTTTGCAGGCTTCTATGTTATTTCTTTGTCAGAAATTAGTTACATAGAGATCAGACAGTACCCTAAGAATTGATATTTGACAAAGTTAGTGAAATCTAGCAGCAATTTCACCCATTTTGTGTTAATCTGACACATATTTCAGTAAAACACTATTCTAAAATATAAATTTCTGTTCTCTAACCAGAAATCTCCTTTTCTTTTTTTTTCTTTTTTTTTATATAAACCTGCCAGAAAGAGATTAAACTGAAGATAGTTCTTAAAATAATCGCTCTTTGCTTTATTTTTTGTTTTATTTTGTTGTATTTTAATGTCATACAACAAGGTCTACCTGTACCAGCTGACACATCAATTATAAGATTGGTCAGCTGAACTAACTTGGAGATAGGAAGGACAGCTATAAAAAAGTTGCCAAGAATGGCTTCAGAGGATTCTTAGTTGTGTCAAAGCCATGACAACAATCTCCCTGTGCTGGCACCTAGTGCATTCTGTAGAGTGTTAGAACATGTATAAGTGAGATGTGGGCCCCCCCATCAGCCTATCTGAGAGGCCTGTAGCACTGGTTGAATACAGATTTGGCTGGGGGACAACCTGTCTAACCTTAGTTAGCAGGGGAAAATGTATGATAAAGCAAATGTGGAGAATATCTTTCTGCATTCTTCTGAATAAAACCAGAAAAGTCAGTCACTATTAGGAACTTTCACAAGATTTAATTAATGCTCTATGTGAAACAGTTTAGTAATCAACTAACGATCCTGTTTACATCTCCTTACTATGACTTTAGTCTGATTCTTCTACATATGCTATGCCCTTTCTTTTGTTGCTGATTCATGGTGTTCAGTGCTATGGCAATGTGATGTGATTGTGGCTGTTATTTCTAACATCTCTGTCAACCTATCTTAGGATGTAGTTAACAAAACAGGCACACACTGTAGGTGATACAAGTAACATATTTAATGATAAACACAACCACAAGGATATGGTCCAAACGTGGAAGAGCCAAACTCCCACTTATTGCCTCCATCACTCTCACCCTCCCCATCTCTGTATGTTGAGCAAATGGGGTCCCACATGCTGGCCACCCCACAGCCCCGGTGGACAGAATGGAGAAGGAGTTTCCTCAGAGGATGGTAAGGGAGATACTGGAAATTACAGTACGAACAATACAGTACAGTAAGTTTTCTATGAAACTATGATGTATAGCTTTTGATTGTGTTGAAAGTGACACAAGATGACTATACTCTTGATTGATTAATAATTAATAGCCATGCAAATGTGGGAAAATTGACATTAAACGGAAATGATGATGATGAATGAATCCATATATGTAAAGTATACCTTCTTTCATAAACATACAAGTCTATCTTAGCTGTGGGGCAGAAAAAGTGTTATCTGTCTGATTAGATTCTGGTCTTTTTAGTCTAGAGATTCTTAACCATTTTCTTCCTCTGTACCCTTTAGGCATTCTCACAGGTTCTCATGTACTCCTAAACATTAAGGGTAAAAAATTATATTGATTTTAATTTGACAAGTGTTTTAAGGCCTTTATTAATGTAGGAGCCTTGTCAACCCTCTGCAAGTCTTCATACTTATTGTGGGATCTTTTTAAGAAAGTTTTACAGCTAGGCCTGCTTCCTGGCTCCAACCTTTTTAGCTGCTTCTTATGACACAGAGATTAGCATAGCTAACAATAAGAGTTCTCAGAGTGAGTTGTGCATGGTCATTTGACAGAACTCTGGTCAGTCCACAGAACTGTGAATCACCATGTTGACTTGCAGTCAATAGTTTCTCTAAGGATGCACTTTACTGAGTGTCCAAAACAGTGATTGATGATGATTTCTAATTAAAAACACTGATCCATGCTTGTGTGGAAAATGGATGTTAAACAGTGGTGATGGGGATGATGATGCCTATATGTAATCAATTTTGAAAATTTGAAGAATTTAATGGGATAACTAACCTTTTCATTAGAAAGCTGATGTTTGAAATATTACTTAAACATTTCTTATATTAAAACCTCCCTTCATAATTTAAGTAAATGAGCAGTTGTGTATCACAAACCGAGGGTGGTTTCCAGCAGGTTGGCACCAAAAGGGTTAAATTATTATATGCTGGTTACACACAGTCACATGCTAAGATTTTTCTATTCTAAGTTAGTATTGATTTTTTTTTATTAGCTAGATGATACAGCCATTGATTTATGTTAAAGTAAAGTAGCCATGAATAATATTTATATGCAACATTGTAACATGAAAGAAAGAGAGAAGAAGGCTTGCTTAGTTTCGGGTGCATTTAGCTACTGTTTTATAATGAAGTTATGTATTTCTCTGATGAAGGTTTAAGACTATCTTCTGTCCACAGGGAGATTAACAGCTTATAGCTCTAGTGTATACACATTTAGAAACAGCTAAATATTGTGTACTATATCATTAATTAAACCTATGTTTAGTGCAAGCTCTGTAATGCGACTGAGATGGCTCAGTTTAGGTGTTTCTGGATTTTTTCGATAATTCAAAGGTTCAGCCATGTTAAATATTGTTTTATGCCTCAGAGTTAAGGTTACACATGTGTGGAATACTCAACCACTTACACATTAATTCATAAGTTATGCTGTTGATCAAACAAATGCATGCTGATCATTGAAACTGACAGAGGACCCACCATCCAAGCTTTATCTTGTTATTGCCCTTGTTGAATTCAGGTTGTAGAATGTCCTCTGATCTCAACTCCAGTAAAGGTAGTTATTTTGGTGTCACAATAAAAAACAACCAGTCCACCCTATAAGGTGATTGGTGTTAGGAAGGACATCCAGCTGTAGAAAACCAAGCTGAAAGTGGGTTGTATGAGCAAAAGGAGGTCACCTGACTTGTCTAGCCTCATAACATGGCAGCCTGTCTAAGACATGCGAACATGGAAAATATACATTAAACAGTGATGATAATAATTAATAATGTGTAAGTATTTATTGATGAGTTAACTGACAAGCTAGACTTTAACAAAACAATGGATCAGTGCAGGAATATCTCTCGAATCTGGGTGAGTTTACACTCGCAAATAAGAAGAACCAGGGCCGCCCCTAGGAGCATTGGATTTGGTGTACTTCATATTTGTTTCAGTTGCTGAATACAATCAGGGGTCACTGCTTCTCCTGAAGGTCAATAGTTCTCTTCTAACTCGAGCGGGAGCACCTTTCCATTGTCATCTGCAAAGCCGCATTGTTCTCAGAACCATTACAGTCTTTCGATGTGTGCAGCTGGAACTGCTGCCACCTATTGATTTGGCAGGATCGCAACTCATTTCTACAGCTGAGTAAACTGGAGCAACGTGAAATAAAGTGTCTTGCTCAAGGACACAACACATCACTCGGTCTGAGAATTGAACTCACAACCTTTTGATTGCAAGCCCAATGCTCTAATCATTAAGCCATGCGCCTTCACTAATAAGTGTAAATGTATTGTTAAACAGAAGTATACTACGAAGGAAGTAAAAAAAAAAACATAAAAATAATATGCAGCAAGTGAAAAAAAAAGGTTGGGGTGTTTGAAAAAATAAGTGATGAAAACTGGGAAGGGTAAGACTCTACATCTGGCTAGGCGGTATATCTCAGCTGCTCTCTGTAAACAATAGCCAACGATACCTACTGCAACAGCCATTCACCCACCACGAAGACACCTTTCTTAGGCTGGATGCACTCTTCTTGATTTTGCAGAGAAAAATGGCAGTCTGGGGTACAAGGACATGGGAGGTTTCAATGGCGGTTGTCACGAAAAGAAAGCAGTCGGTCAAGTCCTAGTATTTGATTTATCTTCTTGTTTGTAACAATCCAGTAACCAAGGTCTCAGGTCTTGACGATGACCTGCACCGAAAAGAAGTGGCCAGTCAAGCCCCAGTATTTTCCTGCTTCTCCACGTTATGGTCAGCAGTTCATGTGACCAAAGTGACAATGTTGACTATGGAATTGACTCTTTCCTCCAAAAGCTGAAGAAGAAACTATGTATTTAATTGACTAGGTGCTAATTCCCTTGAGGCTTTATGCCTATATATGGAATTAAATTTCTAAGTGACGGGTAATTCAACAAATGAATTAGAAATTGCTATGATACTTGGTACTTAATTTAATTAACTAAGATAAGTTTCCGTGGTGAGAAGTAATTCTAGTCTTTCTCTCTGGTATTGTGTTATTTTGCAAATACCAAGAGTTACTCCCCATGTATTTTATTTCGTGAAAAAGTTCCGATTTCATGTACTCACACAGATTCACACACACTACAATTTATTCCTGACACATATTGCATGAGTCAAAATATATATGCTTTGTTAAAAACAAAGGAAGAACTTTCTGGAAAGTTTTTATTTTTCTATTTCCTGAGACAGCATTCAGGTATGATATGAAAACGTGAAACATGTTTTCCAAGAGATTCACTGGATAATTGCTGGCCTTGTGCCTAAAGTAGAAACAATTATTTTACTTACGACAGGGGAGGTAATCGGTGTAGTTATCAGCCGTCAGCATATCTGAATAAGTGAATTTTGGAAATAAGCACATAGAATATCGGGTTTATTTGTTTGTTTTGTAAGATTCTTGATGTGAGATCGTATGCTGAAACAGATATTGTAATATTCGGGGATGATTTGGCAACTCGACAATCCCCAAATAAAACAAATACGTAAAATATCATCATTTAGTAACTACTCAGTGAAAAGAACATAAGTATGACCTTTGAGTTATTTCCCTTTGGCCTAAATTTAAGAAGTTGAATTCTTTATCCTAAACTGTCTTTGATTCTACGATCAAATCAGTTTCCTTTAGTGTTTTTATATTCATCTAAAATCTTTCCACCATAATTCTGTGTTAGAACCGCCGTTATGTTGCAAATACTAACTTCATATCTTATTCTCACATCGGCACATGGTCATAACTATTTCACAAAAAATAAAATAAGTTAAGTCAATTATATTGGACCAGGCGTACGTAGTGGACAATGTTATCTCTGCTGGGAAATTTCTCCAAGACTTTGATGCATTCTTAAAAAAAAAAAAAAAAATACAGCAACCCTTACATAAGAGGACTACCTATCCATTAGAGACTTTTCCTCTAACAAACCACCCTGAAACAGGGCCTAAACGCTTACCCCCCTCCCCTCAACGCACAAAAAACAGATTTATTTTATCGATTCCGAAAGTATGAAAACCAAAGTTGATTTCAGAACGTAGAAATTCCTAATTTAATACCACAGACATTTTGTCCGATGCTCTGCCGATCCACCACTCCTTAACACCAACTTAATTCGTGATTATTTGCAAAATAATTTGAAGAACATGACAGTGCCGTTCATTAGAAACATGTAATGAAAGGGTTAAGCGACGCTCTTGTTCCACCGTAAATTAGGTTGGTAGTGTTGGCATATACAACACAGCCATACTTGGGTAACTAAAGCCTCTGAGTTGTAATGTCATCGTTGTAGACTTATTTAACACTAAAATATATAAACATAGCTTAGGCGGGAGTGATAATCCCAATTTTCAAAAAGGGAGACAAGAGAGATTGTCCCAACTACAGAGGGATCTCCTTGTTAAGCCACCCCGGTAAAGTATGTTAAGTGTCTGGCAAAGAGATGCAGAGAGATTGTCGAGTCCATGCTAGCTGATGAACAGTGTGGTTTTGTTTTTTACCCCCGACACAGCACAGCAGACCAAATATTCACACTGCGGCAGGTATTCGAGAAATCGTGGAAGTATTGCCTAGATGTATATTCTTGTTTTATCAACCTTGAGAAGACATATGACCGCGTTCCACGGGACCTGCTGTGGAAGGCTGGGCAGGAGTATGGGATTGATGGTCATCTTCTTGCTGCCCTAATGTCTCTACATGAATGCCAGAGTATTTGGGTTCGGATAAATGGTGCTAAATCGTAACCATTTAATGTGGGAGTCGGACTCCGCGAGGGGTGTGTACTGTCAGCTCTCCTGTTTATTATTTACATGAACAAGATTGACATGCACAGCCGCGTTGGAAGTGGTATCACGACTGGCAGGTGTAAAATCACTCGGGTCGAATTTGCAGAGGACATGGTGTTACTCAACTCGACAGAAGGTGGTCTTCGACTTGCACTCGATAGGTTTGATGCCGAGTGCTGCATGGCTAGAATGAAAATCAGTGATGCGAAAACTGAGACCTCGACCTATCAAGGAAGCCTGCGCAGTGCACGCTACAGGGAAATGGAGTTCCACTGAAGCAGGTACAGAAGTTCAAGTATCTCGGGGACGTATTCAAGAGTGATGGAATGCAGGAGGTTGAATTAAGTGTGACAATTTCAGAAGCTGGTGCAGTAATGTGCCAGCTTCAGCATTCAATAATCAGAAGAAGGAGGTAGGTGTAAAAGCTAAACTCGCTATCTTCAATTCGGTAGTCATGCCAACCCTTCCTAGGGTCATGAATCTTGGGTAATGACCGAAAGAATACTATCGCGAATACAAGCGGCCGAAATGGGGTTTCTCTGAAGGGCCTTTGGAGTAACGTTACTTAATAGAGTGCATAGCTCGGATATCAGAGAGTCACTCCAGGTAGAGCCGATACATCTCCAAATTGAGAAATTACAGCTATGGGCATGTGGTTAGAATGTCTCAGGAAAGAATCGCTGAACAGATTTTAGAGGCAAAACTAATGAAGAGACCCAGGGTTAGACTCCAAGAAAGATGGTTGAATAACATCCATGAGCTTGGCTGGTCTCGCTTGGGGATCCAGTCGGATAATTTGGAGACAGTTGCTCCTGACAGGACCTGCTGGAAGGAGTGTTTGAGGACTCTGCCCCCACGACCCTCTCAGGAATAAGTGGGTGAAGAAGAAGTGGCCTAACGTATACTAAAACACCAAGTTCTCGCTGTGTGTATTTTAAACTGTACTCCTGTTACAGTAACCGTATGTCATATACTACAGCATTTCAGAATTTACTTTGTTTACTTTCTCAATATATAGTGGTTAGAATATACAGAAGATTTCTTCCAGAGAAGGATAGAATGTGAGAGAATAGGAGTGAGAAAGCGGTATAGCGGAAGAATCGGCACTAGTTCTAGGCTGGTATTTTTTTTATTGATCTTAAATCAAAGTTAACCTCGGCAGGATTTGAACTCAGAGAACGGAGATCCGAAATAAATACCGCAAAGCATTCTATTTGACGTTCTAACAACTCTGCTAATTCGTAGCCTATGTTTTGTATGTATAGAGCCGTAATTTCTGATGGGGTGTAGGGGCGCCGTCATGGCACATTTAAATTTGGCGGAGCCCATCTCTATAGGTCTGAACATAACTGATCTCTTCCAGAGAAAGGGAGAAAGAGATTGAGAGAGAGAATCGGCGATATTGACTTCAGTGTGATTTGAGCGTTGAGAAGCATTCTATCTGATGTCCTAACAACTTTGCCAATTCGCCACCGTAACTCAGTAAACATCTTTACTAAGAAGGAGAAATGTTTTGGTATGCCTGATAATAACTTTGTGTGAATTGGGCGACCTTTTAGAAGATGTTGCCTTTAACGTTCATTTTTTACTTTTCGAATCTGTTGAACCACACAAAAAAAACGGACGCAAGTTGTTCCAAAGATTTGAAAGCTCAAACTGTTCTACTCCAGCACCTGGCCTCCAGCACCTGGCCTCAGATAAGACTGTCACCAGGTTTACCTCCAGCACCTGGCCTCAGATAAGACTGTCACCAGGTTTACCTCCAGCACCTGGCCTCAGATAAGACTGTCACCAGGTTTACCTCCAGCACCTGGCCTCAGATAAGACTGTCACCAAGTTTACCTCCAGCACCTGGCCTCAGTTCAGACTGTCACCAGGTTTACCTCCTGCACCTGGCCCCAGGTAAGACTGTCCCCAGGTTTACCTCCAGCACCTGGCCTCGGGTAAGACTGTCCCCAGGTTTACCTCCAGCACCTGGCCAATGGCGGTCTTCAACAGAGGCCACTCACTTAACAAAGATTACATAATATTCGCAACAAAGAAAATTAACTAAGAAAGTTAGAAGGGATAAGCGGCAAATTGTACACTCAAGTCTTGGCGGTATATCTGAGCTGCGTTCTGCGGACAAATGGCGGAAACATTGTTGTGAAGAACAACCAGTGACACCATCATCCACTCCACCCCACCCTTCCCCAGGAGTTCCTTCCATCATCTATACCACCTCACTCTTCCCCAGGCAGGATTACCCCCTCCATCATCCACTCCACCTCACAAGGTCCCTTCCATCATCCACTCCACCTCACAAGGCTCCTTCCATCATCCACTCCACCTCACAAGGCCCCTTCCATCATCCACACCACCTCACAAGATCCCTTCCACAGGTTCGTCTCTTTTTCTCACCCTTTTCGAAGACCCCCAGAAAAAGGTGATGGGTGCGGTCCTTCCTCTTTTGAATAAACCATAAAAAGGTTTTTTTTTAAAACCCATGCCCAGGACCCGGCCAAATAAGTACATTATGTAGCCATGGTTTTAACGGAAAATTTACAAATAAATAAATCAATAAAAGTCGAAGGTATTTATATAAAAGTCCTTTGCCCTATCCCCACATTCATCACATCCCATATTCCTTTCGGTCACCTTTCAAATTCTGTTCCTGTGTTTATATCGGGTTTTCAAATAATCTACCTTTTATCATTGTTTAGTTAGTTATTTTTTTTTTAATTATTAGTTTTTATTTTTATGGGCGTATTACTTGTTTACTTCTACTGAAAAAAAGAACACAGACACACACAAAAAAAACAATATGCCCCCTCATCTGCGACACCACCACCACCACCATCTGCGACACGACCCAATACGGTGTGTGTGAATGTGTGCGAGTGTATGTGTGTGTGTGAGTGAGTGTATGTATGTGTGTGAGTGTGTATGTATGTGTGTGTGCGTGTGAGTGTATGTGTGTGTGAGTGTGTGTGAGTGAGTGAGTGTGTGTGTATGTATGTGTGTGTGTGTATGTGTGTGTGCGTGTGTGAATGTGTGTGAGTGTATGTGTGTGTGTGAGTGAGTGTGTGTATGTCTGTGAATGAGTGTGTATGTATGTGTGTGTGTGTGTATGTGTGAGTGTATGTGTGTGTGTGTGAGTGAGTGTATGTGTGTGAGTGAGTGTGTATGTATGTGTGTGTGTGTGAGTGTATGTGTGTGTGTATGAGTGAGTGAGTGTATGTGTGTGAATGAGTGTGTATGTATGTGTGTGTGTGTGTGTGTGTGAGTGTATGTGTGTGTGTGTGAGTGAGTGTATGTGTGTGAGTGAGTGTGTGTGTGTGAGTGTATGTGTGTGTGTGTGTGTGTGTGTGACTGTATGTGTGTGCGCGCGCGTTATTTCTGTTTTCTGTGTATTTACCTTTTCTTTTCTTCCCAGTAAACGTCTCTCTGTTTGTTGCTGTGGTTTGTGAAACGAAGACAAGCGACTTGCAGGTTTGCGGTACATTGTGGCGCCGAGACGCCGGTATGAAGTCTAGTTGACTATAGGACACTATTAAATTGTACTAAATAGCCGACACCTAAGGTCATTTGGTGCTCACTCACGAATACATTGAATCATACATACCCATCCATAGATTACGCGCGCCCCCACACATATTCCAACTTACTTATATACACTTAGAATCATGCATTCACATCCACAAAGCCGAAGAAATAACACCACACACACACACACACACACACATACACACACACATATATATGCACACTTATATATGTTTGAGTATAGAAGTTCCTGTATATAATCATTTATTTATACACAACATTATATACTATATATATATATATATATAATATATATATATACATAAATTTAAGTGTTTTTGTGTATGTGTAAGTATGTAAGTATGTATGTATATACGTACACGTATACATACACTCACACACATATGTATAAAGTCCATTTCGACAGCTGACGACCACAAAGTTGTTTGTCCTGCTCGTGTTACCATTTTTGTGTCGACTAAAGGGTTGCTCAGTTCTATGAGAACACGTCTTTTAATAGCACTAACATTTTTCTAACTTGTTCTGATTATCATTTCTTTTCAGATAAATGATGACAGATATCTCGCTAACTCAGCAAATGGAGGGAGACGCTGTAATCGTTGCCTTAAAGGTAGAGATTTAGAGATTTAGAGATTGCTTGTTTCTTGAAAGTTGCACGGTAGTTTGTTGTCAAAGTTCGCAAAGAGCTGGAAGCTACTGACTGTGATTCTACAGCAATAGCCAAACGTAAAATGCCTGCTAAGGGTCCTAATACCAATTTTGTACGAAAGATGCAGAAAATTATCGGAAGAATTGTGCTTGAGGACTTTCGGTACAAGTCATATGTGATGCAGAGCGGCCAATTCATACATACAAAGACAGAAGATACCCGTCTGATCCGCGCAAAGTGCTTGCTGAGCAAGTTGAATTATCAAAAGCTCGGAATGCTTTGGTTTTTCTCTGATGAGAAAACAATTGATCAGAGCCAAAAGGTCAACTGAAAGAATGACAGATGGTTATGTAGGGGCCCTAAAGACGTCCCAACGGTTATGCACACAAGGTTTCCGGCAGCTGTGATGGTTCTCGGAGTTGGGGTCAACGAGAGAGATGTCATGCCTCCTCACTTCTTTCCTCAAAGGACATGCTAGAGAGGGTTTTTTTGTCCATGAATAAGGAGCGTGAGAAAAGGAAGACTCTGCACCATCTCATAAGTCCATGACACCCAAGAATAGATGAGTTACAATGTCCATGATCATGCCACCCCAAACATATGCCCTCATAGCGCATCACATATAAATCTGTTGTACTATACTATGTATGGGGCGTAGACGAAAGGGAAGTCAATCAACGCCACCATAACACTATGGAATCTCTGAAGTCCGCCATAACTAGTACAATGTCTAAAGTAGATAAAAACCATCTGGTTCAGGCATGACAACATTTCAGACCTTGTATTGAGACTGTTATCGGTGCTAATGACGGATTCATTGAGTAGATCCGTGAAGAAGAGTTAAGATTATTCATGCCAACCTTTTCTTAAATAAATCTCTTCTTTTATGACTTATGCGTCTTTTACTAAATTCATGCAAATATTTTCAAATAACTGTATATACCAAAGTTTTACACCGTATCTGTTGACAATTTTGCAATTAGTTATCTGTGATTCGGTGCAGTTCCTCTCATCGTTGAGTTGTTTACTATTATTATTCAGCGCATTTAAAATGGGTGGGAGGCAGATTTGGTCAATTTAGTTGTAGGGATTTAGTTCTTTGCAATCTAAAATGGTCAGAAAACTTCGATATGCGATAAACATAGCATGTAATTAAATTGTAGTGCATATAGAAATAGATGTGTGTTTTGGTAGTTTGGGGAGAAAATAATAATTATTGATGGTGGTTATTGTGACATGTTTTATCTTTACCCGCTTCCTTTGTCAGCTAGCTTTATTATCTCGACTTTCTCACACCATTCGGACGTGATTAGTCAATTTCTCTCTAATACTTTTTTGATAACGGTCTCTAATTTCCTCTTCGCGCCTCCCGTTCTTGTTTTTTTAGTCTAACCCAGGCATGGGCAATCTTTTTCAAGAAGCGGGCCGCATGAGATATGGCTTCTCATCAGGCGGACCGCAAGCGCTAATTTATATTCGTGCCTACATTAAAAATATAGGGTGGTAACTCAGCCTGTTTTGATTTGTTTCTTAAGAATTCGTACACGTTGTTTTCCTCGAGATAAAGTACGACTGAAAAGTTTGGGTAAAAAAATCAGAAAGATTTCACTTAGGTGACATAGGCAAGCCATTCAGAAAGCTTCGCGGGCCGCAGGTTGCCCACGACTGGTCTAACCGCTGTGTTGTCTCACTTGCATCTTTCCAGTGACTTGTTCAAACCGTCGTTTAACCTGAGCTCACTATTATGCAATATCACCTTTATGCATGAAATTGCATTTCCTAGTGAATGGCTGATAAGGTAGTTAGATGCTTTTGTTCATTCCTCCCACTCTGAAGCAATGCAGACCCCAGCTAACTTTTCATACTTCCCACCACAATCAATCTTTTAATACTCCTGCTTGCATAGCCACCGGCTTGACATCTACATGGTTTTATAACCAATGAAATCTCCATCAAATCACTCACTGCCACCGAGACAAAAAAAGAGAACACATTGAACAATGTAGTCACTGAAACCGCGTTGTCACGGCTGGAATGTCTATGTCATAAGTCTGCTTATTCAAGCTGACTCAACCACAGTTTCGCCATAAATAGAATAAACATCACCAACCCAGTAACACCTCCACGAGTTTAACACCCAAAAATCTATACACCCAGGGCCGTGCAGATGTTTGGCGATGCCCGGAGTCAACTCCTTGGTTGTATGATCCTAAAACTGAAGTATGGTGCTTTTTTTATCTGGGCAGAAAACCTGGCACATATTTGGATGTGCACTTGAGAAATCTAAGTGGGCGCTGCGTTTAGTAGTTGTATTGAGAACCTTCCGTGACACTTTGGTTAGATGCCCTCCCCACTTGTCTCGATATGGATGCCAGGGACCATCGCACCCTCTGCCTCTCTCCATCTCTCTCTCCCCCCTATCTCTGTGCAAGCTACTGTGTACACCTTACCCTTTCTACCATCATTGGTATGGTGTGGTCCTGTAACCCCTGATGGAGTCGTTGGGGCGCCGTAGTGACACACGGGGCATTTTAAACACGGCAGAGCCCACCCTTCTCCAGGTCTGAACACAGCAAATTTCTTCCAAAGAACGATAGAAGGTGACAGAGAGGAAGCGAGGAAGAATCGACCTCAGTACAAGACTGGTACTTTTTTTATCGACCTCGAAAGGATGAAAGGCAAAGTTGACCTCGGTGGGATTTGAACTCAGAGCGCAGAGAGTCGGAACGAATACCAGAAAACATTCTATCTGACGTTCTAACAACGCTGACAAGTCGCCGCCTCCCACCCTCATTAACATCATCAAACATTCCATTATCGACATTATCATCATCACCACCAATACTCGACGAAGGCTAGGACCGAGCCCGCCACCAAAAGAGGGGTGGTACTAGATGGCACCACTTCATTTTGAAGAGTGCGCCCCCAGATTTAGAAAATAGATTTTATGAAAAACGTCCTGAAATAGGTTCCTGTATTTGGAGTGACTACCCAGAATATTCTGAAGATTCTCCAGCATCAAATCAGTCGATGAGCCGGCATTGGACGAAATAAACTAAATCAACCATTACCTCATCACAAGAGAGCTTCGGTGTAGTAGCTCGAGTCGCTAGAAATAGCTGTCAAATGTCCCTCAAAACACACACTACCGCCAATAAAATAAAAGCACACATTGGATATTGCGGTCCTGGATTTCCTGTACACTAACCATTAGTATCAGTAGAGGGTCAGACGCCATGCTTTCCAGCATAGTTACGTCCCTTTACGATCTGAGTTCAAATCCCGCCGAGGTTGACTTTGCCTTTCATCCTTACGGGGTCGATAAAATAAAGTACCAGTAATACACTGGGTATTTTGCTGGCCTTGTGCCTAAAGTAAAAACAATTATTTCGCCCCCTCACAGGTTCGTTAACATAGTCTCTGTTTAACAAAACTAGAATTAACACTATCAGTTTCACCACCACCTCCCCCATCACCACCATCACCACCACCATCACCATCACCACCACCACAACCACCACCATCACCACCACCACCAATACCCCCCCTTCACACCAATACCCCCACTACCACCACCACCATCATCACCACCACCACCACCAATACCCCCCACACACCAATACCACCATCACCACCACCACAACCACCACCATCACCACCACCACCACCACCACCACCAATACCCGCCCCCCACATTAATACCACCACCACCACCACCACCACCACCATGAACGTGTCAGTCAGTCACATGAGAAAACTTGTCTTAACAGACATTAACCTTTCTTTACCCTGTCATAACATACACATAGTTTGATGGAATCAGACATATTGTTTGCAGTTGTAAATATGGTTGATTCGGCGGAAGAAAGAGTTAAGTACATTATAAGTACATACATACTTATATACACCCGTATGTATACACACTGTAATACATACAAAAACATAATTATATAATGAAAAACCCAAGATGGAGGCATGTTATAAAACTGCTGATGACCAAGACAAAAGATTTAATGGTCAAGTCCGTATTGTCATCGGCAGCTCTGTGATTATTGTTTCTACTTTTTGGCACAAGGCCAGCAATTATTCCAGTGTATTACTGGTACTTTATTTTATCGACCCCGTAAGGATGAAAGACAAAGTTGACCTCGGCGGGATTTGAACTTAGTTCGTAAAGGGATCTAACTCTAAGCTGGAAAGCATGGCGTCCGACCACAGTTTAATAGAAAAGGAAAAGAAGAAAATTTAGATTGAGAAGAATGGAAAGTAAAATACGAAAATATAAAGAAAAAGGAGAGAAAGAAAAAAGACCATAAAAAGGAGGGAATGGCAAGGACTCTAGTATCACAGAAGAATGGGGGGTAGTTGGGCTCTGGGCCTAGCGGTGGTAAAGGGGCTGAGCCCTGCGGACAATACTCCCAAAAGGCAAGACAAAATCGCAAAAGCATTCTAACTGGCAAGTTTCAGCGAACTGGAATGACTCTTCTAGCATGTCTCCCTCACCATCCTCCGAGGAAACGCCTTCTCTATTCTCTCCGTCGGGGCCATGGGGCGGCTAGCGTGTGGAACCCCATTTGCTCATAATACAGAGAGATGGGAAGAGCGTGAGAGACGGAGGCGATGACTGTGGGAGTTGGGTTCTTTTGTGTTCAGACCTGGTGTATATATATATGAATCGAAGCAAAGTTAGCAGTGTTGGTAGAGGTGAAATAACACGACAAAATAAGTGGTTTCGTTTAAATATAAAATTTACTTCACTTCAGTGAATAAAGGAACAAAGAATAAGATTACTACAAATAATAGAAGTTGACGATGTTTTTATTGTATTTTGTTATGCTGAAATAGAGAGTGGCAAGAGATCCTTCGTTAGTCGTAGCAGCAAGGTCGTAGTCCTCGCCCAGTGACAAGGGAAGGTGACATTTTCTTTTGGTGATAGAAAATTCTCTCTATCCCCTCAGGACAGCCTATTTATATTGACCTCCCGCTATCTTCTCCTTCTTTGGTGTCGTTAAACCTAGCATCCGGATTCTTCATGTGTTTTTCTACAAGTGGGGTCAATGGTCGACTTTTATTGGCCAAGAGGAACATATGTATGTAAGAGAACGAATATTTGGTAGTATCTACATTTTTTCACTAACTTTCTTGTTATTAAGCTGGTGTTTGGAACGTAACTTAATGAAGCTTCTTATTTCTAAGTCTACGTGTGATAAAGAAACCCTATAATTTATGTTGATTACAAACTCAATCCACTCAGTTAATTATTTCTTGTAGTATCATTCTTATATCCGTACCTCCTGTTGAAGTTGTAGGCTCGCCGTAGTGACATGCGGCATGTTTTTACCATTTTAAAGCTAGAGGAACCCTTGTCTGAGCACAACTGATTTCTTCAAGAGAGAGAGAGAGAGAGAGAGAGAGAGAGAGATATGTGAAAGAATTATAGAAGAAGCGACCCCCAGTACTGGACTCGTACTTTACGTTATCAACCTCGAAAGTATGAAAGGCAACGATGACCTCGGTGGGATTTGAACTCAGAGACTAGAGAGCCGGAACGAATACCCCCAAACTATTCTTTCTGGCTAAATAGTTTAA
>OZ024745.1:117756345-117771345 GCA_964016885.1 Eledone cirrhosa
TACCCTGAATATAGTTCTCGGAGAAATTTAACGTGACACGATGTGAGGCAAAGCCACCCCTTTAAATTGGTTTAAGACCAACAATTTTGGGTGATGGGAAAGTCGACTAAATCGACCACAGTGCATTACTTATACTTTATTTTATTGATCCTGTAAGGATGAAAGGCAAAGCTAAACTCGGTGGGATTTGAACTGAGAACGTAAAGGGCCGTAACTTTAAATTTTAGGCACAATTAATTTTTTCCAGCATTTGAGTAGACTGAAGCATCGTCGAGAATTAAGCCATACTCACTAGTATTTGTCAAGATGAAATATTGTTTTTCAGTATTGGCTCAAAGCCACACTTATAAATACAAAGGTGGAGGGCGGGGAAGTAAACTCCCTATTTAAAATTATTAATAACTTTATTAATTATTGGTCGATTTTCATAAAGCATGTTTTATAATGGTTGAAGAGGAGGGCAAACTTTCCAATTACCGGTCCTTCTCCGACAGGTTTAGGGTCGTGCCCTTGGCAGTGGAGACATCTGGTGTCCTTGGCTCTAGGACTACCTCCCTATTCACCACCATAGGTGCTGAGCTACCCAGCCGCAGGTGTGAGCCTCGCGTGATGGAATGGCTTTTCCAGCGCATCTCCCTTACCATCCTCCGGGGTAACGCCTTCTCCATTCTGTCCGCCGGGGCTGTGGGGAGGCCAGCACGTGGGACCCCATTTGCACACCATACAGAGCGGTGGGAAGGGCGAGAGAGATGGAGGCGATGACAGTGGGAGTTCGGCTCTTCCACGTTCGGACCATATCCTTGTGGTTGTGTTTATTATCTATATAGAAAATTATTTATTTCCCTTCTTGTTATATGGTTAAATGGTTGAAGTATAGTACAGTGTTAAAATTCTACATAGGTACTAATGTAGTTCACCAGTGTTTGTGCTCGTCTGGGTGTATCCTCAACTGACTTCATCAAGAACTCAGGTGGTTTGTTGGTCAGTATATGACCAATGTGTTTCTCCAATTTAGTCAAAAGTTTTGATTTTGAACTATAAACTTCTTCCTTCGTTCATCTTGGAAAATATCACATGGCGTTAAGTCAGAACTTCTTGTTGGCTTTTCATGGGGACCTTGACGACCCATCGAACACCCTGGGGACCTTGGCAACCCATCGAACATCCTGCTAATTTGACATCCAGCCACTCACAGAGAATGCACGTAAAATGATGAGAGGCCCATCTTGCATGGATACGAGGTCATTAATGTTGCCCCAACTGGTCACAGTAGGCCAATAGTTATAAGTAATTTTCAATAGTGCGCGTGTGTGTGTGTGTGTGTGTGCGTTTAATTTTAGTGGAGAAGGATATAGGAGGAGTGTCAGAAAAGTAAGAGGACTTAGTGTGCTGTGTGAGCTATGAGTGAGGTCAGGATTAACAAGCTGTGTCACCAGGTGACGTAATATCCGGGGAGTATATAAACAGAGAGAGAGAGGTAGAGGCAAACTTAACCACTCAGTCATGCTTTTCCCACTATAATAGGAGTTTCTGATTCAGGCAAAGGGACAGCAATTTTGGGGAAGGGCAAAGTCGATTAAATCGTCCCCAGTGCGTTACTGGTACTTTATTTTATCAATAAAAGGCAAAGCTGACCTCGGCGGGAGTTGAAATCATAACCTAAAGGGCCATAACTCTATGCTGAAAAGCATGGTGCCTGGTGCTCTACCGATACTGCCAATCTACCCCTAATAATGTATATATGAATGGACCCGTAACTCTTGCTGGAGTCATTAGGGTGCCGTCTTGGATTCTTTAAACCTGGCGGAGCTAAGTTTAAAGAGCCCAGGCTGGAACACAGCCGGTTATTTCCAACGGAGGGAGAGGGAGGAGAGGGAGGGGGAGAGGGAGGGAAAGAGTGATAGAAAGTGTGAAGAAGAAGAAGAAGAAGAAGAAGAAGAAGAAGAAACGACCCTAGTACTAGACTGTCACTTTTTTTTTAAAATGAAAAGCAAAGTTAACGTCGGTGGGGTTTTAATTCAGTGCAGAAAGCCAAAACGAATACCTCAAAGTATTCCATCCAACGCTTTAATGACACAATTAATTCTCTGCCCAAACTAATACATATTTTAAAATTTAAATTGGTTAAAAATACAAAAAGAAAGCAGTATTGGAAAGGACTATAAATGCCATAAATGAGAAGAAAATGAGGGGAAGAACAAATACTATTATACAAAGGAAGACAGAAAGGGGAAAGGGGAGAGGGTGACAGACTCTACACCTAGGTCATAGTGGTGTTTTGGCTGTGCCCCGCGGGCGGAAAAAATGGTGGCAAACGCATTTCCGCGGACAATGGCCAGCGACATCCGATGCAACAGACACCCCACCTCGCGGGTCTCCTTCCTCTGATGGGCTGCTATCGATCCGATTTTACGGAGGTCGGCTGTCCGGGGTCCGAGGATGCCAAAGGTCTCGACGACGAACGGTGCAAAGAGGAAGCGGCGGGACAAGCCCCGGTATTTGCTTATCTTCATGTCCTATGCATTGCGGGCCATGGTACCGGAGTTTGTGGTCGAGGAGTCTAAGTTGGAGGCGGATAACGTGTCATTGCATATCACGGCTTTGATGAGGGATTTACCTCCTTCGAAAATGAAGAGGATAATTCCGTCGGGGCGCTTGCCGTCTCCACGGCCGAGGTCGGCTGCATTTATTTTTGTGAAAAAGCTCAAATGAATGTATGTCATAATGCTTTGCATCAATGCTATATTTAGTTTCACCAACAGAGGTGTGTTGCATTAGCATTGTTTTTTCATATTTTATCGCTAAAACGACTCAATGTTCATCATCCAAACTGATGGAGGATCTATCATAACTGAATAAAGTTGATGCTATTGTATTGTTTGCTTGCAGTGTTGAGCTCAACACTTTTCACTGGAACAAAATCAGAGTGTGCACCATTGCAATATACGCTATCGGGATCCATCTATCACATCTGGTGAACTATACTCTTTATTCTCTACATGGCAGCCTGTTTCATGTCACTTCTAATAACACATGCACTTAGACCAGGCATGAAGGACCTTTTTCGAGAAGCGGGCCGCATGAGATATGGCTCATCATCAGGCGGGTCGCAAGCGCTAATTTACATTCGTGCCCACATTAAAAAAGGACGGTAACTCAGGTTGTTTTGATTTGTTTCTTCAGAATTCGTACACTTGTTTTCCTCGATCGTAAAAATGATAGAACGACTGAAAAGTTGGGGTAAAAAACTCAGAAAGATTTCACTTAGGTGAGCCAATCAGAAAGTTTCGCGGGCCGCAGGTTGCCCATAACTGTTATCGAGTATCAGAAAAAACAAAAAACAAACAACATAGCAATTTAGTATACTATGAACGACAGAATTCTTCATTTACAAAGAGAGGGTCTTAGACAGAAGAGGAAATGTTTCTTTGAGTTTGGAAAACTCAGAAAAAGTAAGAAATATTGCAATAACTGCAGCAACATTCAGACAGGTTTTATTACAATATGGTACCAGCTTGGCTGACTAATACTTTCTGACAAAGAGAAATAATTCAGGTCACATGATAATAATGAAATTTTTTATTTGTAATTTAAATGCACATTACAAATTCTCTGGGAAAAATACTGTCGATTAAATCGACCCAGTACTTGACTGGTATTTATGTTATCGATCCCCGGAAAAGATGAAAGATAAAGTAGACCACGGCGGTATTGAATTCAGAACGTAGATAAATATCACAAAATATTTTGCCCATCATTCTAAAACCATTCTGCTAATCCTTTAAAAAGAGTGAAATATTGAAAATACTATAAAAATAATTATAGAGATTGATGTATAAAAACGGTTTGTTTGTCTGCGGAGAGTTACTTGAAGAGATACTGAACTGAATATGAAAGTGTGAGATCAGCAACTTGGATATCGTTATCTAGATTGTAGTTGAGACCTTACGTAATCAAGATAATATTTTAGCAGAAATGTTGGTTGAGGTGTGTTGGTCGTGTGTCGTCGTGTGTTGGTTGTGAGGTGTGTTGGTCGTGTCGTCGTGTGTTGGTTGAGTTAGTCGTGTCGTCGTGTGTTGGTTGTGAGGTGTGTTGGTCGTGTGTCGTCGTGTGTTGGTTGAGGAGTTGGTCGTGTCGTCGTGTGTTGGTTGTGAGGTGTGTTGGTTGTGTGTCGTCGTGTGTTGGTTGAGGTGTTGGTCGTGTCGTCGTGTGTTGGTTGTGAGGTGTGTTGGTTGTGTGTCGTCGTGTGTTGGTTGAGTTGGTCGTGTCGTCGTGTGTTGGTTGAGGTGTTGGTCGTGTCGTCGTGTGTTGGTTGTGAGGTGTGTTGGTTGTGTGTCGTCGTGTGTTGGTTGAGGTGTTGGTCGTGTCGTCGTGTGTTGGTTGAGGTGTTGGTCGTGTCGTCGTGTGTTGGTTGTGAGGTGTGTTGGTCGTGTGTCGTCGTGTGTTGGTTGAGGTGTTGGTCGTGTTGTCGTGTGTTGGTTGTGAGGTGTGTTGGTTGTGTGTTGTCGTGTGTTGGTTGAGGTGTTGGTCGTGTCGTCGTGTGTTGGTTGAGGTGTTGGTCGTGTCGTCGTGTGTTGGTTGTGAGGTGTGTTGGTCGTGTGTCGTCGTGTGTTGGTTGAGGTGTTGGTTGTGAGGTGTGTTGGTTGTGTGTCGTCGTGTATTGGTTGAGGTGTTGGTCGTGTTGTCGTGTGTTGGTTGTGAGGTGTGTTGGTCGTGTGTCGTCGTGTGTTGGTTGAGGTGTTGGTCGTGTTGTCGTGTGTTGGTTGTGAGGTGTGTTGGTTGTGTGTCGTCGTGTATTGGTTGAGGTGTTGGTCGTGTTGTCGTGTGTTGGTTGTGAGGTGTGTTGGTCGTGTGTCGTCGTGTGTTGGTTGAGGTGTTGGTCGTGTTGTCGTGTGTTGGTTGTGAGGTGTGTTGGTTGTGTGTTGTCGTGTATTGGTTGAGGTGTTGGTCGTGTCGTCGTGTGTTGGTTGTGAGGTGTGTTGGTCGTGTGTCGTCGTGTGTTGGTTGAGGTGTTGGTCGTGTCGTCGTGTGTTGGTTGTGAGGTGTGTTGGTCGTGTGTCGTCGTGTGTTGGTTGAGGTGTTGGTCGTGTTGTCGTGTGTTGGTTGTGAGGTGTGTTGGTCGTGTGTCGACGTGTGTTGGTTGAGGTGTTGGTCGTGTTGTCGTGTGTTGGTTGTGAGGTGTGTTGGTCGTGTTGTCGTGTGTTGGTTGTGAGGTGTGTTGGTCGTGTGTCGTCGTGTGTTGGTTGAGGTGTTGGTCGTGTTGTCGTGTGTTGGTTGTGAGGTGTGTTGGTCGTGTGTCGTCGTGTGTTGGTTGTGAGGTGTGTTGGTCGTGTGTTGTCGTGTGTTGGTTGAGGTGTTGGTCGTGTTGTCGTGTGTTGGTTGTGAGGTGTGTTGGTCGTGTGTCGTCGTGTGTTGGTTGAGGTGTTGGTCGTGTTGTCGTGTGTTGGTTGTGAGGTGTGTTGGTCGTGTTGTCGTGTGTTGGTTGTGAGGTGTGTTGGTCGTGTGTCGTCTTGTATTGGTTGAGTTGGTCGTGTCGTCGTGTGTTGGTTGTGAGGTGTGTTGGTCGTGTGTTGGTTGAGGTGTTGGTCGTGTTGTCGTGTGTTGGTTGTGAGGTGTGTTGGTCGTGTGTCGTCGTGTGTTGGTTGTGAGGTGTGTTGGTCGTGTGTCGTCGTGTGTTGGTTGAGGTGTTGGTGGTGTTGTCGTGTGTTGGTTGTGAGGTGTGTTGTCGTGTGTCGTCGTGTGTTGGTTGAGGTGTTGGTCGTGTTGTCGTGTGTTGGTTGTGAGGTGTGTTGGTCGTGTTGTCGTGTGTTGGTTGTGAGGTGTGTTGGTCGTGTGTCGTCTTGTATTGGTTGAGTTGGTCGTGTCGTCGTGTGTTGGTTGAAGTGTTGGTCGTGTCGTCGTGTGTTGGTTGTGAGGTGTGTTGGTCGTGTTGTCGTGTGTTGGTTGTGAGGTGTGTTGGTCGTGTGTCGTCGTGTGTTGATCTATGATTGCAGCGAGGAAAGCGATAAGGACCCAAAAATGTTGAGATAAACAAGGAAACAAAACTGTTAATTTAGATGTTTTTATACCATGGAATGCAACGGAACGATATGGCTAACAGTAATACAACAGGAATAGGTAAGAGTTTGAAATAACAAAGAATAGTTATAAACATGAAAGAGTATTTTGCTGTAATGCCATCCGAGCAAGCTTGGCTCCGTAATAAGCCTTCCTTCTTGCACTCGCTGTACAAGCAGGCATGACAAATCACAGTGGAGACAGTCAAGGTGTCCTAAGTTAAGACATGGGAGGAATTTAGGCCTAAGCTGGAATCCGACTTTAGATCAGCAAATAAAAAATTCTGACAAACAGTCCACCGACTTCGTAATAAGAAGTCCCTTTCTACGCCTGCTATCAAGAATTCGTGTGGCGTTCTTCTCTCTGAAGAGAAGTGCATCTTCGCGAGGTGGATTTAATATATTTGCTGATCTACTAAATCCGACCACAACAACACCTTCTGATGTACATGCGGTGTGCCTTGAATAGATTTTTACTCGATGATATCGACCCCAGTACTTATATTTTGAAGTTTGATACTTATTGTTGAATTTGTAAGTCGGTGGACATAAAAACAGACACGGTATAATTTGAGAGAAATTTGGCTACTATTTCTAACAAGTCGAGGCTCCCGTTTGTGGCACAAACTCTCTTGGTTTTGACTGATCTCAAATGCGTGTGGTCCAACACAGTACGCAGGAGGAATTCTTATGGCAAAGAACCAGAAGGATTGACTGCAGTTTGAGAAGCAGAAAGATTTGAGAGACTTGCTTCGTACTTCATGTACTTCTTGTGATAATTGCTGTGTTGAGTAAACACTTCCAACAAAAAGGTGACTTAAACCAAGTGTTGTAAGCTTCACTTTTAAGTAACAAGGTCACTAAATATATATATTTTAAAATAAATATTTTTAGAATAAATAATAGTTGCAAACAATCGGGTAAAGTGTCCCTGGTTAGAGGTGTCTACGGGGAACCGAACCATGCATTTCACGGAAGCCGAGCGAGTGCGTTAACCATTACTCTAAAGAGCCGGTGGTCACCAAAACCGTATTTTTTAGAATGTTTTAAGCTTAGCTAAAATGTAAAGAAAGTTGTTAACTTAAATAAAACTGGGCAAATTTGAAATTTGAAATCTCTGCGTCCTAACACAGAGGCTCAGCGCCTATGGTGGTGAGTTGGGAGGTAGCCCTAGGGCCAAGGATACCAGAAGTATCCACTGCCAAGGGTACGACCCCAAACCTGTCGGAGAGGGACCAGTACTTGGAGAGTTTGCCCTTCTCAGCCCGAAGTGTAGCAGAACCTGGGTTTATCGCAGACTGCACCAGGTTGCGGCTGGAGAAAGTGTCGCTGGAAGTGGCATGCCAGACGAGGGGTTTGCCACTGCGGAACGGGAAGATGGTCATGCCGTCTGGCTTTTTGTCGTCCCCTCGGTCCAGCCCCACCACTCGAGCTGGGAGGGGAAACCTGCAGTATCCAAGCCATGATTTATGACCTCGTTGAGGGCAGCATGGCGTAAGGCGGCCGGATCTGTAACGACAGGAAAGCAGATGGAGGCCGAAAGGGTCCACGGTGGAACTGCAGCGACATTTGTGTGGCTCGCAGATCCGGAGGCCAAGCCTCAGGGAAACGCCGATGCGCAGGCTATCGTTGTCCAGCTGCGTGATAGTGGAGAAGGAGGGCAAGGCATGGAGCCAGGCACCACTGTGTCTGATGACCCTGTGATAAACAGGTGCAACTCAGCGTGGCTGTCAACAACAGCTCCGTATGATTGCCTTCGAGTCAAAAACAATTTCTTTCTCTGCTTTTTATCCTTATAGCCTCATGGAATGTGTTTACCATTATTCCTTTATTACATAACTATTATGCAATATGAACCTGATGATGTCACCAGGATCCTACGTAACCTGGCCACTGAAATGTACATAATGTTTGTAAAAATAAAAATAAAAATTTGAAGGAATTTCACCTGGCCGGCTCTCTCTCTCTCTCTCTCTCTCTCTCTCTCTCTCTCTCTCTCTCTCTCTCTCTCTCTCTCTGTATATATATATATATATATATATATATATATATATATATATATATATATATATATATATACACACACGTATATTTATCTAATTCTATCTATATTCTATCTATGTATCTTTCTCTTTCTTTCTCACCCCCTCTCTCTCTCTGACAACACACACATATATATATAATGTATGGGTACATGTGCATGTTACTGAGGCTGTAAGTGTATATTTGTTAACCGAAATATGTGTAAAGAACTCCATAAAATCCCTGCTATAAACTCCGTGGCTTGAGTTTACCAAAACTGCTATTTCCAGATAAGAATTAACATAGGCACAATTTTAGAGGGGGGAGGGTGGTGGTGCCTTTATGACGTTCGTTTTCTTTTTTAGAATTTCGGTGTGAATGTCCTCTTTACAGGTTATAATGCCCAGCTTCTATCAATATATTCAACAAACCCTTCAGAATTTTCTCATCTTTTAATTTCTCATTTTCTCATTTTTTAATTTAATTTGAATTTTCCTTTGTTGTGTTTATAAGCACGTTTAAAATTATATTTTCATTTAAATACATTAAAGCAATCATTTTAAAACCTTATATCAACAGTTCCTCGTTTACTCTCTGAATTATGGTTTCTTAAGCATATTTGATTGATATGAATGTGATATGGAGGTTCAAATACTGAATTCCAATAATTTAGCTTGCCACTGCAATATTATAAGGAAGGAGGATACATACATATATACATACACACATGATGGCTGCTCCCTCGTTATCGAGTATGGCCATTGTATTATATACCATTATTAATAATTATTAAGGTGGTGGTTTAGCAGTATCGGTAGAGGGTCGGACGCCATGATTTGCAGCACAGAGTTACGCCCCTTTCTGATCTGAGTCAAATCCTGCCGAGGTTGACTTTGCCTTTCATCCTTACGGGGTCGATAAAATAAAGTACCAGTAATGTACTGGGATAATTGCTGGCCTTGTGCCAAATGTAGAAACAATTATTAATAATTATTAATTAATTCTATCGTGCAATGGCTGTGCGTGAAGATTTTTTAAAAAGTGACATACATACATACATACATACATACATACATACATACATACGTACGCAGATACATACATACGTACGTACGTACATATATGATGGCTGAAAACTCTGCGAAGAGTATTGCAATCGCATGTCAGATTCAGATGTGTGATGCTCGGATATGGCTTTTCAAGCCTGCTAGAGACTTGCACTCCTTCGCACACTGACGACAACTATGGATCTCCCTGGCCTCATGTCTTGCATCAGGTTGCCTGTGAACCTTCACAATACCGTGGAGATCATAGTTCACTGGTTCTGTTTGAACATGATTGCGTCTGTAGCTCCTGAGACCAGATTTGCTCAAGCAAATTTTTCCACACTCAGGGCACTTCAATTCAATGGAAACACCGATCCTTTCGAGAGATACACCAGGGCATTGCTTACGAAAACCCCCGTTTGATCTTCTCACGCTCTATGCGTCTGTCCTGAAAATTATAGGCCCCATCACGCCAAGTTTCTCTTTCAAGAGCTTCTATCTTCCAGTTTTTGTAAAATCAAGTAAAGTTCTTACATTCCAGCATCCAATATTCAGAGATTTAAACCTCTTTGCAGTTGCAGGATGACGATCGGGCCCACACTGCGGTGCCATGGGACACCTGCCGGACCAGATTCCTTCACAATAAGTTCCAGAGCCCTTACTGCCATTGACTTGAAGTTCATCATTTGTCATCATAGAGTTTAGTGCACTTTTAGGCTACGGCCAGCCACACAAACCTGTAACATATCCTGAACAAGCAATGCCTGTGCTTTGAAGGTTTTTTAAGTGGGGAAAGGCCTTGCACTCGACCATTCCCACTCTCTGAGCATCGAAAACCTTTGCTGGGTCTTGTATTTCATCCCGCAGGGTGTCAAAACATCATCCTCCTCACCAAGAAAGTGTTGTGGGGTTGCCGGTTTAGTCGTCGATGACCCAACCATGAGACAGGTTGTACTGTATTACATGTTACCAGTAACATACATACATACATGCATACGTACATACATACATACATACATGAAGGCTGCAAACTCTGCTAAGAGTATTGCAATCGCTTGTCAGATGACAGAAAATGGTACACTTTTAGGCTACGGCCACCACACAAACATGTAACATATCCTGAACAAGCAATGCCTGTACTTTGAAGGTTTCTTAATTGGGGAAAGGACTTGCACTCGACCAATCCCGCTCTCCTAGCATCGAAAACACTACCCGAAAAGGAGGAGAACTGGTCAACATCATCGGATGCTTCCGAAGCCGCAGGTTTTTCTTTTCAGAGTTTCCCTCTCCTAGAAAGGTGTTGTGACACCAACTGGGAGCCTTTCACTCCCAGGTGGGAAAAAGAGTATTATTTGGATGGCTGTTGACTCTGCTGAGTTCCTCCGCCCTTTGCCCGGTCTTGTTTTTCATCCTGCAGGGTGTCCAAATATCACCCTCCTCACCAAGCATGCTTGGTGGGGTTGTCGGTTTAGTCGCCGACAACCCGACTAAGAGACAGATTACAATGGGTTACATGTTACCATTAGCACTCGAGAGCGACCTGACATACATACATACATACATACATACATACATTCATAATACATACATGTGTACATACAGACATACATACAGACATATGTACATACATACATACATACACACATACATACACACATACATACGTATATATGGCAAATAAACGAAAAGCAAAAGTGATATTTTTATAAATAGTCTGTGAAATATTTCTACATAACAGTAAACCATCAATTATCCGAACGAGTACTTTGTTCGGATATCTGATCTGAAACAAAGGAAGCAATATAGAATATAATTATTTTATTTTAATGGCATGTTTACAAAATCTTTTAGTTTTAAAATGTTAAACACCCTGTTCAATCTTGGATAATATGCGGCGAATTGGCAGTCGTTAGAACGTCGGATATAATGCTTTGCAGTATTCATTCCGACTTTCTACTCTCTGAGTTCAAATCCTGCTGAGATCAACTTTGCCTTTCATCCATTGAAGGTCGATAAAAACAGTACCAGTCAAATACTGACGCTCAATTCTGTCTCTATATCTCTTTCTCACTTCCTCTCTCTAACTCTTTATCCTTATCTGGAAGAAATCTGCTATATTCAGACTTGGAGAGGATAGGGCCCCACCAGGTTTTTAAAAAATGCCCTAGAAACGCCGTATGTCAATATAGCGACCCTACGACTCCCTCAAACGTTACGAGATCATACATTTAATCTTGGATGCCTTTCAAATTAGTCCACAGGAATTTTAAAGAAATCCAAAACATTTTTTATTCAAATATTGTCCACCCAACGCAGCTGAAATGAACTGCAGGAAGATATGGAGCGACTGTTTTATGATCTGTTTGCTGTTCGAGTCCCTGAATGGATTGTCAACCTTATTATTGACATATGTGGGGAAGAGAGTGGAGAGTTAGAAAATGAGCTGATAACTCTTCAAAATGATATTGAGTTGAAGCCTAAATTCCGGAAGTGTATTTTTGCATATTTCTTTCTTGTTGGTGTATGAGTGCCTGTGATATGAACTTCCGACCTCTTCAAAGAATCTCTCTCCTCGATTCTTTCACTCTATTACATTTAAAGTCTAGGTAAGTGGATATCTTAATTCTTTAAAAAAAAAAAAAAAAAAAAAAAAAGAATTCCAGCTAATTTTGTCTAATTCTGTTTTGTCATCAGAAATATTATAAACATTTTAATTAATGTTAATAATTCCATTTATCAAAATCTAAGGAATACTATTTAAACTTTTCAACACACACTTGTGTAGGTGTGTGCACACACGTATTATATATATATATATATATATATATATATATATATATATATATATATATATATATATATATATATATATGTGCACACATACACACGTATGTAGAAAAGTCTCTTTTTGGGCGGTGGATTAGGAGGTGCCATGAATTTATAATTTATAATACTACTAGCTGGCCCCGTGCCGTCAAAGATGACGGCTAAATGTAGTATTTTATATATAAAAAGGGTACAAAACCAAGTTTTTAGTTTAATAATTATTTTATTACAATTTTTTTTGTGAAAAATCTATCCGCAACTAACATGTCTTGGCTGCTTGTTTCCTTCAAAAGAATTTTAAAGTTTTCCTTCCTTGTACAACTTAAGGCCACATAAAACTGGCCGTGACTAAATAGGGGAGCCGGCAAGTATATACCAACCTTTTCGAAGCTTTGTCCTTGCGATTTGTTTATGGTCATGGCAAAAGCTGATATCACAGGGAACTGCCGTCTGCTCATATTGAAGGGTAGATATGTTTCACTCGGACGCAGCTGGTATGAAAGCTTCATTTCTTTTTTTACTGCCAGTAATAATTTTTGCATGAATATAAAATTCATTAGAAGATAAAACCAAAAATCGAGTACCATTCAGCAATCCATTAGCAGGATCCAAATTTCTCAGCAAAATCACAATGGAATTTTTCTTCAGTGTTAGATTGTATGGGGGCATGGCTGACGGCATCAGAGAATTCCAAACCTTTTCCAGATAATTCATGATGTTCTCGTCACTTTCATCAACCAACACATCAACACTTTGATATATCTGTAAGTCTCCACCTAGAAGTCATAATATCTTGGTATTCAGTTCGATTGAATCTTTGGTTTTTGGTGTTAAAATAATTTTTATCGAAATTTCATCAATATCGCCGATACTTCAGGTATTTCTATTAGATCTTCATCTAAACCCACATCATTAGTGACTGTTCCATTTCCTATGCGTTGAATTCTTCTTATCCATTTATTCGCATAGTCTCAGTTAATGTAAAACTTGTCACATCTGTCCACAGAAGAGAATATTTTATAGAAGATTCAATTATAGCAGCATTTGACTCTTTTGGAATAACCGGCACAGTTTGCCTAAAGCCCCCCCCCCCCTCGAAGGAGAACTTTACCGCCGTAGATCTTTAGCAGTAGATGAATGAATGCACCTCAATGCATTTCCTGAAAGCATTGATGCCTCATAAATTATTATTAGGTCAACTAATTTTAATTTTTCAGAGCGCTGTGATGGAATCTTCATTAGTGATGTAGAATTTTCCAAGATAGGGACTGGCAGCTTAAAGCCACTGTGTACAGTTCTTCCTTGGTGTAATAGATCACCCACAATGTCTGCAAATGAGAGAACATGCTTTCCTTCTAGACTCAAATGTGATATCGAGGTATTGTAGAGGTACGTTTTTCCGGTACCACCAGGACCATCTAAGAAGAAACATCTGCTGGGTCGGTGTTCTTCATCAATAGCTGTGACAATTGGATCAAACGCACGACACTAATTGTCTGTCAAAGAGGTAATTTGTGCTTCCATCCAAGGTCGTCCTGGATTTGTTCTACATTCTGGGCATTCACCAAAGGCATATCAACAATCGGAATATGCAAATCTCGGCATGTGAAACCTTGCAAGGACATTGTTGTTTCAATTTCTCGTAAAGCTAGTGTACTGGGATTTTTCAAGTGTGATGTCTAAGGAAACTTCAGTCAAACTTTCTTCAAACTTGTTGAACAGTACGTCAGGATTGACTGTATTATTGAAATTGCAAATAAGTGCAAACAACTGCCGGAGCTGCTTTGGCATATTTGTTGAAGAAGCCTCTTCTAAGCATCTTCTCCATTCATTATCATTTTGAACTAATCGCCGGTGTTCTGCTGCTTTTCTATAGCTGCCACATATGATCTCATCCACGGTTTTCACTTCTTCGAAACTTCGAGCTCCTTTAACGCGCAGCAACAAAAGTCTCATGTAAAATCTTTCCTGATACTTGGAGTTGACAGAATACATTCGACTTATGATTTTGTCAGCTCCACGTTGTCTGCGAGTCCACTGCAATTCTTATTGTAGACATAATGATAAGGGATGTCTACATATAGATATTGTCTTGCATTTTCATCATTTTGGTTGAGCAAAAACCATGCTGTTAGAGGAGTGTTGTATTGCACAGCTCTTTCTAGCGCTTGTCTTTCTACCCCCTCTTCAAAATATACTCTTCATGCAGGAGGTGAACAGGAAGGCGAATAATGGCGTAATAATTATCTTTTTAAGTGTGTCTGTTTATATATATGTATGTGTAAATGCGCGGGTCTCTCTAATTCTATTGTCTATGAATCTTTCTAAATAAACATACACAAACACATATACACTCAAATATTATATATAAATATATTTTACACAAACAGACATATACACACACACACACACAAATATTCACATAATCATAACAACCAATGTGTGTAGCCAATTCGCTATACACATAGATACACAGACGCCGTTTTCTGGAGTTTGATTATAGCCCCTTACTTCGTTAGGTTGTCATCACCCCTCCTTCGTCAGTTATCTTTTGTGACGGACAAAAACACAAGAACCTTATATATTAGTAGAAAGCGGTGGATTAGCAGGATCGGTAGAGTGTCGGACGTCATGCTTTGTAGCATAGAGTTATGGCCCTTTATGATGTCAGTTAAAATCTCGTCGAGGTTAACTTTGCCTTTCATCCTTACAGGGTCGATAAAATAAAGTACCAGTCACGCCCTGGGTCGATTTAATCGACTTTCCTCTCCCCACCAAACAATTGCTGGCCTTGTGCCTATATAAGAAACCATTATATATTAGTATATTATAGTATTGTATATATATGTTATAATAGTATATTAAATATCAAATGATACATATATATAAAATTAAGTATGTGTGTGTGTGTGTGTCTGTGTGTCTGTGTATTACCTATAGGGGCCAACATCTTACGACCGATTTTCATGAAACTTTACAGGCTCATAGATTAGTCAACGGGGAGTGTTTTCTATATATCAGCGTATCGTTTATTTTTATTCCGGGGTCAT
>OZ024745.1:117776345-117801345 GCA_964016885.1 Eledone cirrhosa
AATTAGTATCCCCAGTTCTGCTGTATATTAATTATTCAGACACGACCAACTAACACGGTTAATTAACTACACCGGCTAAATATACTAAACTTCTATACCAGTTTAATTAATTAATGTAAATCAATATTACTAATTAAGGAAACTAACTAAACTGACATGATCACACACGCACACACAGACATTCAAACGCAGACACACACACATATACACACAGGCACACATACGCACACACATACATACATAGATAAATACACACATACAGACACACACATACATACATACAGATAAGCACACACATACAGACATACACACACACATACATATATACACAGAGACACACACGCATACACAAACACAGTCACACACACATACATAGATACACACACGCAGACACAACCCCCCCACACATACAGAACTACCACTGCGAACTGACGAGCAACTTCCTCAGTGAAACGTATGTCGTATTCGATATATGAAATGTGTATTTAACCAAAATGTATCCCTCTACCAACTTTGGATATTATTTAATGAAATTCCCTACACTACATGGCTCCAAGACCTCAACCTGCTTTGCAGATTCTTCGCTCCAGCACCCCGTGGAAGTTTGACAAATTAACTTGTGAGCGTTCTGTATATCTTCGTGTCTTACACAGCAATTACATAACCCACCTGGAATAGATATACGTGAACTGGATAATTCTTTGAAGAACATTCACACCCTTTCCAACCGGACTTATTAGAAGCTCCTACTACAATAAGCAGAGGACGCAGTCAAGCGTTTAAGCTGCAAGGCACTGGTTTTCGACGGGAAAATTACAGGATCAGCCGACATTTTTAGCCTTAACTCTAGAAGAGGCATGAGCAACCTTTTTCGAGAAGCGGGGCGCATGAGATATGGCTCATTATCAGGCGGGCTGCAAGCGCTAATTTACATTCGTGCCCACATTAAAAAATGATAGAAAGATAAATTACGACTGAAAAGTTAGGGTAAAAAAATCAGAAAGATTTCACTTAGGTGACTTAGGCGAGCCATTCAGATAGCTTCGTGGGCCGCAGGTTTCCCATGATTGGTGTATAATCTCGACTCATAACTCCTTGTGAAGTCGTAGGGGGTGCCGTAGTGACACACGGAGGTTCTTGGGCATTTTTTAAACCTGACAAAATCCATTTCCTCACCAGATCTGAACCAGGCGATTTCTTTCAGAGGAAGAACGGATGCCATTATTGGACTAATATTTTTTTATAGAGCTGAAATGGAAGAAAGGCAAAGTTGACCTCGGTAGGATTTGAACTCGGAGAACCAGAATAGATATTCGACGTTCAAACAACACAGTTAATTATATATAACGTTATTTAGAGTGTGTTACGTAATTTCCATTATACAATGTTGTATATACGTGAATGTGCATCTGTGGATGTCGTCCACTAATCTTTTTTCTATTTTTGTTCTGCTCTTTCTCTATCAAACCACGTTTGTTCTTATTTCTTTTCGATATATTTACACTCTTTTCCACCATTTTCTCTCCAACACATTCTCTACTTTCTCTCATCCTCTTTCTTATGTTCTCTTCCATTCTGCATGAATCCATCTTTTGATTTCATCTTCTACATTATCTCCTCTTCCGCACCCTATCCCTCTTAACACAACCCACCACGGCCTGACATTTAGAATAAAACAGATTAGAGATTCGAAATCATTAACAAAGAAATACAATAATCTAAAGTAAACATGGATTTGTAACAAATAACAAAGAAAATGGCGATATCAAATGGTTGGATTTGATATGGGAAATCTATAATGGTTGATATAACGTTTGTATCGGAAGGTCTTATTGACATATGGCTTTGTGGTATCAAGCAATGAATGGAACAACATTACATACACATACACATGCACACACAAACACACATGGGCGCACATAAATGTACATATATATTTACACTCACACATATATACAAATGCATAAACACTTTATATATATATATATATATATATATATATATATATATATATATATATATATATACAAATGCATAAACACATTATATATATATATATACTAGCAGTGTATCCCGGCATTGAGAAACGTTTATTTGTGAGTGCCTGTTAAAAACTCAGGAAACTTGTTTTATTTGGAGAAAATTAAGAAGTTGAAAGTACAGTTTAGCTGTCTACGTGCATTGTTCATAGAAATATTGTTGAGCCCCTTGGAGTAAATGTGAAAGAGAAAGTCACAGGTTAAGTTGGCAGAAGGTTCCAGTGTCATAGCAGTAAGGCGTAGGCTACTTACCTCAAAAGTTCATTCGCACTCTCTCCACTAAGTTACTCTTTCTCTCTATCTCTCTCGGTGCAATCCCTTGCGAATTTCTCGCGTAGGCCTGGTGTAGATTTGCACCCGATCCATCTGCTCGATGCACATGTCCACTTTGTACGGCTTTTGGAGGAAGGAGTGACCAACAGTACGTTGTTTGGTATTATTACGAAAAGGTGTAGCAGAGAATCCCGCGTGAACTAACAGCTCGGGAGGAAGCTGCTTTCCTCGAAGATTCATTCGCCATTGTTCTTGTCAACGCTCCGTTTACTTGGTTTTTGTTGGTCGACAGTTATATGAATGGCGCCAAAGGGTTAATGTTTATTGGCAAGAAGTTTTTTGAATAATAAAAGACGGGTTAAAGCGACCTACAATGTATTTGTGTGTGTGTGTGTGTATATATATATATACACACACAGATACATATATATATATACAATGATATTAAATAGATGGAAACTATATTTATAAAACCATATTTATTTTATTATATATATTTCAAGGGTACCAAAAGACTTTGGTACGCTTTCTTCAGATAAAATACAAAGTTTGTTTTATAAATAGAGACATACCCAGGAAAATCATACCTTATCAGTTGGATATTCTCTGGATAGTGGGAATGTATTAGGGATTTTTCAAACTTATGGGTGAATATGCAAATGAATATGTAAATAATTGAAAAACAACCGTTTATTTAAACGACAATGGAGAGCGAGAAGAGAGAAGAGAAGAAGGACAGAATAGTGTGTGTGTGTGTGTGTGAGAGAGAGAGAGAGAAGAAGGGAAAAAGCGAAGATGAATAAAAAAACTCATATAACGTTAATTTGAGGGAAATATATTCGGACAAATATCTATGTATATATGTAAATATATATCTTAATAATATGTGTATTTATATTAAAAGGATATTTTACGATTATTAGTTGTTTAAAATTTGTTTATAATATAATATTTTTCATTCGTTTATAAGTAAATAAATAAATATATAAATAGATGGGTATATCATGTTATAGATAGTTGTTCTAATGAGTTATGAGGGATATTGGTTTCGTATTTTATGTAAATAAATATGTATTTAAAATTGAGAATAATTTAAAATTAAATTAAATTAAATTAAATTAAATTAAATTAACTGAGTTAAGTAAGAATATTTATATTTATATGATTGAAAAGGGAAGATAAGGAAAAAACTCCGGTTTTATTTATTTATTTGTTAGTGTGAGACTATTTAGTCAAAATAAGTATGGATGTTTAAGATACATTTAGCCAGAATCAGTTAGTGGTTATTAATCTATTGAAAAAATATTGAAAAAATATTAAAAAAAATTGAAAAAAATATTGAAAAGAATATTGAAAAAAAAAATCTCGAGAAAAATTTAGAAAAAACTTTTGAGAAAATTAAAAAAAAATCTTTTTAAAAAAATAATTTTTTAAGAGATAACTAATTATTAAAGAAATAAAAAATTAAAAAATTATTAAAATTAAAATTTAAAAAATTAGAATTATATACGTATATATTATATGAACATTTTTAAGAAGTGGAAGTACAACAAATGTTAGAGATATTATGATTTAGAGATATCAATATAGTAAAACCAAGTAGATGGGATTGTTATGGAGATTAATAGGAATATTATAAGTATAATTATAAGTTATATATAGTTCTGAATGTTGAATTCTGGCGATGTCTACAAGAATTAAATAAATTCGTTCTTAGATTAATTGAGTTTTTACAGTTAAGTATATAAAAAATTTCCTCAATACACAATTTGCAGAATCTAGATAGAGCTGTGTTTCGGTACGCGGGTGCTTTTGAAACTGTTTCCCAAGCTAATGAATAGTCTATATTCTTGCATTTTAAGTTCCATATCAGGTTTGAAAGAGAAGTTGAAGATTTTTTATCAAATCTTCGGAAAGAAAAATTGTGGTTATTCCAGCGAATTTTAAATTCTGTAGAAGTTGCACCGACAGTGTTAAATATATTATCACTAGTTTTAACTGTGCATTTATAGACCACGTTTTTATCTAAACACTTATTTTGTAAAGGACAATTTGATTTAATTCTACAGTTACATTTTGCGGCGCTGTTGTTGCTCGGGACGGTACTATTAGGTTGGATATTGCTAGAATTATTACTGCTATTTTGGTTAAGGTTTAAATTTAAGTTTCTATTATTCATTCTATTTATATTTTGTGCTATGTTCATAGTAGTAGAGTAGGATAGTTTTATTGTATGTCTGTAAAAGATTGAGTGGTATCTGTGGGCTTTAGGAAAACATTTGTCTAGTGCTTTAAAGAATAGTTTTGCTAAAGGTGTTTTAACGCTTAATGCGAATGGGGGTGAATACCAAATAATATTTCTAGTTCTAGTTCTGTTAGTTTTAGAGTTTAAGTTAAATTTTTTATTATTATTACAATTAATAGTAGGGTGATTTGCCTTATTGTTGTCGATGTATTTAATCTTATTTATATACCCTGCTCTATTAAAAGCTCCATTATAATATTCAGCCTTATCATCAAAAATGTTTTTATTAGCGGAGATGCGTGAAATCCGTTGTTGGACACAATTGACAATAGTGTTCTTGATAGATCTAGGATGATTAGAGTTAAAACTTACATAGTTTAGATTCTCATTAATTTTATGGAATGGATAGTAGAGCCCTGTGCTAAGGTTTAATGTTACGTCTAAAAAGTTAACGATTTTATAGTTATTCTCTATTTCTAATTTAAGGTTGTAGTTATTGATGAATTGTATTATGGATTTTCTTTTCCTATTAATTTCACAATTACTATGATTTTCAATTAAAAGCAGAATATCATCACAATATAAACCACCGGTCATCTCTGGTATTTTTCTATGCAGTGTATTATTAACAAATAAACCCACAAGATCCGTTATTTGCGCCAAGTCAGATGATCCCATGGTGATATCAAAATTATTTTTTCTATCGGCCCTTGTCCAGAGATGATTGTTGAATTCAATTAAAGTTTTCCGTGCAGTTAAATACACACACACACACACACACACACACACACACACACACACACACACACACACACACACACACACACACACACACACACACACACACATGTATGTATGTATGTGTGTGTGTGTGTATGTATGTATATATATATATATATATATGTGTGTGTGTGTGTATATGCATATGTGTGTGTGTATATGCATATATGTTTGTGTATATTTATATGTATATGTGTATATATAATAATAATAATATTATTTATAGTTATATATACACTATATACAACTATAAACAGGAAAGGACAGTAATTCATTACTACCTTATTACCAGTAAGAATTGACAGAGAATCAAATGTTTGTGCGTGACAGCATTAATCCATCGCCCGTTTTAACATTTTCAACTGTTGCTTGGGTGTTTACAGCGTTTACTCTATTGTTAATATTCGGACAAGACTTCCTACCCTTCTCTCACCAGTTTTAGAGGTCCTGATTAAACAGCAAAAATACGTATTTCTTTAAGTCTTTTTACATTCTGATTTTAAATTCTGCCCGGGTCGGCATTGATTTTTTTCTCTCCTGGGCTTGATAAAGTAATCATCGATTAAAAACTGGGTCGATTTAATCGATTATACATACTAATGTAAGTTTTAGAACTTTTTAGATAGGGTGCGGAGTTTATTGCAGGTAGTCTTTCTAACTGAATTAATTTATTTCAACACGGTAAAGCTCACCAATGCCACCGTATCGCCACTGCACGTAGTGGTGAATTATAATAACTTCGAATATCTACGTACACTCTGGTCGAATGGGTTGTTAAGGAAGATTGTCTTGACTACAGACAAGGAAATGTCAGTGACATTTGTCTAGTATAGTCAGTGCCTGATTTACCATTGTGCTTAGGTGTGCTTAAGCACGGGGCCCCATTGGCCAGAGGGATCATCTTCCTGCTAACAACATTTTTTACGATGAATGGGGCTTCACAACTAGCACAGGGCCTCATTTGTCTTAAATCCGGCACTCAGTATAATGTTCATTGTGAAAGATTGTAGCCATGCTGTTGATTCCAGACATACCACTGTTAAAACCTATATCGTTACTTAGTTTAGTCGTACAGAGAACGATATTTCATTTAAAATTTACGATTTTTCATAAACAGCAAACATATCCCATTGTAAAGTAACAACAACATCCGCATTTGAAGAAACTACCTTATCTAACTTCTTTATACTTCCAGTTAAGTCTTACAGGTATTTATATAATATAGACGGGTGTCGTAAGTTTGATGTAGGAAAGCGAAGACGGAAAAACTTCAAAGAACTCAATATAGCTATAGCGATGACCTAGACACCGACAAATCCCGTTTGTTTCCAATATTGTGAAATATATAAACGGTGCTGTATTAGCAGATTTGTAGAGCGTCGGATAAAATACCATTGCGGTATTTGTTCTGGCTCTTTACATTTTAAGTTTGAATCTCGCCGAGATCATGTTTCCCTTTCATCAATATGCAAACCTGCCAACCTCTAAAAACACAAAAGGGGAGAACCATTAAAAAAAAGTGCCCTAAAACGGGGAGAAATGAGACAGAATAGGGAGATTTTACATAATGAAAGCTATACCCATTTCACAAGAGAAGACATCTCTTACTCACCCCAAAGTGGGTGGGAGATCTCCCCGTCGGACGGGGAGAGTTGGCAGGTATGTGTACGGGTCGATAAAATAAAGTAGCTGGCAAGTATTTGGGTTGGTTTAACTTTGTTTTCCCCCAAATTTTCAGACCATGTGCCTAAATTTGAAATGAATGTCGTGAAATATCTTAATGCGGTGTAAAGGTAAGATCGGTAGAGTAGCGAACAAAACGTATTGTGGCATTTATCAAGTTTTTTAAATTGTGAATTTAAATCACGACAATGTTGACTCATATACTGGTCGGAGTTTTGTGTTTGTGCCAGAAATCTTTATTGTGAAAGATATATAAACTATTTACTATAATTACAATTTAAAAAAAATATATAAATTTATCGTAAAATGTGATGCAAAAATTTTAAACTAAAAGTTTTTAATCATATTATTTTGCAATATATTTTGAACCTCACCATAAATTGATTATACACCCTGGGGCTATATATATTTTATGTATATCTAATACTTAACATTATCCTGGAGGTGTATTATTTTTTGCCTCAATTCTTCCTTCCTTCTCTTTGAAGTTTATCGATAGTAAAAAGCTGATAACAATATTCAAATGTTATGCATAGTATATGTATGATGTATGAGGTCAAACACCTTTAGCTTCATACAATTCTATATAGATCACACATTGTTCTATTCCTTTGTATTCAACGATTTTGTTTCTTGTCAGATATCCACTTATTCTATCAACAAGGACTTCTGTTGTGTGTTTTCAACGGAAATCTGAAAAGCTAATAAACGCGTAACAAGATAAAAAACATTGATAGCTCTCTACTTCTAATGTAAATTTTTAGATTAAAATAAATTGCGTCACTAAACATGCTGGGAACCACTATTAACAACAATTTTCGCGAAGGTCTTATTTACTTAACATTAATGAAATACACAAAGCATTGGCATTACAAGAGCTGGTATTATCCAGTGCAGTAAAGTATAATGTCACTCAACTCCCTGTGTCTCCTCTCGTAGCAGACCATACAGAACCATTTAGTAATGTTTTCTCTACTAATGTTACTTTTTTCCAGTCTGTGGTGCTCGAGATGTTTGGTGAAGCTGGGCCGCTGACAGCGAACTTGTTATCGCTGGCGGCTCACCTTACTGAGGTATCTGTTAATACCCGTGAGGGTGCCTGGTTATTACAGCATCTTAGCCTCGCCATCCAGCCTCACTGAGGTGTCAGGTGATGCCCGTGAGGGTGCAAGGTTGTTTCAGCGCTTTACCCTCACCATCACCCATGGCAATGCTTGTCTCAAAATTTTCCGTTGACCCTTGTGATGTGATGTGCGGGCGATTGTCCACTTGGTGGTGAATCGATGGTTCTTTTTGTTTATTTTTCTTTTTCTCTCGTTTTGATCATATATTTTTGTACGTTATTTTTGTAAGGTTCCTAGCAATAATTAATTTTATTTATTATATGTATATATATATTTGTATGTGTATATTTGTGTTTATATTTTCATTCTGTAAGAATTATAAAAACTTTGTAATGTTATACAACTGTGAATAATAAAAACGTTACATTAAAAATCGAAACCTCGGCATGGCACTAAATGCAGTAATTTATACAGCCACATTAAATTTACACCTTCAGATTACACTATCATACACCCAGCTCCAATGTATATAGCTTAATGATTTAAATGAAACGTCGGTATGATAATATAATTCGATGTAAAAAGATTTAACAACTACAATTATATTGCTTTTAACGTTGAACTTTATAGTTACATCAGATAAATGGATGCGGTGTGTAGTTTATATATGACTTTTTATATGAAATCCCGGACAATATGGATGTAGAGACTTTAAGTTAACAGTTAAAATAACACCAATAACATATTGTTCCAATCATTACTATTGTATCCTTAATTAAATTAAACAATCAATACTAAAAACATAAAAATTAAATAGCTGCATGAAATAATATATATTATATTCCTTTGTTAAATTTCGAATACCTGATGATGTCACCGGATTCATACTGAACTCGGTCACTGAAATGATCATAGTATAATAAACCTTTTAAGGAATTACACCAGTCCAGCCTCCTGTTATTTTATAATAATTAACTCCGTACTCGCACCACCAACACACAAACGAAGACGGGTGAGTTGCATTACGTCGAGTGCTCTCCCTAATATTACATCGAGGTTGACCATACGGAATGACCAGTTCTATCCAGTGGTGAACCAACAAACACACACATATATATATATATATATATATATTGAATATATTCCTTTTTTCATCAGAGGCAGTGTGAGAATGTCGAGAACTGCTAGATACCTTATCAAGTAGTTATGGCTAACACACACTGCATAGAACTATCTTATGACTTGGGCAACCCCGCTGAAGACATGTAATAGCCTGGTTACGTAAATATCTGCTGAGATTGCATCATTGTCTGAGCATTGTGGATGTAATATCTGCATTTGTAAAGTTATATTGCACAGAAACGATATCGTCCAGGAGTTGAGATATTTCCTTTTATTTCTACTAAAACACAGCCACCGCATCTACTGTTAACTAAACGTGTGAGCCCTGAGCAGTTCATTGCAGCTGCATTACTGTAATTTGGCAGATTCAGTGAGTGAGCTAGACGTTGACCAGAGAACGTTGACTTAGTACCAGCGATCTTCGTTACTTTTATTATATATATATATATATATATATATATATATTGTATATTTAATAATATACTATATAAACAAACAGCATATTATTAAATATACAATACGTACATTCATATATACCTCGCTATTTCAGAGCTCCAACACAAATATCTACATGTTAAAACATATCTGAGGAGTTTCCGATTCCAGAGTCAAGTTCAATCATTAATAGATCGTTCCTCGAGCTGATCGACAGTGAAACATATGTAATATGTAATTAAATATGTATATGATGCAACACTAATTCTTTGTTCCCTTATATATTAATACTAATGATACTCTGCTCCCCAGTGGGAGCATCTCTGAACCAATATCAGTTGAAAAGGGAATGAAGCAGGACATTCCGGCTCCAACTCTGTTTTCCTTATATTTTACGTTAGTGTTTCTCATGGTATTCAGGAAAAATTATTTTCATGGAGTTTACATCAGGTATCGCACTTCAGTATGGTTGTTCAGCATCAGGCGCTTTGGTGAAAGCACAGAGGTATTAACATCTATAATCCGAGAGTTTTTGTATGCAGATGACTGCGATCTTTTTGCACACTCTCAAAGTGACATGCATCACATTATGAACTCTTTTTCTGAAGCTTGCAGCGCTTTGGGCCTCACAGTAAGCTTGGAAAAGACTGTTGTGATGTACCAGCCAGCATCTGGAAAATGATACACTACATCAGGTGTGTACGTGTACGCAAAGAGGGTAAAAGTTGCTGACAAGTTTGTTTACCTTGGTAGTACGCTGAACAACTCGTGCACACTGGATGATGAAATATCCTTAAGAATCAAGAAAGCCAGTGATGCATTTGGACGGCTGCATAAATGTTTATGGTCCAGACGAGGTATCACCATTGAAACTAGAATATCTGACTTGTGTCGTCTCCTATTTGCTTTATGCTTGTGAAACGTGGATCACAGAAAGCACTTCAAGGAACTGGAGAGGTTTCACCAACAATCTCTTCGTAAGACATTTGGGGTGCGATGGAAAATGTTCGTCAGTGATTTGGAAGTTCTCGAAAGGAGCAGGTGCATGGCTATAGAGAGCATGATCTTTCGGCATCGGTTGAGGTGGTGCGGTCACGTGGTCCGGATGTCTGATGATCGTTTTTCAAAGCAACTTCTCTACGGTGAACTGTGCGAAGGAAGGCAACCACCACACAAACCAAAAAAATGCGGTACCGGGACTGTGTCAGGGGTACCTTGGGTTGCGCTGGAATTTCATCTGACGAATGAGAGAAAATGGCAGAGGAGCGTATGAAGTGGAGATATTTGATCAAGTCAGGTAGTGAACACTTTGAAACTCGTCGGAGAGAATACCTAACACTGAAAAGGAAGGCAAGGAAAAGAGACTGTTCTGAACTGCCTGCTGTTGAACATCATCTGGTTTGCCAGCCCTGTGGTCGAGTCTGCCTGAGTAAAGCTGGTTTGATTAGACACGAACAAAGTCATATCAGTAGACTTCATGTAGATTATGACCTGAAAAGGTGTAAGGAATGTGGCAAGGAGTGTGCTAGCATGGGAGGTCTTAAAAAGCACACGAGAACACAGCCAGAACAAAGCAATGGAAGATCCCGGAGGAGCCTACAGTTGTCATGTGTGTACCAGAGGGTTAAGTCTTTCTTCCTGCCAAAAGTTGTTTACTTCCTTCAGGGCCCAAGTAAGGGACCTTGTAACTTAACTAACATAGGACCTCATTTGTCCTAATTCCGGCACTGTCTCGACGTGTGTAAATGTAGATACCACAGAGTAAACCTCGTGACTAGTTTACATATTCTTACATATCCGTTAATGTCATTTTTGACCTTATGAACTCTATGCTTTGCAGCATAGAGTTACGGCGCTTGATGGTCTGAGTTCAAACCCACCAAGGTTAACTTTGCCTGTCATCCTTACGGAGTCGATAAAATAAAGTACCAGTAATGCACTGGGGTAGTTACTGGCTTTGTGCCAAAAGTAGAAACATAAGCGAATGTCTTAGTAACTGATTTTAAGTTATAATGTGGATGCAGTATTTACAGATTTCTCATTAGTTTGTCATTCTGTTTAAATCTTATATCTAATGTTATATTAACATCTGTCAGTTTGTTGGCCAGTTGATGGAGAAATCTGTTGTCTAGCTGATGTTAACATAATGGACATTTTTTTTATTTTATGTTCACAGAACATTATGTTTGGTCATTGTGCTTACAGAGATTATAAATTCTTCTTAGAATTCTAACCATACATTAACAAAGTGACAAATTTTCTTTTTAGAATCAAGACATTTCCAGGTGTTTGTGAATATGTGAGAGCATGATTGCATATGTGTATGGGTATTTTGTAGGTACTTGTGAATGCGTGAATGTACGGTACTCATGTATTGGGTATATATATATGTCTACATATAGACTGGAATGTTTATATATATATATATATATATATATATATATTGGAAAATGTGTGAGATCCTTAGTACAGTTAGGTATATTTTAAAAAAAGTAAAAGAATGACTTCACTTGTAGTGTTAAATAATTTGATTTCATTTTATAATATTATAATATTATGAGTTGGTAGATATAGTAAGTTCTTTGTTAACTTCGGTGGGAAGAATTTTAAAGATTCCTGGTTAACATTTCTTGGAGAACTTTCTCGCATTCATCTGTCTGTGGCGATTGTCAAACTGAGATCAGGTTGTGTTGAGATGTGTGACTATATATAAGAGATATTTGGATGTGTCTGAGATGTGGGGTGTGGTGTTAATGAGTGTTGATGATGATGAAGATTTGGAGGAATTAAAGCACACACACACACACACACACACACACACACACACACACACACACACACACACACACACACACACACACACACACACACATATGCACTCAGAAAATGGTGAGGTTGCAAGATAAGGGTGTTTGAGAGGGTGGTTGTAAACATCTCCTCCTGCTAGTTTTATTTCATTAGCTGATCTTTTTTTCCACATCATCCATTATCTTTTTCAGATATCCTTTGAATACTCTTGCCACAATATCAGGACGGTCCTTTGGCTGTTGTCCTGGCAAAAGTGTATCCTTAATATTAATCCATTCAGGATTGCATGTAACCGTTATAAACAAATCTGGCTTTCCAAACTTTCTGACAATAGCCATTGCATCCTGATAGCGAATGTTCATATATCTCGGGCCGCCGATGAACGACGATGGAAAAATGATGCGTCGACCAATTTGCTTGTAATTGGCATCATCGGCTGTTATCGCTTCCTGTATATTATTATACAATTCAGTTCTGATATGTTGCTGATGTGTAGCTATATAATTTAGCCTTTGATTTTCGATCTTTGCGAATGCCATACAACAGTATTCCTGGAACAATCTGCTGGCTTGAAATAGCGCATTTCTCTGTTGATTCCTCTCGTTCAAATGGAACGCGTAAAAGTCGCGAAATGAAGTATTGTGTCTATTGCCGCCTCCCTGTCGATGCTGATTCTCATGATCATCTAAATGAACAGACATGTTCCATCCATTTTCACCTTTTGGGAATAAAAGAACATAATGCATTGGATCGTATGCCCTATTTGACTCATTGATAGTTTTGAGACCACCATCTCTGCGATTGAGGACGATATCTCTCGATCCAGGCTTATCATCTATCAACACAGCAACTTCACGAAATCCTTCAGGGGCATTATATCGCCGTTCGTGTTGATTCCTTGGCACTGCGTCAGCCTTAATCACCAATGTTTGCTGCTGAACATTTTGCAGTTCAGCCACCAACATTAAATCCATAACATAAGGATTACACTGTCTAAGCCATGATTGCAAATCACGGATCAAATCACTTAACCTTTGCCGTTCAAGTTCAGTTAGATTTTCCGGCAACTTCATCCAACCGATCCTGATATCCTCCTCCGATTCAATATAATCTGGATCGTTAACGTAAATTTGAGCGAATCAAGGCCTCTCTCCTGGGGTAACTTCTAAATTACCGATACAATGATACAAACGGCCTTGAATGACTACATTCGGTTGCCATGCTCCACTCTCAAACATCTCACTAACTCTCTGCGATGCAAAAGCTAATATTTGCGCAGTAATCTACCTCGGTCTCCTTGATCACCCCACATACTTAGTATTTTAAACTCCGCTGACTCCTCATCATCCGGCATTCGCAAGGGTTCTAGTTAAACTGCTCCTTTATGACAGCACATTGTGGTCCACGTCTTTTCGTGCCTCCAAAGCAATGCTCCACAATGTGGACACTCTGTTCGTCCACCAATCTGAAAATGACATGGTTGCCATGATCCATTTTTAATATCATTCGTTCGCCTTCTAGCCTCTTTACTGGAATGAGGAGCACTTTGGCGACACATTCTCTGAACTTCTGTATTGCGCTGGCGCTGTTCAGCCAGCTCCTCTTCATCCATCGCAGCACGCCCTTGCTGCTGAATTCTGGCCATCTACTGATGATGCTCAGCCAGTTCGTCTTCAACCATCGAAGCACGCCGTCGCTGCTTGGCTCCAGTGTTTCGTTGGCGTTGTTCAGCCAGCTCCTCTTCATTCATGGCGGCACGTCTTCGCCTCTGAAGTTCGGCGTTCCGATGGCGCTGTTCGGCCCGCTTTTCTTCATTGCTGGCTGCACGCTGTAGTTCACTGTTTGAAAAAGTCGAATTGCTTTTATTATCAGTATTCATTTCGAGCAATTGTCAAAAGATGACACAATAATAAATATAAAAGATGTCCGTAAATGTAAAGAAAGGTTTATATTTACTCCTTTCACAACTCTGTGTATGTTAGACTGACAGACAGGCACACAGACAGATAAACTGCGTGGCGATTGTGGAACGCCACACACTTACACGCACGGAAACGCGCACACGCACGCAAACTTGCACACACTCACACATGTTGATAGTTTTTACTTTCTGTGGAACGCTGCACGCACACACACATAAACATACGCGCAAGTACATACACACGCACACATGTTAATAGTTATTGAACACAGCGTTCACACTCTCCCCTCTCATTTCCTCATTGGTATTATGCATATTAATTTCAGTTTGGCGTCGTTGAGGTGGGCGGAGTCACTTGAAACCTATGAACCAATGAAAATCGAGAATTATGACACACGGAATAATGACGTTCTTGAAATTAATAAATAGATAGATACATAGATACACACACACACATATATATACATATATATATATGTATCTATGTATCTATGTATGTATGTATGTATGTATGTATGTATGTATGTATGTAACTCTCTCTCTCTCTCTTTCTCTCTCTCTCTCTCTCTCTCTCTCTCTCTCTCTCTCTCTCTCTCTCTCTCTCTATATATATATATATATATATATATATATATATTTCGTTAATGCTGTACTAAAATTTATATATATATATATATATACACACACTACCAATATATATGCACAATCAATATATATATATATATATATACACTCTACCAATATATATACACAACCAATATATATATATATATATATATATATATATATATATATATATATATATATATATATATATAAGTGTGTATCTAGAGATAGAGATAGAGACAGTTATACAAAGAGGAAAGAAATATTCAGACACATATATTTGTTCAATTGAAACTAATATTCGATCAGTGCTATCAGAATGAAGATGAACAAATATATAAAGTATAAGGAAGCTAAGCGACAGGTAAGTAGTCCCCATTTTATCTTCTACATTACCGTATTTCCCGGCGCCGAAGACGCTTCGTCCTCGAGGACGCACCCTGATTTTAACAAAGAAAATAAAAAAACAAATAAATAAATAAAATAAAATAACCTTCGGCCTCTAGGACGCATGGAAGATTTTTTAGACTTATTTTAGGAAAAAAGTAGCGTCTTCGACGCCGGGAAATACGGTATGTTGAGTCAGTGGTTAAAAATACTTAATTCTGCAATGGTCTAGTCTACCAAGTTGTAAATATAAGATACAATATACATATTCACGAGGAACGGTAACGAATTGGCCGATTGGCAGAATCGTTAGAATGCTTTGCAGTATCATTCCGGCTCTCTGCTATCGGAGTTCAAATCCTGTCGAGGTCAACTTTGCCTTTCATCCTTTCGAGGTCGATAAAAAAGTACCAGGTTTGAACACAGCTGATTTCTTCCAGAGAAGGAAAAAAGAGATATGGAAGAAGACTCGACCTCAGTACTTCACTGGTACTTTTTTTCATCGACCTCGAAAAAATGAAAAGCAAAGTTGACATTGGCAGGATTTGAACTCGGAGCGCCATGAGCCGGAACGAACACCCCCACAGCATTCTAGTCGATGTTCTAACAAGAGTGTCGATTCACCGCCTGATTAACATAATATTATACCACAAAACTGACAATAGCATACAAATCTACACTATGATTGAACCGTCAATTTCTATAGTTTTGTATCCTCAAGTACATGCAATTCCTTGCAAATGATAAATATATTTATGTGATATAAGCTGTCAGAGCATCATGACTTTGACATAAAATAGATTGCTGCACACAATAAACAGTCATTACACGTAGTTCATAATCACCTCCAGAAGGAAGATTTAATCGCAAGGTGAACAGACTATGACAAGATGACTGAAATCACACAGGAGATGTTACACGCAGCGGTGGAAACTAATGAACCAGTCATCAATTTTCCTAGTTTGTCGTTGACCACAACAATAGAGTTCTTCCTACTCTGTAATAGGGTTTCTAATTTAAGCACAAGGCCAGCAATTTGTGGGAGGGGAAACTCGATTATATCGATGCCAGTACTTGACTGCTACTGCATTTTATCGACCCTTGAATGATGAAAGGCAAAGTTGATCTCGGTGGTTTCGAACAAAGAAATTAAAGAGCCGGAACAAATGCTGCTAAGTATATGCTCGATGCTCTAACGACTCTGCTAGTCTACCATTCTACTTTGTAGACCATCTGCTCTCTTAATGATTTATACACACTCTGTAACATAAGACATACAAGAAGTGTCAATATTTTTCAGCATTAATTTTTATATAAATTAGTTATATCAAAATGTATTTATAACAATATATACTGCAATTCTCTCGCAATCTCCTCTACTTTTAATATATGTATATATGTTGTCTCCTCGTAATTTTGACCGGCCATCTTTCTCGTAGCAAGATTGTAGAAAAAAAACAAACTTTCGTTGTTCCTTGTGCAATCGTTCATCATTTGAACCGTTTTACATATTTTGAAGGTTCCAGATATCGTGGCAATTTGTAGCTTATGAATTAAGGAGCTGCCTTGTTTTCCACAAATCCAAATTCAGTCATATTTTGGTCCAGGTGAGTTGGTATAATCCTATAGCTCCAATAATAATAGTTATAAAATTGAACGTGTATTATGGTTACTAGATCTGCAAACTCCTCATCAATGTTCCTTCTTTTATATTTTTTGACAATGAGTGGGTAGGTTATTTCTACAACAGAGCATGTTTTAATGTGTACCAGGCGGGTTGTATTTTAATTTGGCGACGGTATTTATTTTTAGGTTCCACCAATATTACTTTTAGCCATCAGTCTCAACATATTCTTCCATATTGTTATTTTCATCTTCTATAAGGCATTCCAGATAGTTCTGGCTACCACATCATACTTCATGAGGATGTAGTCACGAGAAGGCATTCTTTGACAGTTGGCCAAATGTGGCTTACATCTTCGGTCTTTGTTCTGCACAGCCTACATTTGTTGTCAACTAACGACGTTCCTCTTTTATGCAGTCGGTACTTGGTAAGGATTTCTTGTTCCTGAATTCCATAGAGGTATTCTTCAAGGTGGCATGCTATGAATTAGTCGGAAATCTATATCAAGTTTTTAGTATGGCTTATCCCCTCAATGGTCACCGTGTTCCTCCTAAACACCCATATAAAACCTTTTCACTGACCTGGCTTATTATTTGTTCGAGCATTGAATAGAGTTTTTCAAAATTCCTGGGAAGGAAATTTTGTATGTCAGGTCGCTCTCGAGTGTTACTGGTAACATGTAATCCAGTACAACCTGTCTCATAGTCGGGTCGTCGGCGACTAAACCGGCAACCACACCAAGCTTGCTTGGTGACACGGGTGATATTTGGACACTCTACAGGATGAAATACAAGACCCGGCAAAGGGCGGAGGTACTAGTAGAGTCAACGTCCATCCAAATAGGTTTTTTTGTTTCACCTGAGAGTGAAAGGCCTCCAGTTGGTGTCACAACACCTTTCTCGGAGAGGGAAACTCTGAAAAGAAAAACCTGCGGCTTCGGAAGCATCCGATGATGTTGACCAGTTCTCCTTTTCGGGTAGTGTTTTCGATGCTCAGAGAGTGGGATTGGTCGAGTGCAAGTCCTTTCCCCACTTAAAAACCTTCGGAGCACAGGCACTGCTTGTTCAGGTTATGTTGCTGGTTCGTGTGACTGGCCGTAGCCTAGAAGTGTACCATTTTCTGTAATCTGACAAGCGAGTGCAATACTCTTAGCAGAGTTTGTAGCCATCATGTATGTATGTATGTATGTATGTATGTATGTATGTATGTATGTATGTATGTATGTATGTATGTATGTATGTATGTATGTATGTATGTTCTTCTGGTTTTATAATTTCACAAATTTTTGCCAATAGGGAGAGAGAGAGTCGGTGGAGTGTCTCATGTTCCTGTCCTTGAACGAGTTCTTGTGGTTGTACATCCTCGATTTAAAAGTCCTGGATGTAGCTCCGATGTATGTGTGCCTATCGTTGTGCGTGGTAACCACACATCTGTAGACAACGCCCTTAGTCAGGCACATTCCCTGCAGAGGGCACTCCTCTCCAACACGGCAGTTACAGGTCCCTGCATCATTTTTGTAATTCCCCTGGCGTCTTATTTGTGTTCTCTCCGGTCCTCAACTGGTGCTCCGGCAGGGTGGTGGACTCAGTGTTCACCACCAGCTGGTCTCTGTTAGCAGGTGTGGGGTCCTCCGCGGCCACAGCTCCGCACCCAGGCACATCTCCAGAACCACTAGCCACTTACGCGTGCGCTCCTCTAAGACCCCGCCCCCCGTATTTTTCTAATATTTTTTTAATTTGTTTTAAAAATTCCCTCCAAGCATTATTTACGGTGATTGTCGCATACAATACAGTTGCGGGTATGTACGTGATCGGTATAGACGGGGGCGCCTAAAGACAGTGAAGACGTCGAAGGGCCGCCAGCAGTTCAAGCATACAACCCCTTACCTACTACAGTAGTAATTTCGACCTAAGAAACAAATTTGATTGACAGGTCGAGAATGAAAAGAACCAAATAGTGGACAACCATGAGTGGCTAGAAATATCGATGACGTGTACAATTCTTGACCACTCATAGAATGACAACAACAGGATCTAAGCCGACAGGCGAAGGATATCGATGTAAAAGGACGTTAGGAAAATCTGCTTCGTAGAATCAAGACGCATCTGAGGACCTTGCGATTTTCAGAGTCAGGTTCGATCGTCACATCGATCGTGCCCCGAGCTGGTCGCCAGAGAAACGATTGTAATATGTCCAATAAATTCCATTCGTCGCAACACTGATTCTCTTTTTTTCTGAGATATATATATATGTATGTGTGTAGTGGATAAATGTGTTCCTTTCGGGATGAATGATAAAAAGAATAATGCCAGAAATTGTGATGTTAACAATGTTTATTTTACAATAACAATATTCGCTTGTTGGTAACATTGAGCATCGAATAATAAACTTGTGGCAGCAATTATCACTACATTATTTGTTGGCTAGCTACTTCGAGCTAGCGTGTATGCATGTATCAATTTAACAATATAATAGACGTGAAATAACAGGAAGACGAAAGATTATTGAAAAACATAAGTAAACCTACTGCGTGTATGTTTATGTTTGTTTATCCTGTCGTTGGACAAATTAGCCGAACGGGTATGAAAGAGGGTATAGGAGAGAGAAAGAGTAAAAGGTCTGCTGATGCCTACATCGTTATCTCTCACGGACTGCTTGCTGCTTCGGGGTCTTTCTGTCTGGTGGTGTAGTCTGTGGCTGAGAAGGTGGGAACCAGTGAGGCCAGGAGAGAGAGATAGAGTAAAAGTGAATTGGCTACATCGTTATTCTCTCAAGGACTGCTGCTTCGTGGTCTGGCTGCTGGATTCCCCAAGTCCTTGTATTTATAATAACCCTATAGCTAGAATGATGTGTATATGGGGTTGATTTATGATCTGCCATGTGTGTATCATCTCTCAAGAAGCTGGGGTCACAGGTCAAGTGGCATGTACGTTTATCATCGTTCTCTTTTGACAAGACAATGGTGGGAACCCACAACAATAGGTGGTCCCAGATGCGAGAAAACTCTTAGATTCGGTTTCGAATCTTCGCCGAGTAATTTATAGGAGAATTCCATTACACACACACACACACACACACACACACACACACACACACACACACACACACACACACACGCACACGCACACATATATACACTCATTGGACACGAAGTGACAAGATATGAAACGTATCTATGAACAGCTGGCTGTGTTAGAAATAGATTTCACATATTTTGGCACTATTCGCAATTTGTAGTCAGTAAAAACTTCTTTAAAATATATTCAAGTTTCTTTGTTATTCTTGTATAGCTTTATTACTTTCTTTTTCTATGATTGTTTGACGAAACAATTTCTCTGATTCACGATATTCTAAACCCGACTCACATCACCTTCCCCAACACTATGAAAAACGAAACAAAACAAGAATAAAAACGAAACGAAATAAAATATAAAATAAATATATAAAACCATAATAATAAACAAGTTTAAAGTTTTATGTTTTATAGTTTTATAGAGAATCGTTTAAATATGTGCACGTGTCTCTCTACTCACATTGCTAGTTAGATGTTTGTACAGATAAGATCTTCTTCTTCTTCTTCTTCTTCTTCTTCTTCTTCTTCTTCTTCTTCTTCTTCTTCTTCTTCTTCTTCTTCTTCTTCTTCTTCTTCTTCTTCTTCTTCTTCTTCTTCTTCTTCTTCTTCTTCTTCTTCTTCTTCATCTACCCCTTCTTCATCTACCCCTTCTTCATCTACCTCCTCTTTTATCACTCCCATCCTACCCTTTCTTCTTATTCATTGTTTTTGCACTGGTATTCACCCACTTAACTTCTTCGCCCACTTATTCTTGAGAAGGTCGTGAGGGGTCTTCAAACACTCCTTCCAGTAGATCCTGCCAGAAGCAACTGTCTTCAACTGATCTGGCTGGATCCCCAAGCGAGACCAGCAAAGCCATGGATGTTATCCAATCATCTTGCCAAGGTCTATCCCTGGGTCTCCTGTCAGTTGGTTTCGCCCGTAAAATCTGTCCGGCGATTCTTTCCCGAGACGTTCTAACCACAATACCCTCCAAATATTACCGTTATAAAGGAAGGACACATTGAGTAGTGTAGTGTGAAAAGAAACAATATCTGGTGACAGCTGGAATTATTTGAGCCATGGCCTGTCTGATTACGTCAGACATGTGTCAAAATAACAATAACATAAAATATAACAACGTGTTTGATGAAACAACAAAAGATCCTCGGTGTAGTTGATCCTCGATGTAGTTGATCCTCTGTGTAGTTGATCCTCGGTGTAGTTGATCCTCGGTGTAGTTGATCCTCTGTGTAGGTGATCATCGCTGTAGTTGATCCTCGGTGTAGGTGAACTTCGGTGTAGTTGATTGCCGGTGTAGTTGATTCTCGGTGTAGTTGATCCTCGGAGTAGTTGATTCTCGGTGAAGTTGATCCTTGGTGTAGTTGATCCTTGGTGTAGTTGATTCTCGGTGTAGTTGATCTTTGGTGTAGTTGATGCTTGGTGTAGTGTGATCTTCGGTGTAGTTGATCTTCAGTGTAGGTGATCCTCGGTGTAGTTGATACTCGGTGTAGTTGATCTTCGGTGAAGTTGCGCGATTTGCTACAAGCAGTAGAAAAAAAAATCAGCAACCACACGATGACATTTAAAAGGGAGGAACACAATGTGTCACGGCTCGGACATCTTTTATTATGTTTCTGGGGACTAAAGACCACCAACGACCAACAACTGTATGTGTGCATCATTACTTGGCTGAATGTCCGTTCTAGTTTCCTAAATTTGTAGAACTATAATCTGAAATCTTACAACTGTAATGTGATGTCTTACTACTGTAATCTGGTGTCTTACAACTGTAATGTGATGTCTTAGAACTGAAACCTGGTGTCTTTGATCTGCAATTTGGTAATGTTTAAAGTGCTATTAGTGCTTTATTTAATGGAGCTAAGTTTATTGCTGACGCTCAATTGGTCGCCAACCCTTGTCAAACAGATGAAGTTTGGAAGGCAAATTCTACCTCCTGTTAATTTCAGAATCAGAACGCAGACAGTTGAAACGAAAACACGAATATTTCATTGTTTTTCTCTTTTATTGTAATTCCAGAACTTTAAAATCAGAAGAGTGGCACACACACACACACACACATACATACAGACAGAAAAACGCAAATACACACAGATCCACACATAAACACATATACAAATAGTCACATACAAACAAACTCACAAACACAGACAAACAAAAACACACACACACACAAACATACACAAACACACAAACATACACACCCACGCACATACACACACACAAACACACATACTCACACACACTCACACACACAGTCACATACACACAGTCACCCCTCCACACACACACCCATAAACACACCCAAACATACACACACACAAACTCACACACAGAGAAACACACGTACACACACACAATTGCCAGACCTAGACAGTTTTATAGTTGTAGTACAATATACAAATTATATTGGGAAAGGAAATAAAGACAGGAAAAAATCAAGAATGGGAAAGAAAGAAAGAAGAAAAAAACAAACGAAAGGGTGCAAAGAGATGAAGAGAGAGAGAGAGAGAGAGAGAGGAAGGGAGAGAGAGAGAGGTTGAACGACTTATTGCATATATATATATATATATATACACATAGAGAGAGAGAGAGAGATAGAGAGACAGAGGCAGAGATAAAGAGAGAGATAGAGAGGTTGAAGGAGTTATTTGTGTAGCTGTATATATGTGTATGGTTGCAAGAAAAAATAAAAGCAAGAACAACATTTTCTTATACTTGTTTTATTCGATTAAAGAAATAGTTACGGGAAATTCTTAAGTTTAGAAATATATTTACTTCCGGAAGGTAATATTCTGGGAAAATCTATTCAAAACAAGATAACCATGAAGAAAAAATAAATAACATTGGCAAAATCTATGATGAAAAAATATGATATCCACAAATAGAGAAATTATTTTAATATTACTTTTATTGTTGATATAATTATCATTATATTTATATATTTCTTCTGTTACTTTCTTTTGATTTTAACTTGACTACTTCTACAAACTTATGACTATATAAGTTTAGAGTATGATTGACGCTCAATGTAATAGACAATATATTAGGTCGTCAAATATGAAATTTGTAGTGAGGCATATGAACCTTTGTTTTTTTCTACAAATTTCATACTTGACGACTAAATACATTCATTTGAATACCTGACATTGAAACTAAATAAAGTATTGCTATTGTTTTTAAGGTGGTGGTCAGCGCGTAGTTATTCCGTCTCTTTGCGTTCTGAGTTCAAAACATAAACTCCGCCAGTTGCAGACTGCGCATGAACATGGGATATCTCTCTCCACAAATTTCGATCACCAGAAGCAGAGTTCAAAGAGCACAGATCAAGTCCAGTCCATAAGTTGACATTGTCAAGCCATCGTTTTGGCTGCCGGCCTCTGCTTCTCTTATCAGCCAACCTTCCTTCCAGGCATAACCTACTCACACCACAAGTTGATCTGTCTATATGACCATATAGTTTGAGTATTTTTGACTTGACAATTGATGTAATTGGTCTAAGTTTGGTAATGTTGAGCAGCTCACTGATACAGATATGGTCGCTGAGCTTCTTGCCAGTCATAAGTCTAATGATGTGGTTCTGGAATGTAGAGAGCTTCTGAAGTGACCTTGTCATCCAATTAACACAGTCAAGACCATATAACACAACTGGTAGAATGTAAGTATCAAAGATCTTAGCCTTCAAATGATAGGAAACTCGTTTTGATGTTAGTACTTCCTTGTTCTTGTTGAAAGCTGCCCAACCTAGAGCGATTTGATATTGTGCAGCAACCATTCCATTGTTGTTTGATGATAGTTTGTGACCGAGATATTCAAACTCCGTAACTTGAACAATTTGTGAGTTGGAGATTGGCATTGTTTTTATCAGTTGTCATACAGTTTATTTTGGAGATGTTGATGTGTAAGCCATCCTAATTACATATATATATATATATAAAGTAAATAAGAAAAGATGGTTCTACATTTCCATTCTCCAGTTTATAATACAACGTCTGTTATGTACATTTCAGAAACGTTAGGCAAAGATTATGTAAGTCTACCATTTATCATCAAACAGAGGTTAATAAAAATATATATGATATACTGACTATGGGGCACAAGATGTTAGTTGTCCGAAATTCGATCAGCACGCACACACACACGTATATATATATGTATAAATGTATATATATATATATATATATATATATATGTATATATATATATATACAAGTTAATATAAATTAATATATAATAAACCACAAATACCATCATATAAGTGTTTGTATTGTAAATGACTAAGTTAGCTAGATTGAAAAATACGGAACAGGTTTGATTTTGAAATTTAAATTTGTCTAAGTACCACGGCCATTTGCCAATATCGTTTATTTTTATTGATTTATTATTTTAAATCGAGACAGGCAAACTGTATTATTATAATTAGTATTTTTTAATCTAGCTAACTTAGTCATTTACAATACAAACACTTATATGATGGTATTTGTGTTTTATCATATACATTAATTTATATTAACTTGTATTACACGGCTCAGAAATACTTCTTTCTTTGAGCTATTTCATTGTAAAGGACTGCTTGAGTTTAGAACTCATTATTCTTAGTATATATGTATATGTATATGTATATATATGTATATGTATATATATATATATATGTATATTTATATATGTATATATATATGTATATATATATGTATATATATATATATAGGTATATATATATATGTATATATATATATAGGTATATATATATATATATGTATATATATATATATAGGTATATATATATATATGTATATATATATATATAGGTATATATATATATGTATATATATATATATATATATGTATATATATATATTATATATATTATATATATGTATATAGGGCGGTGAATTGACAGTATCGGTAGAGGGTTGGACGCCATACTTTCTAGCATAGTT
>OZ024745.1:117803845-117808845 GCA_964016885.1 Eledone cirrhosa
TATATATAATCAATTAGATTATATGAAGAATTATGGTTGTAAGTACATTTTATCTTATTATATTGCCATAGATTGTAAGTATATAAATATCTATATAGATTAATAAGTGTGCAAGTATAAGTATTATTGGTGATTTTTATCTGTCATTTGTGTATCGAGGAAATTTTTTATATAATTAACTGTCAAAACTCTATTAATTTAAAAACAGAATTATTTACTTCTTGCAGACATCGCCAAAAATCCACTTTCCGAAGTATTTTTAATCTATGATATTCATTACACTTGACTACATCTTATACACCTTTAAAATGATCCTATTATTTACTGAGTTTTTCTTTAAAAAATTTAAATTTTGTATTTTTACCATTTGATATTCTTTTGCTAATGATACTTTGTATTTTATCTGATGAGAGCATACCAAAGTTTTGGTACCTTTGAAATATATATAATAGAATAAATATAGTTTTATAAATATAGTTTCCATTTATTAATATCATTGTTATATATATAATATATATATATATATATATATATATATATATATATATATATATATATATATATATATATATATATATATATATATATATATATATATATATATATATATATATATATATATATATATATAGGGATTGTAAGGTTCAGTTACTGTAGGTTCACCAGAGTGAGCACTCGATGTGTAGTACTAAATAGAGGTGTAGTACCAAGTAGAGGTGTAGTACTAAGTAGAGGTGTAGAACCAACCAACAAACAAACACCTATTTTTTATATTATGTATAGATATTACAATTAGCCGTCATTTTTGACGGCACGGGGCCAGCTAGTTAAACATGATATTAACCAAAAGAGCTGTCAATGTTAAGTTGTAAGGTACAATATATTTTAAATAGCTGGATATTTCAGTATCATATTACAACTGTTAATTTCGCACTAACATGACTCTTTAGGTAATGTGGATTTAAGTTCTATTATTCAACCTTCTTATATTGATCCTTAAGAATGAATGAAATCAAAGCATTGTTTCGATGGCGGTTCACTTGATTTGTGGGATATGTATTTTCTATGGCTGGTGTACCTGTGGGTCTCTGTGTATGGGCTTTTATGTAAAGGGTTGGGTGTATGTTATTTTTCTTTCTTTTTTTCTTTCTTTCTTTCTTTCTTTTTTTCTTTCTTTCTTTCTTTCTTTCTTTCTTTCTTTCTTTCTTTCTTTCTTTCTTTCTTTCTTTCTTTCTTTCTTTCTTTCTTTCTTTCTTTCTTTCTTTCTTTCTTTCTTTCTTTCTCTCTCTCTCTCTCTCTCTCTCTCTCTCTCTCTCTCTCTCTCTCTCTCTCTCTCTCTCTCTCTCTCTCTCTCTCTCTCTCTCTCTGAGTCTATTGTACATGAACGCCTTACAGAACGCGCCATTTTCCTCTTCCTCTTTAAATAAAATTTCACGCCTTAATTAGTAATAATGTCAGAGTGACCTCCCTTATATAACAATCTTCAACCCTTTTTCCAAAACGAATGGATATTTAAAAATACAAAGGAGAAATTCATTTTTCGCACATCAAACGACATCCCGCTGTTCCAGCAGATACATAAACACACACATGCATATGCTGCATCACACACACACACACTCTGTCTCTCACTCTCTCACACACACATATATAGACCAGAGAGCGTAAACGAAGAGGCAGGAAGATAATACAAGAGCCTATAAAAAGCATATGTCTAAAGAAAGTGAGTTAGTCGACCGGGCGCACCGAAAACGGTAAATGGAAAAAATGAAACGAAATTTCATTTCTCACTCTTAGTACGGCTGTTACTTAAATATAAGTATGTATACGTACATACATCTATGTATACAGACGTACAGTAGTATGTATATATATACATACTTGCACACATATATATATGTACATCTGGCAGGAAGGTATACGATGCTGACGATAGCTAATAAGCTTGAAACTAGTACATCGTTCCTTTGTCAGTGTTGAACAAAAGGGAAACGTTCGTTGCTAAACACTGTACGGCTTAATTCGGGCTGTTTGTTTACAAACAAACCGAGCATTATAATAAATGTTCGGTAAACCCATACGTACATATATATATGTGTGCATGTATGTATATATATACATACTACTGTACGTCTGTATACATATATGTATGTACGTATACACACACATATATATATATATATGGAATATTAGTGACAATGCCTCAGTGAAATGGTTACACCGTCTGCACAAAATTGAGGGATTCAATTTTATGGTAAAATGATTGAAGTAAAATAATATTTCCTCATGAAATTTTTTATGGCTTTCATTGACTATCAAATAGCTTTTAATAAAGTTATTCATGAGAAATTAGCTGGCTCCGTAGACATTCCACTGTCGTTGAAAATCACAATAATTACTCTGACATATATTTGTTATTTCAACATTGTCACATTTGAATCATTAAACCATAAATTTTCTTCTTCTTCTTCTTCTTCTTCTGTTTCTTTTTCTTTTTCTTTTTCTTTTTCTTCTGTGCCTCCTTCTTCTTCTTTGCCTTCTTCTTCTTCTTCTTCTTCTTCTTCTTCTTCTTCTTCTTCTTCTTCTTCTTCTTCTTCTTCTTCTTCTTCTTCTTCTTCTTCTTCTTCTTCTTCTTCTTCTTCTTCTTCTTCTTCTTTGCCTTCTTCTTTGCCTTCTTCTTCTTCTTCTTCTTCTTCTTCTTCTTCTTCTTCTTCTTCTTCTTCTTCTTCTTCTTCTTCTTCTTCTTCTTCTTCTTCTTCTTCTTCTTCTTCTTCTTCTTCTTCTTTGCCTTCTTCTTCTTTGCCTTCTTCTTTGCCCTGGGTCTCCTGCCGGTTGGTTTTACCCGTCAAATCTGTCCAGCGAGTCTTTCCTGAGACATTCTAACCACATTCCCATAGTATCAGAGCTGTGATCTCTCAATTCGGAGAAGTAGCCACTCCACCTGGAGCGACTCTATAAATTATCATTATCATAATTTTTATTCTTGATTTGACCTGGGTCACAAAGATGTGGCCCGCGGAAGAACAATTTTCATGACTAATATTTTCCTTGACCCTTACATATTTTGTCCCTTGACCCTTCCATATTCTTGGAACAGCAGCAGTATTAAGCTTGGTATGTCAACCTAATGCAAACCGACAATTAATTTTAAGATCAGCCAGGGCCTGACCATGTTTCGCTTCAAGATCAAAACCAGAAAAATAGTAATATGTATCCAATTAACCCCCCACCCCCCCCAATCTTAGTCAGAACGTTAGTGAAATATATAGTGTACTCCCGGCATTCGCGGTCCCAGTTATTTGCGGAATTTTCATTAGAACCTAATTAATAATTGTTCGTGGAAACTACCGCATATTTGTGGAATCGTAAATACCGGGACACAATTGTATATCGGTTTGTTTCAAAGATGTATTGTGGTGGAGGGGTGATTGAGATTAGAGAAAACTCACACAACAAAACAAGGAATTTTCATAACGTGAGAAGGTCTAGATTTAACATTTTACTTTTATTTTCCGTTTTGATAATATTTATAGTAATATTTATTGCAATTTACCCATGAAATACAATAAAATGTAAAACAAACGGAATTTGTCAGAAATGAAAACGAAAAAAAAAAAGGAATTTACCAAAAGTATAAACATAATTAAAGAAAATTAGTCCGCCTACAATTTGTACTAAATTAAAATGTACTAATTACTATCATGTGTGTAAATAGCTGTCTATCAGCTGTAGATTATTAATATTATAACTAGTGGAAATCATGCCTCCTCATATCACTTTTCGCCCGCTGTGCCGCGTAAAGGCCTTTTTGAATCCTTTAGTTTGAAACCACTGATTCTTCTTCTTCTTCTTCTTCTTCTTCTTCTTCTTCTTCTTCTTCTTCTTCTTCTTCTTCTTCTTCTTCTTCTTCTTCTTCTTCTTCTTCTTCTTCTTCTTCTTCTTAGTACATTCTAAGTCCATTATCTTATTACTCCTACACTCCTTGAAATCTTACTTTCCTCTTATTATTATTATGAACATCTCAATGTATCCCTAATATTATTCATCATGTTCTCTATATCTACCATGCATATTTTACTATTTTATTACCTTTATTGTCTCTACTATTATTGTTGTTATTATTATTTTATTTATACACGATTTGTTATTGATGTTGTGAAAACTAACCCCCCATGATTCAAACTAACAATCCCTACTTTTAGTATAGGCCACTTAAATAACGAATCTACAACTCCACTTAACACCACATAAAAACTACCATTATCACTAAATTAATACTACGAAAATCTTTATCTGTCAGACAAGGAAATCCCCGGTGTATTGCCAGCATACCTACAGCAAAGCACACACCTCATAAATCTTGACCCCAAGTACATTTTAGTTGTCACTGTTATATCTCCGCCACCTTAACACTATATCTAACGTACCCTATAGCAGTTTTCAAATGTCAATTTCATACATCTGTATAATATCAGTTCGTTTAACATGCTAGATTCATCATTATACTCTATTTCTTACTTATATTGATGTTATTATTTTAACTATTCACTATCTAGTTATTTTATTTTATTATTGATATTATTGTTCTGGTTTAATACCACTCCCATATAAAAGCCATGCCTTGTGTATATTCTTCACTTTCGCGTGCTCCGATGAAAACGAGTGGTTATAAACAAAGTATTGGAGATCGATTGACGCAAAATCAGGCTGGTAGCGAACTCTAGACCTACCAGATCGAAGAAACAATAGCCAGCAACGTGAATAAAGCCCTTATTGTATAGCGAACCATGTCACTATTTTTTATTGAATTATATATATATATATATATATATATATATATATATATATTTGTGAAGGCCGAGTGGTTTGAGAATTTGATTCGCAATAGTGAGGTTGCAACCGGGCGATGTGTTATGTCCTTGAGAAAGACACTTTCTCCTTCTAGTTGCGACCAATAGATACTATTAGCAATTGGAAAGGCCAACGGAAACATTATTTCC
>OZ024745.1:117816345-117846345 GCA_964016885.1 Eledone cirrhosa
CACGACCATTTTTCACACACTCATAAATACTATCATGCATACCTACATTCATATATACATATATCCATATATACATATATACATACATACATATACACGTACATATATATATACATACATAAATACTATCATACATACATATATATGTATACATACATATATACATACATACATATATGCGTACATACACACATACATGCATATATACATACATATATACATATATATATATATATATACATACATATATACGTACATACATATATACATACATACATAAATACTATCATACATACATACATATATATGAATACATACATATATACATACATACATATATGTGTACATACACACATACATGCATATATACATACATATACACACACACACACACACACACACACACACACACACACACACACACACACACACACACACTATCATATATATATATATACATGGTGGCTGCCAACTCGTTTTCGAGTACGGCCACTACTTTATATCCATGTAGGAGAAACCCTACCGATGCGCTGAACGAGTGTGACTTTTTAGTCCAGCCAGCGTATTGAAAACTCTGGTACAAACACTACACTTGTGACAATTATTGACACATAGTGCTGGGCCCATGGTACCATGTGACCACAAGTGCAGAGAGATATCCAGATATAAAGCAATGCCTGTGCCGTGAAGCTTTTATAGTGAGCAAAGGCACTGCACAAAGCCAGCCCCACTCTTTTAACCAAGAAGATATTTACCAAAAAGAAGAACAAGTCAACATCATTGGATACCATCAGAGTTGCAGGTGTTATATCAGAGTTTTCCTTCTCCTAGAATTCTGCCTTGACAAAGGCTAAGGGGTCATCTCTCCCAGTGATTTTGGATGGGCATTGACTTTTAAGAGCTCCTTTGCCCTTTGACAGGTTTTGTTTTTATTCCTGCAGGATGTCCAAAGTCACCCTCCTCACCAAGAAACATGGTGGGTTTGCCAGTTTAGTCGCCAACGACCCGACCATGAGGCAGGTTGTACTGGGATACATGTTAGCAGAAACCCTACCGATGCGCTGAACGAGTGTGACTTTTTAGTCCAGCCAGCGACTTGAAAACTCTGGTACAAACACTACACTTGTGACAATTATTGACACATAGCGCTGGGCCCATGGTACCATGTGACGACAAGTGCAGATATATATATATATACATACATAAATACTATCATATATATATACGTACATACATATATATATACATACACACATACATATATACATACATAAATACTATCATATATATATATATACGTACATACATATATATATACATATACACATACATATATAGATACATACACACATACATATATACATACATACATACTATCATATATATATATATATATATATATACGTACATACATATATAAATACATACACACATACATATATAGATAGATACACACATACATATATACATACATAAATACTATCATATATATATATATACGTACATACATATATAGATACATACACACATGGTGGCTGCCAACTCGTTTTCGAGTACGGCCACTACTTTATATCCATGTAGGAGAACCCCTACCGATGCGCTGAACGAGTGTGACTTTTTAGTCCAGCCAGCGACTTGAAAACTCTGGTACAAACACTACACTTGTGACAAATATCGACACATCGTGCTTTGCCTTTGGTACCATGTGACGACAAGTGCAGAGAGATCTCCAGATATAAAGCAATGCCTGTGCCGTGAAGCTTTTATAGTGAGCAAAGGCACTGCACAAAGCCAGTCCCACTCTCTTAACCAAGATGATATTTACCAAAAAGAAGAACAAGTCAACATCATTGGATACCATCAGGGTTGCAGGTGTTATATCAGAGTTTTCCTTCTCCTAGAATTCTGCCTTGACAAAGGCTAAGGGGTCATCTCTCCCAGTGATTTTGGATGGCCATTGACTCTTAAGAACTCCTTTGCCCTTTGACAGGTTTTGTTTTTAGTCCTGCAGGATGTCCAAAGTCACCCTCCTCACCAAGAAACCTTGGTGGGGTTGCCAGTTTAGTCGCCAACGACCCGACCATGAGACAGGTTGTACTGGGATACATGTTAGCAGTAGCACCAACTGGTGACCTGATATACATACACACATACATATATACATACATACATACTATCATATATATACACACAGCAAGTCTATATGGTGTCACAAGAACCATACACTTTAACTGTACTCATTGCAATGTTACGTACTGGTGTGATCTATATATACACACACTATACATACACACACACACACACACACACATATAGACACACACTATATATACACAGACACACATACACACACATACACTAACATTATACACACACATACACTAACACTATACACACACATACACATGGTGGTGGCTGCCAACTCGTTTTCGAGTACGGCCACTACTTTATATCCATGTAGGAGAACCCCTACTGATGCGCTGAACGAGTGTGACTTTTTAGTCCAGCCAGCGACTTGAAAGCTCTGGTACAAACACTACACTTGTGACAATTATTGACACATAGTGCTGGGCCCATGGTACCATGTGACGACAAATGCAGAGAGATCTCCAGATATAAAGCAATGCCTGTGCCGTGAAGCTTTTATAGTGAGCAAAGGCACTGCACAAAGCCAGTCCCACTCTCTTAACCAAGATGATATTTACCAAAAAGAAGAACAAGTCAACATCATTGGATACCACATACACATACACACATACATACACACACACATACACATACACACACATATATACACACATCACTCACATACATACACACATACACTCACATACATACACAAACATACACACATACATACACACATACACACATTTACACGCACACACACATACACATACATACACACATACATACACACATACACACATACACACACGCTCATACATACACACATACACACACACATACACACACAATCCCCCAAGGGAACAATATCGAGTCATACTGATTATTAATTCTAAAAGTCTAACTGAACAAAGGTTATGATCTATCTAGAAGTATGTGTGTGTGTATATGTATGTGTGTGTATATGTATGTGTGTGTATATGTATGTGTGTGTGTACGTGTATGTGTGTACGTGTGTGTGTGTATGTATGTGTATGTATGTGTGTATGTATGTGCGTATGTATGTGTGTGTGTATGTGTGTGTGTATGTGTGTGTGTATGTATGTGTGTGTGTGTGTGTGTGTGTGTGTGTATGTATGTATGTATGCGTGGGTGTGTATGTGTGTGTGTATTTATGTGTGTGTATGTGTGTGTGTATGTATGTGTGTATGCATGTGTGTGTATGTATAACTCTCTCTCTCTCTCTCTCTCTCTCTCTCTCTCTCTCTCTCTCTCTCTATATATATATATATATATATATATATATATATATATATAGATCACACTGATATGTAAGTTTGTGATCAGTACAGTTAAAGTTTATAGTTCTAGTGACGCCATCTGTATTGGAAATGCCGTTCTATCGATTGATATATATTAAGTACAGCATTAAATCTCACATTCTTTATTTTGTTGCTGGAAAACATCTGAAATATTTACCCTGCCCCCTCACATCACACATATACATACACATACCCTCTCTTTGAGTGTATAATTTTATATATATTTATATATATATATATATGTAACAAACTTCTTTGTTTTTTGTTTTTCTCATGAGAGGCTGAATGAGTTGGGGCTCAGAACCCAACGAAGCTTGAGTACATGTTTATGTCACTGTTGTAATTATTTATACCAAACTCGTCCTATGGACTGAGTGCTCTTACTCTTGGATATTTCCACTTAACTTTTACTTCAGTATAAATAAATAAATATATATATATATATATATGTGTGTGTGTGTGTATAGGTATATTTTATATATATGTATATATATGCGTATGTGTATATCTTATACACACACATATATATATATATATATATATATATATATATATATATATATATGTGCATATACATACATGTATTTTCTATACACACTCGCATACCTGTGTGTACCCCCTTATATATATATAATGTAAATTAAGGTATATATCTATATATAATCACACACACATACACACACACACACACACACACACACACACACACACACACACACACACACACACACACACACACATATATGTTGGTATCTGGCGCCGGGTAACCCACCACACGGAGGAGAAAGCACCTTCTTCAAGACTTGGCTGTCAAATTCTTTCACATGTGTGTAGTAGTGGCGCCCACATACATTATTAGCTATTTGAAAAGATGATGGATTTCACAACCAACTGCACCAGGGTTCCTGTTCCTCAGGGAACCGCACTATATGGGGGACAGGGAGTTCTGGGGCATGAGAGTGAGATCCATCATCTCGACAGTAGTCGAAGAATGATGATGATGATGATATATATATACACGCACACATATATATATATACACTGAGGATCCGCTAAGGTGAAACAATTGATCTCGGTATGGTGAACTAACTGTTGTGTAACCACTTCTACCTAACTCGTCCCATGGACTGAGTGCTCTACCACTACGGATATTACCTTCCAGTGTTCCACCACTATATATATATATATATATATATATATATAATTTAATCCCAAATCTCACTTGGGGCATGGTTATAAGTCAAATTGGCTAAAAAGAGCTAATTTTAACTTATATGATACCTCAACTATATATATATATATATAAAGAAAAGGATCGATCGACTTTCGTCAAATCGGACCGAGGAAACAATGTTTCCGTTGGTTTTTCCAATTGCTAATACTATCTATCGGTTGCAACTCCAGGTAGAAGGAGCAACGTGAAATAAAGTGTCTTACTCAAGGACATAATGCTTCGCCCGGTCCAGAAATCGAACTCACAACCTCAAGATTGTGAATCCAATTCTCTAACCACTCAGCCACACGCCTTCATATATATATATATATATATATATATATATATATATATATATATATATATGTGTGTATATACACACACACACACACACACACACACACACATATATATATATATATATATATATATATATATATATATATATATATATATATATATATATATATATATATATATATATATATATATATATATATATATATATATATATATATATATATATATATATATATATATATATATATATATATATATATATATATATATATATATATATATATATATATATATATATATATATATATATATATATATATATATACAGATCAGAGCAAACAGCACGGACACTCTATCTCAAAATTATTTTTGAAAAGCATTTAGAAATGCGCAACTGGTAAAAACTTAAAACTTAAAACCACAACTGAATACTAACCCATACAATCACTAATACTCTTTTATTCCTAATTAAACCATTTTTCAACTGTGAACAATTTGTCAGCATTTTCTATTCCGTTTACCAATATATAATAACTTGTGTGTTACACCTCTATTCTTTTAACTATATATATATATATATATATATATATATATATATATATATATATATTATATATATGTGTGTGTGTGTGTGTGTGTGTGTGTGTATAAACATTCAAATATTAACCTAATGAACATTCAATGTTTATAAGCAGAATGTAAATTTTATTTTTTGGAGTGGAAATTGGCATTAGCCTCTAAGATTTAACTTAGTTTCTCTTTCAATTACAGTAACAGACGGTCACAAACCTCCTCCACTCATTCCAGCTTCCCTTCGAAATCAGCTGTGGTCCCAAGGCTGGGAGATTATCCCTGACCATCCGTGGTATTTGAAACTTTGCTCGGAATTCCAACTCAAAACGCAAAGTTCACCTAGTCTGAGTCTCTACAAATTGCACTAAGGACTTATACTTTGTTTTATCGAATCCAAATTGCTGAATGTCAGTGGGCTCGGATGGATTTGAACTCAGATCGTAAAGGACCGTGACTTGTATAAGCCGAGCATCTCTCGATTAAAGTAGGGTAGGAAGGAGGTGATAGGCGATGAGATATGAGTGAAGGAGAGGGACGTCAGAACATCAGAGCTATTTGAGAAAATTCATAATTTTCTGAATGAAGGCCGCCGTGTGTCAATAAAGACAATTAGTTTAGAGTTTGGAGTTGGTGTGGAAACTGTACACAGAATTATTCATGAAGATCTAAACATACACGCAATTTCTGCAAAGTTTGTTCCCAGGGTGTTCTGTGATGAAAAGAGAGAACATGTTGGTGACAGAAGGAATATGATTGAGCACCTCCAATCCAAGAATTTTTGAGTCACTGATGATCTGTAACGAAAGCTGTATCTACTGTTATGACCAAGAGACAGCGTGCCTAATGGAAGCATCTTGGCTCCCCCAGACCCAAGTGGCTGGAGTGCTACAATAAGTGCTTCGAAATCCGACAATCCTTTTTCGAAGGAGATTAGAGTTTTGTACATCTTTGAAATTAATGAATGTCTCTCAAGAATACACCTCGTATATAATTAGTTTTGTCCGTCTTCCAAACACAGCATATTTAAACAATCTTCTAGCATTTTGATGTTGCAATATAAGCACCAGTAATATACTGGGGGAGGTGAGTCGTTAGAACGTCGGATAAAATAGCTTGTGGTATTCGTTCCGGCTCTCTGCAATCTGAGTACACATGCCACCGGGTGATTGGAATACACCTTCATCCCCCCCCCCCATGCACACACGTACACACAAACATATATATGTATATATATATATATTTATATATATATATATATATATATATATATATATATATATATATATATATATATATATATATATATATATATATAAAAGTGAAGAATAACATGGTTGACAGTACAACCAAGGAGGATATTTATTTACAGTTTTACAATTGTTTCCATGATAGAATTGTCTTTAAATTTCTAAATACTGGAGACAGTATAACTCAATTTACAATACATCTAAGTTCAACCATTTCATCAGAAACTATTAAGAAATATAAAATATATGCGTAACGGAAAACTTAAAAATTCAAATTACTACATCAATAATAGTATAAATAAAGGAAGGGGGACAGATGGAAATGAGAGAGAAAGAAAGAAAATGACGAAAGAAGGAACGAAGATATAGTTAAATGTATAACCGGCAAAGTTACGAAATCAAACTATCACATCAAAATAAATGTAATATTAATAATAATAAAGATATATATAGAAAGAGAGAAGGGGGGGGGGTATAGCATAGGCAAAGAGGAAGGATAATACTTGCAACGACAAATAATCTTCATTATAAGTATGGATAAAATAAAGTACCAGTAATGCACTGGGTAATTGCTGGCCTTGTGCCTAAAGTAGAAACAATTATAAGTATGGCTGATATGCAGAGGTGTCAAAATTCAGACTTTCTATTGAAATAAATTGAATGTTTGTATCGATAGAGGTGGTGGTGGCGACGGTAGAAAATAGAGATATGTATCTTTATTTGTGTGCGGATGTGTGTGTGTGTGCGTGTGTGTGTGTGTGTGTGTGTGTGTTTGTAGGAAAAGGATTCCATTAGTAGAAATGGAGAAGGGAGTTATGTGTGTGTGTATGGGTCTTATGTGTGTGTGGGGGGGGGGTATGGTTAGCATGTTATGGTGTTAAATATTAACGTATGTTAAAGTCTATTTAGCTCTGGTCTTTTATTTTCGAATATAGAAGAGGGTGTTGTGTGTGTGTGTGTGTGTGTGTGTCTGTTTGGATGGTTAGCACGTTATGGTGTTGACATAATGTATATTAAACTATATTTAATGATGGTCTATATTTTTGAATAAACATATTTTCCTTATTTATTCGTATTTGTTCTGTTGTATTGTCTGTGCAAAGATAAAATGGGGAGACTTGGAATTTGTGTGTCTTATTGTTTGCACTATGTCTAAATGTGCATTGAGTGGTATCTGTCTTGTGGTAGGGTCCCGTAATTGTTGGCGACGAATTATCATCCCGTTTCTGAGCGTGAGTTGAGTTGCCCTATATAATCTTCATTAAATCCTTTATATTTAATGGCATAAACTAAATTTTTTGATGAGCAAGTGAAGTGATTTTTTACAACAAAATTTTGTCCTGATTCAAATGTATATATGGTGTCTTCAATGAGGTGAGTGCAATTTCCGCAATTAGAGAGACCACGTTTTTTGACAGTTGGTTGTGGGTTTGTGGTGGGTAATTTGGCATTGGTGAGTAATGTTTTTAGTGATTTAGGTTGTCTTTTGCTTTTGATTATTTTGTGTGTTTCAAGAGCTTTTTTCATTCTTGGGTCTTGTTTCAATAGTGCGATGTTCTTGTAAATAATGTTCTATGCTTCCGTATTTCTTGGGTTGTGTGTTGAGATATATGATAGAATATTGGACGTACCTTGAATTTGTTTCTGTTTTCGTAATTCATCAATGCCTATCGCTTTAGCCCTTTCTATTCCATTATCTATTAGTAATGGTCGGTATTGTCTTTCGAGCAGAAATATATATATATATATATATATATATGTTTATTACACACACACACACACACACACACACACACACACACACACACACACACACACACACACACACACACACACACACACACAGAGAAACCAAATCACAGAATTCTGCATGCTACTAATGACTGTAAGGCGCAGGTGAATTTTAAGGAAATACACATGTCCCCAACACATATTACAATACCGAAGCAACGTCTATATATATATCTGTATATATATATATATATGGGGTCGCCTGACTTCGTGAAACCTTGAGTAATGGAATTGTTGTTTATTACACACACACACACACACACACACACACACACACGTGTGTGTGTGTGTAATAAACAGCAATTCCATTACTCAAGGTTTCACGAAGTCAGGCGACCCCAACAGTGGTGTCCGAAGTCGTTCATCAGAAGGAATCTTTGATATTAAAGATTCCTTCTGATGAACGACATCGGACACCTCTTTTGGGGTCGGGTCGCCTGTCTTCGTGACACCATGAGTAATGGAATAATTATATTGATTTGTTTGTTACATAATTAAATAGCTCTGTACTATACATAGAGCACTCTTCTTTCCTTTACCTTTTCCACGGAAATACTTTACACACACACACACACACACACACACACACACACACACACACACACACACACACACATACACACACACACACATATATATATATATATATATATATATATATTTTTTTTCCCTCATTTCGTGGGTTGTCTCCCCTTCCCGCTTCGTGTCGCTATGATACTTCCTCAGTCAAAAACTGCTGGAATTTCAAATTTGGCGCTCATTCGAGGTGAGAGGGAGCAAATTTACGGACATGATTTTTGACAGCGGTAAGAAATTGTTTTCTTATATCAATGTTTAATGGGCTTCCACTGATGATTTATAAGTGCCCACCTAAATATATTCTTACAAGAATATATATTAGGCTTCTACATAAACTGGAAACATTCTCCCAAACTTGTAGAAAACTTATAATGAAACAATTGTTTGGAAAGAGAGATATACTTTAACTTTAATTATATCTCATAAAATAATACAACTGGTTTTTTCACATTATACATATTGTTAGCACCCCAAACACTTAAATTGGATTTATATTTTAATATAACCTAATGTTTGTTGAGTGAGATGGTTACCGGTCAGAGTTTAGCTTTAAACTATCTCTGTTATTGTATTAATTATATATATATATATATATATATACAGATATATATATAGACGTTGCTTCGGTATTGTAATATGTGTTGGGGACATGTGTATTTCCTTGAAATTCACCTGCGCCTTACAGTCATTAGTAGCATGCAGAATTCTGTGATTTGGTTTCTCTTTGTTTGACCGTTGTTCTATTGCACTGACAATACAGTGCAATTTGGTGTTGACTCTTGTATTCATGGTGTTGCATTGTCGCATCTGTGTATCACCAAGGATACTCAGTAACATGTTATCCTGCGAAGCATACATTGTAAAGAATGACTTGCATGCTGTTAGAATATTCTATAAAGATACATTACCTCCACACTGTTGACAATAAGTAGTGTCACTTTAACATTTATTATCAGCCGAATATAGTGAAGTCGCGTGGCTTAGTGGTTAGAGAATTGGATTCGCAATGCGTTATATCTTTGAGCAAGACACTTTATTTCACGTTGGTCTTTCTGTCAGGAGATGCGATTATCTTATAAAAATACATAGGAAAATCAACTCATACATTTTAATGAGTCATATTTTATTCACCTCGAAAATGAGGGAGACTGGAAGAAAAAATTAAATAATAGATATTAATGATTTCTAATATTGGGTGGTGAGGAATAGTCGATTATATCGATCTTAGCACGTGACAGGTACCAATTCTATCGACACGGAAAGCATTGTCCATCTCAGTGAGGTTTGGACTCAGTGTATAAAGGGAGATAAGCAAACACTGCAAGGCATTTGTCCGACACTCCAGATAACATTATTCCTTACTTTCCCAAATAATAATTTCTGATAACAATATGAAGGTGCGTGGCTTAGTGGTTTGGGAATTTGATTCGCAATCGCTAGGTTGCGAGTTCGAATCCCGGAATTACGTTATGTCGTTGAGTAAGACACTTTATTTAACGCTGCTCTTTTTGCCAGGACTCCATCAATCTTATAATGACAATAATTCTATATCTGCTATCTATTCGCGTGAAAACCATATTTAGTCCTCTAATATTGATTTCTTAAGTAGCCACTAAATTATTCTAAGTTTCGTTGTTTTTTTTCTCGAGACAATGGATGTGGTTTCTATGTGTGGGTAGAGACGATTAGTATTCATAAACGATGTTATTGATCGGTTGCTAGAGTTCCAACAAGGTACAATGTGTTGTATGATGTTGTTATTGTCATATATTTCACCAGTGCACTAGAACATTTGTAAAGATAAATAACTGAACGGGAATCGAAACTTCACCGTGAGTTCGACTCAACGAAAGCATGTTGATCTACCAGTGCTCATCAGATGCACATGGAAAAACATCATATATATTATTTCAAATAGTAGATCTCTGCAATTATATAGGATCTTAATGTTATATGATATTTGCTTCTACTTTTGGCACAAGGCCAGCAATTATCTCAGTGTATTACTGGTACTTTATTTTATCGACCCCGTAAGGATAAAAGGCAAAGTTAACCTCGGCGGGATTTGACCTCAGACCGAAAGGGACGTAACTCTATGCTGCCAAGCATGGCGCCCGACTCTCTACCGATACTGCCAATCCATCGCCCTTAATGTTATATGATAATAAACATAAGGATGTAAACAAAAATCCGAGATATAAAATCAATTTTCGATAATCAATAATTTTAATAATCGTTACCCATGATATAGTTTTCACTTCAATCAATGAAGTGCTATGTCGAAACGAAAGCAATGTAATAAAACTGTATGTAGAGTGAAAGGAAATTTTCGAACGTCAGATAATTTTATGAGTCAGTTAAGTTGTTAAAATGTAATTAGATCGGAAAAAAAATTTGAATATTTTAAAATCTAGAAATTTGAATGGACATAATTGATTAATTACTCATAAGGAATTCCGGAAACCAGGGATCATTATTACGTCGTCAATTATCCGGAAAAAAATTAAAAATAGTTAATACTGTGTAAATGGAACTGAATTTGATAGCATATAATGAGTTTCTCATCAGAGCGAGGAACATTCATTTCTGATGTGTGTATGTATTTAATGTTCATTGAAGTGTATATAAGAGAATTTCTTTCTGAATTTGAATACCGATAATAATTCTGATGATACTTGAATAAGTATTACGTTTAGGCAAAATAGAGGTTCCTATAATCTATGGCAGCCAAAGTATCAGGTTAAATATTAGTCTACAGTGTAAAGGTAGAGACTTTTACTTAGCAGGTATGACATAGGACTATTTTTATAGCCATTAATAAAGAGTGCCTTCTATACCAGCGGTCGCCAACCTTTCGGACTTCACGGACAACTCAACTCATAATTTTAAATCCCGCGGACACAAACAAGGATTTTTTTAAAAAGATAAATACATTTGTAAAATAATGATCAGAGAACTTCCATTTTATTAATATGAAATGTGCCCATTAATTATAACAAAATTATAAATGTTTGTTTGATTATAACAAAATTATAAATGCTTATGTAATCATAACAAAATCTTTAAAGCTTGTCTAATGGTAACAATATTATTGGCAAGGACGGTGGATTGGCAGTATCGGTAGAGTCGGACGCCATGCTTTCCAGCATAGTTCCGCCCCTTTACGGTCTGACTTCAAATCCCGCCGAGGTTTCCTTTGCCTTTCATCCTTACGGAGTCGATAAAATAAAGTACCAGCAATGTACTGGGTAATTGCTGGCCTTGTGCCAAAAGTAGAAACAATTATTAAAGTTAGTTTATTACAAAATAATTGAAGCTTATTTAAGTATTACACATTTTAGTGTGATATTTGTTTCTGCTTGTTTGAAACAAGTTCATGGATATTTAGCTCAAATGACGTAACATTCTATTAGTTCTTTACAGAGGAGAAACATTTTTAGGGGTGTTATAAAATATGAATTTTAAAGAAAAGATAAATACATTTGTAAAATAATTGTTTCTAATTTTGGCACAAGATCAGCAATTATCCCAGTGTATTACTGGTACTTTATTTTATCGACGCCGTAAGGATGAAAGGCAAAGTTAACCTCGGCGGGACTTGAACTCAGACCATAAAGGGGCGTAACTCTAGGGGCGTCCGATACTGCCAATCCACCACCGTTGTAAAATAATGATCAGAGAACTTCTATTTTATTAAACAATACTGAAGTGTATGTGTGTCATATTGTCGATAGATGATTCATATGTGTAAAATTCTTTCATGGATGTAAGTTCTTTATTGAGGAAAAACATTTTTTAGGGGTGTTATAAAATGTATTTTAACCGAATATTATTTTTGTTTTATTATTAATAAAACATGAAGAGCGGTGGATTGGCAGTATCGGTAGAGTCGGACGCCATGCTTTGCAAAATAGAGTTACGGCCCTTTACGATCTGAGTTCAAATCTCGCCGAGGTTAACTTTGCCTTTCATCCTTACGGAGTCAATAAAATAAAGCATCAGTAATGCACTGAGGTAGATTTAATCGACTTTCCCCTCCCCTTCAAATTACTGGCCTTGTGCCTACACTAGAAACCATTATTAATAAAACATGACAATTACAAATAATGTCCACATTTTCTGCGGACCACCAACATTTTCTCTGGGACCACCGGTTGGCAACCGCTAGTATAGAAGCTCGTTCATGGACTTGATGATGTATATGATATAATCATTGTACAATATATTTATATTAATAATATATTCATAATAATTGTTTCTACTTTTGGCACAAGGCCAGCAATTATCCCAGTGTATTACTGGTACTTTATTTTATCGACCTCGTAAGGATGAAAGGCAAAGTTAACCTCGGTGGGATTTGAACACAGACCGTAAAGGGGTGTAACTCTATTATGAAAAGCATGGCGTCCGACTCTCTACCGATACTATGGTTACTTTATAATGATAAGTTTTAAATAATTGACAGCTGGTCTCCGCTAGGTTGCCCTAAAAACGCTATAAGATGTCGAAGTCTTCTAGTTGCTTTGCTGTTACTGGGTCGATAAAATAAAGTACCAGTAATGCACTGGGGTAGAAACAATTATAAGGTAACCATAGGGCGGTGGATTGGCAGTATCGGTAGAGAGTCGGCCTACATACTTCGTGGCATAGAGTTACGGCCCTTTACATTCTGATTTCAAATCCTACCAAGGCTAGTTTTGCCGTTCATCCTTACAGGGTTGATAAAATAAAAAAGTACCAGTAATGCACTGGGGTATATTTAATCAACTTTCCCCTCCACCCACCTCCTAAAAACTGTTGGCCTTGTACCCAAATCAGAAACCATTATAAAGTAACCATACACTAATCAATAAAACAATGCACCCACTGCCTCCAAAATGGTTGGCCATGTTTCTCCTTCGCTAGTTATATATATTAACATCAGACGTCAGTTTCTTCGCTTTCGATGTTTCAAAACATACAAATAAACTCACACATATGTCGATAGTTTCTAATAATAGCAACAGCAGCAGTAGCAGTATTAACACACGTTCTTAGTATAGAATTAATTCTAAACACAACCACAAGGATATGGTCCGAAAGTGGAAGAGTCGAACTCCCACTGTTACCGCCTCCATCTCTCCAGCCATCCCCATCTCTCTGTATAGTGAGCAAATGGGGTCCCATGCGCCGGCCTCCCCACAGCCCCGGCGGACAGAACGGAGAAGAGCCACCCCATCTCGCGGGGCTCACACCTGCGGCTGGCCAGCTCAGATCCTATGGTGGTGATATATATATATTAGTCAAGTGATTAGTGCGGATTAAACATATTTGTCAAATATCCAGTGGGTTACTGGTGATAGAATGTGAACTATTGATCCTTCTGTTGGTAGGCAGACATTTTCATCGAGTGGTCAAGTTCATTTCTTAAAATATTTATAAACCGAATGAATAGTTGAGAAAGTCGGGTAAAATAGCCTCATGGACGAAAAAAAGAAGAGAAAGACAATCTTTGTGGAGTAATGCAATGTTTTCACATCGGTAATGGCATTTATTGAAGAACCTGCTCAAGTAACATATTTTTCGTGTGGCAATATTAAATAATTGGTATTTGCTGCAGTGGAATAATATGTTGGTAAACGACGATTGCATCTGGATTGGCGGTATCGGTAGAGCGTCAAACACCATGCTTTGCAGCATAGAGTTATGGCCCTTTAAGTTCCGAGTTCAAATCCTGCCGAGGTTAAATTGTCTTTCATCTTTACGGTGTCGATAAAATAAAGTACCAGTAACGCACTGGGATAATTGCTGGCCTTGTGCCAAAATGTCGAAACAATTATTTTCATGTTGTGAAGTCGTCAGTTATGCATGAGCCCGTGTAACTAGCAGCAAATAACAGTAAAGATACTAAGTTACTTATGTCTGTTTAAGAGGAGAGAATTCACAGAGATATGTACAGAAATAAGACATCATCATACCAGACGTCTTAGCGCTTGGTTATAAAGTTGTCAGACTAAACTCCAGCCACGTTTCAATTGCAGACATTCAGCCACACCAATATCATCGGTCAGAAATGACCTGTGAAAACCATACACCGAAACCTCCTCGTCAGATTAACTTATTAAACAAGAGTCGCAATATTGCACTATGGCTATAATTAGTTGGAACATAGACACAAGATCACTGATTTAAGAGACAGAATAGTCTATTATATAATCCCGGTCCTTGAGCTTATCAAACCAGATAGACGAAAAGGAAAAATGAACGCTCTAATAACTATTGGGTCGTAAAGTATGAAATTTGTAAAATTTGTAAAATTTCTACAAATTTCATATTTGACAACCCAATAAAATTTAGAAATTAAAAGAATCTAATTAAATAAGACAAGGAATTAACACCTCAACACAATCTACAGTTCATTACCACCAATAGTCCCACAATCTACAATTAATTACCACCAATAGTCCCCACAATCTACAATTTATTAGGACCAATAGTCCCCACAATCTACAATTAATTACCACCAATAGTCCTCACAATCTACAATTTATTAGGACAAATAGTCCCCACAATCTACAATTTATTAGGACCAATAGTCCCCACAATGTACAATTAGGACTCCACAGGATCTACAATTCATTAGGACCAGTCCTCTACAGACTCTACAACCCCCTTCTTGTTCTATTTTTCTTCATCTTTGAAAGGAAAAGGGAAGGAGCCGATGGTTAGGTTTTTCCATTGCTGATAATAACTGTTTCTACTTTAGGCACAAGGCCAGCAATTACCCAGTGTATTACTGGTACTTTATTTTATCGACCCCGTAAGGATGAAAGGCAAAGTTAACCTCGGCGGGATTTGAATAATAACGTCAGGTCGCAATTCCTGGAAGAAGATGGGATTTGAACTCAGATCATAAAGGGTCGTAACTCTATGCTGCAAAGTATGGCGTCCGACCCTCTACCAATGCTGCCAATCCGCTGCCCTTCCATTGCTGATAATAACGTCAGGTCGCAATCTCTGGAAGAAGATGGGATTTGAACTCAGAATTCAGAGATCCGTATCAGGTGCTAAAAGTCATCCTGTTCGACACTTTTACAATTCCGTCAACCCTCCGCCCCTGGACGGCTACTTTATTTATTGACTTCAAAAGAATGAAAAGCAGAGTCGACCACGATGGGATTTTAACTCAGAGAATATTGAACCGGAAAAAATATTAAGGCATTTAATCCAATTCACTAACGACTCTGACAAATTACCGATATTTGAAAATAACTCTTCTGAGATCAATGTTTAATCGAGTGTAGCGAAATATTACTAATTTTCAAACTACGAATTCAGTCGCCGTCTAGTAATGTTAACTAACGCTCGAAATACTTTTCTTAGTTTCAAATTTTATTATAATTTTTAAATAAGGTTAGACGCATGTATGCATGCATGGACTCGTAACTTCGGAGGGAGTCTAGGGCTGCCGTATTAACATACGGCGTTTCTAGAGCATTTTAATACCTGGCGGAGCCCATCTCTCTCCAGATCTGAATACAGCAGATTTCGACCAGAGAAGAATAAAAAGTGAGAGAATGGAAGTGAGAAAGAGATAAAAGTCAACAGCACATAAACGGCAAGTGCTAAATAGATTATTTGCCAGAGATCCTAAATCAGTTTATCGCAGCTTCAATGGGAAAAGCTCAATTTATGTAAATGACACCCCTACAAAAGAAGGAGCAAATTAAGACTGATACAATACACTACCAGAAAGGTATCTTTCAAGGTAATAGCTTATCAGTGCTGCTCTTCGTCCTCTGACGTGGCTTACTGGCGCTAAGAAGTGCTAGATATATCTCTAGTCTGACATGGCTCACTGGCGCTAAGAAGTGCTAGATATATCTCTAGTCTGACATGGCTCACTGGCGCTAAGAAGTGCTAGATATATCTCTAGTCTGACATGGCTTACTGACGCTAAGAAGTGCTAGATATATCTCTAGTCTGACATGGCTTACTGGCGCTAAGAAGTGCTAGATATATCTCTAGTCTGACATGGCTTACTGACGCTAAGAAGTGCTAGATATATCTCTAGTCTGACATGGCTTACTGGCGCTAAGAAGTGCTAGATATATCTCTAGTCTGACATGTCTTACTAGTACTAAGAAGTGCTAGATATATCTCTAGTCTGACATGGCTTACTAGTACTAAGAAGTGCTAGATATATCTCTAGTCCGACATGGCTTACTAGTACTAAGAAGTGCTAGATATATCTCTAGTCTGACATGTCTTACTAGTACTAAGAAGTGCTAGATATATCTCTAGTCTGACATGTCTTACTAGTACTAAGAAGTGCTAGATATATCTCTAGTCTGACATGGCTTACTGACGCTAAGAAGTGCTAGATATATCTCTAGTCCGACATGGCTTACTAGTACTAAGAAGTGCTAGATATATCTCTAGTCTGACATGGCTTACTAGTACTAAGAAGTGCTAGATATATCTCTAGTCTGACATGGCTCACTGGCGCTAAGAAGTGCTAGATATATCTCTAGTCTGACATGGCTCACTGGCGCTAAGAAGTGCTAGATATATCTCTAGTCTGACATGGCTCACTGGCGCTAAGAAGTGCTAGATATATCTCTAGTCTGACATGGCTCACTGGCGCTAAGAAGTGCTAGATATATCTCTAGTCTGACATGGCTTACTAGTACTAAGAAGTGCTAGATATATCTCTAGTCTGACATGGCTTACTAGTACTAAGAAGTGCTAGATATATCTCTAGTCTGACATGGCTTACTAGTACTAAGAAGTGCTAGATATATCTCTAGTCTGACATGGCTTACTAGTACTAAGAAGTGCTAGATATATCTCTAGTCTGACATGGCTCACTGGCGCTAAGAAGTGCTAGATATATCTCTAGTCTGACATGGCTCACTGGCGCTAAGAAGTGCTAGATATATCTCTAGTCTGACATGGCTTACTAGTACTAAGAAGTGCTAGATATATCTCTAGTCTGACATGGCTTACTAGTACTAAGAAGTGCTAGATATATCTCTAGTCTGACATGGCTTACTAGTACTAAGAAGTGCTAGATATATCTCTAGTCTGACATGGCTTACTAGTACTAAGAAGTGCTAGATATATCTCTAGTCCGACATGGCTTACTAGTACTAAGAAGTGCTAGATATATCTCTAGTCTGACATGGCTTACTAGTACTAAGAAGTGCTAGATATATCTCTAGTCTGACATGGCTTACTAGTACTAAGAAGTGCTAGATATATCTCTAGTCCGACATGGCTTACTAGTACTAAGAAGTGCTAGATATATCTCTAGTCCGACATGGCTTACTAGTACTAAGAAGTGCTAGATATATCTCTAGTCTGACATGGCTTACTAGTACTAAGAAGTGCTAGATATATCTCTAGTCCGACATGGCTTACTAGTACTAAGAAGTGCTAGATATATCTCTAGTCTGACATGGCTTACTAGTACTAAGAAGTGCTAGATATATCTCTAGTCCGACATGGCTTACTAGTACTAAGAAGTGCTAGATATATCTCTAGTCCGACATGGCTTACTAGTACTAAGAAGTGCTAGATATATCTCTAGTCTGACATGGCTCACTGGCGCTAAGAAGTGCTAGATATATCTCTAGTCTGACATGGCTCACTGGCGCTAAGAAGTGCTAGATATATCTCTAGTCTGACATGGCTCACTGGCGCTAAGAAGTGCTAGATATATCTCTAGTCTGACATGGCTCACTGGCGCTAAGAAGTGCTAGATATATCTCTAGTCTGACATGGCTCACTGGCGCTAAGAAGTGCTAGATATATCTCTAGTCTGACATGGCTTACTGACGCTAAGAAGTGCTAGATATATCTCTAGTCTGACATGGCTTACTGGCGCTAAGAAGTGCTAGATATATCTCTAGTCTGACATGTCTTACTAGTACTAAGAAGTGCTAGATATATCTCTAGTCTGACATGGCTTACTAGTACTAAGAAGTGCTAGATATATCTCTAGTCTGACATGGCTTACTGACGCTAAGAAGTGCTAGATATATCTCTAGTCTGACATGTCTTACTAGTACTAAGAAGTGCTAGATATATCTCTAGTCCGACATGGCTTACTAGTACTAAGACGTGCTAGATATATCTCTAGTCCGACATGGCTTACTAGTACTAAGAAGTGCTAGATATATCTCTAGTCCGACATGGCTTACTAGTACTAAGACATGCTAGATATATCTCTAGTCCGACATGGCTTACTAGTACTAAGAAGTGCTAGATATATCTCTAGTCCGACATGGCTTACTGACGCTAAGAAGTGCTAGATATATCTCTAGTCTGACATGGCTCACTGGCGCTAAGAAGTGCTAGATATATCTCTAGTCTGACATGGCTTACTGACGCTAAGAAGTGCTAGATATATCTCTAGTCTGACATGGCTTACTGGCGCTAAGAAGTGCTAGATATATCTCTAGTCTGACATGTCTTACTAGTACTAAGAAGTGCTAGATATATCTCTAGTCTGACATGGCTTACTAGTACTAAGAAGTGCTAGATATATCTCTAGTCTGACATGGCTTACTGACGCTAAGAAGTGCTAGATATATCTCTAGTCTGACATGTCTTACTAGTACTAAGAAGTGCTAGATATATCTCTAGTCCGACATGGCTTACTAGTACTAAGACGTGCTAGATATATCTCTAGTCCGACATGGCTTACTAGTACTAAGAAGTGCTAGATATATCTCTAGTCCGACATGGCTTACTAGTACTAAGACGTGCTAGATATATCTCTAGTCCGACATGGCTTACTAGTACTAAGAAGTGCTAGATATATCTCTAGTCCGACATGGCTTACTGACGCTAAGAAGTGCTAGATATATCTCTAGTCTGACATGTCTTACTAGTACTAAGAAGTGCTAGATATATCTCTAGTCCGACATGGCTTACTGACGCTAAGAAGTGCTAGATATATCTCTAGTCTGACATGTCTTACTAGTACTAAGAAGTGCTAGATATATCTCTAGTCTGACATGGCTCACTGGCGCTAAGAAGTGCTAGATATATCTCTAGTCCGACATGGCTTACTAGTACTAAGAAGTGCTAGATATATCTCTAGTCTGACATGGCTTACTAGTACTAAGAAGTGCTAGATATATCTCTAGTCTGACATGGCTTACTAGTACTAAGAAGTGCTAGATATATCTCTAGTCTGACATGGCTTACTAGTACTAAGAAGTGCTAGATATATCTCTAGTCTGACATGTCTTACTAGTACTAAGAAGTGCTAGATATATCTCTAGTCCGACATGGCTTACTAGTACTAAGAAGTGCTAGATATATCTCTAGTCTGACATGGCTTACTAGTACTAAGACGTGCTAGATATATCTCTAGTCTGACATGTCTTACTAGTACTAAGAAGTGCTAGATATATCTCTAGTCCGACATGGCTTACTAGTACTAAGAAGTGCTAGATATATCTCTAGTCTGACATGGCTTACTAGTACTAAGAAGTGCTAGATATATCTCTAGTCCGACATGGCTTACTAGTACTAAGACGTGCTAGATATATCTCTAGTCCGACATGGCTTACTAGTACTAAGAAGTGCTAGATATATCTCTAGTCTGACATGGCTTACTAGTACTAAGAAGTGCTAGATATATCTCTAGTCTGACATGGCTTACTAGTACTAAGAAGTGCTAGATATATCTCTAGTCTGACATGGCTTACTAGTACTAAGAAGTGCTAGATATATCTCTAGTCTGACATGGCTTACTAGTACTAAGAAGTGCTAGATATATCTCTAGTCTGACATGGCTTACTAGTACTAAGAAGTGCTAGATATATCTCTAGTCTGACATGGCTTACTAGTACTAAGAAGTGCTAGATATATCTCTAGTCTGACATGGCTTACTAGTACTAAGAAGTGCTAGATATATCTCTAGTCTGACATGGCTTACTAGTACTAAGAAGTGCTAGATATATCTCTAGTCTGACATGGCTTACTAGTACTAAGAAGTGCTAGATATATCTCTAGTCTGACATGGCTTACTAGTACTAAGAAGTGCTAGATATATCTCTAGTCTGACATGGCTTACTAGTACTAAGACGTGCTAGATATATCTCTAGTCTGACATGGCTTACTAGTACTAAGAAGTGCTAGATATATCTCTAGTCTGACATGGCTTACTAGTACTAAGAAGTGCTAGATATATCTCTAGTCTGACATGGCTTACTAGTACTAAGAAGTGCTAGATATATCTCTAGTCTGACATGGCTTACTAGTACTAAGAAGTGCTAGATATATCTCTAGTCTGACATGGCTTACTAGTACTAAGAAGTGCTAGATATATCTCTAGTCTGACATGGCTTACTAGTACTAAGAAGTGCTAGATATATCTCTAGTCTGACATGGCTTACTAGTACTAAGAAGTGCTAGATATATCTCTAGTCTGACATGGCTTACTAGTACTAAGAAGTGCTAGATATATCTCTAGTCTGACATGGCTTACTAGTACTAAGACGTGCTAGATATATCTCTAGTCTGACATGGCTTACTAGTACTAAGAAGTGCTAGATATATCTCTAGTCTGACATGGCTTACTAGTACTAAGACGTGCTAGATATATCTCTAGTCTGACATGGCTTACTAGTACTAAGAAGTGCTAGATATATCTCTAGTCTGACATGGCTTACTAGTACTAAGAAGTGCTAGATATATCTCTAGTCTGACATGGCTTACTAGTACTAAGAAGTGCTAGATATATCTCTAGTCTGACATGGCTTACTAGTACTAAGAAGTGCTAGATATATCTCTAGTCTGACATGGCTTACTAGTACTAAGAAGTGCTAGATATATCTCTAGTCTGACATGGCTTACTAGTACTATGGATGATTCCGTGAGTCCTGAGAGAGTTATAGGGGTGCCACATTGGCAGAGGCCATCTCCTCTCCATGTCTGAATACAGTAGATTTCTTCCAGAGATAGCTAGAGAGAGAGAGAGAGAGAGAGAGAGAGAGAGAGAGAGAGAGAGAGAGAGAGAGAGAGAGAATGGAAGTGAGAAAAAGATATAGAGGAAGAATTGACTCCAGTACTTGACTGGTATTTTTTTTTATCGACATCGAATGAATGACAGGCAAAATTGACCTCGGGGGGGATTTGAACTTTGAGAGCAGAGAGCGGAAACGAAAATAATTACATACACACACACAAAATACATTTATAATTTCATATTCCAGAAAGGAAAATAACAAATATAGTAAGGAAATGTTATAAATTTATTTCAATAATAATTATTTATGGTTTTTATAAATAGACATAAAAAGTGAAACATTCTTTAAAGAAATAAAAATAAGAACTGGTAATATATTCGTACATTTTCCTAAAAAAATAATGAATATTTTCTTACATTGGCTCGAAGCCACAACTTTGTAGAGTCGATTAAATCAACTTCACTATTATATTTGTTTTATTTTGCCGAGAAGGATGTAAAGTAAAGCCCTTCCCGGCGGGATTTCATCCCACAATGTAAGTATATTTCGACGCGTTACTTTTTCTGCTAAAATATTGTCTTAAAGGAAAAAAAAAGCAAGAAAGAAATATTTGCATTTTCTTTTCTGCAAAAATTACACAAACGCTACAACACTGTAACCAACACATTGCAGGGCTGTACATATAACATAAACAAATACAGGGTGGGCCAGAATTCATGACTCACTTGATTATTTATAGCTTATATATATAAATAAAAAAAACCTCGGAGGCATATTAAGAAATAAAAATATAAATTAAGAAACCTGCTAAGCATATTAAGAAATAAAATAATAATTTGAAACAATACAATAACAATAAAATAAGCATGTTAAGAAATATAACTAACAAGCGAGTCATGAATTCTGGCCCACCCTGTAGATATACCATCACAATACAAACACATAGGCAGATACACAAACAGATACCGTAATTCCCGGCGTCGAAGACGCTACTTTTTCCCTAAAATAAGTCTCAAAACTCTACCATGTGTCCTGGAGGCCGACGGTTGTTTATTAATTTTTTTTCAAATTTTTGGTTGTCCAAATTAGGGTGCGTCCTCGAGGACGAAGCGTCTTCGGCGCCGAGAAATATAAACGCTTACACACGCAAACGCACTATTCAACACAAATATACAGATTGCCAAATTGAACACAAAGTGTATAAAAATAGAAAATGTGATATTATTTCTCTCTCTCTCACACACACACACACACACACACACACACACACACACACACACACACACACACACACACACACACACACACACACACACACACACACATATATACACACATATGCACACACACATATATATATACTCACATACATATATGCACATACGATTTTGTATATTATTTATAGCATTCGACTATATATATGTGTGTGTGTGTGTGTGTGTGTGCATTAATACGTGAAGATTTGTCATTAAAATTATCTTTATATACTTTTTCATGTTTTAGTTATAAACGATAATTATTCGTTGATGTTTTCCTGAATAAGGTGTAAATTCATTAAATCTATGATATTAAATGGTGCCTTTTAGACCCAATGAACCGTTACACACACTGAAACTCTTCCGGTAATCTATGTACAATTGAGAAATCCTTTATATTAAGGCAGCCCAATAAAACATTGAACAAGCTGCCTTAATTTCCATTTGCATCGTTATTTGCTTCCATTCCATGGATGTATTATATCAACAGAATCTGCCCATTCATATCAACAAATAAGAATCAACGTGTTGTGATCTCGTACAACTAGGTGAGATTGGATCTTTCACCGTTTTTTTATCACCGGTTTTATTAGCAAATCATGGAGCAGTATTCTGACATCCATTTTACTCACATAAAGCTGCACCCCACCAAAATATTTACCCTCCATTGCCATTAGATGATGAGTAAGTCTCGTTCGTATTCGTTGGAGTGGCAGTATCGGTAGAGTCGGACACCATGCTTTGCAGCATAGAGTTACGGACCTTTATGGTCTGAGTTCAAATCCTGCCGAGGTTTACTTTGCCTTTCATCTTTACAGGGTTGAAAAAATAAAGTACCAGTAACGTACTGGGGTCGATTTAATCGACTTTCCCCCAAATTACTGGCCTTGTGCCTATAGTAGAAATCATTAATTAGTTTGGGTTACGTGGTGGAGCTGATGATTTGACAACCTCTGGGACTATCGAGTGTAGCTGGGCGACCCCTTGCTTTCATTAGCTTAAAATTAGTTAACACAGAGCTCCATTGGTGGCCGCATCATGGAATTTCCGTTTTCGTGTTATAGGATACAGCGGGCCGTTGTGAAGTTTCTCATAGAACAAAGATGACTTTGCTTTTAATCCTATTGCATACATTTTACAGATTTAAAAAAATTTAATTCGACTTTCTAATGAAAACAAGTAGTCTCCAGTTACTACACCCGATAGTCGCTATGGCACCCAGCCATTGTCAAAATATTAGCGCTACCACGTAACCTAAACTAATTAATACGAACGAGATTTACTCATCATCCAATGGCAACCAGCATTGCTGAGATGCCATGGGTAACTCACCTTTCCGTATCAAAGTATCTGAATGATCAGGCGTGCTTCTTACGTCTGTGAGACTTTATTAATACACGTAGTCTGAGTGAAACTTCTAACATATAAAATGATTTCTACTATAGGCACAAGGCCAACAATTTTGGGAACGGAGAAGTCGATTATATCGATCCCAGTGCATTACTGGTACTTTGTTATCGACCCCGTAAGGATGAAAGGCAAAGTTAACCACTGCGGAATTTGAACTCATAATGTAAAGGGCCGTAACTCTATGCTAAAAAGCATGGCGTCCGACCCTCTACCGATACTACCAATCCACCGCCCTTAAACTTCTAATATATATAATAACAGACTGAAATAAATACTGGGGTGGTGAATATAATTTTGGCATAACTTTGTCTTTATAAAAAGTCTACGATGTTTTCGAGCCACGCCCATGGCTACTCAATACATATTTTAAATATTAGGTAAGTAATAGGGTTGTTTTCTCTACTTTGTGTCACCTAGCTATAGGCACTTGTTTAGGTCGGTTTTTAAAATAAAAGCAAAAACAAATGGGTCTTTAATTTAGCCCTTATCCTACGCTGTTCATCATTTTTAATGCATAAAATAACGGATAATTGTTATTGTCAAGTCTACCCACTGAGTGGTATTGGTGTAAGTGAAGCCAGTTTGTTTTCTTTTAACAGTGTAATAAAAGCCACGCGTTGGGCCAACCAGTCATACGTGTTGGTTGTGAGTATCAAAGCCCGAGTGTAACTCAGCTCGATGTAAAAGCGAGTTTAAATACATTTGGTCTTCGTACACCATGAACGGTTGAAAACGCTAAAAATAGAAGAAAAAAAAAAATCCACAAGTTCCTTTCCCGCCCTTTTCAGGAATTATTGACATACAGTTATTTGGGCTGGGAATCACCAGTATAGGAGAAGCTAAAAAAGATGAAAGACACAACCTCCTTCCCTGATTATCTTATAAAAATACATAGGAAAATCAACTCCTACATTTTAATGAGTCATATTTTATTGACCTCGAAAATGAGGGAGACTGGAAGAAAAAAACTAAATAATAGATATGAATGATTTCTAATATTGGGTGGTGAGGAATTGTCGATTATATCGATCTTAGCACGTGACATGTACCAATTATATCGACACGGAAGGCATTGTCCATCTCAGTGAGGTTTGGACTCAGTGTATAAAGGGAGATAAGCAAACACTCCACAGATAACATTATTCCTTACTTTCCCAAATAATAATTTCTGATAACAATGTGAAGGTGCGTGGCTTAGTGGTTTGGGAATTTGATTCGCAATCGCTAGGTTGCGAGTTCGAATCCCGGAAGGGGCTTACGTTATGTCCTTGAGCAAGACACTTTATTTCACGTTGCTCTTTTTGCCAGGAGTTGCGACCGGTAGATAATATCAGCAATAGAAGAGTAATGGAAACATTGTTTCCTTGGTCCGATTTGATGAGTTCCACCTCACTCAATAAGCGAATGAGGCCGAGTCTTGTCGATGGATTCGCTGAACTTCTGATACATGGTCAGACATTTTCGAAAAGAGATGTAGTCGTTTACATCGAGTATGTATTTATTTCAACGTTTCTAACTGGACAAAAGACAAAGAAGGCAGGATGTAAAGGACGGTGATTAACACCAGTGCTCTACCGACTTTGTCATTCACATATAACAATTGTTTCTACTTTTGGCATTACTGGTGCTTTATTTTATCGATCTTGTTGAGTATGAAAGGCAAAGTTAACCTCAGAGGGATTTAATGATTTCTGAATCATGTACATACTTAAGTGAGGACTAGTTGACCTCACTACATCACCGATACACATTTTATCGGTTTCAGAAGGATGAAGAGCAAAGTCGACCCTAGTAGAATTTGAGGTCAGAATGTAAAAGTACCTAACTAAACATCACAAGGTACTTCGTCTGCCGCTCTACCGATCCTGCCATCCAATTCTCTTAAATATTTATAATAAACTTTTTTCTTTGGGGCTCAAAGCAGTTTGTTAAGAGTAAGAACACAGTTGTAATTGATGTCAGTATTTATTTTATGACCGCCTTCAGACAGAGGAAAAGCTAATTTAAGGAACTTTGAATATCTTGTACATATCCAATTTAGCATTATCTGTGCTGTCAACATAGTTTTTGTATTATGACAATAATTACAGGTTGTGGTTGTTTTTTGACATCAGGTTAGCTTTAGTCGAACAAACCTACCGTAAAATACGTCTTCACCAACTCATCTTTTATTCAGACTCATTATATTTAGGAATATATAATACAATACGTCCTTTTAAAAACGACTAAGGTGAGATTCGAGCAAGATTTGGCTACTACTTCTTGTGGTTCGAGCGACCGTATCGGGGTATCGTGGTTCGTTGGTCTGCATGATGTGATCAAGTATGTGTCTTCATGTGTTTACTGAGGTGGTCTTTACGTGTGAAAGCCTTGTGACAAATATTGCAGCTGTGGGGTCGCTCTCCTGTGTGAATACGACGATGTCGTGTTAACTCCTCGTTTCGGATGAACGCCTTGCCGCATTCTGGTTCTTTGCACACAAACGGTCTCTCACCTAAGTAAACAATACAGAACAGAGATAAACAAGTAATTAACAGAAATATGAAAACATAAAACAAAACAAAACAGAAAACTATAGCAACAACCAAAGATTTCTTACACAAGCATAATGTGATAGATTAGAAATAACTGTTTCTACTTTTGGCACAAGGCCAGCAATTACTCCAGTGTATTACTGGTACTTTATTTTATTGACACCGTAAGGATGAAAGGCAAAGTTAACCTCGACGGGATTTGAACTCAGATCATAAAGGGTCGTAACTTCATGCTGCAAAGCATGGTGTGTGTGTGTGTGTGTGTGTGTGTGTGTGTGTGTGTGTGTGTGTGTGTGTGTGTGTGTGTGTGTGAATGGGTCTGTGTGTGTAAAATCGGAAATTTTTCTAGCTTGTCTCTTGAATTAAAAAAAAAACAGAATTAGTCGTTTAGTTTACATATCAACCCATTCTATTTATTTTATAACGTATGAGATTTCTTGTAATGTTCTTTTTTGTCATGTATAATCATGATATATTAAAGGGAGGAGTGTCGGACTGTGTCCTGAATATATTTTTTTATCTCGTTAGTAAAATAAGTTGGATTACTTTGAATAAATAATTGTTTCTACTTTTGGCACAAGGCCAGCAATTACCCAGTGTATTACTGGTACTTTACTAAATTTCGTAGCTGTTGATTAAACATAAATATTCTTATATATAATGATTGCTTATTTTATGATTCAATTTTTAAAAAATGTTTAAATGTCAATACTTCCGGTTAGCGTTCGTTATATAATAACATTTAATGCATCGTTTATATATCATTATATAGTACCAGTAATGCACTGGGTAATTGCTGGCCTTGTGCCTAAAGTAGAAACAATTATATTTAAACGTTCATATATTTGCATCGTTATATCATAACGTTTATATTTCTGTCGCTAATTTTCTCCTTTTTCGTTTTCATTACATTTCACTGTAACACAGTTTATATATAACATCGTCTTTTTTAAATGTATCATGGCTTACTTTACTGATTACAGAAGACAGTGTAACACAGTCCCTCTTCAATTTCTGTGCATATTGTCAATTACGATTTTATTTGCCATATCATATCTACATACATATATATTTACGTAGAATATAAATATGCACACTACACATGCTAGCAGAAAACCACCCAAAGAGTAATTTTCCTGCTAGTAATTTTTAATGTCTAAAGAAAATTGTCATAGGAATATTACCACTTGAAATAAAATTTTGCCAGAGATAGATTAAGCAAGAATTAATAAGCGGGTTGGGGTTGGGACGTGTCGATTATTCAGGACCCGAGAGTAAGTTAACGATAATTTAAGGTAAAATAGGAAGAAACACAAAACACCATCAATAATCAATCCACAAGTCAATTTCATACTTAGCGGCTGCGTATCTGATGAGACTACAAGTAAAAGTGTGTAAGCACACATAGCTAGGTAGGTAACTAATTAAAGTTTAACTAGAACTTCAAAAATAGATACCTTATAAATTGATTAATCTTTCTTGTATATATTTCATTAAAGAAATATATTTCACCATTAATCGATCGGTAAACCACAGTAGCCAAATCAAGAATTTTTAACAAGAGAGAAGATCTAACTATCTGTGTTTACACAGCAAATTCAAATCTGCGAATGACTAGAGCACGTTTTGCATTTTTTTAAAATACACACATCGTACCAGCTTTAACCCAGTGGCGTGAATAAGGTTATCGACAACTAGAAATAGCAGCCGAGTCCTTTCAACTGAGTTAGCTCTACAATTAAGAGGCCGTTTATATATCCAAAATTAAATTAAGGGTGTCATGTCGGAGAGACATGCACCATATCCACTGTAGAATATGCTCCAAGATTCCAATGAATAGATCCGAGCATTATATATATATATATAATATATATATATATATATATATATATATATATATATATATATATATATATATATAATAACATAACAGGGAAGATTAATCATATTATAAGGTATCTATTTTTGAAGTTCTGGTCAACTTTATTTAGTTACCTACCTAGCTATGTGTGGTTACACACTTGTAAAAATTATCTCCTGTGATTATTCATATTTATTTATATGTTAATCAATTTCTAGTTATTATAAAATGCTCGGACTTACTCGTTAGAATCTTAGAGCTTATTTTGCGGGTGATATGGCGCATGTCTTTCTGGCATGACACCCATAATTTTGATTTAGATTAAATTCATTTGATTTATCTTAATTTTGTATATATATATATATATAAATGATAGCGCAAGGTGTTCAAAATGCTTTTAATTAAACATATAGTATATTGCCAAATTACTATACATACATTCATGTATATTCGCTATTTCAGAGCACCAATCCTAATTTCTCATTTTTGCTGGACCGGCAATCGCTCTATATAATCAGTTCCTGATTATTACTCGAATTCTATAATAATCCAACCTCTATAATTTTCGGCAGTGTGAAACAGAATCTGTCAGCTTCTCTCCCTTCCTTTGCCTAAAAAAGAAGTAAGTGACATAGTCACTACTTTAAAAGTGATAGCGCAAGGTCTTCAAAATGTTTTTAATTAAACATACGGTATATTGCCAAATATACTATACATACATTCATGTATACATCGTTATTTCAGAGCACCAATCCTAATATATATATATATATATATATATATAGTTATGTAATAAACAATAGAAGGCAATTATTTCATTTA
>OZ024745.1:117858845-117861345 GCA_964016885.1 Eledone cirrhosa
CCGCCGAGGTTAACTTTACCTTTCATCCTTACGGGCTCGATAAAATAAAGTACCAGTAATGTACTGGGTCGATTTAATCTACTTTCACCTCCTCTTCAAATTACTGGCCTTGTGCCTATACTAGAAATCATTATTAATGAGTCCAAGGGCGGTGAATTGGCAGTATCGGTAGAGGGTGGGACGCCATGCTTTCTAGCATAGTTACATCCCTTTACGATCTGAGTTCAAATCCCGTCGAAGTTAACTTTGCCTTTCATCCTTACGGGCTCGATAAAATAAAGTACCAGTAATGTACTGGGTAATTGCTGGCCTTGTGCCAAAAGTAGAAACAATTATTAATGAGTCCGTGTTGAGAATCTCTCTCTCTTTCTCGCCCTCCTCTCGCTCTCTCGTCCTCCTCTCGCTCTCTCGTCCTCCTCTCGCTCTCTCGCCCCCTCCCTCACTCCACACACACACACACACACAAATATATATATATATATATATATACTGAAGTAAAAGTTAAGTGGAAATATCCAAGAGTAAGAGCACTCAGTCCATAGGATGAGTTTAGTATAAATAATTACAACAGTGACATGAACATGTACTCAAGCTTCGTTGGGTTCTGAGCCGCAACTCATTCAGCCTCTCATGAGAAAAATAAAAACAAGTGGACAGAGTTGCATGCAGGGAAGCAATCCATGCATGTCTCGTAAAGAGTGTCTGGAAATCCCTGTTTGGTGGGTTTCTGTAAGTATGTTTTTGTACATCCTAATCTATTTAAATACTTCCTAATTGATTTGTCGTGCACTAGATAAAGTGTTCTGCTATTTATGTCACACCCAATTATGTTCCGAGTTCAAATCCCGTCCAAGTTAACTTTGCCTTTCATCCTTACGAGGTCGATAAAATAGAGTACCAGTAATGTACTGGGGTCGATTTAATCGACTTCTCCTCCCCCAAAATTGTTGGCTTTGTACCTAAATCAGAAACCATTATGTATGTACATCCTAGTCTATTTAAGTGGTTTTGAATCGATTTGTCGGGTGCTAGATTGGCGCTATCTATGTCGCACCCATTACGTTCTCAGTTCAAATCCAACGCGTATTGACTTTCATTTTCAGTGGGATCAATAAAATAAATTTAATCAATATCTGGGTAGCAAAATCAAGTAGATCTACATTACTTGTGTCTTCGTAATTATGGTTGAAAAAATATAACTGTTAACAATATTGAAAGTTGGGTATTGGCAGAATCGTTAGGGCGTCGGACAAATGCTTTGCGGTATTTGTTAAAGCTGATTTCAAATCCCACCGAGGTCCTCAGTCATGCAGTGGTGTGGATATAATCAAGATCTCCATTCGTCCGAAATTCTGGCCTTCAGCCTAAATCATTATTTCCTGGGATTGCCAGTATCGGTAGAAGGTCTGACGCCATGCTTTGCAGCATAGAGTTACGTCCCTTTATGGTCTGAGTTCAAATCTCGCCGAGGTTAACTTTGCCTTTCATCCTTACGGGATCGATAAAATAAAGTACCAGTCACGCACTGGGGTTCATTTAATCGACTTTCTCCTCCCCCAAAATTGCCGGCCTTGTGCCTATATAAGAAACCATTATTTGAAACTTTCTCTTTTTTATTTTAAAGCATTTATATTTATCTAAAAACCTTCCATCGAGGTTAACTTTGCCTTTCATCCTTACGGGGTCGATAAAATAAAGTACCAGTAATGCACTGGGTAATTGCTGGCCTTGTGCCTAAAGTAGAAACAATTATAATAATTTCATGTAAGAGCCTTTGTTAAGTTGTGCTCCAGTAAAACACCAGTAATGAACTGGGATAATTGCTGGCCTTGTGCCAAAAGTGGAAACAATTATTTCCTGGTAAAACTGCCCGCTTACGGATATACTCCATCCATCTCTCTGACCCCCATTCTGTCAACTCAACACCGCACACACTTTTCCTTCCATACCCCCCCCCCCCAATTGCTGGCCTTGGACCTAAATTTTAAACCCTCATGAACAATATTCTACGGGACGTACTAAATTCGAGTTCTGTACTTCACTGGGAGAGAAAGACAATTATTTGGCTATTTCAACAAGTCTTCCTCACCATCCTACAGGATGACGCTTTCTCCATTCTGTCCGCTTTGACCACCAGGTGGCCAGCCTCAAGGATTCTGTACGCCAGACCGTACTCCACCACACCACCCAAGCCCATATAATTGGGGTAGCGATCATTGAGTACACTTTGCTCATTTAATGTTTAGTGAAGTTATTAGTAGAACAGACAACAGTATTTTACACTTGCTGACAATGATTATTAGTTGGTGGTACACGTGTTAGTTTTATATCACTGTACATAATAGCATACAGTTCCGACTGTGTGGTATATATTCACAACTACGTGAAGTGTACTGTCTGAGGGTTAGGTCTTGAGATACAGATTACGGACCGCTCTATGAACTACTAGCTTACTTAATAGTCACATAAATTGGTATGGTATTGTCCCGTAACACCTGAT
>OZ024745.1:117883845-117896345 GCA_964016885.1 Eledone cirrhosa
TATATATATATATATATATATATATATATATATATATATTTAAGCACGTGGAAGGGAGCAGTGAGTGACAAACTCATGGATTGCCCCGGGCGGCATAGATTCATGGGTTTCCCGGGCGGCACCAACATCACACAGTATTAGTAACTCATGGGTTGCCCGGGCGGAACCAACATCACACAGTATTAGTATCACAACCGAGTAATGTCAGCAACTCTAAGATGTCATCAAGTGAATATAGGAGTTTATACATAGATACTCTTCTGTCCACTCAGTAATGGAAATATGTGGGTGGGGATAGGGGCACATAGTGTGCCAGTGTTTCACAAGATTTAGCCTCTGGTGGTGCTGGGGTTTATCGTCTCAGCCTCAGCCTCACAGACCTTAGTGTGTCACTGCTTCCATTTCCCTCACTGTTCCCATTTTTAAATCAGAGACTAAATAAACTGAAAATACATGTCCCTTCCTTCGCCACCACTCTTTTGCCTACATCTCATCACGGTGTTTCTCATTTCACAATCTGCAGTTTCAAACTATTACTACCTTTCAACGTAGCCGTCATATTCAACTGTAATGTTTAACCCTCTAACATTTACATTACTCTATATTTACTATTGAATTTTCGTGGTAAAAGCTTTATCTCACATAATTATCTCACATATTGTCGAATCTATGAGATTTTGATATTATTTATTTTGAGAACAATACCTTAACATCAGTATGAGCAGCCAGTTACAGCCGGGTTGAACAAAAAGAGGTGAGAGCATTTTGGCCGGATATGACCAGTTTAAGTGCTAAAGGGTTAAAGGTTTACCCACGTACATTTATCAATTGGAACAATTGACACCAGTCTTTTTCTTTTACTGTTTACTCAGAGAGGGAAGGGCAGTGCCCATGAACTCTTCCCGACTAGTGGTAGAGAGAGAAGAGGTATACTCAAACTAGAAACCAGGTATGAATAATTGCAACACGGAGGGATTTCGCAAAAGACATCCAACAGAGTGGTGGTGCTAAACATGGCAGAATTTGAAGCGAGAAGACAGTGTCGGAACAGTTTCCACATGGCACACTTCACGATACACTAACAATTCTGCCAATCCTCCGACCTAGACAGATACTTTATTTTATCGATCCTGAAACGATGAAAGACAAATTGATCTCACTAACTTCATTTTTCTGTGAACTTTCCCTTGTCCTAAATAAATCAAACTCTCTGTTGTTACCTAGTGAGGCTCCACCGTTGGAAATAAAAGTCATTGAGAGACGTAACAGGTGTTACGGTCGTGTAACATTGAAATGTGAAAATCTACACCGACTTTATTGGCTTTTGGTGGACAGTTCTATCAGAATTGTATTTTTGATCGTAGATACAACGAAGTGTAAGTGAAAGTACATAAGCCGCTATATCCTCAGCAGGTTGTCCAGTTACTGGTAATGAAAGGGTTAAAGACATAGACAGTGTCTTTCATTAGTAATAAAGGGGTTAATGCGTTTATATTTATCTAGAAACCTTCTATCTTAAATTTCTCAAAGTACCTTGGTTAAGTCACGTTCTTAGTATAGAATTACTTCTAAACACAACCACAAGGATATGGTCCGAACGTGGAAGAGTTGAACTTCCACTGTCATCGCCTCCATCTCACTCGCTCTCCCCATCTCTCTGTATAGTGAGCAAATGGGATCCCACGTGCTGGCCTCCCCACAGCCCCGGCGGACAGAATGGAGAAGGCGTTACCCCGGAAGATGGTAAGGGAGATGCGCTGGAAGAGTCATTCCATCTCGCGAGGCTCACACCTGCAGCTGGCCAGCTCAGCGCCTATGGTGGTGTCAAAGCATCTATATATTAAATCACGCGCACGCACACACGCGCACACAGACACACACACACACACACACACACACACAAACAAAAATACGCACGCACATACGCACCTTTACGCACGCGCGCGCAAAGAATGGGTACTGAGCCAGCAGATATTAATGACAGCGACAGGATACACACTTATCATTGATTCCACTTACCAGTTTCAGAACTGCCACATGATATAATACTAGACCACACGTGACCTGTTGGCTCACGTTCTATTCAAACACTTAGAAATCATGTTCACTTGAAAATAATTTTTAAATAATTAAAATATACACAGACATGTATATAAACTGAAATGAAACTGGAAGGCCATATATATGTGTGTGTGTGTATATATATATATATATATATATATATATATATATATATAAATAAATGTGTGTGTGTGTATACATATATATATATAAATATGCATGTGTGTGTGTGTATGTGTAAATATATATGGGGGTGTCTGATCTATAGACACTGGTCATAGACACACACACAGACACACACGCATATGTATGCAGACAAGCAAGCAAGCAAGCAATCACAGACTTTTAGTAATATATAGATGATACGTCAGTGATGACAGATTACAATTTCAATCAGGAAACTACATTTACCTTAATTTGTCACCATCGACACCATAACCAATCCCAGCACCACCATCGTCGCCGCTATGATTATCGTTCGCGGCGATGAATCCATAATGTTTGTCATCAGGTTCAACAATATCAATAGTACCACCATTACAATCAGTATCTCAATAATATTGATCATGATTAATTTTAATAATCAAACCAGTTTAGTGACAATACCGAATCTTTGTTTGTTATGACATCAAAATCAGCTGTTGCTGGAAGGGACGGTAATGCTGGTGATAGCGATGACGCTTGTTTTCTCGAAGTGATTCTGTTTATGACGTCGAACCCACGAGAAGTGTTTCTATGTAGTTGCACAACCTTTCTTGCTATATTTCTGGTGTAGGATGTGCAGAGGTCACTCTTGTAAAATGGGGATATTTAAAGAAAGGGGACGTTGTGAGTGACTGTGGATCGAAAAACCTCCTGATAAGCCCCTTGCTGGGAACACCCCTGCACAGCATTGGACATGGCAGTGTTTAATGAGAAAGGACAGCAATGTGTTCAGCTGTAGCGGACCACATCTAGCCAAGCTTTGTAACTGACACTCTTGTGGACACAAGAAAAAAGAAACTATATTTATAATAAAATACTCTGGATTTTGGAGGGATTTACTAAACTTATTAATTATTTCATTATTGAGATGGTATTTGTAACATAACATAACATAACATAACATAACATTACAAATTATGTTGGAAGATTATAAATTTAAGTTGGAACTCTTTAATATGGTGGCTTTGTTTCAAAGAATCATAGGCTAATACTCTCTTTTTTCCAATCAACCTCTCTCTACTGGGATATACCGCCATATTTAAAATAGTCTATAGACTACTGGATACTTATCCCGCGATATCGGGATAAAATTGGCCATTCTTTCGAGGTCCAGAGTGGCCATTCTTTCGAGATCCAGAGAAACCCCGGGATAAAATAAATTGCATCAATATTTTCAAAAGTTTATTGTGATTCAATGCTATATCCTAAAGGTTTGTATCGACATAACAAATTTCAAACGAATTTTAATGAAAAGATTTCTCTCTTCCCCCCTCACTTCGCGCGCGTGTGTGTTTGTGGTTTTATAATTTCACAAAGTTTTACCAATAGAGAGAAAGTTTCTAACATAGACACAAGACTCTCATTGGAATTTACACATCAACTAGGTAGATATATATGTATGTATGCATGTGTAGATATGGATGTTATTGTATGTGTGGATGTGTATGTTTTGAGTTGTATGTGTGCATGTGTATCTGCTTTGCATCTGTACATGGGTATATGCAGTTATTACATGCAAAATTTTTGGAATGTTTTACATATTTTTACTCTTCCATTAATGGATTGTACTTGTAATTTCCTATTTTTCCTAACTTGTAATTCCATGTGTGTATGTATGTACGTTCTACTGCTTTTAATAGTTTATAAATTCTTACCAATAGAGAAGGAGAGCCAGTCTCTAACATAGAAACATTACTCTCTTATTGGAATTTAGACAACACCTACTAGGTAAATACGTATATATGTCTGTAGAAATTTGTGTTTTTGTGCAGGCATGGGTGTTATTGCATGTGTGGATTTGTATATTTTGATGTATATATATGTATGTAAGTATACATGCACGCCTGCGCGGGGATACAGAAAAACTCTATTTGGTTCCCTATTTCTTTTTCTATATTTACCTATTCTTTCTTTCTTTTTGTTTCCCCTTCTTTTTTATTATTTCTATATTGAAAATAAACATGAATATACAGTAAAATAAATACTATATATATATATATATATGTATACATACATACAGTAACGTCCCCCCCCCGTTTATTGTGGGGGATACGTTCCAGAACCAACTGCGATAAATGAAAATCCGCGATATAGAGAGACCATAAAGACAACCGTTGTTTTCATAGTTTAAGCCTTTAAATGCCTCTCCTACACACTTTAAGTACATATAAACTCATTTAAACACTTTTGTATTTAAACACAAAAAAAAACAAAAAACAAAAAAAAAATAGCCAGTAAAGATCATATAGAAACTACCACCAACGATCGTACCACTAGTTACCAAAGAGGACCATTGCCAGCCACAGGAGCCACTTGGTAATACACTTCACATCTCCCGTCAATCTATGAAGGGTTTGTAGATTTTCGCAATAGGAAATTAGGTAGGTTCCGCGATGTAGCTATTAAGTAATTCTGTGGATGCCGCCTGATGAGATCGTCTTGTCTTGCGTCATAATTGGATGATTGAGCTTGGCCATCGAAATATGTATAGTGATTTCACGGAATTAAAATTTTAAAGCATATCTTCCAGTCCGGCCCCCTGGTGTCGTTATATATATATATATATATATATATATATATATATATATATATATATATATATATATATATATATATATATATATATATATATATATATATATATAACGGCCCCCTGCTGTCGTAATATATATATATATATATATATATATATATATAAACAAATTAGACGGTTGCTTTAGTCCATCGCTATTTATTTTATTATACGTATTTCAAAGATGTATGGCTGATACCCTAGCCAGTTGAACTACTTGACCAATCCGGTTACATGGTACCATAGCCAGTTCAAAAATTTTACAACTGTAAAATATTTCCCCACTCATACAATATCTATTACGGTGAAATCTTTCCTGCCATATGCTGGCCAGTCAGAATAACTCGTCTGACCGTTAGCATATCAAAGGATATTTACATCTCCTGTGGATTTTATCTGAAGAGAACATGTTGGCAGATGTTATACATAAGCTATATACCTTTGAAATACGTATAATAAAATAAATAGGGATGGGCTAAAGTAACGGTCTTATTTGTTTATTATTATAATAAAACTCTGGATAAATATAAACCTGTTGTTCCAAAGGCATCAGTGATACAAACGAACAATAAAGGTTTCAATCTAGGATCAATCCAAACTGTCACATGGTCTCAATTTAACCGAAATTTACTTCTTAGAGTGGAGGCGCGTGGCCTAGTGGTAATGGTGTTGGACTCACGATCATAATGTCTTCGGTTCGATTCCTCGACTGGGTTGTGTGTTGTTTTCTTGAGCAAAACCCTTCAATTCACGCAGCTCCAGTATATTAAGCGATGGACTGGCGTCCTGTCTAGGGGTATTCTTGTACTCTTAGTCACTTCACGCTACGAAACCGGGATCAGCACCGACACGAAGAACCTGCTGGCTTGAGACAGAATCTAAACTTAGATTCTTCAGTACTATCAGTATGAGCGATAAAGGTGCTGATTATAAACTAACAAAAGTTAGCTACAGGATCGCTCGACCTACATGAAGTAGCAACCAGATCTTTAAACCAAAGCCTACCATCTTAAAACGGAAATAATCATTGACAATGCAGTCTATAATATACGAAAAGTTGGGTTGATTACGTTTGGAATGCTTCATATACAACTGGAACATGGCAGACTTGTGATAAACAACAACAACAACAGAACTAGTTTAACACTTTGTATGGATATTTAAGGTGCTTTGTATTTGTAAATGAGACTTTATGTATTTGTCACGGCCTTTATCGAGAGTAACCGTGGAACTGATCGAGGCATTAGAGCCGACTAAATACTGTTTAGAAAAATAATACATAAAACCCCGTAAGCGACTTCTAGAAGCCGAATGAGATCTTACTATATCGAAATTGTGATACATCAGTTGTTAAAGACGCATATTCTCTTCAGTACTTATAACTCCAAAATTGTTTCAGAGCAATGACGAGTAATTGTTGTATCTGAGTTCAAAGTTCATTTAGGTTAAACTTTACTTTCAATAATTCCTCCTGCTTATGATGGAGTTGCGAGTTAGTAGAAACTGTAAAGGCGATTTGGCAGAGTCGTTAAGACTTTGTCTAGAATGGTCTACGGTATTCGTCCCACCTCATTGCGCGCTCTGAGTTCAAATCCCACAAAGGTCAACTTTGCCTTTCATCCTTTCGAGGTCGATAAAAAAGTACCAGTCCAGTACTGGGTAGATTCTTCTTCTGTAGAAAACTATCGACTGTGTTCAGATCTGGAGATGGTTGGGCCCGTCAGATTTAAAAGTGTCCTAAACATGCCGTATGATATATATATATATATATATATATATATATATATATATATATATATGTATGTATATGTATATATATATATGAATAAAGTGGTCCTTCATCAGTGATCTTCCAACAAAGCGAAGAAATACCGATGATGGTTGGAAGATCACTGATGAAGGACCACTTTATTCATATGTAACCCATTTGCAACCCCGCAGCACGTTTATTCTCATATATATATATATATATATATATATATATATATATATATATATATATACACACATATATATATATATATGTATTTATATACACACATTTATATATATATATATATATATATATATATATATATATATATATATATATACACACATATATATATATATATGTATTTATATACACACATTTATATATATATATATATATATATATTTATATACACACACATACATATGTTTGTGTATGTGTGTGTGTCGCTTACTTAACCACTTTCCTTCTCTCATTATACTCCCTATCTGCCACTTATCTCCTCTCTCATTTTATCATACAATCAATTTCTCTCTAGTTTGCTTCCTTTTCTTTTCACACTAACCTCCCGTCCAGCAGTCAATAGGTACAAGTTAAAAGCTATCAACATTGGCTAAGAAGGTACCGATACACAATTGTCACTATTGGCTATTATTACTATTTAACCGAATTCAAGTACATTCTTTGTACAGTGTATTTAACGTCTTTCTCTGCCTTTCTCCTGTCGTTTCTCTAAAGAAGATGCAAGGGAGGTGGTGTAGAGAAACAAACAAGCTACAACAAAAGTAACAACAATAATACTGATGTTTTGTTTATTATATATAAACATATTGTATATACTTTCATATACGCCTCTATTCTAAACCATGCAGTATTAGTTCTACTGCTAATATATAATACTGGTATTATATTTTCCCAGCCACATCTCCGCTGTCGAAAAGATGAAAAGTAAATTTGACCTAAGCGTGATTTGAACATAACTAAGACAATTTAAAACTTGTGTAACAATAAGAACATATAAATGTGGTGAATTGGTAGAATCGTTAGAAAGTCGGATAGATTGCTTCGGGCCATTGGTTCTGATTCTCCGAGCTCTGGGTTCAACTCCTGCCGAGGTCAACTTTGCCTTTCACCCTTTTCTGGTCGATAAAAATAATTACCAGGCCAGTAATAGAGTCGACTCTTCCCCTATATCACTTTCTCTTTTTTACCGTTTCCCTATCCCTCTCCTTATCTGGAAGAAATCGATAGTGTTCAGAGTTGGGGAACGATAGAGTCCACCAAGACAGCCCGTATGCCACTACCACACCCCTGTGACTCAGTCAGGAGTTATCGGCTCTTGGGTCATAAAAGAAATAGATAATTGCTATAATTTAAGAACGATACATATAACAGCATTTAATATTTCCACCCAGACACATGTCTGCTAATCTTCTGCTTAGATCGAGTTAGAGGAACCCCCCCCCATTAGGTGAGAGAACAGACGATTAAATCAACAACAATGCCTGTTTGCTACTTATCTTTTGTGCCTTTGAAAGTTTGATATTCAGAACGAAACCTCGGGAAATATCTGATGCACAATAGGGATGCAGGCAAAACTCCTAGATGTGACAACACATTCAGAGTCTCCGGAATACACATCGAAGATGTCATTTACATCATAAGCAGCTGTCCAAAGATGTCATCACGATTCAGATGGTGGTGGTGGTGATAGTTGTGGGAATGGTGGTAGTGATGGTGATGGTGATTGTTGCTTCAATCGTTGGAAGTAAGATAAATATTAAGCTTCCGTAGTATATACGACAATAAATAGGAAGATGTGATAGGTGCAATGTGTCCGAACACGGAAGAACCGAACTCCCACCGTCATCTCCCCCCCCATCTCTCTCGCCCTCCCCATCTCTCTGTATGGTGAGCAAATTCTGGCCGCCCCACAGCCCCAGCGGACAGAATGGAGACGGCGTTTCCCCGGAGGATGGTAAGGGAGATGCGCTGGAAGGGCCATTCCATTTCGCGATACTATCTATCTATGAGGCATGGTGTAGTGGCCAAAACACTATACAATGCAATCCATAGAAAGGATAGTTTTGAGAATAAAAATATAAAAAGTTAAAGCAATATCGAGGCTTTATGCAAACGTAATATGAAAGAGCACTGGTGGAATGTTCCAGTCAAAACCCAAATAAAATGCAAGCATAACAGATCAGATATAATGTTACAGGACAGAGAAAAAAAAGCATACACGGTAGTGGAAGTTAGCTCCACAGGAGATGTTAATATAATAATAAAGATCAGCGAAAAGAAGATTATTTATGCTGGACTAATGAGGAATCTGTAGATATATAAAATAATTGTTTCTACTTTTGGCACAAGGCCAGCAATTAACCCAGTGCATTACTGGTACTTTATTTTATCGACCCCGTAAGGATGAAAGGCAAAGTTAACCTGGGCGAGATTTGAACTCAGACCGTAAAGGGACGTAACTCTGTGCTGGAAAGCATGGCGTTCGACCCTCTACCGATACTGCCAATCCACCAGAACATACATGCGTGCATAGACACTTAAACTATACATACATACAAACAAAAATTCTGTATCTAATAACTGCATGTACACATGTAGAGACACAAAGCATATGCACATGCACAAATACAACTCAAAACATCCATACCTGCACATACATGCAGACATTCAGACATATCTATTCCAATGAGAGAGTCTTGTGTCTTTGTTAGAAACCGACTCTCTCTCTATTGGAAAAATATTATAAAACCAGAACATACATACAGATGGATACACATACATGCGTACATATTTACACACATATATACGTATATATATGTATATACATTGATGCCAATCATATATGTAATATATTCTTTATATATTCTATATATACATATATATATATATATAAACACACACACACACACACACACACACACACACACACACACACACACACATATATATATATATATATACATGGAATTGTCCCCCATAATTGCCTGAATAACTGAAATAATATTAGTCATCAATTTCTAATGAGGTTTTAATGCTTCATCTATTAAATATGGTAACACTAGCTTTACTATTGCATTTCACGCGGGTGGTGTTCAGGAGTCATTTTTACGAGTAATTTATTCAAGAAATATATGCAAATTTTAGGCGTGAAAATTAGCATATATTTTTTGAATCCTTAAGTAGATATATCATTTTGCTACTTAAGCATAATTATTATTGTTTAACACAATAAGATTCTGTACACGTGCTTGTTTAAAAATCTTTCAAGGAAGTATGAAACATAGTTTTTTGTACTGTTTGTTATACTTTGTTATAATAAATTAATGTTTTTTGAGTTCTTTTAACTTCACCTATTTCTTTCCAGTTTTTATATTGCCTTTTTTTTTAAAACAAACACACACACACACACACACACACATATATATATATATATATATATATATATATATATATAACCTAATATATTCCTTCCATATACTGTACCGACTGTGTTGTTATTTCTGTTTACCTGTTACACACACACACACACATATATATATTGTGTGTATATATGTGTATATGTGTGTATGTGTGTATATGTGTATATATATATATTGTGTGTATATGTTTGTGTGTGTATGTGTTTGTGTTTGTGTGTATGTGTGTGAGTATGTTTGTGTGTATGTGTGTGTGTGTGTGTGTGTGTGTGTGTGTGTGTGTGTGTGTGTGTGTGTGTTTGTTTTGAGATGTATGTGTATAGGCTGTCTGCAGTCCTTCGAAAAGAAGACAGCGAAATGTGTGAAATTATTGAAATAAATGATTTGAATTTGGAACATGTGAGATTTTGATAAATAAATCGTATTGAAGTGAGATGGGGCGGGTGGAAGAACGGAAAAAAATAGAAGATTAACTCACCCGTATGTATTCGGATATGACCTTGTAATTGGCCCCTGTTACTGCATGAAATTATACAGTAAGGACAGTGAAAGTTTCGGCTTCTTTGAACATGACGCCTCTCTACGTAACACTGCTGCTGTTGTGATGATACATTACAATTTACATCTGGAGATCGCTGGCCATAACAACCGTTTTCAATTGTAGAACCAATGCCATCCATAGTAGTGGTAGCGATCGGAAAATGCAGACGATTAAATGTAGGACTCTTTGAATAGTTGTTTCTTTTCGGATAGTTTTTCCTTATACTTTTCAATTTTGCTAAGCCTGAAGCGGAGCTGTTGGCAAAGGGTCGGCGGTCAAAGTGGAGTAAGGGTTGTCTATTGAGGTAACGCATGGGTGGTGTCCTTGACACTTCGACATGGGGCAGTCGATATTGTGGTAATGATGATGTTATTGTTGTGGTTGTTGTTGGAGGTGGTGAGGAAGATTGAGGTAATCGTAACTCTATTGGTGGTAGTAATGATGGCTGGGAACATACAGGGGAAGGAGGTTGTGGATGTTGAAAAGAAGTCATATGCAAGGATGGTTGTAATGTTATATGTGAGGATTGCGACTTGTTCAAAACGTCTGTGGATGTCGGTAGTGAAAGAATTCTTGGTAGACTAGACAGATGTGGAGCTGGTGCCATCTGTGGTTGAGTATTAGAAACTGTAACAGGTTTATAATCATCATGTTGGCCATGATGGAAATAGTAACCGGCTAATGGAATGGCAGATGGTGATGACAACGACGACGATAATGAAAATGGCGATGGTGACGATGATAACAACGAAGTGGGTGAAGATAAACACGAAGAAGAAAACAAAGCTGGTGTTGTGGAAGATGGTGATAATTGTGATAAAGATGGTGATGAGATTGAAGATGATGAACATGCGACTGCTGTTGATCTCGGTGATAAAAATAACGGTGGAGTCAACGACGACGTTGATGGTAGGGATAGTGGTGACAAAGATAATGACGACGACGATAATGATGAGGATGATGTTAATGAAGTAGAACATGATGCCGACGTGAAGGGCGAACAACGCTCACCTAAATCCGAGTCAGTTTTGAAATGGAAGCAAGGCGTAAACTCCCGAATAGGATAATGTTGTAACCATGTATTGTCGCACCATTCCTCCGGGTGGTAGATACCGTTAACTTCCTCATGTCCGCCGTATCTTCTATCTCCACTGAGCCAAGAAAGATTTCGATTCGAGATGAGATGTTTTTCGAAGATATTCGATCGAGTTATTCCAAACATCATCGTGTCATCATTTTGACATTTATTGTCGCCATTTGAAGCTGATGGTTTCGTGCAACAGTAAACGCACTTAAAAGATGCATCGATCTGAGAGATAAGTACACCATTCTGGATAATCTGTTTATCGTCTGTTTTGTCGAATGCAGAAAATGCATCGAAGCACGTCTCCGAATGCTTTTCTTGGGGTGCAACAGGATGTACACTCTCTGATGAAGTATGGCAATAAATCTTTCGTTTATCTCTTTCGGTTGAATTCGAAATGTTTTGGTTTAATATTTTTACTGGCAGTGATGTTGTTGGTACAGCGTTTGATGATCCGGCGGAAGTTACAACCGATGGTGTTCCTACCGTTACTGATGGTATCGATACTGTTGTTGCTGATTTTGATGTTGTTGCTGTCGTAGCTGTTGTAGCTGTTGTTATTGTATATATTGCTGGAGTTTTAACAAGAGTTGTTGTTGCCGAACTTCGAGAAGAAGTCCGAGTTGTTGCTCTTGATGTTGCTGTTGGTTGTGACAATGATGGAATTAGTGATGTTGTTCGGGATGCTGTTGTTGCTACTGTATTCGTTGTTATTGGTTCTATTGCTGTTGTAGTTACTGTAGATGTCGTTGATGCTGTCGTTGTTATTGCTGTTGCGGCTGTTGGTATTTTTGTCGTTTCCAAAGCTGCTTCGAGTGTTGCTATTCTAGAACTTTTGGATAAAC
>OZ024745.1:117921345-117993845 GCA_964016885.1 Eledone cirrhosa
AACAAAACGTCCAACATACCTCCAGCAAAACTATCTAAACTATAATAAAGTAAGGAGTGCGGGACTGCGTACGGTTTATTTCTTTTAATCCAGTTAGTAAAATGAGTTGGATTACTTTGAATAAATAATGAATGTTACATAATGTATCTACTAAATTTTGTAGCTGTTGATTAAATATATTTTATTGTTTATTTAAAGATTCATTTCTTTAAAATTTACAAATGTCAACACTTCCGGTTAGCGATCGCTTAAATAAACATTCATATATTTCTGTCACTAATTTTCTCCTAATGCAGTTTATATATAATATCGTCTTTTTTTAATGTATCATGGATTACGTTACTGATTACATAAGACAGTGTAACGCAGTCTTCGTTCAATTTCTGTGTATATTGTCAATCAGGATTTTATTTGATGTATATCTACACGCATATATATTTTTATTTTATTAAATAACGTTACAAATGGGAGTGAAAATATGAACACATATGATATATACAAAGCATATAAGTAAATTTACAGTAGAATAACATAACAAATATGTTTTAAATATATACATAAATAACATTACAAATGCTTAGATAACATTATAAATTGCTCGCGATTCTGTCAGAAGGATATATTCCTTTAATGTTGCAATATTAAAGAAAATGTAAAGGAAGGGGTGAACAACCGAACCACCACCAGAGCACAGGACAGCAGCGAGGAGTACTGGGCAACTTCTCTAAGGATTTTTGAGGCAAGCCAGCACACTCGCAGTGTTACCTCGGGTGATGGCGAGGCTAATATCAATATGCACACCACACATGCTAACAGAAAATCACCTGAAGGGTGGTTTTTCTGCTAGTGACGATAATCCCAGAATCCATAGACAAAACTATAACCCTACTAAAAAAACCGAATGGTCCCCAACACAAGACAGGACCTGACCCGCAGATCACAACCCACACAAAACCTGTTCCAAAACCGTAGACCCCAACCCTCACAGAACCTGTTCCAAAAGCATAGATCCCAACCCACACAAAGGAACAAAATTTACAGCCCGGACCATCAACAAACCGAACCTCAATACGCTCGAAACTTCTATACAAGACCACACAACAACAGGGGAAATGCCATTAGATATAACAATACTCATGAAAAAACAATTCAGAAAAATCATTTTTTTGACCAAGGCTACAGGACCCACGACACCCGGTGGCACAAATCGATTTTGAAAAACCGAAAACAATCAATCTTTCAAATACAAACTTCTCAGCCCAACAAATTAAAATTCTCCCAAAAGGACTGACATTCACACCAACACCACAATACTCTAACCTCAATGAGATAAATGACGATATCTCACACTTCTGTAGAAAATTACGTCTCATAGAGGAATTTTTTGACAAGGAGAATAACGACCAATCAATTGTACGGAATAAAAGCAGCGACAACCCAACAAAGAGTAGGAACAGAGTTCTGGACACATTTTGTGACCACATAGCAACTTTCCCATACCATGAACTACCACAACCTAAACCCAAACCCAACACGAGTCGAAGGGAATGGGAGATTATTCATGAATTAAAAAAAACAATACTGACATTGTAATTAAGGAAGCGGACAAGAGAAATACTGTCGTCATTATGGATGCTGAACAGTATAAACATTCTATATTATTTCTCTTACAAGACAGTAACTACTATGAAAGAGTAAACAACTACCAGCAATCGAAAACGATGACCAGATTAAACACATTCATTTGTCAATACCAGAAATACTCAATTAAAAAGGAACGCGATTATTTAACACATTTTGAATACAAAACCAGCAACCTTTGCGGAATTCCGAAGATCCACAAGTGTAAAATAATTGACGATACCTGTAAAGAATCTACCTCTACCTGCGTGAACACACAACACCCCACTGACCTTAAATTAAGACCAATTGTAGCGGGCCCACAATGTGAAACACAGAGACTGAGAAACTTTATAGACATACTACTAAAACCATTTCTGAAACACATACCAAGCCTTGAAGGGACGACCTGGACCTATTAAACCAAACAACGACACTATTATTTGCACAATTGTCTCCAATTATGAAATGCGAAATAAAAGACTTCAAGAACTAAACGAAATTCTGCTCGAAAGACAGTACCGACCATTACTAATAGATAATGGAATAGAAAGGGCTAAAGCAATAGGCATTGAAGAATTACGAAAACAGAAACAAATTCAAAGTACGTCCAATATTCTATCATATATCTCAACACACAACCCAAGAAATACGGAAGCATAGAACATTATTCACAAGAGCATCCCACTATTGAAACAAGCCCCAAGAATGAAAAAAAAACCTTGAAACACACAAAATAATCAAAAGCAAAAGACAACCTAAATCAATAAAAACATTACTTACTAATGCCAAATTACCCACCACAAACCCACAACCAACTGTCAAAAAACGTGGTTGCTCTAATTGCGGAACTTGCACTCATCTTATTGAAGGCACCGTGTATACATTTGAATCAGGACAAAATTTTGTAAAAAATCACTTCACTTGCTCATCAAAAAAATTTAATTTATGCCATTAAATATAAAGGATGTAATGAAGATTATATAGGACAAACTCAACTCTCGCTCAGAAACAGAATGACAGTTCATCGTCAACAATTACGGGACCCTACCACAAGACAGATACCACTCAGTGCACATTTAGACATATGTGCAAACAATAAGACACACAAATTCCAAGTCTCCCCATTTTATCTTTGCGCTGACAATACAACAGAACAAATACGAATAAATAAGGAAAATATGTTTATTCAAAAATATAGACCAGCATTAAATATAGTTTAATATACATTATGTTAACACCATAACATGCTAACCATCCAAACAGACAGACAGACAGACACACACACACACACACAACACCCTCTTCTATATTCGAAAATAAAAACTAGAGCTAAATAGACTTCAACATACGTTAATATTTTAACACCTTAACATGCTAACCATACCCCCCCCACACACATATAACACCCAAACACACATAACTCCCTTCTCCATTTCTACTAATGGAATCATCCCCCCCCCCCACACACATCTGTACACAGATAAAAATATATATAGCCTGTCGCCACCACTATCGATACAAGCATTTAATTTATTCCAATAGTAAGTCTGAATTTTGACACCTCAGCACATCAGCCATACTTACTGCACCAGAACGATTTCTCCCTATCCCTTTTCTTGACCATTATCTTTTGTTTGGCACAAAACTCTCCCATAACCAATCAAATTACATTTATAAAAAAACAAACATTTTGAGCCACTTTTTTAAGTGAAAATGACAATAAAGAACCCCCAAACGCGAACTTGCGCGAAAGTTGATTTGCTTATTCACGTGACTGTCATCAACCAACCAAATTTCACTTATATATGAAAAAACAATTTGAGCCACTTTTTTTAAAGGCAAATACAATAAGAACTTTGTAACGCGAACTGACGCGTAATTTATTATACTTATTCACGTGACAATCATCAGCCAACCAAATTACTTTTTAAAAAAACCTAGCAATACGAGCCATTTTTTCCCACATAAAACAGAAGTAACTTTCGAACACCAACCAGATGCGAGAAAAACCACAAACTCTCCATTTCAATTCTACTTTTGAAAAGCATAAGAACTGTGAAACAGGTAAAGGAAACAAATAAATATTCTTAAAAAGACTCCAGTTGCATTTTCGATTTCTTTTCCTTATATATATATATATATATATATATATATATATATATATATATATATATATATATTTCGTTTCTGAATTTGTTTAGCAAGATTCTTTATCTGAAATCGTGTGTTGAAACCGATATTGTTATACTTTGGGAGGGTCATGTTACCAATAAGAAACACACGCACCAGCTGCTTTCACTTCAATTTATTATATATTTATAAATTTATAAATTTACAAAGCTACAAACTTATAAATTTCTGGTTGGTTGGTTGGTTCCACAACACAGGGGTAGATTAGAGAACATAGAAATAAAAATAGAATCCACACACAGAAAAGATGCAATGTTTAGGCAATTACAGAGGCAGTAAGCATAAAAGAATTACAACCAAAATTAAATAGAAAATATGAGTGGAACAGCAACATCACAACTTACAATTAAGGACAAAATGAAAACACACACACACATAGAACAAACAACCAACCAACAATAAATAAATAAATAAATAAACAAATAGATAAATGAACACAAACACACACAGACACCCGGATGTGGCGCATGCACAAACTGAGCACACAACACACACACAGAAACAAAATGGCGTAGGATAGAAGAAAGGAAAGGCACAGAAACAAAGAAAGGAATCCCCAGTCACTGAAGAGGTCACAGAGTGTGTGACGAAAGGACTATGACTATATATAAACAACTATCTGGTTGTGGAACCAACCAACCAACCAGAAATTTATAAGTTTGTAGATTTGTAAATTTATAAATTTATAAATATATAATAAATTGAAGTGAAAGCAACTGGTGCGTGTGTTTCTTATTGGCAACATGACCCTCCCAAAGTATAACAATATATATATATATATATATATATATATATATAGTGTAATAGTGTGTTGTTAAATCTAGGTCTAAAATCTTTTAGGCACACCTGACTTACAGGCCCTAGTAAACCAAGCTTCCAAATTTCTCTTTGCTTTGATGGGATATTCATATTAACACACTACATCGAGTTCTAATATGGTTATAAATTCTACCGTAATTGAGTAGAATATTTTGTGTGGTAAACTAGGAGGAGACTGGCCGTTTTGAGGACATTGTGAGTACAATAACATTATGACCATTTTCCCGTTCCGCGGTGGCAAACCCCTCGTCTGGGATGCCACTTGCAGCGACACATTCTCCAGCCGCAACCTGGTGCAGTCTGCGACTAACCCAGGTTCTGCTGAGGAGGCCAAACGCTCCAAGTATCGGTCGCTCTCCGACAGGTTTGCGGTGGAGACGTCTGGTGTCCTTGGCCCAGGGCTACATCCCAACTCACCGCCATAGGCGCTGAGCTGGTCAGTTGCAGGTGTGAGCCTCGCGAGATGGAATGGCTCTTCCAGAGCATCTCCCTTACCATGCTCCGGGGAAACGCCGTCTGCATTCTGTCCGCTGGGGCTGTGGGGCGGCCAGCACGTGGGACCCCATTTGCTCACTATACAGAGAGATGGGGGCGATGACAGTGGGAGTTCGACTCTTCCGTGTTCGGACACATTGCACCTATCAAGAGTGTATATTGATGTACACCACCTCTGTCAAGAACCACAAACGTAGATTGTAAAACCAACAGCTTATTTCGGCAAACTTAAACTCCATTTCTTCAGTTACAGCCGTATTGCAATTCTTGTTCAAATTTTAAGCTGTTAAAAAAAATATTCCACTCTGATTTCATGGCTAAGGTTTCTGGCTTGGAATATGGCTTTATTGTTGATTCCATGTGTGTGATCGAAATGGATCGAAATCATTGGATATCGATCTAAAACCCTTTTGTATACACACACACACACCGACACACGCACACACACACGCGCACGCGCACACACACACGCGCACGCGCGCACACACACACACACACACACACACACACACACACACACACACACACACACACACACACACACACACACACACACACCGACACACACCGACACACACCGACACACGCACACACACGCACACACACGCACAGACACACACACCGACACACACACACACAGACACCGACACACACACCGACACACCCCGACACGCACAGACACACACCTCGACACACACACACAGACACCGACACACACACACACACAGACACACACACCGACACACACACACACACAGACACACACACATCGACACACACGTGATATATAATAGTTTATTAGCATTAATTCCATATCATATGGCTGGATTAGTTGAGCGTTAAATAAAATAATTTAGTATACTTACGTTATTTTGTAGAGAGTTACGTTACATTTAAGAGAGAAGGCTAGTCGTTGTTTAGTGTCAGGTCATGTGATTGCATGCTAAATTCCAATCACTCAGTCACATTTCAGCACGCTAGAACATTGATACAACCCTTTTCCAAAAATACAAACAACTTTCCCATGAATCAGAGAGTACCTGCGTGGTAGACCGACCTGTTAGATATACCAGCCAAATTCCCTTGAAATCACATCCTACCATTTGAAGCAAACAGCGTATTGGATAATGTAGTCCGTTATATTATAGTTACAGTAAAAAAAAATACAGATAAGTCTTATCGATCATGTCTAACTTGAAATTAATCCCAGCACCACCACAAAAATAATAAAAGTTGTCAATTTAGTTGTAGTGATATTAGTTTAGCTGTTATCAAATATCAACCAAGATATAAAATACTTCGATATGCGATAAACATAACATGTACATAAATAGTAGGGAATATACAAATAGATGTGTGTTTTGGTAGTTTGGGGAGAAAAAAATATAATTATTGGAGGACCCCGGTTCCATCGCCCCTGAAAACGATAGTCCGGAGACCGAGGACACCGGAAGTCTCGACGGCAATCGACACGAAAAGGATGCAGTGAGTCAAGTGACGGTATTTAGATAGCTTTCGCTCATCTACGTTACAAGTTTGTGGCCAAAACGATAAGGCAGCTAAGTCCACCTGTTGCTCTTTTCCTATGACATTATAAGATGTCCCGAAAACCAAGCAGATCCATTATATTTTACCATGACCACAAGGATATGGTGCAAATGTGGAAGAGCCGAACTCTTACTATCATCGCCTCCATCTCTCTCGCCCTCCCCATCTCTGTGTGGTGAGCAAATGGGGTCCCACGTGCTGGCCGCCCCACAGCCCCGGCGGACAGAATGGAGAAGGCGTTTCTCCGGAGGATGGTAAGGGAGATGCGCTGGAAGAGCCATTCCATCTCGCAAGGCTGGAGGCGAAGAACCTATCAAAACATGTGGTGTCTCCGATTAAAGATTTACTCCTTTCGATTAGGACAAAATGTTAACTCATCTGTGAGTTTATCATCACCAGGGACGAAGCCATTAGGCTCCAGATATCACGGAAAATGTCCACAGATGTCACAGATCTTCATAATGACGTCATTGACGATGGTGTGCCCAAGAAACCGACCTGTATAGTATATCTACTAAGCTTAAGTATCACCTTAGGGGCTCCCTCTATCAAGCATTTATTCCTTTCACTGCGAGGTCTATAAATTAATTATACCGCCATTAATTGTATTTTATACACACACATACATGTACATACAATCGCATACATATATATATATACATACATACATACGTACATATATACATATATCCATACATATATACATATATCCATACATATATACATATACACACACGTATACATACATGATACATACTTCTATGCATACATACTTTCATGTATACATACGTTTATACGTACATAAATGCATACATATATAGATACAACATCCATGCATGCATACACACATACATACATACATACACGTATAAACATACATATACATCCACACATACATACATACACACACGCATATAAACATTCATATACATACATATAAACATACATACACACATGCATATAAACATTCATATACATACATATAAACATACATAGTGTCTTTCACTCACGCACATATATATGTATTAGGTGTGTGTGTGTGTGTGTGTGTGTGTGTGTGTTAATGTCTTCTAAGCTAGTGGTGTGTGTGTGTGTGTGTGAGTGAGTGTGTACATTATGCATATTAAAAAAAATCCATTAAATATTGAACAAAAAAAAAAAATGCAGAAAGAAACTAACGTAAGATCAAGGGAAACTATTCAGGTAAACATTTAGCGTTCATTGTATTTTTATTTCCTTTTGTAGTTAACTATTTTATCAGGGGAGATGACTCATCAAGCCACGAGTAATTAAATTGTATTATACTGAATTGTCAAAATATTATAGCGTTGGAAACAATATAACCCAGCGGATGTTACACACACACACACACACACACACACACACACACACACACACACACACACACACACACATATATACGGGATAACAGGTTATCGTTATGGCAGTCCACTTAGATGTAGTCCAGCTGGAGTATTTCTTGTAGTGGGTAGTATTAACGTGTGGCTTAGTTTGACTCAACAAGACGTTTCCATAGTGATGCTGCGAGTTCGCGGTGATTTCTATGTAGTTTATACTTGGAGTAATAATAATTCAAGAAAAAAGAGTGACATGGTTCGCTATACAATAAGGGCTTTATTCCCATTTTTACACCATGTGAATAAAGCCCTTATTGTATAGCGAACCATATCAATCTTCTTTCTTGAATTATATATATATATTTATATAGTATTAATTAATTAGTATTAATTATACTATTTATGGTTATGTAAATACAAGAACCTTTTGCAGTTATATGTATTTTTTTATAGAAACCCTAAATAGTGGTAGGCAGTAATATATTACTACCTTATTACCAGTAAGTTAAGTAGCTCAATGTAAAAAAACATCAGATGATTTACAGAGCAGTTATATGAAATATAAGAATCAAAGAACTGTTCAAAACATTTTGAACAGTTCTTTGATTCTTATATTTCATATATTTATATATATACGCACATGATGATTTCATACGAATGAAACACTTCTAGTCCCGTAGAAGCTATTTCTGTATTAATTAATTATGTTTACACGCTGCTAATACATTGAGTACCTTTTTAACTGTGGTTACCCCCCGATTTCACTCGGGACACATACACACTCACACGTATATATCTGTGTAAATATCTATCTATGCCCAGTTATATTTGAGAATGTCGTAGATGCAGAGTTCTCAGATACACCCACCACTGGAGGTTCCCAGAGGGTCCAATTAGAAATACTCGTCCCCAAATGATACATGAGACTAACTGGATGTTACCCAGCCACCATGTTCATGGTCTACCTGTGAGATTCCTACATGAGACAACAAGATGTTACCCAGCCATCCTGTTCGTGGTCTACCTGTGAGATTCCTACATGAGACCAACAAGATGTTACCCAGCCATCCTGTTCGTGGTCTACCTGTGAGATTCCTACATGAGACCAACAAGATGTTACCCAGCCATCCTGTTCGTGGTCTACCTGTGAGATTCCTACATGAGACCAACAAGATGTTACCCAGCCATCTTGTTCGTGGTCTACCTGTGAGATTCCTACATGAGACCAACAAGATGTTACCCAGCCATCTTGTTCGTGGTCTACCTGTGAGATTCCTACATGAGACCAACAAGATGTTACCCAGCCACCATGTTCATGGTCTACCTGTCTACCTGTGAGATTCCTACATGAGACCAACAAGATGTTACCCAGCCACCATGTTCATGGTCTACCTGTGAGATTCCTACATGAGACCAACAAGATGTTACCCAGCCATCCTGTTCGTGGTCTACCTGTGAGATTCCTACATGAGACCAACAAGATGTTACCCAGCCACCATGTTCGTGGTCTACCTGCGAGATTCCTACATGAGACCAACAAGATGTTACCCAGCCACCATGTTCGTGGTCTACCTGTGAGATTCCTACATGAGACCAACAAGATGTTACCCAGCCATCCTGTTCGTGGTCTACCTGTGAGATTCCTACATGAGACCAACAAGATGTTACCCAGCCACCATGTTCGTGGTCTACCTGTGAGATTCCTACATGAGACCAACAAGATGTTACCCAGCCATCCTGTTCGTGGTCTACCTGTGAGATTCCTACATGAGACCAACAAGATGTTACCCAGCCACCATGTTCGTGGTCTACCTGTGAGATTCCTACATGAGACCAACAAGATGTTACCCAGCCATCCTGTTCGTGGTCTACCTGTGAGATTCCTACATGAGACCAACAAGATGTTACCCAGCCATCCTGTTCGTGGTCTACCTGTGAGATTCCTACATGAGACCAACAAGATGTTACCCAGCCACCATGTTCATGGTCTACCTGTCTACCTGTGAGATTCCTACATGAGACCAACAAGATGTTACCCAGCCACCATGTTCATGGTCTACCTGTGAGATTCCTACATGAGACCAACAAGATGTTACCCAGCCACCATGTTCATGGTCTACCTGTGAGATTCCTACATGAGACCAACAAGATGTTACCCAGCCATCCTGTTCGTGGTCTACCTGTGAGATTCCTACATGAGACCAACAAGATGTTACCCAGCCACCATGTTCATGGTCTACCTGTCTACCTGTGAGATTCCTACATGAGACCAACAAGATGTTACCCAGCCACCATGTTCATGGTCTACCTGTGAGATTCCTACATGAGACCAACAAGATGTTACCCAGCCATCCTGTTCGTGGTCTACCTGTGAGATTCCTACATGAGACCAACAAGATGTTACCCAGCCACCATGTTCATGGTCTACCTGTCTACCTGTGAGATTCCTACATGAGACCAACAAGATGTTACCCAGCCACCATGTTCATGGTCTACCTGTGAGATTCCTACATGAGACCAACAAGATGTTACCCAGCCATCCTGTTCGTGGTATACCTGTGAGATTCCTACATGAGACCAACAAGATGTTACCCAGCCACCATGTTCATGGTCTACCTGTCTACCTCTGAGATCCCTACATGAGACCAACAAGATGTTACCCAGCCTTCTTGTTCGTGGTCTACCTGTCTACCTGTGAGATTCCTACATGAGACCAACAAGATGTTACCCAGCCATCCTGTTCGTGGTCTACCTGTGAGATTCCTACATGAGACCAACAAGATGTTACCCAGCCATCCTGTTCGTGGTCTACCTGTGAGATTCCTACATGAGACCAACAAGATGTTACCCAGCCATCCTGTTCGTGGTCTACCTGTGAGATTCCTACATGAGACCAACAAGATGTTACCCAGCCATCCTGTTCGTGGTCTACCTGTGAGATTCCTACATGAGACCAACAAGATGTTACCCAGCCACCATGTTCATGGTCTACCTGTGAGATTCCTACATGAGACCAACAAGATGTTACCCAGCCATCCTGTTCGTGGTCTACCTCTGGGATACCTACCAGTTGGCTTTGTCACTAGAATCTATCCACCGATTTTTCTTAGACACTCTAATCCCATTTCCATAGTAACGAAACTGTAACCTCTCGCCGTAGTGTTACCTGGAGTGGTTTCCTCTTCTCCGAGTTACGCACCACATCGATTAAGGTTACTCTAAATACCCTTCAAAGGAACTCCATTTCGGCCGCTTGCATTCCTTCGGTTAATATCCAAGATTCGTGGTTTTAGTAAAAGTAGTCACAAGCATAAAATGGAAAGTAGTCAGCTTGGCTTTTACACCGTCCTCCCTATTTCTGATAACCGGATGTTGCAGCTGGTGTGATATTGCGTCAGCTCCAGTAATTCTTGCATTTAATTCAGCCTTCTGTCATCTGTCACTTGTAAGAAAGGCCTCCAGATACTTGAATTCTCTACCTGCTTCAGTGTAACTCCATTCATATGCAGAGCGCACGGCGCATGCGTTCTTGAAAGGGGGATGTCTTATTATTTGCAGCACTTATTTTTATTCGTCGTGCCACTTCTAATTACCTCCCTTTCAGGAGTCAAATATCACGATATGCAAATGAGCGTCCCAAGCCGATGTTCCATACGTGAAATCTATATGGGTTTAAGCCTATTTTATTTCAGTAGCGAGTGAGTAAATATCACTGATGACAGATAAAAATCCAGAAATAGCTATTTAGCATTCTCACAGCTACTGTGATAACTGTGGTGTGATTATAACTTGTATTAAAGAACTCATAGTGAGACTCTCGCATGTTTATTATATATAAATATATATTGTATATGCTTTTATATACATCCCCAAGAAGTAAAATGAAAGAAGTACTGCGGTTGATATAATCGACTAAAAATTGAATTCGGTGCAATGACTAAAGTAATAAAAGAATACAAGAATATATGAGACAGATAATGATGTATAAGCCGAAATGTTTCATTTCTCCTTTGATTTCAAATAAGATTTCATGTCTTATAAGATTTGTAATGAAACAATTTAATCCTGAAAGAAAACAAACAATACCTCCACCACAACAACCAATAACAAAGTCTCAATTACACTGTTTCTGGTCTACCACTTAAAGGTTCTACAACAGAGTAAATCGAGTGCAATCACAACGATAAAATAAAAGTTCTATAAGTTTAATTAGAGAGGACGATCTCTTCTTCTCTTCCTCTATTCTATTCTTCTTCACGTGTCTACTTGAATGTCGGATGGCAGACATTGGTTGGAACTGCAAAGACATTCTGTATATATATATATATATATATACATAATCCCTTTCCCATACTCTCTCTCTCTCTCTCTCTCTCTCTCTCTCTCTCTCTCTCTCTCTCTCTCTTTCTCTCTCTCTCTCTCTCTCTCTCTACCCATCTATTCTCCTCTTCTTTCTTACCACCCCCATATATATATATAACAAAATATATAAAATCCAGTTAGACCATTACTCGGAGTAGAAGAGTGGGTAATATACGGGGTCCCGAATTTTTCATATATATTATAAAAACAGATTAAAGTTTAAACAAAGAATCGCTGCTTTCACCATTAACGGGATCTTTGCTTAACGGGGTCTTTGCTTAAAGATCTTTGCTTAAACTTTAAACTCTTCTTATAATAAATATTTGCTCTACGGGTTTATATATATATATATATAATGAAGAATTAGAAATAGAAGTTAGGATTATCCATCAATCAGTTGTCCACTAGGAATCATAGGTATTTCTTCGCATTACAGACAATATAGCTCCGCCTAGGGCGATACAATAACTAAAATAAGTTATTGGGATAAAAAGAGTTGGGTGGAGAAATAGAAAGACATGTAAACAGACACGAATGGTGAGGCAACGTAAAAAGAGGAAAAAAACCAGCCTCCGGAAGACATTGCCCACGGCGATGGGGCGTATGCCACCCTCTTTCTTCCTGAGAGCGGTGAGGCTAGCCGAAAAAAAGAGGCCTCGGGCGTGAGGGTCCAGGGTGCCGTGGATGAGCCTATTGGTGAGCGCCAAAATTGCACTCAGAAGGCGGCACCCGGCCTCAGCGGAGAGGGGGGGATTAGGAGCTCCTTGGGGTGGCCTGGTCGGAAACCTTCAACACCTCCGCTGCTGCTAACTGGGAAGGACTTGATGGCGGACATGATGTCTGCATCAGAAGTCACAAGGAGCAAGTGGGGGTCGGGTGGGGGTATGGGTCTGAGATCAGCGGGTGGCTCAGGGTGCTTGAGTCGCAGAGCAGCCAGGACCTCCTTGGTGGGTTGGAGGACAGTGCCCTCTGAGGCAACCACTCTAACTGCGGCCGCGACATCACCCATGATTAATTTAGCATTTACGCGGTCGCGCAAATGCTTGGCGCTGGCCTTAGGGGCGGAGGATTGGGGGTACCCGAGGGTGGGTTGTGTGGCGTCCCTAGGCACGCTTGGAATGGGCGCTTGCCCAAAGGACGAAACATTGGCCTTGACGAAGGCTGCTGTCGACCTGCCGCCCCGGTCAGCGCCAGAGCTGGGGAGGCCGAGGGCGAGTGGGGCGAAATAAAAGAGTCGCTCCCAGTCGATGGCTTGATTGGACTCCAGGGCACTCTCATTCGAGGAGGCGAGGGCATCGGCTACCGGCACTCGGGCCTATCTCGGGCCGCTCTCGGGATTCTGAGTGGGATCTTCCGGAGCCGCCTGAGCCGAGCGATGTTGACCAGCAAGGCTTGGGCGTCAGGCAAGCTCGCTGTCTCATCTGGTGGTGTGCCAGACGGCCGTGGCTGGGCAGACGAGGGGAAGAGGCAGTTCCTGCATCTCCACGCTGCGAGGGCACTGGAGGCTCGACGTGTCCAGCCAACACATGTGAGGTGGTGGAAGCAGCCGCACCCCGAACAGTTCCGGCCCTTCTTCCGTCTGTTAGTGGTGCTGCAGGTGTCGGCTTGAGGGGATGGGGGATGGGGCCAGGGGCCAGAGACTGGGGCACCGCGCGGCATCGGGGGTGAGTGGCTGGCATGTGTGTGGGTGGAAGGGAAAGTGCTTGTAAGAAGGTCTCATAGCTCACCTACATCAGATATAGAGGCGTCAGGAGACAAGAGAGAAAAGAAGGGGTGCATGGAGGAGGACACACAAGAAGGTAGAACGTTAGCAAATGAATGAGTGAATGGATGAATGTACAAAAAACAAAACAAAAAAAACAAAAAAAAACAAGAGGGGGGGGGCAGGGGGTTCAACTGATGACTTACAAAAGAGTTCGTATAATTGAAGCCGTGTGTTACTGTTCAGCATAGAGCTACGGCCCTCCACGCTCCGGGCCCAAATCTCGCCGAGGTCAACCCTGTCCTTTATTCCCACGGAGCCGACAAAACAAGGTACCAGCAATGCGCTGGGACAATCGCTGCCCCGTGCCAAGAACACAATAATTACTATTATTATAGTTGTTGTTTTCTTGAGGCCTGAACGCTGGCGGTGGTGGTGGATGGTGGCAGTGATGGTGGTGGCAGTTGTTGTTGTTGTTCCTCTTGATGTTCATTTCATTCTGATGCTGCTGCTGAACATTTAAGGCTGTGAGTTTGTGTAATATTTCGCATGGGTAAATCCACAGTAAAATCAGAAATTGCGAGTTTGTGTAAAGTAAATGGTACGACGGTTCAGTTATATTCAAATATTTTAAGCGCCTCCATTGAGAATATCGTTGAGTTGTATGCAAAAATGTAAACAAATATTTATATCCCAGACAGAAATGTTAATTTCCACTTCTATATACTCTTTGGAGGAGGGCATCTCGTCCTAGGATAGAGCTCCGTGAGATGGGTATTACACGTTGTGTCCCTCAGCAATGTCTTTAATATCTTGTCCGTGGAATTGGTAGAGTAGTGAGGAAATAGACTTTCTCTCAATTGATTTCTTTAAGGTTTCAGCAGTTATTTTACATGTTTATACCGAGAGATTTGTTATTTGTCATTGTTGTTGATATACTTGTTATTGCTTACTTTTATAAAGTATCATTCCATATTTAATTATGGTCGGTATGTGTATGTTTATGTTTTGGATGTTGACGAAGACGTAATTGGGTTAACGAAGACGTTATTAAGTTAGTTAATGATTATTATGTTTCCAGCATAGTTTCCAGCATAGTTACGTCCCTTTACGATCCGAGTTCAAATCCCGCCGAGGTTGACTTTGTCTTTCATCCTTACGGGGTCGATAAAATAAAGTACCAGTAATGCACTGGGATAATTGCTGGCCTTGTGCCTAAAGTAGAAACAATTATGTTTCATCAATTCATGATTATGGCTACAATATAATTTATCAAAATATAATTTTTCTCTCTAGGATGTAACAGGATTAATATTTAAAAAGAAATATTTCTGACGTTGCTCACATTCAGACATTCAAGCAAAAAGAATATCGATAGAATATTATACCCATCAAAACACAAGATCATTAAAACGCCGAGGCATTTAATACTTCTTATGGGCATGTGGTTAGAATGTCTCAGGTAAGAATCGCTAGACAGATTTTACAGGCGAAACCAATAGATAGGAGACCCATGGGTAGACCCCGAGCAAGATGGTTTGATAACTTCCTTGAGCTTAGCTGGTCACGCTTGGGGATCCAGTCGGATCAGTTGGAGATAGTTGCTACTGACATAAGCAAGATATACTTGAAAAGTACAAAACAACACCATGACTGCATTACATTAAACATTTATTACATCACTTTAGTTTTACTCCGAATTTTCACAAACGCTCTCCAGATGTTTTCTACCAAATCATGACAGTATGCTAAGAATTAAATGGGAAGTCGGCTGGAAAAAGCAAATCCATTGCATGTGTTTATTTTGCAGGCAGTTAAACCGCGAACGCCACTTAGATGACATTCCATTTAAAATGCTTCTAACATATCTGAATGTTATGGAGTAATTGATTCAGTGCGATACCACATAGACAATACAAATGATCGATAAACACAGATGTGTGTGTGTAATGAGATGTTTTGTTGATTCCAAGCAGACCAATTAAAAATATCAAAGGCAGAGGATTCTAAGCCAATTCTATTTTCGGAATCTAACGAAGAAGCAATTTTGTTTTCTACATACTGCACGATCAAATGTATTTAAACGCAATAACCTGAGCAATTCTAATCTATTTAATATGGTATTGACGGCTGTGGCATCCATAACGAGTATTTTGGCTTTATCAGCATAAGAAAATCATCTCTCTCTCTCTCTCTCAGTCACTCACTCTCTCACACACACACACACACACACGCACCCACACACACTCACATACACCCCCCCCCCCACACATATTTCGTTTTTGAATTTGTTTTGCGAGATTTTTAATCTGAAAACGTGTGTTAAAACAGATATTGTTATACTTTGGGAGAGTCATGCTGCCAATAAAAACACACGCACCAGTTGGTTTTCACTTCAATTTAGTATACATTTCCGGTTGGTTGGTTCAATAACTGGAAGGTAGTTTATATATTGTCAAAGCTCTTTCGTCACACATTCTGTGACCTCCTCAGTGACTAGGTTTTTATTTTGTGTGTCTCTCCTTTGTTCTATCCTACACCATCTTGTTTTTGAGGTGTTCTGTTTTGTGTGCTTGGTTTGCGCATGCGTTACATCCGTGTGTGTGTGTGTGTGTGTGTGTGTGTGTGTGTGTGTGTGTGTGTGTGTGTGTGTGTGTGTGTGTGTGTGTGTGTGTGTGTTTTAATTTATTTATGTGTTTATTTACTTGTCACTAGTTGGTTGTTTGTTCTATCTGTGTGTGTCTGATTTGTTTTGTTAGCTTGGTTTTTGTGTGTGTCTGTATGTCTTCATTTTGTCCTTAATTACTAGTTGTGATGTTGCTGTTCCATTCATGTTTTCTGTTTAATTTTGGCTGGATTTCGTTTATATTTGTTGCTCCATGATTTGTTTGAGCATTGCATCTTTTCTGTGTGTGGATATAAATGTTAATGTTCAATGATAAGTGCAGCTATAACTATACAGAAAAGAAGTGCTGATAGTACATTCCCCTGCTTAACTCCCCTCAAGATGTCTATACAGCGTGTAGTTCCCAAATCTGTTTTGATATATGCTGTTGAGTTGGTGTAAGTTTCTTTCAGTAGTTTGATGTATTTTTTGTTGATTGAGGTCTTGTTTAAGAGTTGCCACAAGCTGGATAGTTTCACGCTGTCAAAAGCTTATGTGAAGTCAATGAAAGTGATGTGCACATGGTTGCTGAATTCTATTGATTTCTCAATCATTTGTTCAATAGCTAGGATCTACTCAATGGTGCCTCTTCCAGCTTGATACGCAGCTTGTGTTTCAGGAAATGAGGCGTAAAGGTCTGACTTTACTCGTGCTGCAATAATACTCATGAAAAGCTTGTAAACGCGACTCAATAGGCTGATAGTACGATAGTTCCCACAATCAAGTCCGCTACCTTTTTTGTAGCGTACAATCATCAATGTTTTCTTGAACATGTCTAGGCTTTTTCTTGTAGTGATAATACAGTTCAAAAGATGTTGAAGTGCTTTGATAATTGCTTCCCCTCCAACTTTGATGAATTCTGAGTATATGTTGTCCAGTCCAGAGCCTTTTCCTTGCTTCAAATGTTGATGGCATGAGATATCTCGCTAGATAAGATAGATGGAATGGCATCTGATGTCGAATCATGAATGGTTGTTGATTCTGAGTTGCTGAAGTAGAGTTCTTCATAGCATTTAGCCCAGCGTTCAAGGATATCATCTTAAGAAGTAAGCATAGTATCATTTGAATCTTTAATGCTCCAGTTAAGATTTCTTGGTTTAGTCTTTAGTTTCTTCAGAACACCATGATGTAACCTGTTGGGTGGTAGGTTATTCAGCTCCTCAATGTTGTACATTTGCTTAAGTTTGTCTGATTTAACGAGTGTTTGCTATTCTATATTGGGCCACATTCTCTTCTAATTTTATGTTTTTCAGATATTGCTTTCTTTGTTTGTTGTGACATCCATTGTGAGATGGAAAGGCTTTCCTTAAGTAATATCTCTGTAGATACCTCTTTTATGCCTCTACAGATAGTATCATAAATATTGTCGGAGTCTTCATCAGATTGCAAAGCTGAAAAGCGGTTTTGCAACTCGAGTTTGAATCGGCTTGCTGTTTCGTCACATGAGAGTTTGTCTAAGTTAACTTTCGATGGTATTTTAGTTCTTTGTGGCCAAACAAAGTTGATGCGAAATCTTGTTCACACCATACGATAGTCAAATATATCAGGAGTGTTAAGAGCAGTGCTGTCTAATATGCTTAGTCTTGCTGAAGATTTTCTTGCTATTATAAAGTTTATTTGATTCTTAGTTATACTGTCTGGTGATATCCAAGTGAACAGGCTTTTCGTTTGAAATATTGTGTTGGTGATCTGCAGATTGATCCTTGTACAAAATTAGGTTGGAAGTTCACCTCTCGAGTTAAATGTACCTGTGGTATATTTCCCAATACTCGATGGGAATGATTCGTTCAGTTGCCTAAATTTACAGTTAAAGTCACCCATCAGAAAGAGGTGACCTCTCTTTGGTGTTTTATCTATAATGGCCTGTATGTTGTCATACAACTCAATGATTTCTTCATCTGGGTGTGCAGATGTGAAAAAGAAGCACTGGATATGTACGAGTTTACAAAACTTACTTTTCAAGCTCAGGCCAGCTAGTCTGTCTGATATAGGTCGATAGTTGTGTACTGATGATGCGCACCTTTTGTTCACCAAGAAACCCACTCCGTTCATGCGACAAGTCCCATTGCTTGACAGATATATATAGTGTCCGGTATCTTGGTGTATATTTATTTTGTTTTCCTTTCATTTAGCCTCTGATAATCCAGTAATATCCCAGTTTACTTTCTCAAGTTCATACATCAAGAGAGTTGGTATTACAGACATTGATGGTACGTGTGTTGTATGTGCAGATATTAAAGGTCTTTTTTTTTGTCTGGGTGTTTCTTCTATTTGTATAAATCAAACCAGTCCGAGGTTGCTGGTGTAATCTCCTAGTTATAACTGTCACATCAGTCTGGGACTGCTGGTGTGCCCTTCTGTTCACTCTTCAAGGGTCCGGAGGTGGCCTCCTCTGTACAACGAATCTTTAAGGTGACTTTTTCATGTTAATTTTATGAGCCTACTCTTCCATGATGGCTCAAAGCATGTTGGAAGAGAACGTTTGTAAGGTAACGCAAAGACCTGTGTTTTTATCGTGACACCATCACTAGATGGGCTGTCAACCAAGACTCAGAGAGACCCCACCAACCCTCATTAAGAGAGGCTATCCCGCGCCAGATCTTAACTTGGTACATTAACCTTCGCGGTATATATATACACCCTACACCCACACATATAAGTATATGTCTGTAGTATTTAAAACATTTAATCGTTAATTAAATTATGTATGTATGTATATCACAAAATATCGAAGTAAGATATCTCAATCTAATTGTACGATAAATAGCCCTATGAATATTAATGACTAAAATTTTCAGAGCATCATTTACAAAAATATTATTTAGTTATAATGATATAGATAGTATAGTAGAACAAAGCACAGTAAGCAAAAATACATTTAAAGGCAAACGCAAACATTATAATTGGTAAATTCAATTATAATTGCTTAGACCGCGGTTTCGGATGACAAAGAAACAATACCAATTACCATAATTAAAATGGTTAATTAATATATATATATATATAGAAGGATTTAAATGGATACAGTTCAGTAAAAGGAATGTATTGACACGTGTTTCAATAACAGTTATTTAACCTGAAAACAGCGGCTATCTACAAAGTATTAATTATGCAGACACTCAATATTTCAATGATGAAATGGTAGTTGAAAATAACATTGAAATATTGAGTGTCTGCATAATTAATACTTTGTAGATAGCAGCTGTTTTCAGGTTATATAACTGTTATTGAAACACGTGTCAATAAATTCCTTTTACTGAACTGTATCCATTTAAATCCTTCTATTTTCTCCGGATTACTTTTGAAACTACAACTGGAACCGTCGAGCAAACCCTACGTGAGCTGTCCATCTACTGTGTATAATATTCATATTACAACACTACGGATAATACTATATATATATATATATATATATATATATATATATATATATATATATATATATATATATACATATATAATTGTTTCTACTTTTGGCACAAGGCCAGCAATTACCCAGTAGATTACTGGTACTATATATATATATATATATAATGTGCGTGTGTGTGTGTGTGTATTGTTCGGGGTCTATTCCTGGGTCTCCTGCTAGTTGGTTGTGCCCTTATAATCTGTCCAGCGATTCTTTTTTTTCTACTTTGACATCTTTTAAACAATGAGGAATTACACCCCCTCCTCCGGGCAGTTCCAATTAATTTACATCTGTGTAGATAAGTGCATTCGATCAATGCGAACAGAATCATATTCACTGACTTGTTCGATTGTGGGTCCAATGAAATAATATAGGTTTCTTATATATTTATACATGTTGAGTCCAATGTGTTGTCCCAATTTCTCTGTCATCCATAGTTTACTTACTCCAACGTACATACCTATATATATATACGGCAATGCTCATCCCTTATTTCCATTCAGAAGGTTTTTTAAAATCCCATCTAATAAACTAATATATCTTGTCAAATACGGCGTAAGCACAATTTACTAGCTATTTTTCAAATCTTCGCTGTTTATAAACAAAGCCTGCCATTGGTGTTCGAATGTTACTTCTGTTTTATGTGGAAAAAAGTGGCTCGAATTGCTAGGTTAAAAAAGAAATAATAATTTGGTTGGTGTATGACTGTCACGTGAATAAGTATAATATATATATATATATATATATATATATATATATATATATATATATATATATATATATATATATCCTGATGTCTTCCAAAAGTAACGGTTGGATTTTGAAAGGGTATGTCAAAGGGTATGTCAAAATTTATTTATAAAACTGGTATATATTGTATTTTGTCTGATGAAAGCATACCATAATTTAACATGGTATCCTTGAAATATGTATAATAAAATAGATATGGTTTTATAAATATAGTTTCCATTTGTTAATATCGTATATTTACTCCAAATACTTGTCGAGTGCTTTATATCAGTTATAAAAATATTTGCTTGTTGTATCCCAACAATTTAAATAGAACTTTTGCATATATATATATATATATATATATATATATATATATATATATATATATATATATATATATATATATATATATATATATATATATATATATGTATATATGTATATATATATATATATATATATATATATATATATATATGTATATGTATATATGTATATATATATATATATATATATATATATATGTATATGTATATATGTATATATATATATATATATATATATATATATGTATATATATATATGTATATATATATATATATATATATGTATATATATATATGTATATATATATATGTATATATATATATGTTTATATATGTATATATATATATGTATATATATATATGTATATATATATATATATGTATATATATATATATATGTATATATATATATATGTATATATATGTATATATATATATGTATATATATATATATGTATATATGTATATATATGTATATATATATATGTATATATATATATATGTATGTATATATATATATATGTATATATATATATATATGTATACATATATATATATGTATATATATATATATATGTATACATATATATATATGTATATATATATATATGTATATATATATGTATATATGTATATATATATATATATGTATATATATATGTGTGTGTGTGTGTGTGTGTGTGTGTGTGTGTATGTGTGAAGGCGTGTGGCGGAGTGGTTAGAGAATTGGATTCGCAATCGTAAGGTTGTGAGTTCGATTCCTGGACCAGGCGATGCGTTATGTCCTTGAGCAAGACACTTTATTTCACGTTGCTCCTTCTACCTGGAGTTGCGACCGATAGATAGTATTAGCAATTGGAAAGACCAACCGAAACATTGTTCCCTCGGTCCGATTTGACGAAAGTCGATCGCTTTCTAAAATATATATATATATATATATATATATATATATATATATATATATATATGATAGTTTAGATGAGTTGATAACACAACCATATAAAGGCAAATAATAATCCAAAGCTCAAATGTTATTTTATAATTCACAGCAAGATATGTAAAAGACAGTTCAAAGTTTCATCCAATCGGTAGATTTCCAATCAGAGTCATTTTACCATATCACAGACCATGTATACATGAATAAAAATAACCAGGATTAAATTACATTAAATTATTTAATTGGTTTACGACGATCAATACAACAGCAAAATACATTTCTACTGTATATATATATATAGAAATATATATTTTTAATATAGAAATGGCTTCTACAGGACTAGAACTGTTTCATTCGAAGGAAATATATATATGTATGTGTGTATGTACGTATGTATGTGTGTATATATGTATGTATATGTATATGTGTATGTATACCTGTATATGTATATGTATGTATGTATGTGCTTCTGGTTTTATAATTTCACAAATTTTTGCCAATAGAGAGAGAGCCGGTTTCTAACATAGATACAAGACTCTTTCATTGGAATTTACACAACATTAACTAGGCAGATATATATGCATGTCTGCATGTATGTGTGGATGTGTATGTTTTGAGTTGTATGTGTATGTGCATAGGCTTTGTATCTTTACAAGTGTGCATGCAGTTATTAGATGCAGAATTTTTGGAATGTTTTACATATTTTTACTGTTCCATTAATGGATTGTCCTTGTAATTTCCTAACTAGTGTTCTTTCTGTTCCTGTGAAGCCCAGCTTCTCAAGATTTGTACTGAGGCAGTTACTAACATATCCCAGTGTCTCAATAATCACAGGCATAAATCTGAAGGTATAGTCAGGGTGAAGAATCTGTAGATCTCTCATTAATTCTGCATAAATATTCTCCTTTTCGCTAATCTTTGATATTATATTGGCATCTAGTGGGCAGCTAACTTCCACTACTGTGCATGCCTTCTTTTCCCTTTATTATTAATAATGTTATATCATCCAATGGTGAATAATGAGGGGGCAGCCATCATCATGTATGTATGTATGAATGTATGTATGTATGTATGTGTGTGTGTGCGTATGTATGTATGTGTGTATGTATGTGTGTATGTATGTGTGTATATCTGTATGTCTCCATGTATGTGTAGACGAGGTGTGTTCCTGCATATACTGAAATAGAAGTAGAATAAATACTTCAAAATAAACACCCCATATACATTAATCTATGGAAGAATTATCTACTCTTCTAATCTCCAACCCACTTTAGCATGGATTGATTGAAAACCGACGAGAATTTGATTATTTCTTGCTGATGTCTGTCTCTCACTGAATCGAAGAAAACAACATCTTTAGTGTTGTTATTCTTGTTGGAGTTGACGGTGACGGTGATGGATTTTGTTATTCTAGTATTTTTTAAATTAGTATTGATACTAGTTGTGACTGTGTGTGTGTTGGGGACTGTTAGGGTCCACATTAACTGCAATGAAGCAGACTTGTTCCAATCGAGGTCATCCTATTTTTCCCTTTCAGATAAGGTGCATCTAATCTAATCTGGCCGAGTTTACACTCGCAAATAAGAAGAACCAGGGCCGCCCCTAGGAGCTTTGGATTTGGTGTACTTCATATTTGTTTCGGTTGCTGAATACAATCAGGGGTCACTGCTTCTCCTGAAGGTCAATAGTTCTCTTCTAACTCGAGCGGGAGTGCCTTTCTTTTGTTAATTTGCATTGATCATCTGCAAAGATACATCCAAGACTTATCCAATTTGTTTTAACGCGTTGGGGTATGCTTTGCGGGAGAGTTGGTTGTTATTTCCAGCATATTGAGCAATTACGCATAAGCTCGATCGTTAGGGACGGTGCTGGTGTAGGCGATGTTTTATACCAGAAATTCTCAAAGTGAGCTCTACCGCCCCTGGTAGGCATGAGAAGATCCAGGGTCGCTGGAGCCTAAGAGAGTGGTGGGAGCGTTAGAGATGATATAATAGTATATTAAATATCAAATGGTACATATATATAGGTATAGTAAAATAAAAAATATGTAATATTTATTTATACATAGTATATATATTATATTATTTATTATATATAATTTAACGATTTTATAAAACAACTTTTGTATTTTATCTGATGAGGCGTAAAAAGTTTTGGTACGCTCTCATCAGATAAAATACAAATGTTGTTTTATAAATAGTGACATATCCCCAAAACAAGAACTTATCGTTTTAAATTCAGTTTGGATATGTCACTATTTATAAAACAACTTTTGTATTTTATCTGATGAGGGCGTACCAAAGTTTTGGTACCCTTGAAATATATATAATAAAATAAATATGGTTTTATAAAGATAGTTTCAGTTTATTAATATCATTGATATTATACTCCAGAAGAAACTGTAGAGTGCTTCGAATCTGTTATAAATAAATTTGTTGAATAACCAACAAATTAAATATTTCTTTGCTTGTATATATATATATATATATATATATATATATATATATATTCACACACACACATATACACACACACGCACTTAGAAACTCTTTCTATTTACCAGGATATAGTAATGCTGTATTCGTTTCTTTGAAGTCAACGGTTATAATGTCATTCAACAACACCACCAGCTCTCTCTCTCTCTTTTCCATTTTCCTTCTCTGTCTCCTCTCTCTCTATATATATCTCTCTTTTAATCTACTCTCTCATAACCATTATCTCTTTCTCTCTATCCTTCCATCTCTCTATTTATGAAGGTACCCGGCAAAACCCCATATATCGGGAACCCGTGCACCGATTTACGCGAAACTTGTTTTATTCTATCTGTATTCGCATTTCAGGGACAACTTCCTTTCAACGTATTTTCCCATTATGCACCCTTTTGGCTGTATTACATTACAGACAAGCAAGCAATCACAGAGTTTTAGTAGTATACTAGACCACCCGTGACCCGGGTCACGTTCACTTCAAAATATTTTATAAAAATCACGTTCACTTAAAAATAATGTTTAAATAATTTATATATACACAGACATGTATATAATGTGAAATGAAACCGGAAGGCTCATATATATACGTGTGTGTATGTCTATATATAAATGTGTGTGTTTGTATATATATATATATGTATGTGTGTGTGTATATATATATGTGGATGTCTGTTATATATATACACTGGTCATAGACACACACACATTCATACATATATACATGTACACGACAACACCAGCTCTGTCTCTCTCTTCCATTCTCATTCTGTCATCTCTCCCTCTCTCTATGTCTCTCTTTCAATCTACTCTCTCACAACCACTATCTCTTTCTCTCTCTCTATTTATGAAGGTGTCCGGAAAAATCCCGTATCTCGGGATCCCGTGCTCCGATTTAAGCGAAACTTGTTTTATTCCATTTGTGTTTGCATTTCTGGGTCAACTTCCTTTCAAAGTATTTTCCCATTATGCGCCCTTTTGGCAGTATTACATTACAGACAAGCAAGCAAGCAATGGCAGACTTTTAATACAAATTGATAGATAAATTATTTTCAATTTGCGTGTAGGCAGGTTTGTCTGGAAATAGAAGTGGGGGTGGGCCGTGAGGAAGGGGGCAAAATGTTTGATAATCTCTGTTTTATACTATGTGTAGTACCGTTTTAGGGAAGTTCTACTAAAAGAGATAGTGTTTGTTGTTGATATAGTTTTAACACTAAGTCTGCTCCAGGCGAAAACATCTTTGATCGAGGGTGTTTCAGCTGCGACAAATCTTTTACTTCCTTCGGCCATATTGTAACTAGAACTGAACAATCCAATATGTTCTTTCTTTTAAATAAACAATAGAGTGTGATATGAAGATAATTCGGTTGTTGTTTCTAGCAGGTTGAATAGCCATATAGTATTAGTCGTATTGGTTATAATGGTAACGGTGGTGAATGGGGAATGTCTTACAATTTGTACAAAAAGGCAATAGAAATAATAATAAAAAATTCAAATAAAACTAAGACAGACCACTACCATCAATTTCACAATAATATATGTCTGGACAATGCACAGCCCTCTCTGAATTGATTTGGTCGCTTAAAAATAATAATATTGAATACTCCCTTTCTTGGCAGAAACTTTCTCGTGCTTTGCCTTATGAAAATGCATCTATATCTAAGTGACCTCTGTACCACAGAGATTCTCCACATCATTCATAATAGGCAATTCATTATAAATAAACGCTCAGAAATCTTTAGTTTTTGTCTTCGTAAATTTAGCAAAACGTTTCATAGGGTATTTAGTTATATTTTGAATAAAATTTGACAGACTATAAATAAGTAATATAACATTTCTTTATATATAGTTTTTAAACTTTTTTATTTTTAAATCGTTTATAATGCTAAATAGACCAAATAAGTATTATAATAATTCTTAATTATAACTTCTACATCTAATTTAACTCTAATTAGTATATAAGTGAATTAATTTTAATATAAATTGACAAATTAGGCTATAATAAATGCATTTTTCTTTTGAGTTAAATTATTAATCCGGTCTCCTGATACCCTAATCAGCTACAAAAATTAAATATAAATTGATAAATTAGGCTATTATACACGCATTTTTCCTTTGGACTAAATTATTAATCCGGTATCCTGGTATCCTAGCCAGTTATAAAAATAGCAACGCCAATTGTTAAATATTTTCTTCTACTCAAAGAATATCTACTAAATTAAATTATAAACATAAACTAAGATAAATTGTCTACGAAATTAGTAATTTAAAAAAATTTCTTTATTTTATAGTTACATTATTACTTTAGCATCTGTGTTCAAATCCCGCCGGGATTAACTTTGCCTTTCATCCTTACGGGGTCGATAGAATAAAGTACCAGTCACGCACTGGAGTCGATTTAATCAACTTCCCCTCCCCCCAAATTACTGGCCTTGTGCCTATATAAGAAACCATTATTACTATTATTTCTGAGTTCAAATCCCGCCAAGGTTAACTTTGCCTTTCATACTTACGGGGTCGATAAAATAAAGTACCAGTAATGTACTGATGATTGCTGGCATTGTGCCAAAAGTAGAAACAATTATTATTATTATTATTATAATATATATATATATATATATATATATATATTATAATATATATATATATATTATAATATATATATATATATTATAATATATATATATATATATATATAGTTAAAACACAAACAACACCGAGATCTCATTAGTTTCACGCTTGGGAATGAAGATAAAGAAATATGTGTGTTTATGTATGTATGTGTGTATGTATGTGTGTATGTGTGTATGTATGTATGTATGTATGTATGTATGTATGTATGTATGTGTGTGTGTGTGTGTGTGTGTGTGTGTGTGTGTGTTCATGTATGTATGTGTGCATCTATGTATGTATGCTCTTGTTAAAATCTGAAGTTCTTAACAGATTACAATCAAATAATATTTACTTGTTCGATTCTAGATATATCCCGGCACTTATATATATGTGTGCATGTGTGTGTGCATATGTGTGTGCATGTGTGTGTGAGTGTGTGTGAGTGTGTGTGTGTGTGGGGGGGGGCATATGTATGCGTGTATATGAGTTTATCTCTGCTCCTATTCATGCAATAATTAATGTGTGGCTATTCAGTAAGCAATCTGTTAGTTATTTAAACTTGTACCGGTGATCCTAGAAAATTTCTTCCTTCCGGTAACTCACTGGAAGAAGAAGAAGAAGAAGAAGAAGAAGAAGAATGAGGGGAGAGGGGGGATAAAAGCAGAAAAAGAAGATGAAGAAGAAAAAGAAGATACTTCCTTCACGACCTTTTTCTCCCATTGTTGTCCTAGGCCATAAAATAATGACTTTTAGGTGATATACATGAAAACATTCAAATAGATATCCTATAGTGCTGCGTATTCTTATAGGTTTGATCTTCTCCGACTGCCTCAGTTTCATCGTTCGAAGTGAAAATGTTGTCCTCTCTTTCTAAAGAAATTACATTCATTAATCTTCTCATATATGTCTGACAAATACCATAATTTGCAATGCCAACCCTTCTCATAAGAGAGAATTCTCTAAGATTTTAGATCATTTCTGCTAAAACCATTATTTCGTGTATTAAATATACCAATTCTCTCAAATTCCACCCCTTTAACAGCCATTACACTTTAGTATGCAGTAAAGGATTGCTGAATTTAGATAACATACTTTGAAATAAACAGATATTCAATGCATGGTTTTTAATGTTGATAATTTTATAACACCATTTTGTATTACCGTACTTAGTACTAAAGAAAAACGTTTAGCCACTAATACTTCCTGTAATGAGTTGTAGGTACATTGCAGTTAAAATCTTAAAAGCTTAAAATCTTACTTGTCCCCGTGTTGAGCTGTTGCATCTTCGGTACATATACCAATTATTCCATTACAGTCGAGTGGTTTAACTATTGTCCATCCATCTAATTATCGATTAGTCCTCGTGTACACTGTTCCTATATGAATAATCTAATAGATAATTAAGACGTTTTTGTAATGTTGGTCGATTCGTTCACCAGAATTGAACATTTATTATTTTCTTCGATTCTTTTAATAATGTCTTTAAACGGTGTATAACATAACAATGTAATCCTTCTTATTTCATCCACATAAATATTTCTGGAAATAATTCAGTGATTTTATCTGTCGCCGGAAACACATTTTCGCTAGTTGTGAATATATGGTTTCTTAGAATTTGTAATTAAATATGAGTTTCTGTCTGATACGCTTAAGTACTTTCTTTTTTTTTTAACTCCAGTGTGTTTTTCCAAAAATTGCTTTTGCAGTTTCGAAGACTTCTGTAATCTTTCTAAAAGAGATAAACATTTACTTGTACAGGAAGCATAATCTTATTCGCCAGATATTCATGATAAATTAAGCAAACTCGACGGTAATCTCCATGTGCAACAGCGAAAGTACATCTCTTTAAAAGAAATTGTCGTGATTCTTAATTTTTTGTGTAGAATTCTTCAGCTTCTACGTTTTTACTCACGTTTAGATTCGTCTTGCTACATTCAGGTTTCTTAGGAACCATTAATTTGGTATTGCTTTATGCTCTTTTCGTCTTTGGTAGATTTAATTGCTAATTCTCTCTCGAGGGGAGGCGGATATTTTTAATATCTCTAGAATATCAAAACAACTGTCGCTAGTTAATTAAGTATTTATATCAATAAGTGCTTGAATTGTGAAATAAATTCAAATTAAAATAATTAAATTCTTGAACATGCCTCCATTGTAAGCGAACACAGATCAGGTTATTGCCTTAGTTCCCTCAACCCTTTGACAAGGGGGCTGTTTCCTGAAATATAATGAAATATTCTTCATATTTGTAATCTTTACTGTTCTATTTCTATTGTTATAATCTTCTAAATACTTCTTTCTATTCAAAATCTTGTTTTTATATTTATTGAATTAATTTTATGTGATATAAAGTTATTCTGGAAAATGGAAATTACTTGCTACCCGTATGAGTAAATTACACACTAATCAGAATTATCTCAACGAATATTTACCACTGCGACATATCTCACAACCTATATGTAATATATTTCAATGTCAAGAATTCAAATTTAAGGCTGCCGACACACATCGTATTAACATCATTCAGACCCCTTCCCCCCACAAAAAACAGCAACAAAAAACAACAATAAACAAAACAAAACAACAACCTTTCCTACGCATTGTCACGGAGTGCGAAGTGTCACGAATCAATAACAAATATATTACAAATCTCTATATAATTAAAATGAGTGTTGATAATAAGTTTATAAATGGTTACACCATAGACAAATATTTCTACAATATATAGCAGTCGTTAGATGCCATAGTTCACTGTACAATATATGAGTAGGGTTTTACCTCGGTTTTAATTATTAAATAGGTCGTTTATTAATTGTGAAAGTCCTTTTGTCACAGTTAGTGACCCTATCGAAGATTAACTTTGAAGTGGAGACGAAGAGGGCAAGAGGTATCGATAATGGATCAAAACAATCACTACAACATATCAGATCTGTTACAGTTTGTCTCCTCAGATTGATGTTTGATGTTTATATGGGAATGTCACACCAGCGTTCTGTATCCAGAGGCGATGTTTTTATTGTATCTCAGGATAATCCTTCTTACGGATAATCAAGATCAGTTAGTATTGCAGATGTTGCAATGGCGTCCGGTTTCCTTCCGAATAATTTGGGGTTGTTTCTCAATTATTTTTAAGGCGGCAAATTGGCAGTATCTTTAGAACGTCGGATAGAATGCTTTGCGGTATTCGTTTCGGCTCTCTGAGTTCAAATCTTGCTGAGGTCAACTTTGCCTTTCATCCATTTGAGGTCGATAACATAAAGTACCAGTCCAGTACTGAGGTTGATTCTTCCTCTATATCCCTTTCTCACTTCCATTCTCCACTCTCTATTCTTCTCTGGAAGAAATCTGCTATATTCAGACCTGCAAACGGATGAGCTCCGCCAGGTATAAAATGCCCTAGAACTGCTGTATGCCAATATAGTGTTCCTACGAATCCTTCAGGTGTTACGGGACCAGCCCTCCATCCATATATCTCTATTATTTTTTCGCTGCTATGGCATAATCTAAAATTGTTAATGCAGATTGGTTATTTGAAAACATTGTTGTCATTTTTCAATCCGGTATTTAGTATTTATCTTTTGTCCTGAATGGTGAAGAATTATCCGTTTAAGTGCGATGTAATGAATCAATTACAAGTCAAAGAAAGGCTTCTCCCCCTCCGTGTTAACATTAACGACATTTTCGTTTGTTTTCAAATATCTAGTTGCTACTGGTGCAGCTGACAAATACGCTTTCTATGTTTGCAACATTTTAGTTAAGCATCTAAATATTGATAAACGAACTGAATGTCAAGCTGAGTGGAAGGCATTCATTTGTGGTCTTTCAAGATTACGTTCCGCTCACCTAGACATTCAATTCTTTTATCAATATTTAAATTAACTAAAATGTTGCATCTTTATTTATTTCATAAACAAGAGGTATTGTTTTTCTATATTTGTTGGTTATAATATTATTATTAAAGCGGCGGATTGGCAGTATCGGTAGAGTCGGACACCATGCTTTGCAGTATAGTTATGGCCCTTTACATTCTGAGTTCAAATCCCGCCGAGGTTAGCTTTGCCCTTCATCCTTACGTGATCGATAGATTAAAGCACCAGTGATATATTGATGTAATTGATGGCCTTGTTTCAAAAGTAGAAACATTATTAGCGGTGGGTTGGCAGTATCGGTAGAGGGTCGGACGCTATGCTTTGCAGCAAAGAGTTACGGCCCTTTATGATCTGAGTTCAAATCCCGCCGAGGTTAACTTTGCCTTTCATCCTTACGGGGGCGATAAAATAAAGTACCAGTAATATACTGGAATAAATGCTGGCCTTGTGCCAAGAGTAGAAACAATTATTATTAAGAGTTGATCATACTTATCGTTATGTACCTCATCAAGGCGACTGAATTTGTCCGAGAACACAAACGTATAATTTGAGGATCTAAACATACCTATGTTTTGAGTAGCTTATTTTGAATAGGGTTGGAGTACTTACGAAAGTTAACCTTAGCTTCGAAATCTAGAAGGTCAGATTCGAAGGGGGGTTGCTCATTAAGGCAGAGTGAGTTAAACTATGCTTTTCTGTTGCGTCTGCCGTTTTAGCGTCGAATACTCTCGTTTCTTAGAGCGCACACCACCCTTCACATTTAAAGCCGAAGAAATTTCCATGAACCATTACACCGTGTAACATATTTTTGTTCCCCGGTTCTAAGTGTCATTTCATGGATTGTTATATCCCATTATTATTAAAAAAAACACTATTATTTAATCAGAAGTTTGGGTTTGTGTCCAGGAGTTTGATATTTCGAAATTTTCATATTTTTCAAGAAAAAACACATTTAAAAAAAAATTATCAGTTCATATAATTAAATCAACAGAGTATATATTTATTTTATTACACAAGCTTATCAAAAGCAAACAAGTAAAAACAAATAACACTTATAAAGCAACTTATACACGTCAGAAATTACTGGATTTCCTGGATTTGCGGTTGTAGTCCAGGTCGCATTCCCGCACTAGCCCCCAGATATAGCCCCCCATCATTTTTTCATTGTAGTGGCCCTGTTACCTCCGCTCTATCTCTTTCACATGTTGGTGGAATCGTTCGCCTTGTTCTTCTGAGTAGGCGCCCATATTGTCCTTGAATTTTTCCAGGTGAGCGTCCAACATATGGAGTAAGAATGAAAGGTCAAGCTAATCTCGGCGGGATTTGAACTCAGAACGTAAAGGGTCGTAACTCGAGGCTGCAAACCATGTCGTCCGACACTCCACCGATACTACCAATCCACCGCCATAATAAACGTTATACTAACAACAACGATAACCACGACGATGATGATGATGATGATTTCTTTATTAACCAAAAAGAGTTGACAAAAAGCACATTAAGGATGGTGAATACGAGAAATAAAAACAGATACGCAATGGGTAGCAATAAAAATCAGACAAAAAAAAATTCCCAGCAGAAAGAAGATTTCTAAGGGTTACCCGTGCAAAAATCCACAAAAAGCCACGGTCATCCTGGCACAAAGTCAAGTTCCTTCTTCCAGTTGTCTTCCTCCAATTTACTCACCTGTTCACATTGACCATACACGCCTGTAGCTTCTTCTTCTTCTTCTTCTTCTTCTTCTTCTTCTTCTTCTTCTTCTTCTTCTTCTTCTTCTTCTTCTTCTTCTTCTTCTTCTTTGGAAAACAAAAACAATCTCTATAATAACAGATGCCTTGGGAATGATTCAAATTATGCTGACCCAATGAGTTAGAAATATTACTACGCCCTGAGCACGTAATGTCGAATACTGTCAATTCAATAGAAAATATAAGACCAAAACCAAACACTGTACATAGCCAATGCATATAGAGCCACGTTCGGTAATACAATGAAACCAAGCAATAGATATAAGCACATGGAATTATATTCATAATAAAATGCTATGTTCAATGGTTGGAGTAAGTAAAATAATTTAAAAAGAACAACATATATTTGCTTCTGATACGGCCCACTGGGGGTTGAGTGTTTGAGGGCTCTGTCTCCACGACCCTGTCTGGAATAAGTGGGAGAAGAAGAGAAACATATATTAATGAATTTATATATAAATTTCTGCGATTCTGTCACAACATGTAAAGAGAAAGAAGTAGTTTGACTACCTCATACTACTCCTCTCTCTTTACGTCTGCTGCCTGCGTGAATGTATCTGTATGTGGAAGGAAGGGGTGGTGAAAAACTATAGCAAAATAGCGTCTGGCGTTCCATTTGTTATGCTGTGTATGTGTTTGTGTGAATGTAGGTGTGTGTTTGTGTGGATGTGTGTGTTTGTATGAATATATGTCTGTGTGTATTTTTGTAAGTGTGTCTGTGTTTGCGCGTTTATATTTATATACCCATACATATAAATGTATGCATATGTATATACACACATGCACACACACGTACGCGTCAGCGTTCTGAAAAAATCCTAGTATAATAAAACCTCAACACGATTTTACTTCATAAGTGTTATCATGCTTGAGTGGTTAAAACATTCGGTTAGCAATCATGAGATTCCGGGTTCAATCCTACTGCGTGACCTATTGGGCAAATCTTTACCATAACCTTGAGTCAACCCAACCTTTGTAAGTAAAATTCTTGTTGACAGAAACTCTGTGAGGAAGCCTGTCGAATAGATTTTACCTGTATTTCCAAGGTGAAGGCTTGTCATATATTGCGTCACGCTTACTTTACCTGAGAATTACATTATGGGTACATATGCATGTGGAATACTCAACCACTTACACGTTAATTCCCGGGTCCTGTGTTCAGATTTTCGAACGACTGAATGCTCATCGTCGAAACCGACGGAGGATCAATCATTATTAAAAATTATACTCATCCAATTAGGTATGGAATTGTGGCTTCTTAGTGCATCAAAATGTTCTTTGAACAGAACCTTAGCTTTGTTTGTGTTTCTCTCTATTAAACGTCATAGACCACAAGCTGTCTACACCCGTTACATCTGTTTAAATTATTAAACCTGATATAATGACTTTTTTCTTTAATGATATTTAATGAAGTTTTCCTAAAGAGGAATATTAGTCGCTTCTATTTGTGATACGCAGTCGAAATAATTTAGTTTACATTGATGCAACTATGTATTGTTAGTTTATTGTTTGTTTCTGTTTTTGATGATTTTAATGACGTTAAACATTCGGCAATATACACTTTGATGCGAATCACAGCTCCTTTTGTTCAGTTAACTATATCTAGTTGATTCAATATAGTATAAACACGAAAGGAATGTGTATAGTTAATGAACTAGACATCACGAACTGAACGGAACCTTATAAACCTTGAAAACCCAGGTTTAATCTTAAAGCGCCCAAGCCAGATTTTAACTCTAAAAGACTCGTTAGCTCCTCTAGGTTGGACATAGGCAGAACAAATAAAACGATATCCAAAAGAAGGTAGGACTAAGCTTATGGGGGAAATATTGATGAGGTAATCTAATGGTTTGGTGGATTGACCAATAAAACATATCAGATTCTTATATTTAGATATTAACAATTACTACCCTTCAATATCACTTATTCTATGACCTTAATACTAACTAGAAAAATGATGACCTAATTAGGAAATATATATTATTTCAGCTGTTAGATGTATAATTTTTGAACTATAGAAATGATATAGTGAGGCTTTATATATTGTTTAAATTAAAGAAGATCCCAGCCTAGGCGGTGTTTTATATCAAGACCACACTTTATACACACGGGTGCAGTTACTCTACATTACAAAACACGTATTTGTTTTAACTTAGGTCTACCAATCAGAGAATAAACTTATAGAGAACAATCACAGAAAAGTTAATTTTTAAATGTCACCTTATTGCAACTCTTGCAATATGTGGGACGTGTGTGTGTGTGTGTGTGTGTGTGTGTGTGTGTGTGTGTGTGTGTTTCTTTATTGCTACTCTCACAAGTTTATATGTGTGACATGCATGTGTCAAGGAGCGGCCAGCGCCTGGGCCCCTATTTGCTCATAATTACTTCTAGTAACACAAGGCCAGTAATTTGGAGGAGGGGAAAGTCGATTAAATCGAACCCAGTACGTTACTGGTACTTTATTTTATCGACCCCGTAAGGATGAAAGGCAAAGTTAACCTCAGCGGGATTTGAACTCAGCCCGTAAAGGGCCGTAACTCTATGTCACAAAGCATATTGTCTGATGCTCTACCGATATTGCCAATCCACCGCCCCCTTGTGAAAGATGGGGAGAGCGGGAGAGAAGGAGGCAGTGAAACTGGAAGTTTGATTCCTTTGTGTTCGGATCTGGTGTATATGTATGTTTCACGGACACACACTACTACTAAGATATAAATAGATTTACTGAACAAAGAGATGTATTAGTTAAATAAAATAGATGGATAAACGATAAACAAACAAGAGAAAAAGATATATGAAAAGATATATTGACAGGCAAACATTTATAGACAGACATGAAAGAATTTCGAAGAGAAAAATACCGTGGATGACAGGAAATTCAATTTTTCCCCGGAGAGCATTGAGAAGAATAGCAAAGTAGAAGGGCAGAATAGGTTAAATGTTTGTACAACGTTGTCAGACGTCGAATGTCATCACAATTATTTCATAAAACGAATCCTCGTCACAATAATAGTATTATTGAAAGATGAAACCTTCGATGTTTAGGGTTGTATTTGGCACTTTTACGTTTTGGTATCTAAACAAATACAGCATCTATGCAAATACGCACACACACACAGACACACACAGACACACACACACACACACACACACACACACACACACACACACACACACACACACACACACACATATGTCCATGTACATATAGTCATATATATATATGCGTACACACACATACATACATACATATATATATATATATATATATATATATATATATATATATATATGTCTATGTATATATAGGCATATATATATGCGTACGCACAAACACACATATATATTATTCATTAATTCACCGATATCGCCCTCTGTGGAGCATAGGCCATTGACGGCCCTCCACCATTGTACATGATCCTGGGCAGCTCTCACCACTTCATTGCAGTTGGCTTCCAGTTTTCGTAATTCAGCCTCAGAGCCTCAGTGTCATGACTCCAGCTGCCATGGGGCCAGCCCCTCTTCCTCTTACTCTGCAGGTTCCATGTCAGGTCTTGGTATGTGGTGCTGGATGTTGGTTTCCTGTGGGTATGTCCAATCCACTTCCTGTGTAGAATCTGTTTCACCACTGGTTCCTGTCCTACTCACTCCCACAGATCTTTTTTTCTGATCTTCTCCGGCCATCTGATGTTGTAGATGTACCTCAGACAGGTGTTGAAGAATGTCTGGATCTTCTGCTGCATATTCTTTGTTGTCAAGTTTCACATCTATACAGCAATACCACCTTCATTTTGGAGTTGAAGAGGCGAAGTTTAGTTCTTGGGAAGATCTCTTTTGATGCCCAGACATTCTTTAGCATAATGAAAGCTGCTCTGCCTTGCCAATCCTGGCTGTGACAACTCAGTCGGTTCCGCCACGTCGATCAACCACACTTCCCAGGTAGATAAATGACTCCACCTCTCTGATGGGCTCTCCACTGACTGTGACTGATGTGTTGGTAGTATTTTTTTTCTTGTTTACCTTGAGCCCTGTCGCGACTAACGTGGTCTCCAAGCATTAGGTCTTGTCCTGTATCTGGTCGTAACTGTCTGACAAGAGTGCCAGGTCATTAGCAAAATCGAGGTCAACCAGTTGTGTCCACTGTATACCATTGTTCCTGTCTGTTGTAGTGGATTTTTATCCAATCAATGACCAAGGGGAAGAGGAACTGTGACAGCAAACATCCCCGAGGAGCTCCGATCTTCACCACGAGACTCTCTAACAGTTGGCTGACGTGGAGCGATCTTACAGCTCATGTCTTGCTAAGCACAGTGACTGCTCTACAATGAGGTGTAGGCTGGTAATCTGATCTACAAGGTCTGTTCCTGTGGAATCCCACCTGCTGATCCTGAAGATTGGGGTCGACTGCTTTCCTTTATCTTCTCCAGTAGAACTCTGTTGAGAACCTTGCCCGGCATTGACAAGAAGATGATCCCTCGGTGGTTGTTGCAGTCCCTGAGGTCACGTTTCTTTGGCAGTTTGATGATGATCCCTTCCTTCCACTGCGTCAGGGCATCTTCCTTCTCCCTGATCTTACTGAAGAGTCTGTGTAACTTGTCTAAAAATCGCTGATCGTTAGAAGTTACGTCACTCGATTTTGATTACAGTTGATACCCCACTATTACTACGACGATTACTATTACTATTATTATTATTATTATTATTATTATTATTATTATTATTATTATTATTATTATAGTTGCATTTATCTTGGTTTATGTTCATACGAGTTATCACCAAGTCACAACCAGTGACCTCAAGAGACAACAAGGTCCGTACATATCAATTAGCAGACATACCCTCTTTTTAAAGTCCTTCAGTATTATATCAGGTCTATTTGCATCTATTTTTCGGTCTGTTTGGATGCTAAAGTTCCACAAGATTGAGATGTGATCTTTTTCAAGTATGGGAGGTGGTTGATGCTCCCACCAATTCTTTTGATGGCGCACGTCAAAATGCTTACACATTATCCAATGGGTATTCCGCCGTGGTTAACTTTGCCTTTCATCCTTACGGGATCGATAAAATAAAGTACCAGTAATGTACTGGTTAATTGCTGGCCTTGTGCCAATAGTAGAAACAATTATTATTATTATTATTATTATTTTTATTATCATTCATGCTATTATTATTATTGTTTTCATTTATGTTATTCTCCCATGTATCTATAAATACTAGTGCACTCTATCATGTACACCGATCAGTATTCTGATGATTTGGTCTGGTATCGACTGTAATTAAAATCGAGTAGTGTAACTTCTAACGATCAGCATATTTTAGACACACCAGAATACAATTGTTAATACTTAAAATAAACCCTATTGTACAGCCGATCCACGTTCGTTATTCTTCACTCATTTACTATATATATATATATATATATATATATATATATATATATATATATATATATATATATATATATATAGAGAGAGAGAGAGAGAGAGAGAGAGAGAGAGAAATGGCTTCAAAAATATGGAACGCTTCACGAATTTGCGTGTCACCCTTGCGCAGGAGCCATGCTAATTTTCTCTGTATCGTTCCAATTTTAGAATATGTACTGCCATATACATATAAGCGCCGAAACATCTAGGATTTCGGTTTACAGCTGATGAAAGATTTCTTCTCTTGTCTCATCCATACTATCATCTTAAACTTTGTTTACCACACAGCTCATTTCGTTTCTTATAATTCTGTATTTACCGCTGTGACCCCGCTCTACCTGTTTTGCTCGATCTGTGGTCCCACCACGCTTTCATATCGAAAATCCCCTTCTCTCTCTTCCCTTTTTCCTCTCTCTCTCTCTCTCTCTCTCTCTCTCTCTCTCTCTCTCTCTCTCTCTCTCTCTCTCTCTCTCTTCACTTCGATTGAGGTGACACGGTAACACTGGGCTCCTGTAATCGCACCCCCAGACTTAAGTCTAATCGGTTCGTTATAACTTATTCTATTCTATTTTTTCCTCGGCTACTCACTTGCATGTTCCATTGTTCCCCACCATTTGGTCTGTTTACATGTTTTTTCTCTTTCTTCCTCTCTCCTTATTACTTTCCCCTTTTTTCTTCTTTTTTCCTTTCTTTCCCTCCTGACATGGGGCGCGCCGCTGGTCGCTTTTAGACGTCCTGTATTAAGCGCCGAAACATCTAGGATCTCGGTTTACAGCTGATGAAGGTTTTCTTCTCTTGTATTGTCCATACTACCATCTTAAACTTTGTTTACAATAACCACACAGCTCATTTTGTTTATATCTATATCTATATCTATATATATATATATATATGAATAAAGTTAGTCCTTCATCAGTGATCTTCCAACTATCATTGGTATTTCATCGCTTTAAAGACCATATACCTCCGGTTGGTGCGAGCAATGGCTAAAAAAAGTCGTTGGGACACGTAAATAAAGGGGACACGAGAGTGTAAACAAACAAAGATGGTGAAGCAACGAAAAATGAGGAAGAAAGAGTCAAGTCCCAAATTTCCATGAATATAAGTTCGGTGAAATATATATATATATATATATATATATATATATATATATATATATATATATATATATATATATATATATATATAAAGTGTTCGCTCCAGCATAGCTGTATATACATGTATGTAAAGTTTGTATATCGAATAATATACAATATGTTCACGAATAAATATTTGAAAGCCTTTAGCTATGAATTTTGATGACTGACGCCTTATATATATTCCATGTGATTCAACTTTTCCCTAGGTCAGACAAAATCGCTAGTGTCAGGAAATTACGCTGTACTGAGAACAATTATTATCTAAACTAGCAGAAAAACCACCCAAAGCATGTGTAGCGTGCATATTGATATTATAGGCAATATAACCGTTATGATATAACGATGCAAATATATGAACGTTTATCTAAGCGTTATAATATAGCGTCCGTTATATCATAACCGGAATATTGACATTTCAAAATATTAAAAGAAGTGAACCTTAAAATAAACAATCATTATATATAAGAATATTTATGTTTAATTAACAACTACGAAATTTAGTACATAAATTATGTAGTATTCATTCTTTATTTATTCAAAAATCCGACTTATTTTACTAACAGAATAAAACATTATATTCAGGACATAGTCCCCTACTCCTCCCTTTATTATATTATGATGATGACTAATTCTGGTAATAAAAAAAGAAGCGAAGACAACCCGAAATTGAATGAATCGGTGTTAATTCATAAAGATTTTATAAATTCTCTTGACACTTAAAAAATATGATTCACTGATATGGTTTAATAATACAGAAACACGATCGGATTGCTATATATATTAAAATTTATTAGTTAAACCTTCAGGGTTCTCTCCCTTGAATGATTTGACCAGAAGATTGTTTTTAAGATTAAGTGCATGGTTTTCTTTAATTAAAATTTCCTGTTTCACAACATAAATTATGCCAGCAATCACATTATTAAGTGTTCATGCAGCAATCGTCTCTCGTAATTTTCTCCAGTAATTCTTTAATTCATTGAAGATTATTGTAGTGAGTCTATTTGTTTTATAATTTATGTTTTTGTAGTTTTAGTGAATTCTTGTAATTGTGTTCATATTTTCAAGAGTTTGTCATCAATATTTACGCTGTGACAATCTTCTCCTGTTTCCATATCTTATCACCAGCCACTCACCTCACATTGTAATGCATCTCTATACGTCTAACAGTAATTATATAACAGAATTCTATTATTGTAGGTTCTTTTCTTCCATTAAGTCGTGACAAGTAGCCATTGAGTGTCACGTGTCACATTTAACGACATGGATTCAATTTATATTTCTCCCCCTCTCTCTCCTCATTATGTCCGTCACAGAATCCTCTTCATTATATTACTCTTCGCAACACACTCTACTCTATTGTTTTTTTTGTCTATCTCATAAAATTTAACTCTTTCTATTATCTATCTTGCGCCTTCTTCTTCTTCTTCTTCTTCTTCTTCTTCTTCTTCTTCTTCTTCTTCTTCTTCTTTTTCTTTTTCTTTTTCTTCTTCTTTGTAAACCCTAGGTGTTTCATTTCTGTGGCCTTACTAGATATATTCTATTACGTCTGATATTGGGAAGCCGGGGATCACGTGTGTAATTGTGCCTTCCCCATCTCCACATACTCTACAGTTAATATATTCTACTTCATTATGTGTTTTTAGTGCTTTCTTATGAGGAGCTTTTCATATTGCAATTAAATCCTCTTCAGTCTTATTTCCAGTCCTCCGCTTCCTATGCCAGCGGTCGCCAACCTATACCAGCGGTCGCCAACATATACCAGCGGTCACCAACCTATACCAACGGTCGCCAACCTATACCAGCGGTCGCCAACCTATACCAGCGGTCGCCAACCTATACCAGCGGTCGCCAACCTATACCAGCGGTTGCCAACCTTTCGAACCTCACCGTCCACTAAATTCATAATTTTAAATCCCGCGCTCCACTAATATGAATTTTTTTTAAAAGATAAATATATTTGTAAACAAATGATGGGAGAACTTCCATTTTATTAATATGAAATGCACCTATTAAATATAACAAAATTATAAATGCCAACCGGTGGTCAGTGGAGCACCGGTTGGCGACCATTGTCCTAGCCATTATTATAGATTACCATTTTGTATTTCTTTCCTTTTCATCTATTTTCGGTATTGGCCATGTAGAGCAGTCAATAATATATATATATATATAATTGTTTCTACTTTAGGCACACGGCCAGCAATTACCTAGTGTATTACTGGTACTTTATTTTATCGACCCCCATAAGGATGAAAGGCAAACTTAACCTCGGCGGGATTTGAACTCAGAAAGGCAAGGGCCGTAGCTCTCTGCGTCAAAGCATGGCGTCCAACCCTCTACCGATACTGCCAATCCACCGCCCTTTATATATATATATATAATATATGGAGAATAGGATAGGCTGTGTAGTTGCTAGCTAAGGTAGGCTTAAACATGGAATAAGAAGAAAGCAAGAACACAGGGGGGGGGGGGCTAGTTTTCCTCATATGTTATCTACCCCCTCCCCCCCCCCCCCCTCATGCTTTCTTATTCTCATTCCATTTTTAAGCCTACCTTAACTATATTAATTGTTCCAATTAGAGAGGGATCTCCTTGTTAAGCCACCCCGGTAAAGTCTATGTTAAGTGTCTGGCAAAGAGATGCAGAGAGATTGTCGAGTCCAAGCTAGCTGATGAACAGTGTGGTTTTCTCCTCGGACACAGCACAGCCGTCCAAATATTCACACTGCGGCAGGAATTTGAGAAATCGTGGGAGTATTGCCAAGAATAATAGTCTTGTTTTGTCGACATTGAACAGGCATATGACCGCGTTCCTCGGGACCTGTAGTGGAAGGCTGTGTACACCACACACACACACACACACACACACACACACACACACACACACACACACACACACACACACACACACACACACATTGAAAATCATATATAAAAGCATGCAACACCTCACGGTTAAGTATTACAGAGTTAAATGTGGTTCAAACCGAAGAACAGTCTTCCCATCACATCCCACTCACGCATATATATATATATATATCACTTTTGAGCTGACTTTTGGGAGGCTCCCATACAGCTCTGAGTTTTTCATCCTCAGTGTATACTGATTAATGTTCAGAGCCATCCTCAGCATTCTCGTGTAGCACCCATCCACCATCTGAGTGAGTTTCTTGGTCAGTGTCAAAGTCTCAGACCCGTACAGCAGCTCAGACTCCACTACAGCAATGAAGAGTCGGATTTTCAGGTCTTTACGAAGGTCTGACTTCCACACCGATCTCTAGCTGTGGCACGCCGCCTAGGCTTTGCTCTTCCTCTCAACCACATCATCGTCCATATTCCCAATCTTTGCTCCCAAATACAGGAAGTTCTCAACAAATTCTAGCGGCTTCCCGCCTACATTAGTGATCCCCTCTGGCTTCTCAACATTCTCTACCAGATATTTTGTTTTAGTCTCATTCATTCTCAGTCCCACACTCATCGACACAGTCTCAACCTCCTGCATCAAATCCTCTGCTTCCTTCACTGTATTTGTCACCAAAACTATGTCGTCGGCAAATTCAGCATCTGATATCTTTTTCGCCTTAACTCTCCTGCTCTGAGCCGGTGCTACAGTAAAGCCAGAGTCCTGGTGTTTCTCCAGTGCAAGGCGCATACAATAGTCCACTACGATGATAAAAAGGTAGGGAGCCAATGTATTTCCCTGGAGCACTCCAGCCATTATCTCAAACAACTCTGTCATGCCATCAGGTGTAATGACTTGGGCTCAAAAGTGACACAGAGGTGACTGAGATTAGCTGGAGAGGCTCACCGACATCCAGAGTTGACATTGCACTGAGTGCTCCCGTGGGAGCCCCTACATGGACACACTGGAAGAAGAAGACGAAGGTTAACGTATGTTGATGCCCTAAGGACAGACACTGGTCTGTTGGAGATGCAGGACATGGCCGCGATAATGAGGGACAGAGATAGCTGGAGAGAACTCGTCGATGGATCTCGGGAATTTTACCCGCCCTAGAGACATATATATATATCAACTAGAAATCGATTGGCATACACACACATATATATATATAATAAACATATGAAACAATCACAGGGGATAATGTTTAAAGAGTGTAATCACACATAGCTAGGTAGATAACTAATTAAAGTTTAACTAGAACTTCAAATATAGATACCTTTTAAAATGATTAATCTCCTTTGTATATATTTTATTAAATAAAGAAATATATTTCACCATCAATCGGTGAATCACAGTAGTATTTTATATATATATATATATATATATATATATATATATATATATATATATATATATATATATATATATATATATATATCAATCGATTTCTAGTTGATATAAATGCTTGGATCTATACATTGGAATCTTTGAGCGTATTCTACAGAGGTTATGGAGCTTGTCTCTCAGACATAACACCCATAATTTAATTTTGGTTATATATATATATATATATATATATATATATATATATATATATATATATATATATATATATATACAAAGTGTTAAAACGATCAAATTTTAGTTATATAGAGTATATAAAGTATAAAATATTATTGGTTATATAATTGTTGTCCTTTAAACTTTTGTGGAGGGAGTTAAAAACATTTTTCTATTTAGTTTATTATAACTAGATAGTTTTTACATAGTTAGTATATGTATGTATAATATAAGGTATACACATGTGTGTGAGAATGCATATATATATACATATACACACATACACACATATGTGCATACACACACATATATATATATATATATACATACACACACATATATATATATATATATATTTATTAGAAAGTGAGGTATTTTTTACAAAATGAAAAATAACCGAGGTGTCCTACACGAGTGAAAGTATAAAGAAAAAGAGATGAAATCGAAAATGCAACTGAAGTCTTATTTTTAAAAAAAAATATATATATTTATTTGGTTCCTTTAAAAATATATATATTTAAAAAAAAATAAGACTTCAGTTGCATTTTCGATTTCATCTCTTTTTCTTTATATATATATATATATATATATATATATATAATATATAAGAACAAAAGATGGTTAAAAGAGTTCCATGTGTTTTATTATGCGCATTTCAAAAACAAATATAATCATGCAATAATATTTGTGTTTTCATCAGATAAAACAGGAAGATATGATATGAAGGTTAAAAAAACACTTGTGGATAGTGCAGTTTTAAATCAACATATGAAAAGTAGTTATAGATTGATGTGTGATATTGGGAAAAATATTTTATTTTTGTGGGGGGTGGGGTGGAAAGGATGAAAAAGAGGAGGAGATGAGAGTAAAAAGTGGAGAGGGAGGAGTATAATGAGGAAGGATGAGATAGGAGGAGAGATGGGTGATAGAGAGAGAGATAGCTTTTATAACTGAGAAAGATATATTGTTTTACATAGAGAGGTTGAAAACCGTTGGAAGATAATGTATAAATTAAAAGAATTTGAAAATTAACGAAGAGAAAAATAATGTAAAGTTAAGGTTTGTATATTGAGGGGTTTAATAATATGTGCGATGAAAAGAAAATGTTAATATGTATTAAGAATAATATTTAAGGGTTTAATAACATGTGCGATGGAAAAGAAAAAGTTAATATGTATTAAGAATGATATTTAGGGTTTAATAATATGTGCGATGGAAAGAAAATGTTGATATGTATTATTAAAAAGAATAGGTAATTTAAGTAAGGGTATATTGTGAGATGAGCATGAATGAGTTAGATGAAAGGGAGAAAAAAATAATGAATTGAGGATGAATAATCTAACGTCAAAAAAAATGTTTGTTTACGAAGGATTTTTACAAGGTGATATAGAGTAAGAATGTATTGTATTATGTAATAATTGATTCTATGTTAGGCAACAGTGAGAAAAGGTACATTTTAGGGGTTAGACATTAAAAGAAAGAGAGAAGAAAGGGAAGTGATAAATAGGAGCGATATAGAATGAGTAACAAGTATTATAGAATGTATAATAACCTTTGAAATAAGGTAGAAAGATGGGTATATTTTTAAAGAAGTGTATATATATATATATGCCTTTGAGAAGAAGATTCTAAAATGATAAAGATTTGGGTATTAGCTGTATACTTTGTGGAATGTTTTGTGGAATTTATGCAAGCAGATAGAAAACAAGTCAGTGCGTCTATTTATTATAGAATCTAAATTAGATATAATGGTAAATTTTTCATTTAGACAGAGATTGCAAATTTTGGATAGAGAACTGTTCAAGTATGAAGACGCAGAAGAAACCTTCTTCCAAAAGATGCTATATTTAATATTTTTGTCTTTCAAGGACCATATGAGTTCTGAGAGAGCCGTGTTGGTTCTTTTAAGTTTATATTTAAAAGACGAATGATGGTTATAAAGACGAGCTTTAAAAGACGTGGAAGTGGAGCCAACATAGGTGAAGGAATTGGTGTCAGTTATAACTTTACATTCGTAAATTAAGTTTTTATCAAGACAATGGTTGTTGAGAGGACATTTATTTTTAACAGGGCAATTGCAATTGCGATTAGAGAGATTATTAACGAGTGACCTAGTGTTATCTATAGAAGGAATTGGATTGGAGAAGTTATTTGCGATAGGAATAATAGTTTCTTGATTTAGAATGGGATTAAGAACATTTAGCGAAGTTGTGTTTGACGTTGTATTTGGGTTTGCAGAAATTAGCCTAGGGTTTACAATGACGTCGGAGTACTATTACTATTATTATGATATTCAGTGTTGGAAGGAAGAGATTTAGTGTTTAGTATTTTATTGTTGTGTTTAGAGATAATGTTGGAAATGTTGGAGGATGTAGAATAGGAAAATTTTATAGTGTGTTTGTTAAATATTTTACTATAGAGAAAGGAGCATTATACCAGATTATGTTTTTGTATCTAGGTCTTTTATTAAAGTTATTGGAATGATCATGATTAATTATTCTACTGTAAGTTCTTCTAGAATTTGTTTCTTTACTATATTTGATTTTATCAGGATAGCCGGCTTTAGAAAGCGCGTTATTATAGTAATTGGCGTTAGCATCAAAGATGTTTTTATTAGAAGATAGGTTAGATATTCTTTTTCCAATATTACTAACTATAGCATTCTTGATATTAGTAGGATGGTTAGATTTAAAGTTAACATAATTTAGGTTCTCATTGTTTTTATGGTAAGGGTAACATAGGCCAGTGTCAAGATTAAGAGATACATCCAAGAAATTAGCTAGTTTGATGCTGTTATCAAATTCAATTTTTAGGTTATGTTGGTTAAAGAGATTACGTATATTGTTCTTAATAATATTAAGGTTAACTATGTTGCAATTTAAGATAGTAAAGAGTCCATCGTCACGATAAATTCCACCGCGAAGTTGAGGAATTTTCCGACTCAAAGAGTTCAAAATAAAGATACCAATTAAATCTGTCAATTAGGATGAATCGGATGCTCCCATTGTGATGTCGAAGTTGTTAGAGGTATCGGCTCTGGTCCAATATTCGTTGTTGAACTCTAGTATGGTTTTACGTGCGGTGAGAATGATGTGAAGTTCATCTGTGGTGATGTCAGAATATTTAAGTGCGAAAGATAGAGCATTTTTGAGAAGTGAAGGCGAAATAGAAGAATAGTAGCTGGCAATATCGAATTGAACAATTTTTTATATTATGTATACTCCAGTCCTACAAACTGTAGAGTGCTTCTTATCCGATATCTGCATTGCTTTATTGTACTACAATAAAACTCACCTCCTACATATATATTTATATATATATGTATATATATATGTATATATATATATATACATACAGATTGTGTAGAGATAGTTGAAGATTTTTATGACAGGATAGTGAGTTGCATAATATATACTGGAGTAATTGGAGTTATATACACAGTTGTCTGCTATTTAGGTGGTGGTGTATATTGAGAGTTTATTAGAGTGTCTATATTATTTAAATCTTTTAATTGTATAAGGTAAGAGATCAAACAGGAGTTTATTGACTGTATGTAGGTCAGTGTAGTCTTTTAATTAAAGTGTAGTCCTATATTCATGAAGGTCTAGTTGGATAAATGAAGGTCTAGTTGGATAAATTACAAGGTGGTGGTCTATTATATATATATATATATATATAAATATATATATATATATATATATATATATATATATATAATATATTTAGAAACACACAGATAGATGCGGACACACACATATACATGAATGCATCCACATCCAACCGTGAGTTAATGGTGCCAACCTTACCGATGTTGCTCAATGAATGACTGGGACAGACCAATCCGGTTGAACTAGACTGAACCAGTATCAGAGTTAAAAATACATTATGAAGAGAGAAGAAATATTTAGATATAATTAGTAATAAAATGTATCATACCTAAACTGCTTCTAGATTCCTCGACTACGTAGTTTCGTGGCATAAACAAAAACAGTACATCATAAAGATATAGAGCTTTTGCGAGGTCTGCCGACTTATCAAGAGGATACCTCGTTTTACTAGCTTCAAGAACGCGTCTACATGACGTGAGAAAGAATCCCAAAAGACGGAGGGGGAGATAGTCACGCGATATAACGGTCGAGAAACAGAGCTAAGCCTCTTATAACCCCGAAGAAAATACCACGGAGGTAGAGGGGGTATTTATATCGAAGCCGTAGAAGAGGTGGTGAAGGAGGAGAGAAGTATGAGTAATGGCAGCTTTCCAGCAGTCACCACACTTCAAAGATTTCTCGACCAGAGGGAGTTATGAACAATATATTTAGAAACACACAGATAGATGCGGACACACACATATACATGAATGCATCCACATCCAACCGTGAGTTAATGGTGCCAACCTTACCGATGTTGCTCAATGAATGACTGGGACAGACCAATCCGGTTGAACTAGACCTAACCAGTATCAGAGTTAAAAATACATTATGAAGAGAGAAGAAACATTTAGATATAATTAGTAATAAAATGTATCATACCTAAACTGCTCCTAGATTCCTCGACTACGTAGTTTCGTGGCATAAACAAAAACAGTACATCATAAAGATATAGAGCTTTTGCGAGGTCTGCCGACTTATCAAGAGGATACCTCGTTTTACTAGCTTCAAGAACGCGTCTACATGACGTGAGAAAGAATCCCAAAGGGCGGAGGGGGAGATAGTCACGCGATATAACGGTCGAGAAACAGAGCTAAGCCTCTTATAACCCCGAAGAAAATACCACGGAGGCAGAGGGGGTATTTATATCGAAGCCGTAGAAGAGGTGGTGAAGGAGGCGAGAAGTATGAGTAATGGCAGCTTTCCAGCAGTCACCACACTTCAAAGATTACTCGACCAGAGGGAGTTATGAACAATATATTTAGAAACACACAGATAGATGCGGACACACACATATACATGAATGCATCCACATCCAACCGTGAGTTAATGGTGCCAACCTTACCGATGTTGCTCAATGAATGACTGGGACAGACCAATCCGGTTGAACTAGACCTAACCAGTATCAGAGTTAAAAATACATTATGAAGAGAGAAGAAACATTTAGATATAATTAGTAATAAAATGTATCATACCTAAACTGCTTCTAGATTCCTCGACTACGTAGTTTCGTGGCATAAACAAAAACAGTACATCATAAAGATATAGAGCTTTTGCGAGGTCTGCCGACTTATCAAGAGGATACCTCGTTTTACTAGCTTCAAGAACGCGTCTACATGACGTGAGAAAGAATCCCAAAAGGCGGAGGGGGAGATAGTCACGCGATATAACGGTCGAGAAACAGAGCTAAGCCTCTTATAACCCCGAAGAAAATACCACGGAGGCGGAGGGGGTATTTATATCGAAGCCGTAGAAGAGGTGGTGAAGGAGGCGAGAAGTATGAGTAATGGTAGCTTTCCAGCAGTCACCACACTTCAAAGATTACTCGACCAGAGGGAGTTATGAACAATATATTTAGAAACACACAGATAGATGCGGACACACACATATACATGAATGCATCCACATCCAACCGTGAGTTAATGGTGCCAACCTTACCGATGTTGCTCAATGAATGACTGGGACAGACCAATCCGGTTGAACTAGACTGAACCAGTATCAGAGTTAAAAATACATTATGAAGAGAGAAGAAACATTTAGATATAATTAGTAATAAAATGTATCATACCTAAACTGCTCCTAGATTCCTCGACTACGTAGTTTCGTGGCATAAACAAAAACAGTACATCATAAAGATATAGAGCATATATATATATATGTGTGTGTGTGTATATGTGTGTCTATATATACATTTAATATATATATATGTGTGTGTATGTGTGTATATATTTATATATATGTGTGTGTGTATGTGTATATATATATGTGTGTGTGTGTGTGTGTGTGTATATATATATGTGTGTGGTGGTGCTAGGAGTACTCCACAAAAAATGTTCATCTCTTTGATAAGATAGATGTTAAGATGGAAGCAAAAGTTATTTTAGCATTGCAAAGTTAGCGATAATCACGATTATCAGTCGGTGTGATAAAATGTACTTTTGTAAATTCAACTAATTTTTCTAGACTATTCATTCAAAGTTATATTTATATCTGGTATGTCCTGCTGAAAATAACACAGCATTTCGCAATAATCATTGATTTTCAGGAAATAAATTCATACAAAATTATCGGTTAGAATGCTGAAGACAGAATGAGAACGGATATATAGGTATTCAATATTGAATATTTAGAAGCTAGTCTATGGTTTTCTTGAGAAATATAGATTTACAAAGTTTTAAATGAGCATACTTCACTTTGAATGAACGCGTCATGAGGTAACTGACTACTGCTACCTTCTATAGTACACACACACACACACACACACACACACACACACACACACACACACACACACACACACACACACACACACACACACACACACACACACACACACACACACACACACAGTGGTAGAACACTAGTGGGTTATATCCGCAGCGATAGAGCACTCAGTCCATGGGACGAGTTTGGTAGAAGTAGTTCCACAACAGTCAATTCACCATTTCCGAGAATAATTTGTTTCACCTCAAACGGATTTCTCCGAAATGGTGAATTAACTGTTGTGGGACTATATATATATATATATATATATATATATATATGAATGGCGGATTCTTCGCTTGCGAAGATCAAAGGGAAGAATTATTGGACCCCCCCCCACACGCGCACACACACACACACACACACACACACACACACACACACACACACACACACACACACACACACACACACACACACACACACACACTATAAAGCAGAAAGGCCGTTTTATGTATATATCATCTGTTTATTATATAATCCTGTTATGCGCATTTCTAAGACATCAAAGTGGGTGCGAAATAATCCTTTGATGTGTTGTCGTCAGACAGGTGTTAAGGTGTAATACTTTTTATTATTTTTTATATGCTCACTTGAAACCGGATAGCTAACATTCTGTTCCAACCTATGGCGAACATATCAAAAACAAAAAAGAATTACACCTTAATACCCGTCTAATGATTATTACGCAAAACACTGTGATGTCTTCGAAATGTGCCTAACAGATTAATAAACAGAAGTTGTAAACATTATACTAACTATGGTATCATTTAGGTACAACTGTTTCGCAAGCTGTCTAAGATATTTCAGAGACCAGACTCCAGTTCCTCAGCCTAAAATTACTTCAAGGGTTTTGATCGATTTGTTTTTTCGATATAAAAGAGTTTCAGATGATTTTGGAGGATTATACAATGTGCGCGCGCGCACACACACACACACACACACACACACACACACACACACACACACACAACACAAATACACACACACACACACATATTCATATATATATATACATATATAGTTTTAATATAGATGAGATTCTACAGGACTAGAACTGTTTCATTCTTGAGAGATCATCAGGAATCTGGCTTTCCAAAATAAATGTTGTGGTATTTATATCCTTTCAGGTGGTAGGAGAGGGTGGGGAGTGGGATGGGTGGAGGTCATTGGTTGAAAGAAAAGGGAATTCATTAAAAGCTAATTTTTTAATGTGTGTGTGTATATATATATATATATATATATATATATATATATATATATATATATATATATATATATATACATATATATAATGTGTGTGTGTGTGTGTGTGTGCATGTGTCTGTTGACACCTGTAATTTAGCTTAAGAGAAACATGACAATAATGATAGCATAGGCGCCCAATATTTTGAACTGGTTTATAGAATTCTCTTGGCCTTTGTCACTTTAAGTAGAGCTTTAAAGAATTAGCTTTTAAAGAATGTCCCTTTTCTTTAAATCCATCAACCATGACCGACCCACAACCATCTTATAGACACCTGAAATATAGGCATTGTTAGCCTAAGAGAAACTTAAAAATAAGGAGTGGCTCCCCAATCTGAACTTATTTATAGAATTCTTTCTGCCTTTGTCACTCTAAATATAAACTATAGCCTTAAAGAATTAGCTTTTAATGAATTCCCTTTTCTCTCAACCAATGACCTCCACCCATCCCACTCCCCACCCTCTCCTACCACCCGAAAGGATATAAATACCACAACATTTATTTTGGAAAGCCAGATTCCTGATGATTTCTAAAGAATGAAACAGTTCTAGTCCTGTAGAATCTCATCTATATTAAAACTTTTATACTCTGCTATGTATTGAGTACCTTACTTACTGTGGTTACCTCCGATTCATCCCGGAATAACTTACCTATATACATATATATATATATATATATAGGAAAAGAGTCAGGATACTGCTGAGCTTCTGCCGTTTCGACAGCTAGATCCGAACAGTTCGGATCTAGCTGTCGAAACGGCTGGAGCTCAGCCGTCGGGCTCCTCACTCTATTCCTATTACCCACTCTAATACCCTAAGTATCGAGTACTCTGGTGCATAATGGCCCACCTGGTATCTTACCACACTTTCTTTGTTATATATATATATATACATAGAGAGAGAGAGAGAGAGAGAGAGAGAGAGAGAGAGAGAGAGAGAGAGAGAGAGAGAGAGAGAGAGAGAGAGAGAGAGAGAGAGAGAAAGACTATATTGATTTTGAAAGGTATTATTGTTAAAGCTTTTACATATTCTATGAATTGCTTATAGCTTTTTAATGCTCCTTCATTCATATCAATTTTGCTATGTTTTTTTATCCAGGAGGCGCCTGTAAATAATTTATTTACTAAATAGTTCTATTTCTCTGTACATTTTCTAACTAATTCTTTCATCAAGTACGGTGAAGGCCATGATTCAGTGATTAGACCGAAACATACAAGCATACAAACATAACAAGATGCACACAGATACTTACACAAAATAAGACATATTCAAGTAAGACAGTCGTACATTAGAAAAGAAGGCATTGGAAAATGCAGTAGTTAGTACGTGTAATAAAAAAAAACTAATGTGAGGAAATCAGAAGGCTAAAAGAAAGTTAATTATATAAACAAGCAAGGAAGACTGTTATAAATTACAATCTCTTTTATGTTCTCGACATATGTTTCACAAGTTCGAAGAAGCTGAAAGATATATCAGAAAGAGTAATGCTGGTTAACGATGTGTCCAAGGAAAGACAAGAAAAATAAGCTGAAAATATATTTGGCATGATTTATTTCTATACCATAACTGTGAAAGCTATTAAACAGTTCTCGGTGGTGATGTAAATGTTGTTTATATGCTATCAATACATCGTAATTGTATGCGAAAACTAAGTCGATTCTTCTAGTTACTTCATCAATAAACTACTAAACTGCTTTTGCAGCATTTCTTAACCCGAAGCACATTCAAACGAATTCAAAAAGTCCGAAAGCTGTAGTGATTGCAGTTTTGGGGATACCTGTAGTTCTAGCAGGTATTTGATGGTCAGCCCGTATAAAATCAACTTTAGATAAAATAGTGGCTCCGTTCAATGAAGAAGGAAAGTAATTTGTGTAGAATTTAACATTCGATAATCCTCTTGCAGTAATTATCGCATGTTATAGAAAGCAGACAACTAATTACTAGATGGCGAGAGAATTATGCCTAATTCCGGCATGTGGTTGGATTCTTGTTCAACCACTTTTAAATGGTCTGAAGATACTTTAAGAAGCTTAGGACAACCACGTGAACCTTATGTACTAATGGTTTCTGATTTAGGCACAAGGCCAACAATTTCGGGGGAGGGGAAAGTCGATTAAATCGACCTCAGTGCATTACTGTTGCTTTATTTTATCGACCCCGCAAGGATAAACGCAAGGATAAACGTCTAAACTAGTGTCTGCGAAAACGTCTAAACTAGTGTCTGCGAAAACAAAACCGAAAGGTAGCATAGATAGATGAGATTATAACTATCAAAATAGATTATAGATGTATATCTATCGATAGCTTATATAACCTGGCGACTTTAATAAGATTTCTCTTTTAAAATGTTGTTTTTGAAAATTCATCATGTAATGTCAGTTAAAAATATTTCTCAGGATATTTCTCAATCTCAATTTACATCCTTAATAAGACTGTAATAATAAAAAAATTGTGAACTCATAAGAACAACGAGTTCAAAATTCCATTAAATTTGCCTCAAAAATAACCACCTCGAAAATGAAAGTGTGAATCAGCTGAAATACATGTTGTGCTAAAGATAACTGTTAGCTTGTAGCAATTCCCTTTTATTTCAAATTCTAAGATGCTAACTTGCATTAAACATAATATCAAATTATTAATTACTTCTGCATTTATGGATAAAGAAATTAAGGATAAAAAGAAAAGAATGTCATTTATTTGAGTGCTTAAAACAAAACATTATATATCAACAAGGAGGTGGATTGGCAGTATCGGTAGAGGGTCGGACGCCATGCTTTGACGCATAGAGTTACGGTCCTTGCCATTCTGAGTTCAAATCCCGCCGAGGTTAACTTTGCCTTTCATCCTTACGGGCTCGATAAAATAAAGTACCAGTAATGCACTGAGTAATTGCTGGGATTGTGCCAAAAGTAGAAACAATTATATCTCAACATCGTAGGTCTAAAGCGAAAAGTGTTCCTTCATCGTTGATCACCAATTTATGTAGTAAATGCGTATAAGAGCAAACTTTAACGCAAGGAAACCAGAAGGCTAAAAGATAACCCATTAAATAAGCAAGCAAGGACAGCTGCATATGAAATTATAATATCTTTTATTTTCACTACAAGTTCACTTCAATCTAACAGCACTGCGTAGAAAAGGTAACGCATACAATAATTTGAATGTTAATTATAATTTAACAAAAAGGGAATGTAATGCAGTCTAAAGTTTGTCTTGAGTCCTGGCATGAAGCGACTGAGAGTACAAGACTTCCCCTGGACAGGACGCCAGTTCATCGTAGGATTAAACCCCCAGATATGGTTGGTACTCATTTTTTGTTTTATCTGAGTATACTGGACCAACGTGAAATGCTCCAGTATACTCAACTGAAAAAAAGAATAAGTACCAGCAATGGCTGGGAGTTTAACACTGCGATGGACTGGTGTCCTGTCCAGGGGAGGATAGTCTTGTACTCAACAATACTGCGTAGAAAGGGTAGTGTATACAATAACTCAAATATTAATTATAATTAAACAAAAAGAGAATGTAATGCAGTGTATGTATTTAATGTTGACGAGTATTAATACCTGCTAGGTTAAATGATAAATTTCTTGTGAATGTATAATTCACTTGTACCTAAAGAACAAAGGTGGAGAAGCAGTAGAGGACTGGATGGATAAAATCAACTGAGACCCCAAGCTTCGACACTCGTTTTACAGTGCTCACTAGAAACGTGGATCTCACCATGGGCACAGCAACATCGCTGGACTGTGTAAAAAGACTGTGCTGGACCCTATTCCATCAAACCAACACTCGCCATTTGGGATCCTAATCAATGCAGTTGTAGTTTCAGCCATCATGCCTTTTAAAAGGTGCTTCAATTACAAGAAAGCATATTGGAGAGGTTTCACCAACAAGCTGGAAGAGAAGATCAAACATATAATACCAACAAGCAATAACTACAACCTCTTCCATCAAACCAAACAAGTATAAAACGACATTTCATGACGGTACCATTCGCCCAGCTACATGATGAAAACAAAATGGTAAAAATAGGCATACTAGGAAGCTAAGTCTATAGCCGCCAGAAAAACGTTTGTTCGTGAATTATTTGTTCCATGTCCAATCGCTGGAACATTCAGTCACATCTATAATAAACAAGAGCATTACTACAACGCAATCCTTACGAATCCCATACAACCCATACAAATAGTAGAATATTCTTCTTGTGACGCTAAACTCTGCCAGTTGCAGACTGTGTATCAACATGTGACATCTCACTCCACAAAGTTCGATCACCACCAACAGAGTTCAAAGAGCAAAGATCAAATCCAGTCCATAAGTTGACATTATCAAGCCATCGTTTTGGCGGCCAACCGTTGCTTCTCTTACCAGCCAACCTTCCTTCCAGGCATAACCTACTCACACCACGAGTTGATCTTTTTATATGGCCGTATAGTTTGAGTACTCTTGATTTGACAATTAATCTAATTGGTCAAGTTTGGTAATGTTGAGCAGCTCACTGATACAGATACGGTCGCTGAGCGGCTTGCCAGTCATAAGCCGCCTACCAGTCATAAGTAGAACATTATATACACACAAAAATATAAACTACATTTATAATAATCTTTCTAGTCCCAAACATTTTTCAAAGATAACCAACACCAACGATAAATGCAGAGAATCAACAATCCCCATATTTTTATAGATCTCATCTAAACTGACATATGTTCTTTTAGGACTCGCTATTTCTGAGAACATAAACTCCAGTCTTTGTTAAAAATTAGATATAACAGAATTTATCATAGGCAAGATAATGAATTCTTATAAAGTGTGAAAGAGTTATTCAAAATTATAAAACTATATTTTAAAAAGATATACTTAACATTGACATGTTTATGTCGTAACGGTGAAACTTGTATAATTTTGATTTTAATGATTCACATTTATATGTACCACTTTTCACTTCTTAATGTACAACTTATTTGGGGTGAAGACCTCATCATCCGGCGGCTTTTCTTTTTCTTTGATATCATATTTTAACTGATTTTATTTTATTCGTATGTTGCATCGTTATCACTGGTATTTGGGGATGTTTTTATGATATAACCGTTGTTTTTAAAAATATTTTACTGCTTCTTTACTGACAGTCATAGTTGTCGGCTTTATTGTTCTTGTAAAGGTTTGTTATGTCTACCGTCGAAGTCATACCCAGCGTCTGTTTGGATAAAACAATTCCCAGATTTGTTTCACTCGTGGTAAATTTGCTGTATATGGGATTTGAAGGTTTTGTATGGCTTAGTTAGAATGATAGTGAAATGTCTCCTAAACTGGTGGAAAGGGTAGAAAAACATACGATTCATAGATTGCTGCAGTTGGAGGAAATCATTCGATGAAATACTTGAACTGGATGTTTGTAATAGAATAGACCCCGTTAGAGAAAAGTGGTGTTGGTGTTAAACCGAATAACTGATTGAGAAATATTGCACATTTGCCGGGCTTTCGTACTATTTCCACCTAAATAGGGACTTGGCTCGATTCATGGCTATGGTAGAAGACACTTGTTCAAGGTACTCTGCACAGAACCACATGTAGTGAATCTAACTTCTTAACTACATGGCCATGCTTGTGCATAACAAATAACTTTCAAACTCTTGTATAACATCGTTGGATTTCACTAGGTTTCCAGTTGCTAATATTATAGATTTATTAAATAACAATCATGTCTGTGTGATTTAGAAACTACTTTTACAACCACGTTGTTCCGGATTTCATCTAATTGAGTTACGCCTTAGGAAAGTATCTTTTGTTGTTTCGAACAAAAGTTATCTTGATGCGTTTTGGACGTCAAGTTACACCAACACCCCTTGTTACTTTTGCCGTCGTGAACCAGTGATTGGCTGATAGTTTCAGTGATATTTTGTACAAGTCTAGGTCTCTTTACCGAACTCAAGGAAGCTTTTACCTACATCACACATGTAAACATCAATCGACAGTCGATCGTCAAGATCCCAGACCTCATTCGCTTAACGAATGGGGTGGAGCTCGTCAAATCGGACTGAGGAAACAATGTTTCCGTTGGTCTTTCCAATTGTTAATACTATCTATCGGTCGCAAATCCAGGCAACATGAAATAAAGTGTCTTGCTCAAGGACATAACACATCGCCCGATCCGGGAATCGAATCACAACCTCACGATTGCGAATCCAATTCTCTAACCACTCAGCCATGTGCCTTCACTAAACATCAATGTACACACACAGAAATATGGTCTTAATTATCATATCAAACGTCATCCTAATCCTTAATGGATGGTTGAATACTAAAGACTTTCATTTCCATCTATTTTTAGTTTGTTAATTATGACCTGGAATCCCAGGTATGGAGAGTGGGTTAATTGATATGGCTCAGTCATCGAACTTGTGTTGCTGACAGTTTACAGGGATATCGCTACCTTTCATTAGTACTATCTCTATAAATGTATGCATTATCTTAACTATAATAAAGATTCACTTCTTTAGAATATTCAAATGTCAGCACTTCCGGTTAGCACCCGTTATATCATAATTTCGCTTATATAAACATTCATATATTCCCGTCGCTAATTTTCTCCTAATGAATATCGTCTTTTTTTAATGTATCATGGATTAGTTTACTGATTACATAAAAGAGTTTAACTCAGACTTCTTTCAATTTCTGTGTATATTGTCAATTACGATTTCAGTTATTGTACCATATCTATATGTATATGTATATATATTTGCGTATAATATCAATATGTACACTACACATGCTAGCAGAAAACCTCTCGAAGGGTTGTTTTTCTGCTAGTAGATTTAATGATATGTAAATGTTAGCCACACCATGTTCAACAAACCAAAAATATATCTGCTCACCTGATTCAATCAAACATTGGGCCAGAAGTTCCCACCTCTGAGCATGTATCAATCGATTTTGCTTTTCATTGCATACATGTATATTTCCCTTGCGAGTCAACTTGGAGTATCTGCATAGTCACTTGATGTGCTAGAAATAACAATCGTATCGCTCCCAAACCACATTTGATCTGGGGTCATAAGACAACACATTACACACGAAATATATCTCACCAACCATATATTCGCTAAACCTTACTCTTCCTGTAACACCTAGAGTCACACTATTTCCATGTAAAGATTGACTTTTACCTTATTTGAAAGCTAGTAGTGATTGGTTTAGCCCGCCAAATCATTTCAATTGCAATATTTTCTTCATTTCCAGTAGAAAAATTATATCTAATTACACTCTACGAAACCTAATTACTGTTAAATGATGGCCTGGTGAGAATTAGTAGATGTTAACAACAATATATCACGAACGGTAAGGTTTCCAGTATTTCTATTATTCTAGCTACCGGTGCACGCCACAATCTTCCCCATTCTTCTGTGTTCCACCCTTCAACATTATACCATCGTGCTCAGCTAATTTTCTCTTTCTTTCTCCCGCGAGGATTAATTACCAGCCAGCCAACTTTCTCTTTAACAACTCATTCAGGAAATTTGTAAAATAGTTTGCTGCGATACATGTTTCGACGTGTCAAGCGAAGTCATTCTTTGAATAAGGGGCTTCGTTGGAATCTCTTAGAGATTCTCTACATTAAATTATTGGTTTGCTTCCATCTCTATTTTGAGATGCCCTTAATAAATCTCCTCCAAATTCCCCCTTTACTTCTTCACAAGTTCCCCTACAATGTGCAAAGTTTGTAGGAGAATTGTGGAGAGGAATAGGACAAATATCGCCGCCATAAATAACTTAACAGAGACGTCCTTAATAGAGAAATACACACGCATAACACATATCATGATGGTGGTGTTGGTGGTGGTGGTGGTGATGGTGGTGGGGCAGGTGGTTGTGATGGTTGTGGTGGTGGTGATGGTGGTGGAGGTAGTGGGGGTGGCGGCGGTGGTTGTAGTGGTGTTGGTGGTTGTTGTGTTGTTGATGATTGTGGTGGTGGTGGTGATGGTGGTGTTGGAGGGGTGTGATGCTTGTGTTGTTGTTGTTGGTGGTGGTGTTGGTGGTTGTTGTGGTGGTGATGGTTGTGGTGGTGGTAGTGGTGGTTGTGGTGGTTGTGGTGGTTGTGGTGGTGGTCGTGGTGGTGGTGGTAATGAGGTGGTGATGGTGGTGGTGGTTGTGATGGTGGTGGTTGTGATGGTTGTGGTGGTGATGGTTGTGGTGGTGTTGCTGGTGGTGATGGTGGTGGTGTTGCTGGTGGTGGTGGTGTTAATGGTTGTGGTGGTGTTGATGGTGGTGGTGATGGTGGTGATGGTGGCGGTGTTTGTGGTGATGGTTATGGTGGTGTTGGTGGTGGTGATGGTGGTAGTGTTTGTGGTGATGGAGGTGGTGATGGTGGAGGTGATGGTGGCGATGGCGGTTATAGTGGTAATGGTGTTGGTGTTGGTGGCGGTTATAGTGGTGATGGTGGTGGTGGTTGTGGTGGTGATAGCGGTGGTGAGGGTTGTGGTGGGGATGGTGGTTGTAGTGGTGATGGTGGTGGTGGTGGTGACGGTGGTTGTGGTGTTGATGGTTGTGGTGATGGTAATAGTGGTGATGGTTGGGGTGGTGATGGTTGTGGTGATGGTGGTGAGGGTGATGGTTGGGGTGGTGATGGTAGTGGTGGTGGTGGTGATGGTTTTCATGGCGGTGATGGTCGTGAGGGTGATGGTTGTGGTGGTGGTGAGGGTAGTGGTGGCGGTGGTGATGGTGGTAGTGGTGGTGGTGGTGGTGGTGATGATGGTGGTGGTAGTGGTGGTGGTAGTGGTGATGGTGGTAGTGGTGGTGGTGGTGGTAGTGGTGGTGGTAGTGGTGGTGATGGTGGTGGTGGTAGTGGTGGTGGTAGTGGTGGTGATGGTGGTGGTGGTGGTAATGGTGGTAGTGGTGGTAGTGGTGGTGGTAGTGGTGGTGATGGTGGTGGTGGTGGTGGTAGTGGTGGTGGTGGTGGTGGTAGTGGTGGTGGTAGTGGTGGTGATGGTGGTGGTGGTGGTAATGGTGGTGGTGGTAGTGATGGTGGTAGTGGTGGTGATGGTGGTGGTGGTAGTGGTGGTGATGGTGGTGGTGGTAGTGGTGGTGGTAGTGGTGGTGGTAGTGGTGGTGGTGGTAGTGATAATGACGATGTTGACGATAAAAGCGATCATGTTAAGTGTGAACATCATGAATAAACCTTTACATAACTCTGGCACGATAGCAAAATACAACAATAAAACTAGCAAACACAACAACAACGACGACAACAACATAAACGTCAACCTTATCACCTCCATTATCATGATCTGTATCATCGTCATTAACACCAGCATGCTGTTGATAATACCCCCCGTCGACAACGACGATGATCACAGCAGCAGCAGTAGTAGCAGCAGTAGCAGCAACATCATCACCATCATCCGCAACAACAGCAAAGGTGTCTGTTTGTGTACGTATTCTGCATATGTGCACATGTGCACATGTGCATATGTATACAGACACACATACAACTGCATCTATCTGTCTCTCTGTCTGTTTCTCTCTCTCTCACTCTCTCTCTCTCTCTCTCTCACTCTCTCTCTCTTATATATATATATATCATTATCTATAAGGGCGGTGAATTGGCAGTATCGGTAGAGGGTCGGACGCCATGATTTGACGCATAGAGTTACGGCCCTTGCCATTCTGAGTTCAAATCCCGCCGAGGTTAACTTTGCCTTTCATCCTTACGGGGTCGATAAAATAAAGTACCAGTAATACACTGGTTCATTGCTGGCCTTGTGCCAAAAGTAGAAACAATTATCTATAAAAGGCAGATTGTTGTTGTTGTATGTGTGTGTGTGTGTGTGTGTGTGTGTGTGTGTGTGTGTGTGTGTGTGTGTGTGTGTGTGCGTGTGTGTGTGTGTGCATGTTCCATGTTTATACATATGCACAATTTCAAACTGATTCGACTCAAAGTCTGTAAGAATGTTGTAAATGGTCTAACTTAGGCCAATGACTATTTATTTCATTCATACTCACCCACAACTACGGAAATAATCGATAAAACTAAATACATGACGATTTACCCCTCTAATACAATCAGTTTACCTCTTTCTACTCCTCTTAAAATTCGATAAAACTACATACATGCTGCAACTTTCTCTGATATACGATTAAACTTACAAACTTTAAGAGAGAGAGAGAGAGAGAGTGAGAGGGAGAGAGAGAGTGAGAGGGAGAGAGAGAGAGTGAGAGTGAGAGGGAGAGAGAGAGAGAGAGAGAACGTTTGTTTTTGAGTGTGGAACAGTCAAACATTTATTTACTTCAATGACAAAGAGAACTTATTACATTTCATACGAAACAACAATTATTCAAAAGCAACAGATAAATTTATTCAACAACAAAATAAAAATAGCGATAAATCTTTTTTAAAAACATCTATCAACGAACGTGGAAGAAAGAAGTATCAGTTCATTTACTATACACAATAATATCCTCTATGAGGTCACTAAACCTGCTAGAAACAGCAGCTAACTCTCCCCCATATCACACCCCTCCCTACTGTCTTAAATTTAGAAAACACACATTAGACAGCCATGCAGAACAACTCCATCGCAGCTCTGTTGTTCGGCTGGCATCGTCTACGCGCGTGTTGCGCAAGTACTGTGAAACAATAAATTTCAACACTTCTTTGCACAGAGATAATATCCATAGGCGAAACTACAATTGTCACTGCTGGCGCAGCTCTTGCTTCGGCAGTCCAGGTCTGCAATTCATTCACCCAGACAAAAAAGTGCTGCAATAAAATGGGTGGTGCAACCTAACTTTGGTAACTTACTGACCCCGAGCACGCCGGGCTTTAATGCTAGTATATATATATATAAGCAAAGAGTTATTTAATTTGTTGATTATTCAACAAATTTAATTTATTACAGATTAGAAGCACTCAACACGTTCTTCTGGAGTCTAATATCAATAATATTAATAAATCGAAGCTCTCTTTATAAAAGCATATTTATTTTATTATATATTTCAAGGGTAAACCAACTTTTGCATTTTATCTGATGAAGGCGTACCACAATTTTGGTACCCTTGAAATATATAATAACATAAACATGGTTTTATAAAGATAGCTTCCATTTATTAATATTATTGATATATATATCGACAGTCGATCGATTTTCGTCAAATCGGACCGAGGAAACAATGTTTCCGTTGGTCTTTCCAATTGCTAATACTATCTATCGGTTGCAACTCCAGATAGGAGCAACGTGAAATAAATTGTCTTGTCCAAGGACATAACACTTCGTCCGGTCTCTCTCTCGCTCTCTCTCTCTCTCTCTCTCTCTCTCTCTCTCTCTCTCGCCCCCCCTCTCTCTCTCCCTCTCTTTCTCCCCCCCCCCTCTCTCTCTCCACACACACACATATATATATATAAAAGAATATTTCGCTCTACATGGCTGAATACAATAAATGTAATCTGAGTTTTTCGAATATTAATAATAACATTCGATTCGTTTGCAATTATGCAAACAAGCCTCAATTTTATAGCCATGTCAGTAGAATTAACACTTCATTCTTCCTCTTGTGTTGGCATGCGAACAGAATTGAGGCTTGTTTGCATAATTGCAAACGAATCGAATGTTATTATTGATATTCCAAAATCTCAGATTACATTTATTGTATTCAGCCATGTAGAGCGAAATTTTCTTTTTTATATGAATTTGGCAAAGCCGGCCATTTATCGTTCGTATACAGGAAACTGACTGGCCAGTCTGCTGATATGCAAATCTGGCTGATCAGTGGATCTGCTAATTTGCAGATCTGACTGATCAGCCAGTCTACTGACATGCAAATCAGGCCGATCAGTTACTGTGTATTTTTGAAAAGAGCATATATTTTCACTAGCTCTGACAGTTTGGCAGGTGAACAGTAAGCTGTACTGATGAAGGGTGATACCCAGAAACATTAGTGTCAATACAAGAGCAAGAATGAAGTGTTCATTCTACTGACATGGCTATAGAATTGAGGCTTGTTTGCATAATAGCAAACGAATCGAATGTTATTATTAATATTCGAAAAACTCAGATTACATTTATATATATATATATATATATATATATATAGATATTAGAAAGTGAGGTGTTTTTACAAAATGAAAAATAACCGAGGTGTCCTACACGAGTGAAAGTATAAAGAAAAAAAGATGAAATCGAAAATGCAACTGGAGTCTTATTTAAAAAAAATATATATATATTTATTTGGTTCCTTTACCGGTTTCGCAGTTCTTCTGCTTTTCAAAAGTAGAGTTGAGATGGAGGGTCTGTGGTTTTTCTCACATCTGGCTGGTCTTTGAATGTTACTTGTTTTATATGGAAAAAGTGGCTCGAAACGCCAGGTCTTTAGAGAAGTAATTTGATTGGTTGATCAATAAGAGTAATAAATTTCGCGCCAGTTCGCTTTACAAAGTTCTTCAAACAGGGGGGAGGGGGCTCAGGTTGTTTTTTCATATATGAGTGAAGTTTGATTGGTTGATGCAGTAACGTGAATAAGTACATCAGCTTTCGCGCCAGTTTGTTTGAATTTCTTTTTACTTAAAAAAAGGGGGCTCACGAAGGCTTTTTTTTTAAAATGTAATTTGATTGGTTATAAATGAAATTATGGTTGTCACGTGAACAAGTTCATTAAATTTTGCGCCCGTATTTGGGAATTTATTTTGTAGCCTTGTAGAGAATTTTATGACAAACAAAAGATAATGGTCAAGAGAAATGGGAAGGGGAGAATTGTTCTGGTTCAGTCAATATGGTTGGTTCGCTGGGGTGTCAGAATTCAAACTTTCTATTGAAATAAAGAAAGTATGTTTATTTGTGTGTGTGTATGTGTGTGTGTGTGTGTGTAGGAAGATGATTCTATTAGTAGAAATGGGGGAGGGAGTTGTGTGTGTGTATATATGGGTGTTATGTGTGTGTATGTGTGGGAGTATGTTAAGATGGAGAGAATGTATATATTTTGTGTGTGTGTATATATGTGTGTAGGTAAGTGATTCTATTAGTAGAAATGTGGGAGGGAGTTGTGTGTGTGTGTGTGTGGGGGGTGTTGTTTGTGTGTGTATGGGTGTTATGTGTGTGTGTGGGAGTATGATTAGCATGTTAAGATGAAGAGAATATATATTGTGTGTGTGTGTGTGTGTGTGTGTGTGTGTGTGTGTGTGTGTAGGAAAATGATTCCGTTAGTAGAAATATTTTTGAATGAACATATTTTTCTTATTTATTCGTATTTGTTCTGTTGTATTGTCAGCGCAAATGTATATTAAGATTTATTTAGTTCGGGTTTTTATTTTCTAAAGTAGAAGGTGTTATGTGTGTGTGTATGTGTCTGTTTGGATGGTTAGCATGTTATGGTGTTGACATAATGTATATTAAACCATATTTAATGCTAGTCTATATTTTTGAATAAACATATTTTCCTTATTTATTCGTATTTGTTCTGTTGTATTGTCGGCGCAAAGGTAAAATGGGAAGACTTGGAATTTGGGTGTCTTATTACTTGCGCATATATCTAGATATGCGCTTAATGGTATCTGTCTCGTGGTTGGATCTCGTAATTGTTGGCGATGAACTGTCATTCTGTTTCTGAGTGTGATTTTAGTTTGTCTTATATAATCTTCATTGCATCCTTTACATTTAATGGCATAAAGTAGATTTTTTGATGAGCAAGTGAAGTGATTTTTTACAGCAAAATTTTGTCCTGATTGGAATGTATACGTGTTACCTTCAATGAGGTGAGTGCAGGTTCCACAATTAGAGTGACCACATTTTTTGACAGTTGGTTTTAAGTTTGTGGTAGGTAATTTGGCATTGGTGAGTAATGTTTTCAGTGATTTCGGTTGTCTTTTGCTTTTGATAATTTTGTGTGTTTCAAGGGCTTTTTTCATTCTTGGGTCTTGTTTCAATAGTGCGATGTTCTTGTGAATAGTGTTGTAAGCTTCCGCATTTCTTGGATTGTGTGTTGAGATATATGATAGAATATTGGAGGTACCTTGAATTTGTTTCTGTTTTCGTAATTCATCAATGCCTATTGCTTTAGCTCTTTCTATTCCATTATTTATATATATATATATGCATATATGCAAAAGGCAAACAGAAATAACAAAGCAAACAACACAGTACATATGACACAATACATGGAAATCAATAATAATGCCGCCGCCACCACCAACACCACCACCACCACCGCCACTACTACTACAAGTACCACCACCACCACCACTACCACTACTACTACTACTACTACTACTACTACTACTACTACTACTACTACTACTACTACTACTACTACTACTAAGGGGGTTTTCTTTATTTGTTTTTAATTAATTATGATATTTTACCATTAAGTATTGAAGACGAGGTAGCAATCTTTTAGATTATTACATCCATATTTCAGATTTGGTCTTTTTTCTACTGAGATTCAGCAATATGATTGGTTTAAAAATATTTTCTCACTTACTGCTGTCGTCTGCTTTATCGTTCATTTTATTCATGTCAAAATTAGAACAGGCTATGAACTGATTTCATTCGATTAAATTTATTCTTCGTCAGATTTAAGATTAGTTTTATTTTCAGAAGAATTGTCAAACAAAAGTTCACTGAAAATTGTCTACTACTACTCCCACCCCCCACCCACCTCATCAATAACTCATTAATATTTGAGCGACTATGCGAATGTATGTATGTATGTATGTATGTATGTTCTTCTGGTTTTATAATTTCACAAATTTTTTCCCAATAGAGAGAGAGTCGGTTTCTAACATAGACACAAGACTCTCTCATTGGAATTTACACATCAACTAGGTAGATTATGTATGCATGCATGTGGTGTAGATATGGATGTTATTTTATGTGTGGATGTGGATGTTTTGAGTTATATGAGTGCATGTGTATATGCTTTGTATCTGTACATGTGTATATGCAGTTATTAGATGCAAAATATTTGGAATGTTTTACATATTTTTACTGTTCAATTAATGGATTGTACTTGTAATTTCCTAACTAGTTGTGTTTTTTCTGTTCCTGTGAAGCCTAGCTTTTCAACATTTGTATTGAGGCAGTTACTAACATACCCCAATGCCCCAACAATCACAGGCATAAATCTGAAGATGTAATCAGGGTGGCGTATCTGCAGATTTCTCATCAGTTCTGCATAAATATTCTCCTTTTCGCTAATCTTTGATATTATATTGGCATCTGCTGGGCAGCTAATTTCCACTACTGCCTTCTTTTCCCTGTCCCATATCATTATATCTGGTCTTTTATGCCTGCATTTTATTGGAGTTTTTACTGAAACATTCCACCAGTACTCTTTCATATTATGTACGTGGATGTCTTCCACATTGCTGTAGCTTTTAATGTGTTTATTATCGGTGCTATCTTTTTTACGGATTGCATTGTACAGTATTTAGGCCACTAAATCATGCCTCATAGGTAGATAGTACCGCGATGACATCTTTGGACAGCTGCTGATGACATGGGTGATACCTTCGATGTTAGTTCTGCAGAGTCTGCACTTTTTATCACATCTAGATGATTTGCCTGCATCCCTATCTCTTTTGTGAATCAGGTATTTCGTGTTAATTTCCTGTTCTTGGATTGCAAAAGCGTATCCTTCAAAGTGGGAGCCAATATAGCGGTTGTTGGTCTAAGATAGACTACTTTCCTTATATATATTACTCTCACTCTGGAGCTTCCTGGCAACATATCCATGCATGATTTTTTGCTGATAAGCATGCAGTTTTTCATCCATGGATTCATTGCGTTACTGCTGGGCGACTTCCCTGCGTGTGAGTTTTTGATTATCACACAGGGGATAATTCTCGAGGAGTTCCTTTCCAACACTCATGATCTTATCGGTTTCATGCAGATAGACTTGCTTGAGAGACAAGCTCCTACGCTTCGAGGTTCGTAGATGATGCGACATTCAAATGCTGTCTGGACTGATGTTAGGCCTCTGCCTCCCTGCTTACGTTTCAAGTAAAGGCGGTCTATATCACTGTTGATATGGAAATTTCCGGTATTGTTTAGTATTTTACGAGTTCCAACATCAACTGCTCGGATTTCGTCTATAGTCCAATTGAGTATTCCAAACGTTGGTGTTAGGATAGGCACAGCAAACACATTGTGAGCCACTATTTTGTTTTGCGCAGAGAGTTCCGATGACCTATGTATGTATGTATGTATGTGTGTATGTATGTATGATGTATGTATGTACGTTTGTATGTATGTTTGTATGTATGTATGTGTCGAGTCACTCTTGAGTGCTACTGGTAACATGTAACCCAGTATAACCTGTCGCATGGTCGGGTCGTCGGCGACTAAACCGGCAACCCCACCAAGTTTACTTGGGGAGGAGGGTGATTTTTGGACACCCTGCAGGACAAAAACAAAACCTGACAAAGGGCGGAAGAACTCATGAGTCAACGGCCATCCAAAAATGTGTAAATATGTATATACATATGTATATATGTATATAAATGTATGTGTGCTTATATGCGCGTAGACATAGATATAACCGGGCTGGATACCCGATCGCGCGGTTAAACCACTGAGAGTGAAAGATCCCTACCCTTTGTCAGAGCTTTCTTCTAGGAGAAGGCAACTCAGGAAACTGGGATAACTCCGACATAAAACCTGCAGCTCAGTAGTTACCGAGGATGTTGATCTTTTCTTCTTTTCGGGTTATAGCTACTGTCGCTCAGAGAGTGGGATTGGCTCAGTGCACAGCCTTTCCTCACTTTAAAGAATATCTTCACGCACTGGCATTGCACGATAGAATTAATAAATAATTATTAATAATGGTATATCGTGCAATGGCCATACTCGATAACGAGGGGGCAACCATCATCTATGTATGTTATGTCAGGTTGCTTTCGAGTGCTACTGGTAACATATAACCCAGTATAACCTGTCTCATGGTCGGGTTGTCGACGACTAAACCGGCAACTCCATCAAGTTTGCTTGGTGAGGAGGGTGATATTTGGACACCCTGCGGGATAAAATATAAGACCCGGCAAAGGGCCGAGGAACTCAGCAGAGTCAACGACAAACCAAATAGTACTTTTTTTCACCCGGGAGTGAAGGGCCCCCAGTTGTTGTCACAACACCTTTCTAGGAGAGGGAAACTCTGAAAAAAAAACACCTGCGGCTTCGGAGGCATCCGATGGTGTTGATCAGTTCTCCTTTTCGGGTAGTGTTTTCGATGCTCAGAGAGTAGGGTTGGTCGAGTGCAAGGCCTTTCCCCACTTAGAAAACCTTGAAAGGTCAGGCATTGCTTGTTTAGCATATTTTACAGGTTCGTGTGGTTGGCCGTAGCCTACAAGTGCACCAAACTCTATAATCTGACAAGCGATTGCAATACTCTTAGCAGAGTTTGCAGCCATTATGTATGTATGTTTATATGTATAAGCGGTAAATTGGCAGAGTCGATAAGACGTCAGATAGAATACTTTACGGTATTCGTCCCTCCTCATTGCGGGTTCTGAGTTTAAATCCCGCCTTGGTCAACTTTCGAGGTTGATAAAAAAGTACCAGTCCAGTATTGGGGTCGATTCTTTCTCTATAGAAAAAATCGGCTGTGTTCAGACCTGGAGAGGGTTGGGTTCCGCCAGGCTTAAAAGTGCCCTAGACATGCCGTTTGACGGTGCCTCTACGACTCCACAAGGAGTTATTGGATCTTTATCCTTATCCCTTGTGTATATATGTATGTCTGTATGTGTGTGTGTGTATGTCTGTATGTATGTATGTATGTATGTATGTTTGTATGCATGTATGTATGTGTGTCTGTATGTATGTATGTGTGTGTGTATGCATGAACTGTGAAGGTCCGTGACTTAGTGGTTAGGGTGTTTGATTCACAATCATAAAGTCATGAGTTTGATTTCATGTGAGAGGTTGTGCCCTTGTTCAAGACAGTATATTCCACTCTGCTCTGTCCCACTTAGCTGGAGAAAAATCATTTGTAGCCCTAATCCAAAGGGCCAGTCTTGGCCAGTCTAAAATAAAAAAGTTATTTGTTACTGATATAGCTTTGATTGAATTATATTGCTCTTCACAATTGAAATTCGGCAAAGGAATAAGAATTGTCATATATTTATTAGTTCAACGAAATACTTTCGTTTAGAAGTATACTAGCAGAATGGCCCGGCGTTGCTCGGGATTTGCTCTAGGGTTCTTATATATTTGATATATATTTATCCTTATCGAGCCTCGTGAAATAAATACGTTTGTTTATATTTTGTTATTGTGAATGCAAAAATATCTGTACACGAATATATAATAATAATAATAATAATAATATATATATATATAGTAAAATAACAGATTAAAGTTTAAGCAAAGAATCGCTGCTTTCACCCTTAACGGGATCTTCTGAAACTAAAAAAATCAATCTGTGAACGCAGAAGTAAATATTTTGAAAAACGTTACACACACACACACACACACACACACACACACACACACACACACACACACACACACACACTATATATATATATATATATATATATACACACACAGGTAGCGTCATAATGTCGTAATGCAGACACACAGACATACAGATACACAGACATACAGACAGATATTATAAGGGCGCAACGTTATATCTATGTATCTATCTAAAAGGTAAGACTAAGAATTATATAGAGAGATCGCTAAATCACCTAATGCGGTCCCTAGGGCATTGAAAATTTGAAATATATTTTGCTCAAAACACCCACAGGACCATAGGTATTCCATGTGTAAAGTTTGAAAACAATTGGTTGGGTGGTTCTCGAGTTTTAGCGAATCAGACAGACAGACATTCTCTGTTTTAGATATATAGATTATTGTTGCTGAGAGAAGAGAAACTCTATTAGGTTTTCGACAGAACCATTCATCATTGAATGTTTTGTCTTTTTCTTTTTGATAGATTTGATTTCGCTGACACAAACCTCTACAATTCTTTTTCAATTTTAAATGATTATATTCTAATGTGTATGGCTGACTTTTAATAGAAACAACAACAATAATAACAACATGAATTATTCCCACAATTCAAAAATGAGTTCTTTATGTGATTATATTTCGACGTTTAATGTTGAATAAATACATCTGGCAGCGAAGGGCAAGTTGCCTTGTGGTATTTAATAACGACACATTATGTCCTGAGTTCAAATCCCGTCGTGGTTGTGTTTGTGTTTTATCCTTACATGGTCGATAAGAAAAAATACTAATCAATTTCTAGGGTCAATTTTATACATTATCTATTTCTATTAGAGTACCTAGCCTTGCGCCATTGTTACAACTCAATATGTACTGCCAAATGTTAGTGTCAAGTGGATGAATCAAAAGAAAAATAATAATACACAAACCAAGCAAGCATTTGAGGAGGGAAGAGCAAGTCAAACGGTCATGTGTTTCAGGTTCTTAAAGATACATGTATATAAGTGTATGTATGTATGGTCCCGTATCTTCTGATAGAGTCGTAAGGGGGGCCGTATTGACATACGGCGTTTCTTAGGCATCTTAAACCTGGCAGAGCCCATCCCTCTCCAGGCCTGAGTACAGCATATTTCTTCCATAGAAAGATAGATAGAAAGAGGAAATGAGAAAGAGATATAGAGGAAGAATCGACCCCAATACTAGACTAGTACTTTTTTTAATAACCTCGAAAGGATGAAAGGCAGAGTTGACCTCGGTGGGATTTGAACACCAAGAGCAGAGAGTCGGAACAAATACCATAAAGCATTCTATCTGACGTTCTAACGACTCCGCTAATTCGCCGCCTTGCATATCAGGAGCAAAAATCACATCTTTTGTACCTTTGCAGTGTTTCGAAACTATTCTATGCAATATTTTACACGAATGGAATTATCTGAACACCAACCGCAAACACCAATACCACCAACATCACTGGGCATGGTACAAGATATGTTTAAACAAAGATTTTAGTCGCATGTTTGGGTTTTCAAATACACTGAAATGAAAACAACGACTACCCTAGCGAGACATATATAGGAATCAAAGGACATGTTATAAACGGAGAATACTAAAAAAGTCCACTGCATTTATAAACGGATCGAAGAAATGTGGGCTTTGTGCCAGCCAGAAAAGCAGAATACTCCAAGATTTAAAATCTAATAAAGACCTCAACTCCAAAAGTAAGATTTTCAGGAGCTGTTTGTATTTAAAAAATAGTTACTCTCTTCATAGAAACATCAAATTTCAAGTCTACAGCCTGCGCAGCTAAATGTACAAAAACCACCTTAAAAATAATATATAAGCTCTCATTCCATCACAACCTATTACAATATTATCACTCATTATGATACAACTCTTCACTCTTCTTTTATAATTCCCTCTCCATACTTATAACATATGTAACGTGCTACCACCTTCTACAGCAGTCATGGGCAACCTGCGGTCCGCGAAGCTTCCTGAACGGCTCACCTAAGTCACCTATGTGAAATCTTTCTGATTTTTTTACCCAAACTTTTCAGTCGTAATTTATCTCGAGGAAAACAACGTGTACGAATTCTGAGGAAACAAATCAAAACAACCTGAGTTACCGCCCTTCTTTTTAATGTGGGCAAGAATATAAATTAGTGCTTGCGGCCCGCTTGAGCATGAGCCATATCTCATGCGGCCTGATTCTCGAAAAAGGTTACCCATGCCTGTTCTATAGTTTCACTGGGTATTGGATGTTTCACTGAGTATTGCGAGAACGGGAAATAATCTCTGAGTTACTTCCCCAATACCAATTATACATTTTCTTGTTGTTTCTCATATGCTCTTACTTTATCCCACGAGACATTTGGTCAATTCTCCTTCGGCGATTTGTAAAACATTCCCCTGTGGATATGGCTAGAAAACGTTGCTTGTACAAGAGTGTTAAACCATGAAACCTTTGCTTGCGCAACGAATATCTCCGTGCATGAATCATAATAAA
>OZ024745.1:117996345-118033845 GCA_964016885.1 Eledone cirrhosa
CACATATACACTGAAAAGATACACGGACATATATAGTTATATAATGTAGAAAGTTGAAGGCTAAGACCTTTGATACTTACATCGTACCAGTTGTGTTATAGGGTCTTGACTGTGTTAATTGGATGACAAGGTCTCTTCAGGAGCTCTCTACATTCCAGAACCACATCATGAGACTTATGAATGGCAAGAGGCTCTGCGACTAGTTAGGAAATTACGAGTACAATCCATCAATGGAACAGTAAAAATATGTAAAATATTCCAAAAATTCTGCATCTAATAACTGCATATACACATGTACAGATACAAAGCATATGCACATGCACCCATACAATTCAAAACATACACTTTCACACATACAATAACACCCGTACCTGCACACACAGGGATGCAGGCATGCATACATATGTACTTAGTTGATGTGTAAAATCAAATGAGAGAGTCTTGTATCTATGTTAGAAACCGACTCTCCCTCTGTTGGTAAAAATTTGTGAAATTATAAAACCAGAAAAACATACATACATATATATATATGCATATGATGGCTGCCCCCTCGTTATCGAGTATGGCCATTGCACGATATACCATTATTAATAATTATTAATTAATTCTATCATGCAATGCCAGTGCGTGAAGATATTTTTTAAAGTGAGGAAAGACTGTGCACTGAGCCAATCCCACTCTCTGAGCGACAGTAGCTATAACCCGCAAAGAAGAAAAGATCAACATCATCGGTAACTACTGAGCCGCAGGTTATCGGAGTTATCCCAGTTTCCTGAGTTGCCTTCTCCTAGAAGAAAGCCCTGACAAAGGGTAGGGGTCCTTCACTCCCAGTGGTTTAACCGCGCGATCGGGTGTTCAGCCCGACTATTTCTGTGTTCCCGCGCATATACATACACATGCACCCATATATATACACATATACATATACATACATTTGTACATGTTTATATATATATTTACTCACTTTTGGATGGCCGTTGACTCTTGTGAGTTCTTCCGCCCTTTGTCAGGTTTTGTTTTTTGTCCATACATACATACATGATGGCTGCCAACTCTGCTAAGAGTACTGCAATTGCTTGGAGGATTATAGAGTTTGGTGATCTTTCAGGCTACTGCCAGTCACACAAACCTGTAATATATTCTGAACAAGCAATGTCTGTGCTTTGAAGGTTTTTTAAGTGGGGAAAGGCCTTGCACGCGACCAATCCCACTCTCTGAGCATCGAAATCACTACCCGTAAAGGAGAACTGGTCAACATGCTTCCGAAGCCACAGGTTTTTTTTCAGAGTTCCCCTCTCCTAGAAAGCTGTTGTGACAACAACAGATGGCCCTTCACTCCCAGGTGAAAAAAAAAAAAAAAGTATTATTTGAATGGCCGTTGACTCTGCTGAGTTCCTCCGCCCTTTGCCCGGTCTTGTTTTTCATCCTGCAGGGTGTCCAAATATCACCCTCCTCACCAAGAACCCTTGGTGGGGTTGCCGGTTTAGTCGCCAACGACCCGACCATGAGGCATGTAGTACTGGGTTACATGTTACCAGTAGCACTCGATAGCGATCTGACATACATACATACATACATACATACATTCATAATACATACATGTGTACATACAGACATACATACAGACATATGTACATACATACATACATACATACATACATACATACATACATACATACATAAATACATACATACATACATACATACATACAGACAGACAGACAGACAGACAGACAGACAGACAAATTAGCACATATACACAGACAAAGAGGTGCTCACACTTTCACACAATATATACATAAATAAATAGTTTAAACAAAACTAGATGAAAACGCCACTACATGAAGCTATGTATATACATGCATAGAAAAATACACACGTGTGTGTGTGTATGTGCACATGTTTGTTTGTATGTATGTGTGTACCTATGCATGTAGGTGCTTGTATGCATGCATGTGTGTACGTATGTATGTGTGTATGTATATATATGCTTGTATACCCGTGTGTACGTATGTGTGAATGTATACATGTGTGTATGTGTGTGTGTAGGTATACATGTGTGTATATATGTGTGTATGTATGTATGTATAATACCATATGCTTGTATGCATGCAAGTATGTACGTGTTTGCGTTTCCATCTGTTTTGTTTTATATTTTGTGTGAACACACACACACACACACACACATATATGTGTGTGTGTGTAAGTGTGTGCGTGTGCGCGTGCTCAATGCATGTATGTATATGTGTGCATGCATATATACATGTGTGTATGTATGAGTGCGTGTCTGTGTGTAAGTGCCTACGTGAAAACACACACACACACACACACACACACACACACACACACACACACACACACACGTGTGTGTATTTCATCAATTTTTATATATGTGTATGTATATGTATGTTTGTGTATGGGGGTGTATGCATATGTACACGTACATACACATAAATATATAAACACATACTTTATAACTGACTATATCAGATCAACCCAGTTTACAGTGAAAGCAATCATTAAATTGTCGTGTGTGCTATAGTTGTGGTAGATGTGTTATTATGGGGTCGCCATTACAACACCTTCACTATCAAGTATAATATTGCAAGAGTTATCAAGTATAATATTGCAATGGTGGAACTGTAGAATATCACCAACTTCACGGTGTTTACAATCACTCAACTTTGCTGTATAATATTTGCATAAAATTATTACACTGCTTTGCTATTGATCCTAGCAGTAGTTTTAAGTTTCATCGTTATTTTTTCTTCGGCAGCCATATTTTGTCACTTACAACAGACATGTGGAAATAGAAAACTACAGCAGTCTGGTTTCATTCATATTGTTTGATGATGTTTTTACTGTTGATTTAATTATCTTTCTCTTATTGGCCTCAGTCAATGGACGGCACCCATGCTGGGGCATCACATTTAGGAGTTTAGTCATCAATATTTAAAAAAAGAAAGTCTGGCACTTCATCAATCTCTATTTGTCGAACTGCTAGGTGGCAGGACATAAGCAAAGATTACTGGGTTTTTAAGTGATATAGACGTAACCACCCACACATGCCGGCACACACACACACATACGCACACACATACATACACGCAAAAACGCTCACACTCACCCACGCACATTTATGCACACCCACGTGCGCGCGCGCGCACACACATACGCATATTTATATCTTCTTTTTCTTCGCCCACTTATTCCTAAGAGGGTCGTGAAGGGGGGCGGGGTCCTCAAACACTCCTTCCAGCGGGTCCTGTCAGAAGCAACCGTTTCTAACTGATCCTGTTCGAATCCCAAGCGAGACCAGCCAAATTCATGATTGTTACCCAACCTACTTGCCCATGGTTTACCTCTGGGTCTCCTGCCAGTTGGTTTTGCCCATAAATTCTGTCCAGCGACTCTTTCCTGAGATATTCTAACTACATGCTCATAGTATCCGAGCTGTGATCTCTGAATTCAGAGAAGTAGCAGCTCTACCTGGAGTGACTCTCTGATCTCTGGGATACGCACTTTATCGAGTAACGTTACTTCAAAGACCCTTCGTAAGAATCCTATTATATATATTTCATTTAAATGTTTAATTGATTAATTAAATGTGGCATTTCCATGAAGGTGCAGGATCTTTAGAGATCATAACTGAAATTATATACTTACTGATTCTTTATATTAGAATACGGTTACATTCAGAAGTCACGTTGTATTGTTTTATGTTTAATAGTAGATGATGAGGCAGCACAATGGCAGAGTCGTTACAACGCCTGATTGAGTGCTTTGTGGTATTTATTCTGATTCTCTGCTCTCTGAGTTCGAATCCTGACAAATTCAACTTTGCTTTTCATCCTTTCGAGGTCGAAAAAAAGTACCAGTCTAGTACTGGGGTTGAATCTTCCTCTATACCTCTTTCTCACTACCTCTATCTTTCTCTGGAAGAAATCTGCTGTATTCAGACTTGGAGAGGAAATGGGATCCGCCAGGTTTTAATCTAATCTAATCTGGCCGAGTTTACCCTCGCAAATAAGAAGAACCAGGGCCTCCCCTAGGAGCATTGGATTTGGTGTACTTCATATTTGTTTCGGTTGCTGAATACAATCAGGGGTCACTGCTTCTCCTGAAGGTCAATAGTTCTCTTCTAACTCGAGCGGGAGCGCCTTTCCATTGTCAATTTGCATTGATCATCTGCAAAGCCGCATTGTTCTCAGAACCACTACACAAGTCTTAGAATGACATAAAATCACCGAATGTCACCCCCGGAGTTTACAGGATCATGCATGTCAATACTGTAGAGTGATTGTTGGGCATTAGAGTATGGTAGTGAGTGCAGGTAAATACAAAGGTATCCTCCATAGATGTGATTACATTGGTTATACATGTGTCTATTTTTATATATACACTCTCACACGTACACCCACTCTAAAACTATATTCCAAAAATAGAATTTCCTTTACAACCCTACTGTTGCCAATCCCATAGAATTGTTGTTGGTGTGTGCTGTTGTGGCTGTTGATGTGTGTTGTTGTTGTTGTTATTGTTGTTGTCTCTGTGTATGTTGTTATTGTTGTTGTGTGTGTTGTTGTTGTTATCGTTGTTGTGTGTGTTGTTGTTGTTATTGTTGTTGTTGTTGTTATTGTTGTTGTCTCTGTGTATGTTGTTATTGTTGTTGTGTGTGTTGTTGTTGTTATCGTTGTTGTGTGTGTTGTTGTTGTTATTGTTGTTGTGTGTGTTGTTGTTGTTATCGTTGTTTGTGTCTGTTGTTGTTATTGTTGTTGTCTCTGTGTATGTTGTTATTGTTGTTGTTGTGTGTTGTTGTTGTTATCGTTGTTTGTGTCTGTTGTTGTTATTGTTGTTGTCTCTGTGTATGTTGTTATTGTTGTTGTTGTGTGTTGTTGTTGTTATAGTTGTTTATGTCTGTGTGTCTGTTGTTGTTATTGTTGTTGTCTTTGTGTATGTTGTTATTGTTGTTGTGTGTGTTGTTGTCGTTATCGTTGTTTGTGTCTGTTGTTGTTATTGTTGTTGTCTCTGTGTATGTTGTTATTGTTGTTGTTGTGTGTTGTTGTTGTTATCGTTGTTTATGTCTGTGTGTCTGTTGTTGTTATTGTTGTTGTCTTTGTGTATGTTGTTATTGTTGTTGTGTGTGTTGTTGTTGTTATCGTTGTTTGTGTCTGTGTGTCTGTTGTTGTTGTTGTTGTTATTGTTGTTGTCTCTGTGTATGTTGTGTGTGTTGTTGTTATCGTTGTTTGTGTCTGTGTGTCTGTTGTTGTTGTTGTTATTGTTGTTGTCTCTGTGTATGTTGTGTGTATTGTTGTTATCGTTGTTGTCTCTGTGTATGTTGTGTGTGTTGTTGTTATCGTTGTTTGTGTCTGTGTGTCTGTTGTTGTTGTTGTTGTTATTGTTGTTGTCTCTGTGTATGTTGTGTGTGTTGTTGTTATCGTTGTTTGTGTCTGTGTGTCTGTTGTTGTTGTTGTTGTTGTTGTTGTCTCTGTGTATGTTGTGTGTGTTGTTGTTATCGTTGTTTGTGTCTGTGTGTCTGTTGTTGTTGTTGTTATTGTTGTTGTCTCTGTGTATGTTGTGTCTGTTGTTGTTATCGTTGTTTGTGTCTGTGTGTCTGTTGTTGTTGTTGTTATTGTTGTTGTCTCTGCGTATGTTGTGTCTGTTGTTGTTATCGTTGTTTGTGTCTGTGTGTCTGTTGTTGTTGTTGTTGTTATTGTTGTTGTCTCTGTGTATGTTGTGTGTGTTGTTGTTATCGTTGTTTGTGTCTGTGTGTCTGTTGTTGTTGTTGTTGTTGTTGTTGTCTCTGTGTATGTTGTGTGTGTTGTTGTTATCGTTGTTTGTGTCTGTGTGTCTGTTGTTGTTGTTGTTATTGTTGTTGTCTCTGTGTATGTTGTGTCTGTTGTTGTTATCGTTGTTTGTGTCTGTGTGTCTGTTGTTGTTGTTGTTGTCTCTGTGTATGTTGTGTGTGTTGTTGTTATCGTTGTTTGTGTCTGTGTGTCTGTTGTTGTTGTTGTTATTGTTGTTGTCTCTGTGTATGTTGTGTCTGTTGTTGTTATCGTTGTTTGTGTCTGTGTGTCTGTTGTTGTTGTTGTTGTTATTGTTGTCTCTGTGTATGTTGTGTGTGTTGTTGTTATCGTTGTTTGTGTCTGTGTCTGTTGTTGTTGTTGTTATTGTTGTTGTCTCTGTGTATGTTGTGTCTGTTGTTGTTATCGTTGTTTGTGTCTGTGTGTCTGTTGTTGTTGTTGTTATTGTTGTTGTCTCTGTGTATGTTGTGTGTGTTGTTGTTATCGTTGTTTGTGTCTGTGTGTCTGTTGTTGTTGTTGTTATTGTTGTTGTCTCTGTGTATGTTGTGTCTGTTGTTGTTATCGTTGTTTGTGTCTGTGTGTCTGTTGTTGTTGTTGTTGTTATTGTTGTTGTCTCTGTGCATGTTGTGTGTTGTTGTTGTTATCGTTGTTTATGTCTGTGTGTCTGTGTGTCTGTTGTTGTTATTGTTTCGTACAGATATACAAAAGAGGTGTCACACCATTATAATAGGCAGTAATATAAGAATATTCCAGAGGTTATAAAAGAGAACAGGCCGATCGTCAGATCCATTTATCTTCTGTTGTTGATACTATCTGACAGTCGCAACACATGACTGGAGGAGTAACGTGAAGTAGTTTATTTAATTCAAGAATACAATTTAACCCCTCTCTCCTCTCCCCAGTAATCGAACCGGTCACGAAGAATTATACAATTAGCGTTATTAGTATAGTGTCGTCGCTGTATACCTACCTAAATATCAATAACAAGATATTGTGGTTGAACCTGTGGCAGTGCACACTTCCGGCGTTCTTGACTCTCCCCACCATCCGGAACAAATCCCTACTCACTGCTATCCGTGTGGAGTTGGCTAGTGCAAGCCCCACGAAAGGAGTGGCTGTTCGAGTATGTCTCCCTTGTCATCCTTCGAGACAATGACTTCTCTCTCCTGTTCCCCGGGACCACGAGACAGACAGACACTTAAGATTCATGTATGGTGGAAGCATGTAGAATAAATTTACTTAAGCTTGTTTCTGCTTTGTTTCTGCTTTGGCCTACCCCCCCCCCCCTAAAAAAACTAGAACTTAAGCTACTTAGAGTGGAGACATTCGGCGTTCTTGGCCCCCGGACCACATCCCTACTCACTGTGTTGTCGGAGCGGAGTTGGTTACCCGCAAGTGAGATCCTGCAAGGTAGAGTGGCTGTTTCATCGTCCCCCGGGGCTATGTAATCTCCATAGGCGGCAAGTAAGTTAGTTGGAGGTGGGTGATACTAGTTCGGACGTGAAACATATACACACATACACAAAATAGATAAAAACAAAGACATCGTGGAGAAAGTCGTGCCCTTGGGCAGTGGAGACTTCTGGTGTCCTTGACCCTAGGGCTACCTACCTACTCATCACCATAGTCGCTGAGATGGCCAGCTGCAGGTGTGATCCTCGCGAGATTTAATGGCTCTTCCAGCGCATCTCCCTTACCATCCTCCGGGGAAACTCCTTCTCCATTCTGTCCGCCAGGGCTGCGGGGAGGCCAGCACGTGGGACCCCATTTGCTCACCATACAGAGAGATGGGAAGGGCGAGAGAGATGGGGGTGATGACAGTGGGTGTCTTGCTAAACTAGCTGAAGGATTTTGGGATTGACATAAAACCAAACTATGGCAGCATCCATCTGACTTTAGATGTTATATATTTAAATCTACATATTTACATGTTCCGTATTCTCAATGTGTATGTGTGTATGTGTGTGTGTTACTGTGTATGTGCATGTGTGTGTGTGTCGCTGTGCATGTGTGTCGCTGTGCATGTGTGTGTGTGTGTGTCTGCATGTGTGGGTGTGTCTGTGTGTGTGTTTGTGTCTTTATCTCTATGCATGTGTGTATTATCTGTCTGTGTGTTTGTCAGACACTGCAATGTATTTCTCTTGTTTATAAATATCAACATAATTGTCTAATGGACATGACCACCTATTTGGTCAGTCAGATACTCCAGTCTTTTCTTAGTACTGTTGTTGTTGTCGTTAGTACTGTTGTTGTAGTAGTTAATATTGCTGTTGTGGTTAGTACTGCTATTGTTGTTAGTACTGTTGTTGTTGTTAGTACTGTTGTTGTTGTTAGTACTGTTGTTGTTGTTAGTACTGTTGTTGTTGTTAGTACTGTTGTTGTTAGTACTGCTGTTGTTGTTGTTAGTACTGCTGTTGTTGTTGTGGTTGCTGTTGCCGTTGTTGTTGTTACTGCTGCTGTTCCACTTGTGGGTGTTCTGGATGTTGTTGTGGTTGGTTGTTGTGGTTGTTTTTATTGTTGTAGTTGTTGTTGTTGCCATTGCCGTTGTTATTGTTGCTGTTGTTATTGTTGTTGTTGTTGCTATTGTTGTTGTTCTAATGTTTCCATCTTTGAACCTTTATCGACTTCAATTATGAACCTATCTAATTTTGTCTTTATTGGCTTCAGAGAAGTGTTTAAATGAATCATGACATATCCTCCTCTTTAACCGTTCTCTTATCGTATGTTTTAGTTTCATGACCTCCTCATTAACTTATAAAACTATCTAGTCTTTCTGGTTATTGACTTTAGGGTAGTGTTTTTATTTTAAACAGTCTTTTAATGCATACCTTTCATTTACTCTTCAGTTACCATGTTCTCTTTTATTTGTGTTTTTTTCTTTCTCGCTATTTACACTGTCAACTTTGCATCTAAGGTGTTCCTTTAAAGTTTTTCTCTCTCCTGACATTTCATTGTGCTAACAGAGCTCTCAACACTCTCTATTCCATTCCAAATATATTTTCTCATATCATTTCCTATAGCACAAAAAGCATCGATCCAGTTACAAAACAGACAATAAACGATTGAATTTCAACCTTAAATACAATAGAGAGAAACATTGACTCATAGAAGCGTAAATATCTATTCTTTCCGTAAATGAAAATTTGGCTAAGATAGAAAGGAATGAAAACCCTATGAATATAAAACAAAATAAGAAGCCCGTTGTGGCTGTTCTTTTACTGAGATCTTAAGAAATAGATATATAGTTTTCATAAATCATAAAATATTGGAAGGAATCTTCTACACTTTACAAATGATGATGGACATATTCCATCATCAAGATTTCTGAGTGGTCCTGTATGTTAATAGAGATACATGCGTGTGTGGAAATCCTGTACAATATATAAACCCATATTTATATTACTATCTCCTCCGTAATGTATGAAGAAGGGACATATGTTTTAAGAACCCACTGAATTAGATTGCCAACACACCAACACGCCAACAGGCCAACAGGCCAACAGGCCAACAGAGCAACATGGCAGTTGACTACAAGAATTTCGTTGAGGAACTGAGGCAATACAGTTAAAGTCCATGGCACCAGTCATCCAATATTTAGTTAGGATGTTAAAATATAGTCTGTGAATAAATGATTAGTTAAGAGTGAGGAATCGACATTAACGTTAGTTACTAACTAGACTTTCTAATGTAAAGTTACGAGGAATATGTATTCTTATGAAAAATGTAAGCAAGCTTTTATTAAGGTAATGTCATTTCCATACTAATACATATGAAGACACCATTGTTTTTGAGGGCCAAAATACTCGCTTTGGAGGGGATTTCTTGTCTGAAGACCTTTTGCTCTTCAGTTCTCCTGAGAGTTTCTTACCACTATGTTATATATATATTTATATAGCAAAGAAAGTGTGGCAAGAAACCGGGTGGACCATAACGCACCAGAGTACTCGATACTTAGGGTAGTAGAGTGAGTAATAGGAAAAGAGTCAGGACCCCAACGGCTAAGCTCCGGCCGTTTCCACAGCTAGATCCGAACTTAGCTGTCGAAACGGCTGGAGCTCACCCGTCGGGGTCCTACTCTTTCCCTATATTTATATATTTAGGTGATTTCCCGATGTATATCGAGAGGTGACCACAGTTTAAAAAAAAGGTACTCAATACGTTATTAGAGTATAGCCTTATTTATTTTATTATAGAAATGACTTCTACAAGACTGGAACTGTTTCATTCATAAGAAATCTTCAAGACTTTCCTGATGATTTATACCGTTTTTATTGATCCTGCCAAATCAATATGTGGCAGTAGTTCCAGCTACACGCATCGAAAGACTGCAGTGGTTCTGAGAACAATGCGGCTTTGCAGATGATCAATGCAAATTGACAATGGAAAGGCGCCCCCGCTCGAGTTAAAAGAGAACTATTGACCTACGGGAGAAGCAGCGACCCCTGATTGCATTCAGCAACTGAAACAAATACGAAGTACACCAAATCCAATGCTACTAGGGGCGGCCCTGGTTCTTCTTATTTGCGAGTGTAAACTCGGCCAGATTAGATTAGATTACATTTATTAGTAGTCTGGTGGTATAAAAATTTGCCTTTACTTTGCGTGTTGAAATCTCCTCCAAAAATTAGCATGGCATCAGAAACAGTGGCAGTGAGTTGATGGTAAAACTATTCTATTTCTTCTTCTGGAAGTTGACAGTGGGTGAGTAGCAGCTAATATTAACTGTTTGAGGATTTTCTTTGGATACTGCTGTGACAACTCGGTCATTGATTTTTGTTACCTTTATAAGTAGAGGAAGAGTGTATGTTTGTACTATCAATTACAGCACTGACGGCATTTTTTATGTTAATACAAAGAACCGAGTGCTTCTGCCGGTTTTATGGGTAGTTATGTCTGGCGCATGGCTGAGTGGCAAGAGAATTGGATTCGCAATCGTGAGGTTGTGAGTTCGATTCCTGGACCGTGCGATGCGTTATGTCCTTGAGCAAGGCACTTTATTTCACGTTGTTCCTTTTACCTGGAGTTGCGACCGGTAGATATAATATAAACCGACTGAAATATGCTGGTTTTACCCATATAAGGATTTTGGCTTGTAACTAATTATACTTAACTAGTCCTATGGACTAGTCCTACAAACTTGTACTAGAGTATATATATACAAACTTGTACTAGAGTATATATATATGTATATGTCCCAACGGCAATAGGAAAACTATAGTTACTATTGTTATATAAAAAAAAACACTATGTAAAGATAAAGACCCCCTTCGGTCGCGAAAGACCATGGGATTTGCACCTAAGAAATTCCACTCCGAGGTACAAGTCCGGACAAGGTTGTTTGTGTAAGACCAGCAGTCGCCCATACATACCAGTTTCCCCTTTCCATGCCACCGCTCTTGTTCAAGGGAAAGGCAATGACCGATATATCTTGCACCAGTGACGTCGCAACTCATTTCTACAGCTAAGTAAACTGGTGGAATGTGTAATAAAGAGTCTTGTTCATGGATGATCCGAGAATAGAACTCACAACTCCCCGACTGCAAAGCCAACGCTCAAACCACTAAGTCACGCGCCTTCACAGTGTGTACAAAACATTAAAACAATTACCCCTGAATTTGCCTAGAATTATTTTTAAGATTGCAATTTGGACATTACCCATATAAAACATTTCTATATAAAAACAAAATGTAATAATAATCATAACCAACTCCTCGAACTCGTCATTATCCTCATCAAATATTGGTTTCAAATTTAGACAGAAGAGGACCAGCAATTTAGGAAAACGAGAAAGTGACTTAAACTTACCCTAACACTGCTGCTCTATTTTATAACCCCCGAAGGATTAAAGGCAAAGTTGACCTCGATAAGCTTCGAAATCAGAAAATAAAAATCCGGATCATATACCGTGCAGCATTCCAATGCCTAAACAACTTTGCCGGTCCACTGCCCTTTTTGTAGTCTCATTAGATAATGTTTGTTTCTAATTTAGGTAATTTAGAATGAGAGGGAAGTCGTCTAAAACGACCCAGTACTAGAGTTGTACGGACTCTGAAAGGATGAAAGGCAAAGTTGATCTCGTTGGGCTTTGATCTCAAAACGTAAAGAAACAATAAAATATCGCAAAACATTTTGTCTAACGTTTTAACGAGTTTTCCAATCCACTGCACTATTATTGTTCAATAAAAATGATAAATATATGAAGGAAAGATAATAACAAAAAAAAGGCCTAACATCTCAGTGTTAGATATTTTTAAAGAACAGTAGATTTATGTGTGGGTGAGTTTCTGTAGAGAGGTGTATTGATTACTATTGTATGTATACCATATCAAAACTCCTATCATTGCACCAGCTTCCTTGCTTATCATATTCATGGATTATTTGTCAAATGATAATTCCTTTATTTTTCCGGAACAATTGAGATGAGACAACAACCCCCGACATAGACTACAGCATACAACGCACTACTTCTTTCTTGACGAACAAATGTCATCTATTAATAATTTATTCAAATCATTTTCTCTTTTACCATCGTTATCAAGCTACTAGAGTCGTTAGATCATCAGATAGAATGCTTTATGGTATTTGTTCCGACACTCTACTCTCTGAGTTCAAATCCCACCGAGGTCAACTTTGCCTTTCATCCTTTCAAGGTTGATAAAAGTACCAGTCTAGTACTGGGGTCGATTCTTCCTCCTCTGGAAGAAATTTGCTGTACTTAGGCCTGGATAGGCATAGGCTCCTCCAGGCTTAAAATGCCCAAGAAACGTTGTATGTCAATACGGCGCCCCTACGACTCTATCAGGAGTTAGGGGACCATACCAACATGCTACTACTACTACTACTACTACTACTACTACTACTACTACTACTACTACTACTACTACTACTCTGAGGACGTTGCAAAGGCGCGTGAGGCAGAACAAACAATGAGGAGAGAGGAAAGTTGATACACGGAGAATGTTTGGATAAGCTGAAACACTTCCATATGATAATATTTTCTAATTGAGGCACACGGCCAGCAATGTTAGAGGAAGGGGTAATCCGATTAAACTGACCCCGGGAGGATGCACAGCAAAGTTGACCTCTGTGGAATTTGATTTCAGAATGTAAAGCGCCAGAACAAATATCATTTTGCCCGATGCTCTACTGATTTTGCCACCCTAGAATTACAATTTTTTTGACTTTTCACACAAAATGAGGTAAAAAAAAGAACAGAAGGTGAGATAGGACTGATCAGTGGTGAGGAGATTACTTCAGTGGAGAAAGACAGCTTGAGTGAGTATCTAGGAGAAAAATAAAGAAAACCTGTTAAAGGAGGTCATAAAAGAAGGAATCTGTGATGGAAAGGGAGACTCACAAATAATTGTTTCTACTTTTGGCACAAGGCCAGCAATTACCCAGTACATAACTGGTACTTTATTTTATCGACTCCGTAAGGATGAAAGGCAAAGTCAACCTCGGCGGAGTTTGAACTTAGATCGTAAAGGGACGTAACTATGCTGGAAATCATGTCCGACCCTCTACCGATACTGCCAATTCACCGCCCTCACAAATAATGAAAGTCAAAATAGCGAGAGAACGGAAAGCCAGATTTGAAGTGAAACCATTAAACTCAGCCTATGAAGTAAACACAAGGGCTGTCAGAAATGATAATGACGGACATGGGTACGAAGAGGTCCCTTGATAAAGGAGTCAGAGGGTTTGATTATGGCAGCCCAGGACCAGGCAATAAGAACTATTGGATCAAAGTTAATGCGGACAAAGTGATCACATCACCACTGTGTAGGATGTGTGGGAAGGTAAATGAGATAATTAGCCATATTGTATCAGAATGTTCACAATAAATACAAAACTCTGAGACATGATAAAGTGGTAGCAGTAATACATTGGCGACTATGTAAAAAGTTTGGGTTCAGCTCTAATGGAAAATGGTATGACTACTTTGTAACAAAATAGATGAAAGTCTCGGAAAATGAGGAAGTCAAGATTCTGTAGGATATTACAATAGAAACAGAAACAAAGATTGATGAGAACCAACCGGAAATAGTTGTGATACTCAGGTTAATAACAACAAACCAGACATAGTTGTGATACTCAGGTTAATAACAACAAACCAGACATAGTTGTGATACTCAGGTTAATAAGAACAAATCAGACATAGTTGTGATACTCAGGTTAATAACAACAAACCAGACATAGTTGTGATACTCAGGTTAATAACAACAAACCAGACATAGTTGTGATACTCAGGTTAATAACAACAAACCAGACATAGTTGTGATACTCAGGTTAATAACAACAAACCAGACATAGTTGTGATACTCAGGTTAATAACAACAAACCAGACATATTTGTGATACTCAGGTTAATAACAACAAACCAGACATAGTTGTGATACTCAGGTTAATAACAACAAACCAGACATATTTGTGATACTCAGGTTAATAACAACAAACCAGACATAGTTGTGATACTCAGGTTAATAACAACAAACCAGACATAGTTGTGATACTCAGGTTAATAACAACAAACCAGACATAGTTGTGATACTCAGGTTAATAACAACAAACCAGACATAGTTGTGATACTGAAGAAGGAAAGGAAATGGTTTATTAGAGATGTGGCACTTTTGATACAAGAATAGCAGATAAAGAAAAGGAAAAGAAAAACTACTACAATAATCTTAAATATGAAGTTCTGAAAATATGGAGGGGTGAAGTAAATAAGATAATATTGATACCAGTAATTATAGGAGACCTGGGATGTGTAACAGACAATCGTACAAAAGATTTGCAACAAATTGGATTTGTTCTTGGTATAGAGACTGTAGAAAATGCCTGCCTACTTGGTTCTGCCAGAATAATTAGAAAAGTGATGGATAGTACCTAGATGACTAAAGAGCAAATCTTATCATCTTAAGCTCCGAAATGAAGCCTGATGGTAAGAAGAAAAATACCGGTAGTTAACACCAACACTGTGTAATGATGAAGATAACATTTAATAATAGGACAGCACATAGTGGTACGGGACGGTAAACATATGGATTTCTGTGTGTAAAAAAGAAAAACAAAAAACAGTGGATCTAACAAAGAATTGAAACAAAGGAAACTTCCCCAACAGGAGGGAGACTTTCGAGTGTCACTCGTAGAAAAAGCCCACAAAAAGTCACGGTCACCTCTGTCAGTTTTCCACCTTCAATCTACAAGCGTTCAGAGAAGGCCCATTCACTCGGTAAGTGCTCGTCTTCAGCCCTTTCAAACGTGTCCACCACACGATCTCTTTCGCCATGGCCACCAAGCAGATAAAAGCTGCCTGCTCTTTCTGACTAAAGAAAGGTGGCGGCGGGGAAATCTTCACAATGGACTCGGCTGATAGCCGGATCCGTCCTACACTCAACAGCAGGTGTTTGACATAATCCCACAAGTCAGCAATGCTCGGACACTGGACGAGTGCGGGCAAGGCGGTTTCGTCGCCCTGCGTACATCTCGGACAGATCCGGCTGATGGCACTTCCATGTGTGTAGAGTTTATCCCGAACTGGCAAAGCTCCTCGGTAGAAATCCTGGGCCAGGGATTTCTTGAAATTGTCCATGGGCCCCAGCACGAAAGATTTGCAGAAAAATTGGGTAGTTGATTTTCATTGACACCCAGGGTCTCCTCAAGGACGTCGTCGCTCTTACCCTCCACTAACCTTCTATAGATCTCCAAGGTGGAGTTTACATCGATTGTAGTGCCGGATTCGCTGAGGCCTGTGAGTGCCTGAAGACATTCCAGCCTTCAAGCGCTTCCTCTCGGTCTTCGCTTGACCCAGGACTGCAGTTCCGTCAAAGAGACGATCTGTGGCAATGGCGACTACATCGGTTCACCCTCAAGGAAGAGCTGGAGGTGTAGTAACCTCAGCGCTTGTTTGCACATCATTATCCACAGCAGGCTTAGCCCTCAAAGTATCCGGTGTTAACAGAAGATCGACCGCCTGACCATCGGACAGCGTCCCTTCTACAAAAAGCGAAAGATTAAACGCTCCAGTGCAGCCAGGCGAGGCTTAGGACAAGGCACGACGGCCAGGAAGTAGTAGATGACGGACGTGACGTATGCGTTTTCCACCTCCACATAACCATTCAGAGACAGCTTCCTCTCAGCCTATTCCTGGGTAATAGAAGCCACCCTGCTCATCACCTCGTCCCAGGTTTCGTTAATTTGGAGGTCCGGACCAAACCAGTTCGTCCGACCAGCACCTGGCGACGCTGTTGGACGACATGAACCTGTCTCTCCAGGTGCCGAGCTGCAGGCCCACCTACTTTTCCTGGTTAATCTTTGCTCACGTCATCAATTCGTACTCCTTGAGAGCGGTGCAGACCATCTCAATGTGTTTTGTGTTCGACGTCTCCAGTTTGTGCAGTAATGGCTCGAGAGACAATACATACAACAGGGACGAACGGGGACATCCTTAGCGGACCAAGCGCATGATCTTGAAGGGTTCCGAAAGGCGACCGTTCACTCTCACCACAGAGCAGATGTCGCTGAGCATAGCAGTAATTCAGCCTTTGAAGACGGGCCCAATGCCGGTCACCTTCAGGACCGCCACCAGGGCGACTCTATCGAAAGCCTTCGTCTGATTTTAATTGATTAAGGCCTCAGCCGCGCCAGGTTCCTTAGCTAGTCTCCGTGCTGAATCACATGAGGTGGGGGTTGCCGTGGATGGATATTTCATTTTGAAAGAAAAAAGTTCAAATATTTGTGTCGAAGACAATATATATGAACTTATCAACAGTTAACAGAAATTTTCCACAACTAGCAATTCAAAACAACTTTATACAACCCTTTGGGAGCTCACAATAACACGTCTTCACAAGTCAGTCGCTAATAATAATAATAATTGTTTCTACTTTTGGCACAAGGCCAGCAATTACCCCAGTGCATTACTGGTACTTTATTTTATCGACCCCGTAAGGATGAAAATAATAATAATAATAATAATAATGGTTTCTTTTATAGGTACAAGGCCAACAATTCTTTGGGGGGAGGGGAAGGTCATTACACCGAAGCAGTACGCGACTGGTACTTTATTTTATCAACCTCAAAAGGATGAAAGGAACAGTGTATTCATAAGAAAACATTTCAAAATGGTTTTGATTACATAAGCTTCAATTGTCTAATTCAAAAGAATGCTAACAAACATATCTTTACTATCATATCCAATCACCGACACTAATTATAGCGAGATCATTTCTTCTTTCCCGTTTTCTCCTCCGAGCTTTATCCAATTTATCAACGCGTTATACAACCTACACATTCTTTTCTGAAACGGAATCACGACCATTTTAAACACAAAAAATAATGTGTGTTAAGTCAGCCGTTGTTTACACATCTAGCTACTGGCTGGAATTTTCTTAATGGGTGGAATTAGTGGACAACAGCTTTTTAATTAGTTGACCTCGGTAGGATTTGAACTCTCTGAGTTCAAATCCCACCGAGGTCAACTCTGCCTTTCATCCTTTCGAGGTTATTAAAAAAAGTACTAGTCTAGTATTGGGGTCGATTCTTCCTCTATATCTCTTTCTGGTTTTCTCTCTCTCACGGTCTTTCTCTCTCTCACAGTCTTTCTGGTTTTCTCTCTCTCACGGTCTTTCTCTCTCTCACAGTCTTTCTGGTTTTCTCTCTCTCACAGTCTATCTCTCTCTCACAGTCTTTCTGGTTTTCTCTCTCTCACGGTCTTTCTCTCTCTCACAGTCTTTCTGGTTTTCTCTCTCTCACGGTCTTTCTCTCTCTCACAGTCTTTCTGGTTTTCTCTCTCTCACGGTCTTTCTCTCTCTCACAGTCTTTCTGGTTTTCTCTCTCTCACGGTCTTTCTCTCTCTCACAGTCTTTCTGGTTTTCTCTCTCTCACGGTCTTTCTCTCTCTCACAGTCTTTCTGGTTTTCTCTCTCTCACGGTCTTTCTCTCTCTCACAGTCTTTCTGGTTTTCTCTCTCTCACGGTCTTTCTCTCTCTCACAGTCTTTCTGGTTTTCTCTCTCTCACGGTCTTTCTCTCTCTCACAGTCTTTCTGGTTTTCTCTCTCTCACGGTCTTTCTCTCTCTCACAGTCTTTCTGGTTTTCTCTCTCTCACGGTCTTTCTCTCTCTCACAGTCTTTCTGGTTTTCTCTCTCTCACGGTCTTTCTCTCTCTCACAGTCTTTCTGGTTTTCTCTCTCTCACAGTCTATCTCTCTCTCACAGTCTTTCTGGTTTTCTCTCTCTCACGGTCTTTCTCTCTCTCACAGTCTTTCTGGTTTTCTCTCTCTCACGGTCTTTCTCTCTCTCACAGTCTTTCTGGTTTTCTCTCTCTCACGGTCTTTCTCTCTCTCACAGTCTTTCTGGTTTTCTCTCTCTCACGGTCTTTCTCTCTCTCACAGTCTTTCTGGTTTTCTCTCTCTCACGGTCTTTCTCTCTCTCACAGTCTTTCTGGTTTTCTCTCTCTCACGGTCTTTCTCTCTCTCACAGTCTTTCTGGTTTTCTCTCTCTCACGGTCTTTCTCTCTCTCACGGTCTTTCTCTCTCTCACAGTCTTTCTGGTTTTCTCTCTCTCACGGTCTTTCTCTCTCTCACAGTCTTTCTGGTTTTCTCTCTCTCACAGTCTTTCTCTCTCTCACAGTCTTTCTGGTTTTCTCTCTCTCACGGTCTTTCTCTCTCTCACAGTCTTTCTGGTTTTCTCTCTCTCACGGTCTTTCTCTCTCTCACAGTCTTTCTGGTTTTCTCTCTCTCACGGTCTTTCTCTCTCTCACAGTCTTTCTGGTTTTCTCTCTCTCACGGTCTATCTCTCTCTCACAGTCTTTCTGGTTTTCTCTCTCTCACGGTCTTTCTCTCTCTCACAGTCTTTCTGGTTTTCTCTCTCTCACGGTCTTTCTCTCTCTCACAGTCTTTCTGGTTTTCTCTCTCTCACGGTCTTTCTCTCTCTCACAGTCTTTCTGGTTTTCTCTCTCTCACGGTCTTTCTCTCTCTCACGGTCTTTCTCTCTCTCACAGTCTTTCTGGTTTTCTCTCTCTCACGGTCTTTCTCTCTCTCACAGTCTTTCTGGTTTTCTCTCTCTCACAGTCTTTCTCTCTCTCACAGTCTTTCTGGTTTTCTCTCTCTCACGGTCTTTCTCTCTCTCACAGTCTTTCTGGTTTTCTCTCTCTCACGGTCTTTCTCTCTCTCACAGTCTTTCTGGTTTTCTCTCTCTCACGGTCTATCTCTCTCTCACAGTCTTTCTGGTTTTCTCTCTCTCACGGTCTTTCTCTCTCTCACAGTCTTTCTGGTTTTCTCTCTCTCACGGTCTATCTCTCTCTCACAGTCTTTCTGGTTTTCTCTCTCTCACGGTCTTTCTCTCTCTCACAGTCTTTCTGGTTTTCTCTCTCTCACGGTCTTTCTCTCTCTCACAGTCTTTCTGGTTTTCTCTCTCTCACGGTCTTTCTCTCTCTCACAGTCTTTCTGGTTTTCTCTCTCTCACGGTCTTTCTCTCTCTCACAGTCTTTCTGGTTTTCTCTCTCTCACGGTCTTTCTCTCTCTCACAGTCTTTCTGGTTTTCTCTCTCTCACGGTCTTTCTCTCTCTCACAGTCTTTCTGGTTTTCTCTCTCTCACGGTCTTTCTCTCTCTCACAGTCTTTCTGGTTTTCTCTCTCTCACGGTCTTTCTCTCTCTCACAGTCTTTCTGGTTTTCTCTCTCTCACGGTCTTTCTCTCTCTCACAGTCTTTCTGGTTTTCTCTCTCTCACGGTCTTTCTCTCTCTCACAGTCTTTCTGGTTTTCTCTCTCTCACGGTCTTTCTCTCTCTCACAGTCTTTCTGGTTTTCTCTCTCTCACGGTCTTTCTCTCTCTCACAGTCTTTCTGGTTTTCTCTCTCTCACGGTCTTTCTCTCTCTCACAGTCTTTCTGGTTTTCTCTCTCTCACGGTCTTTCTCTCTCTCACAGTCTTTCTGGTTTTCTCTTTCTCTGGAAGAAATCTGCTGTAATCAGGCTTGGAGAGGGATGAGTTCCACCAGGCTTAAAATGCCCAAGAAACGCCGTATGTCACTACTTTGACTCCCTCAGGAGTTACAGGACCTTACATACATATCCTGGTCGTCTGACATCGGAGAGATGCGGAATTCAATTGTTCGCCGGTGACATTGTACCCTATGTCCAGGAGATACTTTGCACGATTTTCTCAACTATTATTTATAGTTATCGACTATTATTATCGGTGGATTGGCAGTATCGGTAGAACGTTAGACACCATGCTTCGCAGCATAACGTTATGGCCCTTTACGTTCTGAGTTCAAATCCCGCCGAGGTTAATTTGCCTTTCATCCTTACGGGGTCGATAAAATAAAGTACCAGTAATGTACTGGGGTTAATTGTTGGTTTTGTGCCAAAAGTAGAAACAATTATTAGAGTGTCATGCTTTGCAGCATAGAGTTATGGCCCTTTACGTTCTGAGTTCAAATCCCACCGAATTTAACTTTGCCTTTCATCTTTACGGGGTCGATAAAATAAAGCACCAGTAATGCGCTGGGGGGGTAATTGCAGGCCTTGTGCCAAAAGTAGAAACAGTTATTACGGCGTCGATAAAATAAAGCACCAGTAATACACTAGGGTAATTGCTGACCTTGTGCAAAAAGTAGAAACAATTATTATCATGCTCATCTGCATCGTGACGCACGCATTTCAAATTTCTAGGAAAAAATAAATGATGAAAACAGATTGTCAAACGTGCTTAATAAATAATTCACAATTGACTGCTTCGTTTATCAATCACTTCTAATGACTTTCCCTGGAAGGCTTTTATCTGCAATAGAGACATTGAAGGTATTTCAAACTTGAGTTGTTAGTGATTTGTCAGGAATCATCTTGAAACGCTGTCATAGATCGGCTGCTCCGTAATCTTCAATGGAATAGCTGCATCAGCAATTATCGTATTGATTTCGTTTGACTAGATAGAATATATTGATTTCCAAAACAAAGAAGAGGATGGGCAGCGATGACTTAATTAATTACTAGAAGTGACTATAGCTGAGAGAATCGGTTGAGCAACGAGGGAAATATCATGTAATAGTCTGTTTCTTTAAAGTAGCAGACAAAGCTTACATCCAAAATATATAGCCTTGTGTCTATCGTGTAGTTTATATGCAGTGTACCTCCACTTATTCGCGGAATCTTAGAACCTAATTAATAATTGTTCATAGAAACCACTGCATATTCGCGGTAATATTTTCCGCGATATTTTTTATGGCTTTGTTCGTGGCAATGTATATTTTTTCACTCTTCTTAACCCTAAATTATTAATAACAGTATAGCGTATTTGCCGGAATATAGGACGCCCCTTAACATAAGATGCTCCCTCTTTTTTATCTTGGAAGCATGAAATTTAATCTGGTAAATATTTCTGCCCACTATTTTCACTAAAATTAGTCGAAAAGTGAAAATAAAAACAAAAACAAAAACAACTTTAAAAGAATTTGTATGTATATGTATCACCCCTATATAGGATACTTCTCTCTCCCCTTCTGTCTTTCTCCCTCTGTCTCTTTCCTTTCGTCTCTCTCTTCACCTCCCTTCCTCCGCCCCTCTCCCTTCATGTCCCTCCCCCTCTCTCTCTCTCTCTCCCCGTCTCTCTCTCCCCTCTGCCTTCGTTCAACATTTCTGGATTTTTCCCCCTACCACGAATTCTTTACACTAAAATCTTGTGTTTCATTTAGTAAAAGTCACTTTTTTCTTTAAAAAGATGGAGTGGTGCATTGAATTGATGTCAGTGGAGGAAAAACAAGGACGATCCAGTAGACAATCTTTTTAACAGCAACGGTAACATGATTCATCGATGAGAGTAGTGTTAAAACCCATAAACTGAGGGGCGATTTATTGGATTGTAAAATTGAGTTCAGTTCTGCCAACAGTGAAAATTACATGCGAACGACAATCATATCATCCAGATTTGTCTCTTAACACCACGGATACGTATTGGGTCATGTCAAAGAAATAATAATAATAATAATAATACAGACGGACAAGAAACTGGAACACAATAGACCTGACCTGGTGGTTGTAGACAAAGAAAAAAGATCGTGCCTGATTGTGGATGTGGCCTGCCCATTCGACACGAGAGTGCAAGAGAAGGAGAGGGAGAAAATTAACCGATACCAGGACTTAAAGTGGGAGGTAAAAAGGATTTGGAACTGCCATGAAGTCAAAGTGGTCCCGATTGTCATAGGCGCACTAGGGACTATCTCAAAAAAGTTTCCAGGGATGGTTAAAGAAAATTGGCCCCTTCACGCTTTTTGGAACGCTTCAAAAGGCATGCTTGCTGGGAACAGCAAGAACCCTCCGATACGTCCTGAATATCTGAGGCTGCAGGTAGTGGCTTGATATTCATTTCAACAAACTTTCCAGTTAACTAACATCAATGACTGAGACACAAAGAATAATAATACCTATTTGTTTGTTTATTTATGTTCGTCTACAGCGTGATAGTGCCACACTAAAATCACCGGAGGTGATGAAATCACCGGTGGTTATGAAATCACCGGTGGTTATGTAACCATACATTCACCAATTCTCGATAAGAGTGTTTAAATGTCGAACCTAAACAGTTCGAATAACGGTGAAGTGGAGACTGGAATGTCATGTGACAGACTCTCACCCAGCAGGTGCTCCCTGGCTCAGCAGCAGGGACCTGGCTGTCAACCAAATACTGCTAGTGTCGGAGAAGGAGAAGAATGAAAGGGACCAGAACCAACTGGACGAAAGAATTGAATAGAACTGTTATGCAATGTTACCTGAAGAGTAACCCCAAGGGAAAAGGCTATAGGAAACGGATGCATAGCATCTGGAACGAGATTGGTCTATTTAAATTAGATGAACAAAAATTGGCCGGGCAGGCTCGGGTGATAAGAACTAATGGGTGGATAACCGAGCTGGAACTGGAGGAACTGAGCAGAGAGATTAGGTTGGAAATGGAGAGTGGAGTATGCCAGGCAAACGAGCCAGTGGGAAATGAAGGCGAAGAGGTTGAGGGAACGGAGGAACCATCCGAAGCAGACAATGATCTGAATGCTGAAATAAATAATACCTGGAACAGAGATACGGCCATTGAGGAGATGAATGCTGACGGGCTAGGACCAGAGTTGGTTGATGTCATAACTTAGTGGTAGATGAAATGAACAATGATAGTGGGAAACCTATGAACATAAGATTTGTAGACAGGAAAAAGTTAAAAGAAACAAGAACTAAGGTAAACAAAGTCATCCCATACCTTGAGGCGAGGAGCCTTCATCAGTACAACAATATCCTCAAAGCAACAGCAAATGCGGTGAGGAAATTACTTGGCATAAAAGCGAGAGGAAACAACAAACAAGAAAGATCCGAACCTTGGTGGAAGAAACGACTGAATGGTCAAATCAGGGAAATGAGAAATGACATTGGAAAGCTTGAGTCCCTACTGAATGGGACACTAAAAAACATAGACACTAAAAATAGACTGGAATTATAGTACAAAACTAGGAGGAAAAAGCTAAATATTATCATAGAGGAACTGAAGCAACGCATTGTAGCAAAGAGTGCAAAAATTAGGCGATACGAGAGCAGAGTCAGTCAGTATAGACAGAACCGCATGTTTGACAACAACCAGAAGATGTTGTTTGGACAGCTTGAAGGGAAAGAAAGAGGCAACAACTTGATCCCTGAGGCGGAACAGACTAAGACATTCTGGAGAGGAATATGGGAGCAGGATGTTAAACATAATGATCAGGTAGTGTGGATTGAGACAGTTCAAAAGGAGATTAGTGAACAAGCACACCAACAAACTGATTTGAGTATCACAGTTGAAACTCTTAAGGGGCAGGCCAAAAAACTAACCAACTGAAAATCACCAGGCCCAGATGGTGTGCAGGGGTATTGGATTAAACATATAATATCCCTCCACCCGAAACTAACAACCATGTTCAATGACTGTTATTGGGTTATAATAAGACGGCAGAAGGTAGAAGGGGAATAGTGATTTTCTATATCACAGAGGTGATGAATTGTAAAGAATTGTTAAGGGCACGCGTGTCTGTGGAATGCTCAGCCACTTTCACATTAATTTCATGAGCAGGCTGTTCTGTTGATCGGATCAACTGAAACACTCGTCGTCGTAACCGACGGAGTGCTTTCCATGTAAGGTTTCTTGGTGAGGAGGGTGACTTTGGACATCCTGCAGGACTAAAAACAAAACCTGTCAAAGGGCAAAGGAGCTCTTAAGAGTCAATGGCCATCCAAAATCACCGGGAGAGATGACCCCTTAGCCTTTGTCAAGGCAGAATTCTAGGAGAAGGAAAACTCTGATATAACACCTGCAACCCTGATGGTATCCAATGATGTTGACTTGTTCTTCTTTTTGGTAAATATCATCTTGGTTAAGAGAGTGGGACTGGCTTTGTGCAGTGCCTTTGCTCACTATAAAAGCTTCACGGCACAGGCATTGCTTTATATCTGGAGATCTATCTGCACTTGTCGTCACATAGTACCATGGGCCCAGCACTATGTGTCAATAATTGTCACAAGTGTAGTGTTTGTACCAGAGTTTTCAAGTCGCTGGCTGGACTAAAAAGTCACACTCGTTCAGCGCATCGGTAGGGGTTCTCCTACATGGATATAAAGTAGTGGCCGTACTCGAAAACGAGTTGGCAGCCACCATGTATGTATGTATGTATGTATGTATGTATGTATGTATGTATGTATGTATGTATGTATGTATGAATTTATCTCACTCTCTCACTTCACCCCTACACTCTCTCTGTGCGCATGTGATGGTGTTTTATGATTTCTATGAGACTATTATCTGGTTTTGAATCTCCACAGTCATTGTAAAAGTATGGAATAAGCTCCACTTTAATCCTCTGACATTTCAACAAGGCCGGTATTATGCAAGGTCTGTGCATTTTTCATCTACAGAATTCTGCTTTTACGAAATTTCTTCGAACTATCTGACATTTTATATAGCAGCTCAAGAATAAGCCGTCAGAAAGCAGAGAAGCAGCGTAAGGATACAAGAAAAGAAACGAAGACAGAATGTAAATATAAATATTAAGAAACTTCTTAACGCTTACGTTAAGATATTACGTATAAATATCATATTTGTTTTTGCAGAAGTAAAGCAGGCAAGAAAACAAATAATAAAATAGAACCATCATAATTCTAGCTGGATTTTATTTAATGTTGCTTAATAGTGGCTTCTTGATTACGTCATAGTTTTTGAAAACATGACGAAAAATATACTGTATGGAAATATAAAATGATTCGACAAGGAAGATAAACTTGGAAATATTTCAGACTAATATTGTATTATAAAGTTTATTTTGTTATAATACGTGTCTGTATGAAACTTCTTTACATAACTTAGCTTTGTAGAATGTATGTAATAATATGTTTATATTTGCTGCATTAGTAGAGGTAGCCAGGGAGATGGATTGGCAGTATCGGTAGAGAGTCGGACACCATGCTTTGCGGCATAGTCTTTTACTGTTCAAATCCCACCGAGGTTAACTTTGCCTTTCATTCTTACGGGGTCGATAAAATAAAGCACCAGTAACGTACTGGGTCGATTTAATCGACTTTCCCCTTCCCCAAATTACTGGCCTTATGCTTATACTAGAAATCATTAGTAGACGAAGCATGGCTGAATGGTTTTAAGAGGTTTGCTTCGCTAACATTGGTCCAGGGTTCGATCCCACTGCGGGGTATCTTGGGCAAGTATTTTTTAGCGTAACTCCAATTCGACTCCTGTCTTGTGAGTGAAATTGGGTACACGGAATGGACTGTACTAATAATTCAAAGAACACACTGGTGCCACGCTGAATCTCCCTGAGAATTATGTTAATTATTATACGTGTGTGTTGAAGTAGGCTGTTTCGTTGATCGAACAACTGGAACACTCATCATTGAAACCGACGGAAGTCCATTCTGCGGCCTTGGAACTCGACTGCCTGAAGAGTAATTACGAAAGAATTGGTGCAATTTCGACATTTTAAAAATAAATCATGTTTTCACTTTACATACCTCCTATACTGAGAACTTTCTGTTCAACAGTAGCTACTTCTGTTCACACTAACACACACACAGACGCATATGCACACACACACACACACACACGCACACACGCACACACACACACACACACACACACACACACACACACATATATATATGTATATATATATATGTATATGTGTGTATATATATATATATGTATATATATATATGTATAAGTATATATATATATATATATGTATACGAGCGATTAATGGCCGGCTTTGCCATATTTAAATAACAAGCAAATAGTTTATCGCTCTACATGGCTGAATACAATAAATGTAATCTGAATGTTTCGAATATTAACTATAATATTCGATTCGTTTGCAATTATGCAAACAGCCTCTTTCAAGGCATGTCAGTCGAATGAGCCCCGTCATTCTTGCTCTTGCGTTGACATATAAGCAGAACTGCAGACACTAATGTTTCTGGGTGATTACTCTTCATTAGTACAGTATACTGTTTACCTGCCAACTGTCACAGCTAGTGAAAATATATATTTTCCAAAATATACAGTGGCTGATCGGCCTGATTTGCATATTAGCAGACTGCCTGACCAGTCAGATCTGCATATTAGCAGACCTACTGATCAGCCAGATTTGCATATCAGTGTACGAACAATTAATGGCCGGCTTAGCTATATTCAAATAATATGTTTACATCGCAACACAAGAGCAAGTATGATGGGGTCATTCTATGGACATGGCTTTATAGAGGCTGCTTGCATAATTGCAAACGAACCGATTATTATTTATATTCGAAAAACTCAGATTTATTGTATTCAGCCATGTAGAGCGATAAACTATTTGCTTGTTATTTAAATATGGCAAAGCCGGCCATTAATCTGCTGATATCCAAATCTGGCTGATCAGTGGGTCGGCTAATATGCAAATCTGGCTGGTGAATGGCTCTGCTAATATTCAAATTTGGCTGATCAATGGGTCTGCTAATATGCAAATCTAGCTGATCAGTGGGTTTGCTAATATGCAAATCTGGCTAATCAGTGGCTCTCCTAATATGCAAATCTGGCTGATCAATGGGTCAGCTAATATGCAAATCTAGCTGATCAGTGGGTTTGCTAATATGCAAATCTGGCTAATCAGTGACTCTCCTAATATGCAAATCTGGCTGATCAGTGGATCTCCTAATATGCAAATCTGGCTGATCAGTGGCTCTCCTAATATGCAAATCTGGCTGATCAGTGGCTCTCCTAATATGCAAATCTGGCTGATCAGTGGATCTCCTAATATGCAAATCTGGCTGATCAGTGGCTCTCCTAATATGCAAATCTGGCTGATCAGTGGCTCTCCTAATATGCAAATCTGGCTGATCAGTGGCTCTCCTAATATGCAAATCTGGCTGATCAGTGGATCTCCTAATATGCAAATCTGGCTGATCAGTGGCTCTCCTAATATGCAAATCTGGCTGATCAGTGGCTCTCCTAATATGCAAATCTGGCTGATCAGTGGATCTCCTAATATGCAAATCTGGCTGATCAGTGGCTCTCCTAATATGCAAATCTGGCTGATCAGTGGCTCTCCTAATATGCAAATCTGGCTGATCAGTGGATCTCCTAATATGCAAATCTGGCTGATCAGTGGATCTCCTAATATGGAAGTGGCGATGAAGCGGTGTTAGAGCGCTGGACTTTTGAAACATGTTTGAATGTGATGATTCTAATTGCAGCTAGTTGAAGTTGTTCCACATCTGAACGTGTCTCCCTCGCTACCCTCCGGTGCAATGCTTTCTCTATAATGTCCCTGGGACCAGGAGAGGTCATGCGCCTGGGGATCTCTATGTCGGAGACCGTTCTTCTAGTCTTATATCATTGTATTCGCTCTAGGTATTCTTTCATTCATTAGAGTTTCAGTTAAGGGAAGGAGCGGGTGAGTTTCCATCAACTATTCGACTAAACCTCTCTGTCTCTATGTCCGTGTGTAGTCATGCGTTGCGTTCACATTGTTTATCCTAAACTATGTTTTTCTTACAATTCTTTCTACTAAACAGCTGCATAAAATGCACTTGAAGAATTCATTGCTTCCAGAGCTTCAGATTAAATAAACTTGTATCTTCTTGGCAAAAGTGTATAGATTCTAATAGATTTTGTTTTGATCAATAAAGTTTTATTTGCCCTCGGGTATATCGTTTTAAAAACTTGCATTAAGTTCTGAACAATCTGATAGAATTTCGCGTTCCTTTTTCACAGACAAGATGTAATTTCCGAAGTATAATTTCGAAAGTGTAATTCAGTATTTAATAGCGTTCCTTTAGAATCCTTGATGAAACAATTATTTTTGATTTTATTCCAATATGACCTTCCAGTAATCCGCTCAGACTTTCATATTGAGATGGTGTCCGTTTAAGGTGGTTAATAATTGTTTCTACGTTTTGGCACAAGGCCAGCAATTATCCCTGTGCGTGACTGGTACTTTATTTTATCGACCCCGTAAGGATGAAAGGTAAAGTTAACCTCTGCGGTATTTGAACTCATATCATAAAGGGTCGTAACTCTATGCTGCAAAGCATGGCGTCTGACCCTCTACCGATACTGCAATACGCTACACGTGTTTGTATATGAATATACATCTCCGTCAGTAGTTTTTTAAAATTTACACATACAATGCATTGCTACAGTATTGTTTTCGACCCGGACGCAGCACAGCCGACCAAATATTTACACAGCGGCGGTTCTTCGAGAAGTCGTGGGAGTATTGCCAAGATGTATATTCTTGTTTTTGAATCGGAGAGATGACAGCTCCGACACTATGGGCATGTGGTTAGAATGTCTCAGGAAAGAATCACTGGACAGATTTTAGAGGCAAAATCACAGACCCAAGAGTTGAGCCCGAGCAAGATGTTTGGATATCATCCGTTGTCTCGCTTGGGGATCCAACCGGATCAGTTGGAGACGGTTGCTTCTAACAGGGCCCACTGGAAGGAGTGTTTGAGGACTCTGCCCCCACGACCCTCTCAGGAATAAGTGGGGGAAGACATCTCGTTTGGCGAATCAAGACTTCTCACAGTAAAAAAACACATTTTAGAGAAATGAACAGAAGACTTCGACACGGTCTTCAACAATAACTGAAGCGGCAGTATATCAACTGCAGCCTCGAGCTAGATATTCAACCTACTGACACAGAAGTGGCAAAAGCCATTAAGTAACTGTCATGTGGTAAAGATCTGGATCAGATGCCATTCCAGCAGAAATTTATAGATTTTGTGGACCCATTCTGTATCAGTTGACTGATTTGAAAATGTTACCAAATCTCCTTCCAAGCACATCCTGCCATTTAAAAAGCGAAATAAGCATAGTATACTGCAATCTGTAAAAACAAGCCGAATAAGCGCATTTAAAATGCTTTTAACCTTTAGAGTACGTGAGGCGACAAAATACACCATAGAGTCATCTCCCTTAATAGATAATGCAGTGTCAAGGGAAACAACTCATAAAAATTACTAGCGTGCTAAAGGCTAATAATAAATTTGATCTAAAGCAAAACAACAAAAACAAAACTATATAAAAAGGTGACCGGATGAAAAGATTCGTTTATATATTTCCAGTGAAAAAATAAAGAACTTCTATGAAGTCGCGTAACCTATTAGCAACTACATTTGCCCAAATCACACCCCTAAAGTCTTAAAAAACGAAGATATTGGATAATTTAGTCTAAGATTTTCGGTGACAGGTGGGATGACTTCGACCGTATGTTTGTTAGATGGGGACTAAAGTGAGGCTGAAACAACAGCAACACTTCCTCTGTATCTTTTGGTTTTATTTAACTTTACGGAAGTTATCGGTCTATTTAATATTGTCTATGTCATTAAGATCCCCGAGAAAAGAGACAAGGTTAAGGCAACCTTAAAAGGGATTAAATTCCAAGACAAAACCATATACTATGTTGAGTGGATGACATTAATCATGAGATAATGAGAAAACCTATCACGCAATTCTGACAAATTAGAACCAGCCAAACATCAAATGTTTGGAGTTAGTAATTCCCTTTCTCTTGTACAATTTAGCCGTCAATGGAGAAATGTCTTTTTCAAGGATATTTAATGATATTGACGGGATTGTTTATATATCAGATAGACATTTCTTGTTTTTATTTAACTTTTGCTCATTCCATCCCCTTCTCCCTCATAGACTTTCTCTCTCTCTCACTCTCTCTCTCTCTCTCTCTCTCTCTCTCTCTCTCTCTCTCTCTCTCATTCACATCCACTCTCTCTCTCTTATCCACATACACACACCCTCTCTCATCTACATACACACACACTCTCTGTCTCTCATCCACACACACATACACACACACACACACTCTCTCTCATCCACATACACATACACACACCCTCTCTCATCTACATACACACACACTCTCTTTCTCTCATCCACACACACATACACACACACACACACACACACACACACACACACACTCTCTCTCTCTCATCCACATACACATACACACACCCTCTCTCATCTACATACACACACACTCTCTTTCTCTCATCCACACACACATACACACACACACACACACACACACACTCTCTCTCTCTCATCCACATACACACACTCTCTCTCTCATCCACACACGCACACACTCTCTCTTTCTCTCATCCACACGCACACACGCACTCTCTCTCTCTCATCTACATACACACACTCTCCCTCATCCACACACACACACACACTCTCTTTCTCTCATCCACACACACACACTCTCTCTCTCTCTCCTCCACACACACACACTCTCTCTCTCTCTCATCCACACACACACACACTCTCACTCTCTCATCTACATACACACACTCTCTCTCTCTTATTCACATACACTCTCTTTCACTCTCCCTTTCTCTCTCTTGTCCATTCACAACACTTTGTAATTCACTGCGACCGACTAAATCGACCCCAGTACATTACTGGTACTTTATTTTATCGACCCCGTAAGGATGAAAGGCAAAGTTAACCTCGGCGGGATTTGAACTCAGATCATAAAGGGCCGTAACTCTATACTGCAACGCATGTTGTTCGACGCTCTACCCATACTGCCAATCCACCGCCCTTGAGGCTTACAATATAATATCTGTGAATTGAAACCGGGTCGCACACAACCCCCCCTTACTTGGCAAACGTCACACCGAAATGTTATACCACATTCTATATTGATGTAATTAAGTTCGCTTTGCAGAAACTTGTTTTTACTGAACTACACTCAAAACTTGTGACGAGTGAACCATACGAACCTGCCGTGGTATATTTGATTTTGTGATTTATTTATTTAAAACTAAAGTACGTCACCGTTACCGGCATGAGTACACTATGTGCTGGGTGTAGTATACAGGGTGTCTCTAAAGTTGGGGTCCTTTTGGGATAAGGTGCATGAAAAACATCTGTTATCTTTCGGTATGGCCATCCTTCACGTCTGTTGAGAAGAACCAGTTTAATCCTCTCGACACTCATATCGAAAATGTCTGACAACAAAATTACAGTCAGTTATAAATAGTTGTTTCTATTTTTGGCACAAGGCCAGCAACTACCCAGTACATTACTGGTACTTTATTTTATCGACCCCGTAAGGATGAAAGGCAAAGTTAGCCTCGACAGAATTTGAACTCAGACAGTAAAGGGACGTAACTATGCTGGAAAGCATGGCGTCCGACCCTCTACCGATACTGCCAATTCACATAGTGATAGTTCCTGAGGTTCTGACATAAGGGACACCTTATACACACACACACACACACACACACATATATATATACAGTTGTCCCCCGGTATTCCCAGGGGTTACGTTTCTAGAGCACACAAGAAGAGTGAAAATTCGCGAATATTGGACGTGGTCCATAAAAATGCCTATAAACCTCAAAACACAACATAAAATATAGGCCAGCAAATACGGTATATAATTTAGCGTTAAAAAGCGATAAAAAAAAAATATTGCCACGAAAAAATCGATTAAAAAATCGCGGAAGATATTTACGATTCCGCGAATAACAGGAATACGAATGCCGGGAGTACATTGTATGTGTATATATATATATATATATATATATATATATATATATATATATATATAGGAACAAGTAAGACCCCGACGGCTGAGCTCAAGCCGTGTCGACGGCTAATTCTGTACTATATATATATATATATATATATATATATATATATATGTGTGTGTGTGTGTGTGTGTGTGTGTGTGTGTTATAGATGGCACCGATGCAATTTGGTTTCTCGCCTTTATTTAACACCACGTGTTGACATCAGCAGCAGTACCAAGAAAATTATTACCTGGACTCATAGAGACAGGAATTTGCAGTGAAGACGTAGCAATGTAGTGCTTTTGCAAGACTTTATTTGTATTAATTGGTATATTTTTTGCAAAAGGGTCGTATGACTTCTGTCTTTGCCCTGTGAGGGAAGACTTTGTAATATTTGGGATTTTGGCTGTTTGACCTTTATATTTTATTTTTCTTAAGAAAAATAAAACATGGACGAGACACGCTCACAACATTGAGTCTGCCGTTTCGTGACGGTGACTTAAAGGTTGAGAGGAGGGATACTGCAACAACAAGAACCACTGTGGACACAAAAGAAAATAATAATAATTACAAACACAACATGCAACAACAAAATTAGCAACACCACCAACAACAACAACATGAACAACGACAGCAAGAACAACAACACCAACAGCCACTAGGAAACAAGTGAAGAAAATAACGGCAACAACAACTGCAAGAGCAACAACGAAAACAACAACAACGCCAGAACCAAGAACAACGAAAACAACAACTGTACCAAAAAACAACACCAACACCATCACAAATTGCAACAGCGACAACAACACCAACAACAAGAGCAACTTGAAGAAGAGTAAAAGTAACAACAATAATAACAATGTCACCATCACCGACAACAGCAATATGGACAACAAGAACTCTTTCGTTGCTGCAGCAGCCAAAAAGAGGTCTTGCTTCACCATGGATCTTAACCAAAGAGATAGAAAGTTGGCCCAGGCAAGGAAGCTCATTAAACAAGAGCAAACCTGGGCCAACTTAATTGTCCGGGCAGAGGCCATAGAAGCGGTGGAGAGGAGGACGGTGATTGTTAGATGCATTTCAGTGTAGACTAAAAAAGCGGCGATCAATCCCGAAGCTGAAGCTGCACTGGAATGCATCAGAGATGACACCGAGTACATAGCGAGGAGTAAACATTGCGGCACCACCTCGGTGCTGTTTAAGTCAGAAGCCCTTGCTGTGAAACACTCGGTGACACCCCCACATGGAAAAAAAAGGACAGTTCGAGTTCGCATTCCCAGGATTCCACCAGGACTTGACTTATGGTAGCTCCAAGGATGCGTGATTGTGGAGGGGAGAGATGCCGTCCCAATCGAGGCGACCAGAACAGACAGGGATGACTGAGCCGGTGATGACAAGGGGACATTACTCCACATCAGTCCGGAGGACTTTAGAAAAATCCCGGATTCCATCCGTCTCCAAAGCGGGACGGTGATGCCGGTAATGACCGAGGACAAAAGGTCACACTGTTTCGCATGCACCTCAAACATGCATTAAGCCTCCACTGCTGCCGACGTCGGCAAAAGTTGACAGGGTGGGTTGTCAACAAGTATGGTGTGTTCATACGCGAAGATACTATAAAATAGCTTATGAAATAGGATGAAGACCCTTACAGCTGGAAAAGCATTTTTCCATCGGCCGCTATGAGGAATCAAACCCCATATCTTCCAGATATCGACTAACAATAAATATCACTGGTCAACACAGTTTTTGCTGACTTAGGTTTTGTTGTTATTTTTAGCTAATTTTGAGGTGCTGACTTCAAATATGGCATCCATTTTCCCCTAACACACCAGGTTTTAATATTTGTCTTTCGCTCGGCTATCCCAGAAACACAGGAAACAGGGATATTTTGTATACCCTCTTTGTTGGCCAACTGAAAACTTGATGTGATAGAAAAAAAGTATTGTCATTTGAAAACTCAGAAGCCCCAAATTACACTAGAACAGGTCTCAAACTTTGGTCAGCAGAAAAAAAAACTGAATTTTGTTGATTCATTTCATTGAATCATTAACATGTTTGGGGTGAGTTGTGTTTATTCAGTTTAGAATAGGTAGACCGAATCCCAACGTACCGCAGGAGGGAAAGCATTCTGCCATAAGACATTGTCCATAAAAAGACTTCAGTGTGAATAAAGCCTATCATAATGGTTCTCAAGTCTTATCACAATAGTTTTCAAGGCTTGCTATGTGTAATCTGGTTCAAACAAATATTACTGAAGATTACGGTCTTAACATCTTCAATCTATTATATAACACTAGCAGAAAAACCACCCTTCTGATCCAAGGCATATCGTATTTATATCTCCCTATCTCTCCCTCTCTTTCACATGTCCCGTCCCCTTCTTTTCATATTCACATTTCTCCTGCCTACACTTCATCGCATTTCTCTCCCTTTTCTTTACCCACACTTTCCGTCCACACCACTCTCTGATAATATCACTCTTTATCTCTCACCCTTCTTTTTCCTCTCTGTCTCTCTCACTTCTTTTTCCTCTCTCTCATCCTTCTTTTTCCTCTCTCTCACTTTTCCTTTTCCTCTCTCACCCTTCTTTTTCCTCTCTCTCACCCTTATTTTTCCCCTCTTTCTCCATCTCTCTGATTTTCCCCTCACATCGCCTTTTCTCTATTTTACCAAACACCGATGACTAAGGTGAATATTTAGTTACCAGTTCCATCAGTCTAACACCTCTCACGTGATAAACTAACTAATATCAGCTATGAAATTACCAATTGTGGTACTTCGTTAACATGAATTAAACGATAAGTCATCATTTGATGAGTAAGTTGGTCTGTACAAAAGAGAAGGGTTTACGGTTTAGCGTTTTAAAACTGACAGGAAGACCAATAGAGAGTGAAAGAGAAATATAAATTACGGATCGAGAACGTGATTGATAGATTACCGAGTGAAATGCTTCATGGCTTTTGTTCTGGCACTTTGCATTCTGTGTTCATATCCCGCAGTTGTCTATTTAGGGAATAATAGACTGTACTTGTCATCTAGTTTATCACCACTTCCTGGCCTTTGGGTAGCTTTCTTGGGACCCATCGTTATTTAGCGGTGGATTGGCAGTATCGGTAGAGAGTCGGACGCCATGCTTAGGTGTTATCACGAATCTTCCGAAACCGGAGGACAGAAAGAACTGTAAATGTTGGAGAGAGAGAGAGAGAGATTTTAATTTTTGAATAGAAAGATAAATAGCAAAGAGAGAATGGCACGAAGATTAAATGAATACGATAAACCGAGTGAGCCTCTATATAGTCGCTCAGATGTATAGTAACGTCCAAATACCTCCCTAAATCCCACCATACTGCCTTAAAAAGGGAAATATACTTTTCGCAATATAGACTTGTTACACAAAAAGACGAGGTGGTCATGGGTGAAACATCTCTGTTCATAGATCTTCTTCATCAGGGTTGAACAAATTTGGAAAAGAATGACAAAAAAAAAAAAAAAGAAAAGGTGCAATAAATAGCAAAAATTGAATATGGAAGCGGAAAAGAACATATATATATATAGTTGTATATATATATATATATATATATATATATATATATATATATATATAGTTGTTGTTGTAAGGTTGCAATAAGTGTGTCCGTAGGCGGTATGCCGTTTGAGCACTCGATGCTCACGTGGAGCAGAGTATATTATTATAGATAACGAGGAATCAGTGATGCATCAAAACACAATTTATTAATATATTACATATGTTTCTCCGACAATCAGCTCAAGGCAGGATCTATTATAGATCGAACCTGACTCTGCACTCGCAAGGTCCTCAGATATGTTTATCGTTTTCAAGGCATTTTTTCATACTGACAATATTCAGTCCGTTTGATCCCCCATCCCTTGACATCATCCTGTTTAAGCGGTCTAGTCATTGGCTAATAATTTGAGGCGTCCCTTGACCAGTCCAATGCGACCATTGGTTGCATTCATTCACACGTGAATTATCCATCACTCGAATTTGGTGAGCAAACTACTACTATGCGGGCGGAGGCGTGTAAAAGTATCTGCCATAGTTCAAGTCTGCTCATTCAGACACACATATATGCATGCGTACATACCTAATTGAAGGCGCAAATTCAAATCAGGCGAAACATTTTTTGTAAAAAATCATTTCAGCTGTTCAACAAAAAAATCAATATATGACATTGAATATAAAGGGTGTAACGAAGCTTATATAGAGCAAAACAATCTCAACCCCAGAAACAGAATGACAATTCACCGCCTATCAAATTGTACTTCTAACATAAAGCAATCTAAGCCACATTTTTATTATAAAACTGAAAGAAATACCCCAGTTAGACGCCACACATTTCTACATCGCTCTTGACTTTTGAAAATCGTGAAACTTGTGAAGGACTCCAATTAGATTTTCAACCTTCTTTTCTTAAATTTTTACTCGTGTTGGACATATTAAAAAATGTCATAATGTAAGTATATATAGAAGTAGTTTCACAACATTTAGTTCACTACTAACTACTTCTTTAAACTCGTCTCATGAACTGAGTGCTCTACTACTACGGATATTACCCTCCAGTGTTCTATTATATATAGAACACTGCCTCTCCTGCTCTCCCCTTCTCTCATATACACCAGGTCCGCACTCAAAGGAACCAAACTCTCACTGCTTCTGCCTCTCCCAATCTCTCACTATTATGAGCAAATGCGGGCCCTCTCACTGGCTGCCCCGCGCCCCGGTGGACAGAATAGATAAGGCGTTTCCCCGGAGGATGGTGAAGGAGACGTACTGGTAGAGCCATCCCAGCTTTCTTTTGCTGTATTTTTCCTGCTTAGAACTATTCTGATGTATTCTGATGTAAACTGTGTTTATCTATTGGGTCGTCAAGTATGAAATTTGTAGAAATTTGGGCTTTTTTTCAACAAATTTCTACAAATTTCATACTTGACGACCCAATATTTAGTGTTTTACTCTTTTCTCCATACCATGTATTTCGTCTAAAGTATACTTTGTATAAAGTTCTATGATCTCTGTTACTATTGATCATAGTGTGTGTATGTGTATATATATATATATATGTGTATAAATGTATGTACATATATATATGTACGTATGTGTGGATGCATGCATATGTGTGTGTGCATGTATGTGTGTATGCAAGTATGTATACATGTATGCTCGTACGTAGGTGTGTATGTATGCATGCATGTATATATGTATGCATGTATGCGCGTACGTAGGTGTGTGTGTGTATCAATGCATGCATGTGTATATATATATATATATATATATATATATACATGTATATGTGTGAATGTATGTATGAGAGTACATACATTCACACATATACATGTATATATATATATTGACTGTATATATATATATACATTGACTGACCAACGGTCAAAAATACAGATACAATATAGACACAAACACATATATATAGTTTATCAAAGTTCTTTCGTTGCACATCTGCAACATCGTCAGTGGTGCTATTGTTTCCTCCCGTTGCATTGTATTTTCTACGCCATCTTTATTTAGTCTGTTTATATATTTATTTATTTGTTTATTTTATTTTGTCTTCTTTGCGCATGCGT
>OZ024745.1:118038845-118041345 GCA_964016885.1 Eledone cirrhosa
ACGGTTATTTAGCTCCAGAGCAGTACTGATCAAACAGACTTCTTATATGTGTCATGTTCCGAGAGTGATTTGTATACCAGGAACTACATTGTTGATTATGTTCAATATATTTGACTGTTATTTCCATCAGGCTGATAGACCACGTAGAAGCGCTCTTTTTAAAAACCGAGATCAGCCTATGTACAGGGTGGGCCAGAATTCATGACTCACTTGATTAGTTATAGATCTATTAACACAAAATAAAATTTAGAACCCCCCCCCCCCCAAATACCTGTGAGGCATATTAAGAAATAAAATAATAGATTAAAACAATGCAATAACAATAAAATAAGCATGTTTTGAAATATAACTAACAAGCGAGAATTTTGGCCCACCCTGTACATTGACGTAACCTGGCACAAGGAAAAAACACTGTTATATAACGATACAACTGGTAGAGAACACGATATTATCGTTTACCAGAAAACAACTTCTCTCTCTTCTCTCACTGTGAGTTTCATTCCTTCAGAAAGGTGTAAGAGGTGGTGTAAGCTGTGAGATACTTCATATATTATATGTATTTATATTTTCATTCTGTAATAAATATTCATTAAGTATTAAATATACTTAGGTTAGCTTTGCCTTTCATCCTTACGGGGTCGATAAAAGATTCTTTTGTCGTAGCTGTTTAGTGACAATACACTCTTGACAGGTGCAATGTGTCCAAACACGGAAAAGCCGAACTCCCACCGTCATCATTGCTTTACGGAGATGGTTGGCGTTAGTGGCAGTGTGATACATGTGTTAGATGCTGTTTCGGTTACATGTATAGATATAGTTACATAAGTTCCATTATGATAAAGATAGCTTGAAATAGCATTGATAGCTTGAAGTAGCGTTGATAAACAAGGCAACACAACTATAACACTATTTTCATAGAATTACTTGACCTTAACGGATATCTGCTTTTGTTATTTATTTCTATGTATGTGCAACTCTTGATATAAACCTGAATCCAAGCTGACTGTATAATCAGTATTGCCTGTCTCTGTGGCAACAGTGCCATCCATTAGTATGTCCCAAAACTTTATAATGTTGCTCTGATCATTATCTGTCGTTCCTTGTATTTAAAGCGGATAAAGTTCGTAGGTACAAATATTGCTTCAAGACATCACTACAAGATTCTACACTAAAAATTATAGAGACGGTGAGAAAGAGGTTAAACTACATTTCTTGCTTAGAAACCAAAAGTGGTAACAACTCAATGGACGATTGAGTGACAAGTGAAAAGAAAATAGTGATGTTTTTTATGTAGACTAAAGAAAATAAATATTTCTTGGTAACATCAATGCAGGTCGGCATCACTTGAGACAGATCTACTATCGGAAAGTGCAGAAATCGATGTGATCTACAGTCGAGTCGACAGCAGATAGCTCTCAGCTTAAGCCGTATGTAAAATCTGAATAGATGTATAGCGAAGATTACTGGTCGTGTTGGTGAGTTGATTGTGTTATTGTGTTGATTCGTTTGTTGCGTGTGTGCTCACTTATAGCATGTCGTGTGGTGTGGTCACTGTTGAGTGGTGTGCAGGTAAGTGAGTAAGTGTTCAATAAGATGATGATGATATGATAGTTCCTTGATCATGCAGAAAATGAATATATATAAATGAACCACGATGACACCAAACTGCTATATTATTAATTTTTTGAAAATAGCTCACGCCGAAGCTATACGAAAAATACACAAGAATTATATACGTTATTTGTTTGTTTGTAAAAGTAGAGTTAAAGTTGTATTTACCAAGAACATTTCATGAACTTTACTGGCTTGGTTAAGAGAGAGACCAAGGGATAGAGATTGAGTGAAAGAGAGAGTAAGAGAAAGTAAGAGTCAATATGAGCCAAAGGGTCTGTGGAAAGCAATAGTTTACATGTTTACTCTATCAAGAACCACTCCGAATTGCCTGGTCTGGTCTAAGACAGGCTATTTAACTATGTCGCTTCCTCTGTCTTGAAAACAAAGGGCTGATCTTTCGAGGTCGTCCAATCTCAGACCTGTTGACGCCCGAAACGAGATAACCCAGGAAATGACCGTTAAATGTTACCCATGGGTCAGCATGTGGACAGATTTCGCTACAGATATATATATATCTATCTATCTATCTAAGGCGGGTAAAATTCCCGAGATCCATGGACGAGTTCTCTCCAGCGGTCTCTGTCCATCATTATCGCTGCCATATCCTGCATCTCCAACAGACCAGTGTCTGTCCTTAGGGCATCAACATATGTTAACCTTGGTCTTCCTCTTCTAGTGTGTCCATGTAGGGGCTCCCAAAGGAGCACTGAGTGCAATGTCAACTCTGGATGTCGGTGAGCATGTCCAGCCAACCTCAGTCTCCTCTGTGTCACTTTTGAGCTGACTTTTGGGATGCTCCCATTCAGTTCTGAGTTTTTCATCCTCAGTGTATACTGATTAATGTTCATATATATATATGTGTGTGTGTGTCAGGTCGCTTTCGTGT
>OZ024745.1:118043845-118071345 GCA_964016885.1 Eledone cirrhosa
ATACAATATTTTTTGTTCGGCCCTCGGGAGCAAATATGAAGAGATTGTTTGGCGAGCTCACCCTAGAGCATCCTACATACAATTGACCATGGTTTTCTCAGATGAAGGCCAGCCACTTTTAGGGTTTGACCCTGAGCTTTGTTGATGGTAATAGCGAAGCTTAGTCTCTCTGTTGCTCTAGTAACATTTTTTTCTTCTGGAAAATCTGATCTTGGGGCCAGGCTAGGACCTTTTGGGTGGCATATCGGCAGTAACAATGACGATAAGCCGTCTGTGCTTTCGTGAAATAAATACGTTTGTTTATATTTTGTTTTCGTGTATGCAAAAATATCTGTACACGAATATATAATTATATATATATATTAAAATAACAGATTAAAGTTTAAGCAAATAATCGCTGCTTTCACCCTTAACGGGATCTTCTGAAACTAAAAAAGTCAATCTGTGAACGCAGAAGTAAATATTTCGAAAAACGTTGCAACCGAAAGAAAACAGGAAGATGATACTTTGGTTCGTGAAGACGTTAGGAATGTCGTATAACCGGAAGTGATGACATTTGAAAAATTTAAAGAAGTGTATATTTAAATAAACGATAAAATATCTTGAATCTTTTAACAAAATTTAGTAGACGAAAATACACTCACTTTCTTACTGTGGAAAAGTTACATCTATGGTGAAAATTTGGTGCCGTTTGGTCCAGCCATTTGGCGGAAAGTTTGTTACCTACATACGGCCGTCAGCTTTTAGTATAGATATATATATGTATATATATATATATATATGTGTGTGTGTGTGTGTGTGTGTGTGTGTGTGTGTGTGTGTGTGTGTGTGTAATCGGTGAAAAGTAAGAACGAACAAAAACAAAAATAAGAGAAGTAAAATATGACACCAGTAATGGGATTAGTTTTTGAAAACGTTGGGTCATTCTCAGGGCGTTTCGTTAAACATTCTGAAAAATAAACGGTAAAAATTTATTGACTCACCTCACAACTTACTGAAAATTTACTATTTTATGGGGAGAACTTTACCTAACAGAAAACTAAAAAGGGAAAGAAAAAGGGAAAGCCTGCTCAATAATTTAAATTCGTGTCTTACTTTGTCTCTTAGCAGAAACTCTAGGGGTGTTCGTACGGATGGTGTCTAATATTATAGATTCTCAGTCCATGTCAATGGAAGCTGAATGTGCATTAAAAAGCTCTCTTCTCGACATAAACTAAATCTAATAACATCGCCAAAATGGAAATAACACTGCATATGCGAATGGAAGAAAATTATTTTAAAACTAAAATCAACACAGAAACTCGAGATATTATTCTTACATAAGGTATATGTCCTTCACATGCGATTTATTAGTGAGACAACTTGCAACGCGTGCGAAAAATAAAATCCCAAAGTGAAAGTATAGGGAATAAATTCTTTTTCTTTTTCTGATCGGTCTCTTCTCATTAATTTTTATATTGGAAATGCAACTTTATCCATATTTCTTTGTGTATTTGTCCTTAAACGAAATATTGATTTAATAAGATACAATATATTTGAAGGCATCATATCTTATTATGGAAATGTTGTGCTCCAGAATTTGAAAGAATAGATACAAAAATCAGAACTCATCCCAGTTGAGTAGTACGGTAAGTTGAAAGAAAATAGGATCGCTGTTTTTATATTTAACACTCTTACTCGATTCAAGACAATTTAATTGAAATTTAATTCAATCGTCGGAAGGATGCGTTTTGCCCAACTTTCATGTTTTCTACTAAACACTATATAAACACATTTTAAAGAAATATATGAACGAAAACTAAATGAAATCTAATTTGAGAATATATGAAAAGAAACTGTGTATGGACTCGTAACTGCTGGTGGCTTTGAAGAGGCACCTAGTGACATACAGCGTTTCTTCCGCATTTTAAAAACAGGCAATTTCTTCCACAGAGAGAGAGAGAGAGAGAGAGATGGATGGATTTTGGGTGGGTTAGGTTAGGATGGATGGGTAGATTAATTGGTGGGGAATATCGATTTCAGTACATTTTTATATCGACCTTGAAATGATGAAAGGCAAAGTTGACCTCGGTGGGATTTGAATTTAGATCGCAGAAAAGCCGGAACTAAAAACTCTATCTGACGTTATAATGCCTCTATCCGTTTGCCGCCTCTTCGGAAGTACGATCTGTACATCTACGAACAGATACTAGAATTCGAGCATATCTGCCTCTTCATCTGATGAGGTCGGTTTTTCGCAATATTCTGCCGCCCTGGATATGAGTCGTAGCAAGCATTTAAGATACGAGCTGAAATCTCTTGTCTTCAGATCACCGCTCCTCACAAACTCTTCAGGAAAGTGCTGCTGAAAAATTGTACACATCTGCTTAGGGTCAGATTTCACGTCCCCTCAGTGATCCGTCAGAGATCAAATTATGGCTCAGTAGTAGCGTTGTGATTCCGCCACCAGGGTCCGTTGAGCCGCTCTTGAAGCTTATTCCTTTACTGCACGTGCGCTAACCCGGACAACACATTCTTCATCTTACGCATCGAAGAAATGGTTGAGGGCCATTCTCACCGCTAGGACATCAGTTGTGATGACGCTTATATCCGCTTCTTCTAAACAACTAACTAGATTTTTCTATACTTTTCAGTTTTCTATTGCTTACATCCTACCAGTTGTGTTATGTGGTCTTGACTGTATTAATTGAACGACAAGGTCACTACAGAAACTTCCAGAACCTCATCATGAGACTTATGACTGGCAAGTGGCTCAGCGACCGTATCTGTATCAGTGAGCTGCTCAACATTACCAGACTTAGACCAATTACATCAATTGTCAAGTCAAGAGTACTCAAACTATGCGCCCATATAAAAAGATCAACTCGTGGTGTGAGTAGGTTATGCCAGGAAGGAAGGTTGGCTGGTAAGAGAAGCAGAGGCCGGCAGCCAAAACGATGGCTTGACAATGTCAACTTATGGACTGGACTTGATCTTTGCTCTTTGAACTCTGCTGCTGGTGATCGAACTTTGTGGAGGTAGATATCACAGTCTGCAACTGGCGGAGTTTAGCGTCACAAGAAGAAGATTGTTAACTCTTTGCTGAATCTTACTGATAACTATTCTAATTTCTTTTTAACGAAATGCGCCACCTCTTGTTTATAATCACCCACGTCAGTTTCCATTTGTCTAGTTCACTAATCCGGTCTCTATATGATTTCCGTGCCGAGAAGGCCGCGTTCATTTTCTAGTAACCAGGGCCTTGTCTATTAGTCTATTCTAAGTTGTCTGTACAAGTCACAAATTTGTGGCCTGTATATCCCCTTGTCTGAAACTGAGGATGATTGATACTAAGTCAATCTGCTATTCTGACGAAAGCTCTATCTAAATACGACCAGAATGACTCGCTGTGATTTGTTCATGTCCACATTGGCGCATTCGGAAATCCAGCCGAAGCCTGTCAGACAGTTGAAAGTGCCTGAGCAGGTTTGTAAGGCTTTTGCATCCCCTGTCTTGTTGGCTACCCCTCATAATCCTGACGTATATCCAATATGCCGATCCAATTCGCCACTAATACTAATGAGTGAATCTCTCCCTTCTGCTCACATCTACGACCACCAATCTATCCTCCAGGTCTAGGAAAACTGTTCTTACCGCTAGGTCAAGGCTTTTCCGAAAGAGCACTGCTACACTCCTACCGGGTCGACCACAAGAGACATAAGCTTTGTAGTCGTCCAGGAGCAGAGCTATTCAGTGTATCTTGGAAATCCTTCTCTGACTAATAGTGACCAGATCTAAACTTAGGACCCTGGGGTCACTGAGCAGACGACCCTGCTTCCATTTCCACCCCAGGCCACATACATTTATGAAACCCACTCTGAGTATGTTCCTTCAAGGAGAAGAGGAAGAAACAAAAGCAAAATGGGAGTGGATCACTTACCCTGATTTTATGGCAATCTTTTTGGTAATCTGAAACCTTAGGGCTGTTCCTCTTCTGTCCAAATAGCTCATGGAGCATTTTTGATTCAAGCTCCTTTCTAAAGTCTCCTACATCCCACGGAACCTTTCCAGGAGTTTCTCATAGACACCTGGTGTTGTGTGTATCAGGATGCGGTCAGCTTTTATTTTCACGAGGAATTCCTTTAATTCCGCTCCATTTGATATTATGTCTTTATGTTTGTTTAGGAAGTCCATTAACTCCAAGTTGTCCTTCTAGACAAGCGTGAAATTGCAGAGTTGTTTGTTGTGTAGGCTTCAGTGGATGTTGTTGTTGCTGCCAGTCATACACTGGGTCGATATAATCGACCCCCCCCCCACCCCCACCCCCAAAAAAATTGCTGGCCTTGTGCCTATATAAGAAACCATTGCTTCTGTAGTAATTTAACTTCTTGTGTATTATGTTACGTTTGGAATATGTTGGGTGTTGGATTATTTTCTTCGCCGTTTAGTCTGTTCGACTTCAGCCAGGGCCGTCCTCTTTTCTCTCTCACATTTAATACTCTCTCTCTCAGCAGAGATTCCATGTTGCGAGTAAGGAGTAGAGAGGTGTGTGGCTTCTTTTGAGGACTAGTCGAATTGTGGTTCAGGGAGAATTTGTTGTTGTTGTTGTTGTTGTCGTTGTTGGTGGTGTTGGTGTTGTTGTTGTTGTTGTTGTTGTTGTGCTGGTGGTGGTGGTGGTGGTGGTCCTTCACCTCCTCTGCTGCTGCTGCTGCTGCTGCTGCTGCTGCTGTGTTTGGTTTTGTTGATAATGCTGTGGTTTCTCTTCGTCATGTAGTTTTAGTTGATGCTGCGGCTGTGCTGTTGGCAGTAGTGCAGGTTTTCGTTGTGATCAAGCAGCCATAAGGTTTGTGCTCCTACAAGAATAAGACCTAGGCTTTCTACTTTCGACTAAAACCCGCGGCTGCGGATCATTTGGAAATTCAATCTGATCGGGTATCTTGTCTGGAGTTTCTGATATAATTTGGATTAGAATTTCCAATCTGATACCCGACTAGTTGTCTTTTCGTGACTTTTTTTTCTAGAATTCTGTCCGCCCCTTCTAGGATCCAACCAAAAGCCAGCCACCCATCCATCAGAAATCTAGCTCTGGTGGCACTTCCGAAAATTTTACTATGATGACTCTTTGGCACCTGTACGTTGGAAAGAGTACCTGTTCTGTACTCTTGCAGAAAACATGCTCTTTCATATAGGCATCAGATATTTTTCGATTTGTCCGTGAGATGCCGTTTCTATACGTCGGCTTTTAATATTCAACATCGGTATATCACCGTTCTTTTGGCTCTTCCAGTAGTTGTTGAGGTGCAGCCCTCTGTGTTTACGATTTTCCAAACCTCTTCCATGTGCATATGGCACTTTCCCAGGGATACAACGATTTTGCCTCTCCAGCAAAGGAATCAACCTTGAGCGCACTACTATAGGTGTTGCCATTGCTGATGTTGTTATTGTTGGTTGGAGTTGTGGTGGTGGTGGAGGAGATGCTGCTGCTGCTGCTGTTGTCTATTCCAGCTATCACTAAAGCAGTGGCGGTGCTGCTGGTGGTAGTGGAGTTGATGGCAGTGGTAGTGGTAGTGACAGTGGAGATGGTGTTTGGATTTAACATAAGAAACTTTCGCTGAAATTCTCCAAAATCTTTCGAAATTGTTAGTTTTTCCAAATGCTTCTTTTGTTTTAGTGGTGGTGGTGGTGGTGGTAGTTGAAGTGGTTGCGGCTGGTAGAAATAGAACTGTTATTGATTCTTGTTGTTTTGTTGTGGATGATGGTGTAACTGAGGTTTGTTTGTTGATTTCTACTGATTTGTTTGACCAGTTGAAGGTTAGCAACGGAGTCTATAAATAGGTTTGTGCCGCCTTTCCCTTTCAAGTCTTTGGGGCTGCTATCAAAATTAGTCAAAATATTTTGAGAGGAAGGAGGTGATGTTATTTCCAGAACTGTTGATTTGTGTTCTCCCTTCGCCATTTTGTTTTTGTTTGTTTGCTTTTAAAGCACGAAGCTTATGAATTTTTGTTTTTAAATGAAGCCTCTTTGTCCGATCCTCTGTGAAAGAAATTCTTTCCAGATATCTGGACAAAGTCCTTATCTAAACGCCTGAATAAAATATGTAGACGAAGTCACTGAAATAAAAACAAGATTTGAACATTAACTCACCCCCGACAGGTGTGGTTCGATGATGACTTCTTTTTTAATAATAATTATTATTTCTACTATAAGTTCAAGGCCAACAATCTGAAGGGGAGGGAAAGTCGTTTAAATCGACCCCAGTACATTACTTGTGCTTTATTTTATCGACCCCGTAAGGATGAAAGGCAAAGCTAACATTGGCGGGATTTGAACTCAGAACGTAAAGGAACGCAACTCTATGCCGCTAAGCATGTTATCTGGCGCTCCACCGATTCTGCCAATTCAGTAATAATTGTTTCTACTTTTGGCACAAGGCCAGCAATTATCCAAGTGTATTACTGGTACTTTATTTTATCGAGCCCGTAAGGATGAAAGGCAAAGTTAACCTCGAATGGTTTCTTATATTGGCACAAGGCCAGCAATTTTTGGGGGAGGGGAAAGTCGATTAGATCGACCCTAGTGCGTGACTGGTACTTTATTTTATCGACCCGGTAAACATTAAAGGCAAAGCTTAACTCGGCGCGATTTTAACTCAGGTCATAAAGGGCCATAACTCTATGCTGCAAAACATAGCGTCCAATCCTCTACCGATACTGCCAATCCACCGCCTTCTTTTTTAATAATAATAATTGTTTCTACTTTAGGCACAAGGCCAACAATGAAAGTCGATTAAATCGACCCCAATACATTACTGGTGCTTTATTTTATCGACCCCGTAAGGATGAAAGGCAGAGCTAACCTCGGCGGGATTTGAACTCAGAACGTAAAGGAAAGTAACTCTATGCCGCTAAGCATTTTGTCCGACGCTCTACCGATTCTGCAATCCAATAATAATAATAATATTAATAATTGTTTCTACTATTGGCACAAGGCCAGAAATTACCCAGTACATTACTGGTACTTTATTTTATCGACCCTGTAAGGATGAAAGGCAAAGTTAACCTCGGCGGGATTTGAACTCAGAATGGCAAGGGCCGTAACTCTATGCGTCAAAGCATGGCGTCCGACCCTCTACCGATACTGCCAATCCACCGCCATAATATTAATAATAATAATAAAACTACTGTAGGACTACAAAAATATTTTGAAGACCTTGCGCTATCATTTTTAAAGGAGTACTATGTCACTTACTTCTTTTTTCGGTAAAAGAAGGGAGAGAAGCTGACAGATTCTGTTTCACGCTGTTGGCGATACTGTTTCACGCTGTTGCCGAAAATTATAGAGGCTGGATTCTTATAGAATTCCAGTAATAATCAAGAACTGATTATACAGAGCGGTTGCCTGTCCAGCAAAAAAAAAAAAATATATATATATATATATATATCGCTCTCCAGCGCTACTGGTAACATGAAATCAAGTACAATCCGTGCATGGTTGGGTCGTGGCCGACTAAACCGGCAACCCCACACTGCGAAATAAAAAACAAAACCCATCGGAGGTACTCAGGCGAGTCAACAGCCATCCAATAAATAATGTTTTTTTTGTTTCGTAGAGCGAGGGACTCCTAGTTTTCATTAAGACATCTCTCTAGAAGGTCACTCTAATATAAAACCTGTGACTTCTTTTGTATCCAATGATGTAGACCAGTTCTACTTTTTGGGCAAATGCATTCGATGTTCAGAGAGTGGGATTGGCCTTTCCTCACTTAAAAATGCTTCAAGCACAGGCATCGCTTGATATGATGTTCTCTTTTGCGATGCATGGCATTGCAGGCCATAGTCAAGTTCCTAACAGGACTAAAAGGTCAGCTCCGTGATGCTCATGCATAAGTATCAAGCGATGGCATTACTTGAAATCGAGTTGCAGCCATCATCATCATCATGGGTGTGTGTGTGTATACATACACGCACACTCACACACACCTCTGTTTCTCTCTGTTTCTCTCTCTCTCTCCCTCTCTCTCTCTCTCTCACTCTCTCTCTCTCTATATATATATATATATATATATATATATATATATATATATCGGCTAGCTTTGCTCGGACGCTGGCCATGTTTCCTTTTCTCTGTGATAATCTTATAAATAACCTTATACATCTCAAAAAGTACTTGAGTACCCTTTTATATTTAACTCCGATTTCCTGTAAAAGATAAGTTATTATTTTTCTGTGTGGATATTTCTTATTATTTTGCGTTTTAAGCGATAGATTGGCAGTATCGGTAGAGGGTCAAACACCATTCGTTGTAGCATAGAGTTATGTCCCTTGACGGTTTGAGTTCAAATCCAACCGAGGTTAACTTTGCCTTTCATCCTTACGAGGTCGATAAAGTAAAGTACCAGTAATGCATTGGGGTAATTGCTGACCTTGTGCCAAAAATAGAAACAATTGTTTTTCGTTTTAAAAGAGATTTCGGCTTCTTTGATATTTTTATCTATCTTTTTTTAATATATAAAAGAATATGTGGAAATTTTTTTTTCATTTTTTCCATTTATCGTTTTCGGTACACCTGGCCGACTAACTCACTCGTTATGCAAATTAGGCTGCTCAGCCGTTAATATATACTTTCAAATGTTCAATCCTCTGACAGGAAGGTATACGATGCTGATGACAGCTAAGAAGCTAGAAACTAGTTCATCGTTCCTTTGTCAGTGTTGAACAAAAGGGCAACGATGGTTGCCGAACACTGTAAGGCTTAATTCGGGCTGTTTGTTTACAAACAAACCGAACATTATAATAAATGTTCGGTAAACCCATACGTACATATATATATATATATGTGTGCATGTATGTATATATATACATACTACTGTACGTCTGTATACATATATGTATGTACGTATACATACTTATATAAAAGAATATGTTTTTCGTTGTTATTGATATTAAAATACAATATATGTATGTTACCCGATATATAATTTTAATTTACTTAGCATTTTTTAAACGTATATTGTATATAGTTCTCATATTATTATAATTACATAGAGACATAAGTACGTTGTACTATTAAGCTATCTATCTATATCTCACCTATATTTATTATAGTATAGGATGGGATTAAATCCCATATGAATTCAAAACTGAAAATCACATGGAACCCACGTTAGCTTGAGACTCAGTATAGTTTCTTTGCCTATTTCATTAAATCCTACTTTGATTTAATTTTCCTACATTTAAGCTTTCCTACGACTCTATTATTAACATCACTGATATGAATAACTAATAATCATTTGGTATACGTTGGATAAACGACTGGTTGTGACGGCCTTCCTCCTTGCACTCGCAACCTCTGCGTCTCTCCACCTTCCTAGAGTGCTTGGAAAAATAAATTACCATTTGTTTTTTTTGTAGACGAAAATACTTGGAACGGTTGGTAGGCCCTTAAGCCTTGGGTAGACCGGGAAATCGTCCGTTCACTGGTTATTGACCGACAAACCACACTCCTTTATATAATATAGTTCAGAACTATTTCACCCACCCTAGGAATATAATATCGATCAATGCAAAGGACCCAAAGCTAGATAGTGATCTAATCTAGTTTAATTTAGTTTTATTGTTTTTTACGTTTCAGCTTTACACTACTCTATCTTTAGAATCATTAACATAACTAGTATTTATAACTAGTAACTGTCTGGCATAGGTTACTTCACCGGTCAACTGTACTGCGTCTTCTGGTCAAGTGGGGAAGGAGCTTGTGGACGTTTCCTAGAGTGCTTGGAAATAATGGAAATTTCCCCATTCTCGATATGAGATTTTACTCGGAAGTGTTCGTGGGTTTTCTCACACAACTTCCAATGTATTATCTCTGTATCCTCATAATGCCGTCATTGCTTGAATTGATTTTGTGTAAGATTAAAACATTCACAAACAATATGTGATGTTTCGTTGCAGTCATTGCACACTCTGCTCAAAGGTGATACTTGTTCGTTTCTTTAGTGATCCTTGTTCGTTTCTTTAGTGAACATGCCACTTAGTGGTCAGTGCCTCAGCCTGGGCAGCAAAAATTGTATTTATTTTTTCAGTACGCCTTGTTTTAACCAACCCCATCTTTGTTACCCTGCTACTACAACTGAGACAATGTGAAACTGTAGTTCTTTGTTGAGTACTTCTTTCATATGTTCCTCTTGTATTCCGTGTGTAGTTTTTCCCTGTCACTAACTTTAGGGCTCGTTTCTTTTCTTACTTTTACCAACAATCTTTCATTGTTTTCAGGCAAGTATTTCAAGAAGCAATCTTCTTCAATCTTAACACAATTCTCTACATTTATCAAACCACTGCCTCGTTCAGCAATTGTCGTCTTTTTCTATCCAATTACTTCCGTCCACTTTATAATTCCTGCCCCGCATCGCACAGTTGCAACTACTCTAGCCTTAATTCCTGAGATCATGATTCTTCTATCGTTATGATGGTATGACACACCTGTTTTGTATATCAGTATGAAACGAGGGTAACACCCAAGCTATTCACCAGGTTTAATTCCGAACTACCAACGAGAGACTACAACAAGACTCCGTACACACAGTTCCCATGACAATTCACTTCAGTTCTTATTTATAGTTTCGCCTAGTCCACTTTTAGTTACGCGGGGATGTTCAGGGATTTTCCCCACAACACCTATTCAATTTTGACCCAAGTATTTTTCGCTAAGATCACTCCGTATCTCTTAGGAAAAGCATAGAGCTCGAGGTAGTCCTGGACATGAACAATAGTGTAGATGGTGCCTTTAGATGGGTGGCCATCTACGCCCCGACCGGGGCCTGACGGCCAGCTATTTTAGATGCCAGGAAGCCTTTCTCAGAACGCCCTTCCCTTTAGTGTTAACAGGGGAATTGTGTGGGAATAGCTGATAGAAGTGGAGTTGCAAAAACCTCAAGTACCTGATCAGCCAGTTCCAACTGTCTGGCAGGTACTGACTAGAGTTCCCTAATGCACCAGTGTGGACCTGGACCAATCATCTAGATCATATGTAGATATTTTTTTTTTATTAGGTCAATAGATAAGGATAGTATAGGTTGTCCACACTTTCAAACGGTCAACTATTCAGATCACAAGTTTGTGATCTGCATGGTCGAACTTGATAAAACACGAAGGTTAGGACCTGGTTACTGGAAGCTGAACATATCATTTCTGGCACGTAAGGCTTACAGGGACCGGGTCAACAATTTAGTTAAGTAAACGTTGACAGGAAGGTCATCAACAACAGGTGGTGGTGGTGGTGGGGCTCTCAAAAGAGAGATTAGAGTAATTTCGATAGAGTTTAGCAAAGAAGTAGCGTTAGAGAAAAATAGAAAGGGGGGGGGGGTAGCTAAATTAGATGAGGCTATTTGTAGTGGTATTGCAACTGACGTGCTAGCGGAAAGAATGGCATTAGATGTGAAACACGAAGGTTGCATTGTCAGAGCTAAGGCGTGTGCTCTGAGAAACGAGGGAATAAAAGCTCTTCGATGGGTCTGCGTGACAAGAGGCAGAGCTTGGTAACAAAACCACAATTTGGTCTTTATTGTTGTTGTTATTATTTATATAATTGAAAAGTGAATTATAAGCTTTCACCCCATTTTAGACTACAGAAAATAGTTTAATAACAGACTATATAAGCTCCACTGTATGTGTGGTGGTGTTGAACCCACACACCTTGTTTGCCACACAAATGTGCTACCATTTCCGCCAAATGTTCACCTATCTTTCACTGTTATATTCTGAAGAAAGTGAGTGTGTTTAGAAGACTATGAGTGAAATAAATTACTACATCTTCTAATGTTAGACTTTTCCTCTGGTATGATGTAAACAGATATTAACATATTTTTAACTTTTCAATGCAGGAGAAATTGTGTTGTTCTTGGTATTGTTGTATAGACGATAGTCAGAATTGATTGAGAAGACCTATGACTTGTATGTAGAGAGCTTAACAATTCAATGGGATTCATAGAATTGTTCCCGGGGATATACAATACCTCTACTTGGTTGAACCATAGTACACATATATATTGCAGATGAGGGGGTTGTGAAGCTTATGAAGTGCAGTATGATTATCTGGACATGGTGGTAGTATGGTGATGTGTAGGGGAAATGGTAGCAAAGTTGTTGGTTCATAGTAAAATTGTAATTAGAAGTGTTGGTGGTTGAGGTAATGGAGGGTAACAAGGATGGTTTTAAAGATTGAGGCTAAATGGTATGGGCCGTGGTGGTAGATTGGTAATAGTAGCATAGTGATATTTAAGCATCCATATATCTATATATTTCTACACATCTCTATACCCACTCTACATCTCACCATGTATATATGACTAGTGGTCTCCTTTGTCTCAGCACTAAAGACTCTCTCTCTCTCTCTCTCTCTCTCTCTATATATATATATATATATATATATATATATATATATAGAGAGAGAGAGAGAGAGAGAGAGAAGGTGAGATTGGAAATAGCATGGAAAATATATTTAAGTGATTGTTTTTCTTTTTTTTTCTTTTCTGAAAAAATGAGAGGGACAATTCTTTTAAAAAAAGAGTTTTATAATTTATATAAAGTATTACCGGTTTCGATATATTAGTAAAATTCATCTTATCAAGTCTCCTTCTCAACAAGGAAGATGCAAAAATTTACCTCAACATTTTAAATCTTTAATTTTTAGTTTTTAATCCTTATTAATTCTTTTTAATTGTAATACTCAACATTTGATAAGATGAATTTTACTAATACATCGAAACCGGTTATACTTTATATACATTATAAAACTCTTGTTTTAAAAGAATTGTCCCTCATTTTTTCAATATTGTCACTTTGACGAATCAAAGAAAAACAGACCTTTAAATATATTTTCCATTCTATTTCCAATCTCACCTTTTCTCTATAACCACTGTTTTGTATAGAACCTTACTTCACTTTTCATATATATATATAAAGTGCTCTAGCTTATCAAGGTAAGATTTATAACTATTTTGGAATTTGATATAGAAAGAAGAAAATGTGTTACGGAGAGAGAGGGGAAACAACCTTCTTCGACAATGACACTTTCTATTGCTTTATCTAAACAAATTCATGAATGTTATTTTAATGATCTTTTTTTTTTCTATCTATCCTCCTTTCCTTGTTTAGCCAAACATGTATTTGTTATTTACCTGCAAATCACTTAATAAACACAGGAATTTTATTTTCAAATAAGTAAGGATAATTACAAAAAGAAACGAGGAAATAAAACTGAACAAATATTTGTAAACTGAAGAAAGTAATTGAAGAATAAAATCGAAATTTATGATTTTATTTAGTGAATCTTTCTGTGTTTGTTTAGTGCTACTTAATAGCATCTACACCGATACATCTACACCTATACATCTACACCTATACATACACACATATACATCCACACCTATACATACACACCTATATTTACACACCTATATATACAGGCGGCATATTGAGTATTGAAAACATACCTGATGTAATCAATAACCAGAAAATATACAACACATTCGCAATAAGTCTAATACACACACAAACACTCACACAGATACACACATATATATAAGAAACAATCATCTGCCAATCACATTCTCAAATGTGCACATACACACACACATACATACACATTGGACATATGTATGTATGTGTAATTTAATTTATGTATATTGAATTATATATTGTATGAGTGCATATATGTATACACATATATAATTATATATCATCATCTTCATCATTATCATTTTGCCTCTGCACACATGCACACACACACACAAATGCACACACACATTCACACACAAACAAGCACATGCGCACACATGTGTGTGTGCAATAAATAAATATAGCGCAACTAATTAGGGAAAGAGTCAAACTAGATGAGATGCAGTTTGGTTGTGTGCGAGAAAGGAGCACCACAGATGCCCTTTTCTGAGAGAAGCAACTCCTAGAAAAGTTGCTAGCTTAGTGTAAGTTGGTATATCTAGATTTTGTAGATCTGGAAAAGGCCATTTGTAGATTCTACGATCTGTTATCTTGTGGCCATCAAAGGAAACTGGGTGTAGATTCTTGAGAGCAGTCCAAGCTATGTAGAGAGAAGCTGTCAGTAAAATGAAGGTAGGTAATGAGCTTCGTGAGGAATTTAATGTGTAGGTAGGTGTTCATTAAGGTTAAGTCCTCTGCCTCCTTTTATTATAGTTCTTCTGGCCATAACACAGAAGTGTAAGACTGGCTGTCTATGGGAAATTGTTTCTTTTAGCTAAATATGTTGAAGGCATTGAGAAAAAGTCAAATAAGCTTCTTAATCCATTAGGAAAGTGGCCATGTTTGATATGTAGAAACACCTCTATATACCACCAAACACATTCCTCAGCACACACATAACCTTCAAATTCCTATTCACCTATTCACCTATTGTAGAAAATATATCTCCTTGGATTAATAGTTCCAAGTGTGATATTTATTGAGAAAATTCCAACTACCAACTATCAAAAATAATCTAATTCCCACTGAAGAATTTACCATGCTGCAAAAGATGGTCACACACAGGGAAAAGGAACATTCAGTTATTCATCAACACTAAAGTACTAAGTAGTTCAGCGATTAGAGAATTAGATTCACATATATATATATATATGTGTGTGTGTTTATTCAAACACAAACACATAAACACATATGTATGCACAGACATGTGTTTATTGCAATATGCTTGTTTATATGCTACAAGCACTCAAAGCATTTAGCTGTATACATATCATCATCATCATCATCATCACAATCACTGTTTACTGTTTATTTTCCATACCTGTATGGGTTAGATGGACTATCCAATTCTGAAGCTAAACCAGCCAGGTGACCACATCTAGCTCACATGTTCCATAATTTGGTATGATTCTACAGCTGGGTGCCCTATTTAATCATGGGACTAGTCTTACCACCTTACAAAGTGGACTGGGTGCTTTTAATCATGACACCATCATTGCACTTTACAGTATGGACTGAGAGCATTTTAATGTCGAACCAATACTAGGAGTTTTGCCTTCAGCGGTTAATTCATCCTGTCTGAAATAATTTGTTACTGAAACCAGAAGTCAAAGTCCCAGCAAATTGAAGAACTATAATAATATACCACTAACGTTGAGTCCTCCATTAGTAAATCTCTATTATTCTTTATAATCTTTTAAGTCAGCAATCCCAACATTCATATATATATATATATATATATATATATATGTGTGTGTGTGTGTGTGTGTGTGTGTGTGTGTGTGTGTGTGTGTGTGTGTGTGTGTGTGTGTGTGTGTGTGTGTGTGTGTGTGTGTGTGTGTGTGTGTGTGTGTGTGTATGTGTGTGTGTGTGTGTGAGTGTTTGTGAGGGTAGATATAGTTTTGTTTATGTATATCAAGAATGATTGCTTAAACAAGATAACTGTTTACCGGAGAATTTGACTCGTATATCATAAATACCCAAGTATTGCATATGATTGAACAATATATATGGTAGTCAGTATATGTAGACTATTATAATAAACAGTGAAACATATGTTAAAGCCAATAACTTCCTACTCTCCTTTCTCGCCAAAGTCTATATTTTTCTTGGTGCAATACTTGTTATATTATATATATATATGTGTGTGTGTGTGTGTGTGTGTGTGTGTGTGTGTGTGTGTGTGTGTGTGTGTGTAATAAGTGTTTAGATCGATATCCAGTGATTTCGATCCTGTTTACAATTTCCTAAACAAATTCCTTTGGAGCACGTGCATAGGATTAATTGTAATACAATATTCCAAGCCAGAAGCCTGAGCTATGAAAACAGTGTAATTACTGTATCGATTGATTAACATATATGTATATATATATATATATATATATATATATATATATATATATATATATATATAACGTTGTTGTTATAGTTGTGGTTATTGTTGTTGATGTGTTTGTTGTTGTCATTAAAAGCTAAATCTTCATCAATGATGACTCATATTGTCAATTATTTAAATGTGATTGATGTGAAGAATCACTGTGACACAGTTTAAGCCAAAACATGTATAGACATCAACATTCCAATTAGATTATTTGCTGATAAACAATTACAAATCACACCAGATAGTCTTCTATTGAATTGTTATGTGTATAACAACTATCTTCGATTTGGTTTTTATGTTTCCAGTATGATGATATATGTAAAACACTTTATTTCACGTTGTTCCAGTTCATTCAACTGTAGAAATGAGTTGCGACGTCACTGTTGCCAAGCTGTATCTGCCACTAGCTTTCCCTTGGACGACATCAGTTACATGCAGAGGGGAGACTGGTATGCATGGCTGACTGGTATGCAAGGATGGCTGCTGGTCTTCCACAAACGTACCTTTTGCTTGTTTGTATGCTACAGGACCACCATCAAGTAAAGCACTTATAGGATTTAGCTGTATACCTATCATCATCATCATCATCATCACCATCACTATTTACTGTCTATTTTCCATACCTGTATGGGTTAGATGGACTGTCACATTCTGAAGCTAGACCAGCCAGGTGACCACATTTAGTATGGTTCTACAGCTGGGTGCCCTATTTAATGCCAACAACTGTACAGGGAGCATTTGATCAAGGCACTAGTGTTACCACCTTACAAAGTAGACTGGGTGCTTTACCATGGCACCATGGTACAAAACCATGGTCATTCATGACCAAAGGGGGCCTAAAAGAATATTAGATGACAATAACTTTAAAGATAGAATGCATACAGTATAGCAGTAATATTTATAAAGAAACTGAATACAATGTGGTACAGCCGACATATTAGTTTAAAGGTTCTTCGAATGTTGTCAGGATTTTTCTAAATTTTAGAAATAAGCATTTTCCAGAGTACCATAAGATCTTTAAAAGAAATAATTGTTTCTACTTTTGACACAAGGCCAGCAATTACCCAGTACATTAATGGTACTTTATTTTATTGACCTCGTAAGAATGAAAGGTAAAGTTAACCTGCTGGAAAGCATGGCGTCCGACTCTCAACCGATACTGCCAATCCTCCGCTTTTCTTCTAATGTTGTCAGGATTTTTCTAAATTTTAAAAATAAGCATTTTCCAAAGTAGCATAAGATCTTTAATAGAAATAATTGTTTCTACTTTAGGCACAAGGCCAGCAGTTACCCAGTGCATTACTAGTACTTTATTTTATCGACTCCGTAGGGATGAAAGGCAAAGTGAACCTCGGCGGGATTTGAACTCAGATCGTAAAGGGACGTAACTATGCTGGAAAGCATGGCGTCCGACCCTCTACCGATACTGCCAATCCACTGCATCTTTAATAGAAATAATGTTAGGTGCACTACAGTTACACCAGAGCCCAATAGATTCCATACCCAGTACACACCGAGGATATTTCAGTGCCTCCAAGCAAGACACTTCTCCTCTTGGGAATTGTTACAATGCTAATACCTTCCTTTTCAATTATATGTGCTTTTATAATGCATTAGTATATTAATCTGAAGACACTCTTGTCAATAAAAGTGAAACAAACTTACTGAAGATTTGCTGAAAATCCTTTTAAGGATTTGTGCCGCATATGCGCACATGCACACACACGCACACATACACACACACACACACATGCACACATATACACACAGACATTCACACCCATACACGCACACACACATAATGTGTGTAAATATATATATATATATATATATATATATATGACACTTTTTTTGTTATTTTGTTCCTTTAACACCTTGTCCCTTCTACCATTTTATCAATTTTTAAGCCAACTCCAACAATAACAACACTTAGAATGAGGAATGTTCTAATAACTGACCAATGAGAGGAGAAGAGGACCTTTGACACTGAAATTCGTTTGTTTAAATTCATATGACTCCAGTTCCTCAGTGAAATAACAACCCAACAAGGAACTGGGTATATCAGAGTATTGACAATATTATACACCTCAACAACATATGTACTTGCCTATACCATACTAATTCAAACTGCCTGAAGAGGTCACAGCCAAAGATGGCTGTCACTGAAATATATATAGCAGTAATAAACGAAGCTAAATTTTAATCATTTGACTTTTATTTAACTTTATTTTATATATATATATATATATATATATATATATATATATATTTGTCTGACTATTCTTCAAGCTTATAATTTTATATACCTATATATATGTATCATAACCCATGCTAACGTGAAAGATAGATGTTAATTGATGATGATGATGATATATATATTATATTGTTCAGATATTGTTCATGATATATATATTATATATGTTCAGACACTGAGGAAGATGCATCACCATGTCATTATCAAGGTATATTGGGAATTTAAAATTTAAGAATAATAAAATTATCAGTAATAAAATTGAAATGTGTATCCGCCTTATTAGACCCATTGGTCCCACTACGAACAAGATTTAGCTTTCTATACATACAACATGCGTACACACACATACAGTTTTTATCTGCCTGGTGGCCATGGCGAAAGAGGCCGTGTGGTGGACGCATTTGAAAGGGCTGAAGACGAGCAATTACCTCTTCGGTAATACCCTAATTAACTTTTTTAAATTTCATTTGAAAAGGAAAATCAGGGTGGAGAGGGAAGTGCTCATTGTTTGTCAGAATGTCGTAATGCAGACAGACAGGCATACAGACAGATATTATCAGGGCGCGACGGAGATGGATAACCGGCGCCTAACAACAGAATATTGAAAAATAAAAGCTGCAGTTAATATCTTTAGACCGCAAGGAATATATAAATGCAAGTCAATCGGTGTAGAAATGTGGATTTGTATAGATTTGCAAAAATGAGGACACACACACACACACACACACACACACACAGACAACTACAATTTATATATATATATATATATAGTTATGTAATAAACAACATAAGACAATTATTCCAGTGGTTTCTTAAAAGCAAAAAAAATTTTCTTTCAATCATCACCAACAATAACACAGTTATATATATATGTTGTTTATTACATAACTATTAAGCTCTGTTACCTACATAGAGCACTCTTTTTTCCTGGACTTTTCCGACGGAATTACTTCATATATATATATATATATATATATATATATCATCATCATTATCATCGTTTAACGTCCATCTTCCACGCTTGCATAGGTTTGGACGGGAGTTTTCCCACTTGAGGCAAGATTTGTTGTCCTGCTCATATAGGACTGTCTGGCGGGTTTTCTACGGCTGGATGCCCTTCCTAACACCAACCACGTTTACAGTGTGGACTGGGAGGTTTTTACTGTGTTACCTTCACGGCCACATTACAGCGTGGACTGTGTGTGTTTTTTATTGTCGTGACACCTATACGTCTGGCGGGTTTTCTACGGCTAGGTGCCCTTCCCAACACCAACCACGTTTACAGTATGGACTGGGAGGTTTTTACCGTGTTACCTACACGGCCACATTACAGCGTGGACTGTGTGTTTTTTTTGTCGTGACACCTACACGACCTCATTTGTTTTGGACTGGATGTTGTGGTACCAACATAACTTCACATTTAAGGGGGCGGTGTGGATGGGGTGGGGGTAGTGGGACGGAGGTGTATTTTGTTAGAGGAGCCTACTGACTGTAGGTTTCGCTTTGTACTTAGGCAAGGCGGGTCTTCTGTATGACTGTGTAGCGCCAAAGATCTCGGTCCAGTGACATTGTCTTGGAGAGGTGTAAGTGTGTGAGGTCGGAATTTATCAAGTCGTCCCAGGTTTTTCTGGGTCTGCCTACTCCGTGGCTACCGTCTATTTTTATTGCCCTGCACTTTTTTATACAGCTGTCGTCTTTCATGCGCATCACGTGACCGTACCAACGTAGTCTTTTCTCGAGTAAACAACATCTGATCCCTTTTATATATGCATATATGTACGTCAATACTCATCTTTTTCCATTTATCTGAGGGTTCTAAACCCCATTATCAGGCTAAAATTCATTTAGTCAAAAATACGGTGAAAGCTATTCTATTTTCTAATTTCAAACCTGCTCACTGTTTCAAAACATACTTACTTGCCATATATATATATATATATATATATATAATATTAATTCAAAATATTAATAAATATAGACGTTCATGTCATCAAATATATTTTATTATATATATTTCGGAGTTACTGTGCTGTTTCCTCAAAGGCCAGTAACATCGGGCACTACTGTTGTTGTTGTTGCTGCTAATCTCACCTCGTAGCCATAACAACGAGGGAGGTAGTGGGTGTTGTGTTCAAACGTTTGAATTTTGTTTTTCTTTTGATGTTGCCTTTGTTTTTGTCTGTGTTATGTTTGGTAGCTTATTGACTTGTTAGTTATATTCAATATAGAGGTTGACATCCTTCCTTCATATTTTAACTAAATATTTTGAGAGAACTTATGAGATACAACAATAATAATAATTATTATTATTATGGGATTGGTGGTGGTGGTGGTGGTGGTGGTGATATTGCCATTATTTGGCTGTTGTAGTTAGTGGACGCAGAAGAGTTTTCTTCCACTTGTAATCATTTTTATTTTAATATAACATTTTTAATATAAGATTAAATATTTGAGTTAAATTCCCAGATATTATGTGGTCTCACTTCTTGAAGGTGAGGACTGTTTCTTTCTGATCCATTTGCAATAAAAGTTATTATATCACAGGTGTTTTAAATATTTAAAAAATAAACTTACAGGAGCGAATCCATAACAATACATATCTTCAGGCTTTTTTAAATTGCTCGGGGTCTGGTTCGGACCGGACCTCCAGATGGAGAAAAACTGGAGCGAGGTGACGAGCAAGGTGACCTCCCTCACCCAGAAATGGGCCGAGAGGAAGCTGTCCCTGAAAGGCTGGGCGTTGAAGGAGATCAGCTGTTTGCTCTCTCCCGGAGAACGTTCAGCCCAGGGCCTATGGATAACTTCCCAAAATCCCTGGCCTTTCAGTGCTACTGGGGAGCGTTGCCGGTTCGAGATAAGCTCTACAGGCACGGAAGTGCCGTCAGCCGAGCCTGTCCGAGATGCGCGCAAAGCGACGAAACCGTCGTGCACGCACTCGTTCAGTGTCCGAGCATTGCTGACTTGTGGAGCTATGTCGAACAGTGCTGTCGCGTGTAGGACTGATCCAGTTATCGACTGAGTCTCGCCGTCTTCCTTCGAGGAGGAAGGGCAGGCAGTTTTCATCTGCCTGGCGGCCATGGCGAAAGAGATTGTGTGGTGGACAAGGTTGAAAGGGTTAAAGACAGATACTTTCCTCTTCGGCGAATCCCTAATTAACTTTTTCAAGTTTCACTTGAAGACGAAAATCAAGGTGGAGAGGCAAGTGCTGCCTTCTTATAAGTTTGTTGAAAGGTGGGTGAAAGTGGCGAGTCTGGAGTCTGGCGAGTGAATGGGCCCGCTCTGAGTATGTTCCTGTAGACTGAGGAGTGGGAAAACTGAGAGAGGGCACTTGCCCTGGTGGTCAGGGTGGCTGTGGTCTTTTTTGTGTGGTTTTCGCCACGGGTGACCCTCGGAGGTTTCCCCCTTTTTGGGGAATTTTTGTTGTTACGGCCCTTGCCATTCTGAGTTCAAATCCCGCCGAGGTTAACTTTGCCTTTCATCCTTACGGGGTCGTAAAATAAAGTACCAGCAATGCACTGGGTAATTGCTGGCCTTATTATTATTATTATTATTATTATTATTATATATTATAAATAAGTTCTCAACACATATGTATACTACCTAAGGTTTTAAACCCTGACCAACATATGAAATAATCTTGGTTTTGCCAAGACAACTAAATTAGCAAATGTAAAATCTCTATGTCATATGCTGGATGGAGTTTGAAACCTTAGTTAGCATGAATTTATGTTGAGAACTTATGTATATAATATACTTTGGTTCTGTAATTTACATACAGTGCTTTTTTCTTCGATCTATTTTTCAGAAACTCTTTGTACTATATATATATATATATATAGTAAATGAGTGAAGAATAACATGGATCAGCTATACAATAGGGTGTATTCAAAGTATTAACAATTGTTTCATTATTAAATCTTCAGTATTCTGAAGATTTGGTCTGGTATCAACTGTAATTAAAATCGTGTGACGTAGCATCTAACGATCAGTGATTTTTTGACACACCGAACTAATGAAACAATTGTTAATGCTTTGAATAAATCCTATTGTACAGCCGATCCACGTTATTCTTCACTCATTTACTATTATTACTCCAAGATCTGCTTACCTAGGAACTGTCTTGATTCGGCCACCCGACTAAGGAAACTTCTTGTTGGGTCAAACAACGCCGAACGTTAAAACTGTCATCTATACAGAGTACTCATAACATCTACTAGGATTACCTTAAACGATTTCTCGTTAACTTATATATATGTGTGTGTGTGTTAATGTGCGTGAACGACCAAGCATGGACGAGTTGAGAGATAAACTGTGTATAAGAGGAATAAACTGTAGTGTGCGGGAGAGAAGACTGCGTTGGCATGGCCATGTAATGCTCATGGAAGATGACTGCTGGGTGAAAAAGTGCCAAAAGATCTTGGTTGGAAGGAAGATGTAGTAGAAGAAGACCACGAAAAACATGGCAGAGGAGGTGACGAATGGAGAGATGATGTGCTGGAGAAGACCCGTACCACCTTTGCAAGCAAGGAAAAGCGGACGTAAAATGATGATGATGATACATATTTCTCCATCATCAACGTTATTTTATAATTGTTTTCCTTGCTGGCATGTTTCCAACAGGTATTTCTTGCTACTTTTATTTACCTCTAGATGTATTCAAATATTATGTATAGTCATCTGCATTGTGGTGGCTTCCCACATAAACAAATATGTGTACAAATTTGATATGGTTTGTAAATTAACTAAATGTAATATATATGCATATGTGTGTGTGTTGTTCCCAAACTAAGTGCACTTATGACATGGTAAGACAACAATGCATGGATATAGCTATGTTGGTCATGAGGTTGGGTGCACATACATACTTGTTTCAACATGATTGATTGAGTCGTTCGTGAATTATTGCTGTTTATGTAGAGACATGTTTATAACCGCTGTGAAACTCAACAATCTGCCACCAAAACATTTCATTCTTTAACAAAAACCTTATGGCGATGCCACTCAATCAGGAAGTAAGGATTTCAAGTGGCACAAAGCTTCCAAAGAAGGCCCAGAAAATGTTGACGGAAGGCCAATCTAGTTAAATGAACAAAATGTGGAAGTGGTGCAAGCAGTGATGGTGAAAGATCGTCAATTAAGTGTTAGAATGGTTGAAAAATAAACGGGCATTGACAAAAATGTAGCTCACAGAATTTTAACAGACTATTTGTGCAGGTGAAAAATTTGTGCAAAACTACTGCCCAAACACTTGTGTATAGAGCAAAAAGTGAACCGGTTGTAAATTTGTCAGGATTTGCTGAATTGAGCTGAATTTCCTGGATGAATCAGATGAATCATAAGTATTCGTGTATGATCCAGAGACAAATCGACAAAGTGAGGAGTGACATAAAAAACTCTCCTCGTCCGAAGAAAGGAAGCTTCAGCAGAACCAGGGAAAAAACGATGATAATTATTGTTTACAATGAATGTTTACTTCCAGGACAGACAGTTAATTGTACCTTCTACAAAGTTGTCTTGGAATGACTTGGAAAACGGGTCCAGCGAGTTCAAAAAGACATTGCAGAAGATTGGGTACTGCACCACAATAGCATGTCTGCTCACACATCTTCAATTAGAGAATTTCTAGCAAAGAAAAACATTTCCATTCTTCCACATCCTCCCTACAGGCCAGATCTAACTCTGTGTGATTGCTGCTACTTCTCTAAATTGAAGTTGAAGGATCATTGTGGAAAACATAAAAAAATTTGTGACCGACAAGCTAAGAATACTCACAGAAATTGACCTCCAATTTCAATGGAAAATACCACTGTGTGACTTCCAAACTGTTGTATTTTGAAGGAGATTACTTGTAGTTTCATGTACATCTAATATACATTTAAATGAAACATCAGTACCTTTACTTTGAAGACAAAACCTTGTATACGCTGGAATAAGCTTGTTAAAATTCACTTCAGTGTGCTCCCAAAATTATTTGGCTTTCAATTGATACCAATTTGTTCTTGTTGGTAATAATAAAATTCTAATGTCGAAAACAATGACTTGGAACAAATATTCATTCTTTTCCATCTTTAAATAATCATGTTTTAAAAATCTTTTTTAAATACAGGGTCTGAGGTCCCTGCTATCTTTCGATATCACCATCCTTCATGTCCACTGAGAAGTACCAGTTCAATCGTTTCTTCTTTCAACAAACTCATAGTTAATTGTAAATAATGATATTTCTTGTGTCCAGACTTTAGGGACACCTCTGTTTCTTTATTTCAAAACAACAGCTACCACTTACCTTTTTGTTATGCATAAAGTTGTTGGATTTAGTGAGAGCATCCAACAGTAGAAACCATGCCAAATATGGAACATATTAGCAAGATCAGTTACTGTGAGTTGTCTGGTCTCAGGCCATGACAACCCATCCAATCTATTCCAGCATGGGTAGCAAATGTAAAAGAATTATTATGACAATGGTGATGATGATAATGAAACTCACCCACCCACACACACATATATGCGATGTGCTGAGTCATAGAAACAAAGATAGTAAAGTCTGCAATAGAGTTGAATATATTATTCTATTAATTGATAACATTACAAATATATAAATCAGTTTCAATCAGTTTGTCCTTGTACAACTTAAATATTCATACATCAATAAACTTATGTATTAATATATTAATATATATATATTTATTAAAATAAAAGCGTGAAGTTTAAGCAAAGAATCACTGCTTTCACCCTTAAGATCTTAAGATCCTGTTAAGGGTGAAAGCAGCGATTCTTTACTTAAACTTCAATCTCTTATTTTAATAAATATTTGCTCTAGGCTTCTTATATATTTGATATATATTTATCCTTATCGAGCCCTCTTTGGATTTTAATCTTCAAATTTATTATTATTGCTATCATCATCATTTTACGTCCGCTTTTCCCTGCTTGCAAGGATGCGACAGGAACTGATTCTGGCTTGATTTCTACAGCTGGATGCCCTTCCTAACACCAACCTCATTTACAATGAGTGCTGGGTGCTTATTTTTCGTGGCGGCTACACGTCCACTTTACAGTGTGGGCTGGGTGCTTTATTTGCCATGGCACCTCCACGACCACTTTGCAGTGGAATGATAGGGACCCCAGTCCCTATCATCTCATTTCTACAGCTGAGTAAACTGGAGCAATATGAAATAAAGTGTCTTGCTCAAGGAAACAACACATCGCCCGGTCTGAGAATTGAACTCACAACCTTTCGATTGCAAGGCCAATGCTCTAACCACATTGATTGTTTTCAATTTATTGGGGTTTAAAAATATTTTAATATTTTAGCATTTACAAAAGCTAAGTATGATCAACATGAGTACAAATGTGTCTATTCCAATTTACCATGTCAAAGCTATGGGAATGTTACCTCTGGTAGTTGAAGAGCTTTCACTTAATAACATAGGAAGTAATATTTTTGTCTTAGTTTCATCATTTATTCATACCTAAATGGATACATCGACATATCTACCTTTCACTTAATAACATAGGAAGTAATATTTTTGTCTTTGTTTCATCATTTATTCATACCTAAATGAATACATCGACATATCTACCACTATTAGTATTATATAAGTTAAAAGATTAAAACTTTAAGTTTTCAAAATAAATAAAATCAAAATCTCATAGATTTGATATTATGTGAGATAAAGCCTTTACTGTGAAAATACAATAGTTTATATAGAGTAATGTAAATGCTAAAGGGTTAAGTCACTTCCATATTAAGACATATCAAGACAAATATACAAACACACTGGAATACATAGACACACACACATAGAGACAAACATATTACACATAAATACAATATTTCAAATTAAATGTTTTAGCAAAGTTTTGTTGACAGAAAATTTAAGGAAAGTGTTTTCTTTTTATTTCTATTTTCAACATCAGGGTTTAGTTGACATATTTTCTGGTGTTCTTCTGTTGCTCCTATTTCTATAGATATATATGGTCTTTAACTAAGTTTGAACTCAGAGCCTTTTCTTTATTTCTGACAGGTGTTCCAACATTCGTAAACACTATGCTACAATACTGAAGGATAATCTGTGTTATGAATAAATTCTGAGATAAAATTCAGAGAAAAAATATACATACATATGTATGTACATACATAAATAAATAAATGAATATATATATATATATATATATTTATTAAAATAACAGATTAAAGTTTAAGCAAAGAATCGCTGCTTTCACCCTTAACAGGAACTTCTGAAACTCGGAAGATCCCGTTGAGGGTGAAAGCAGCGATTCTTTAGAAATAAAGTGCAAATAAAATATACAGACATAAGGGTGAAAGCAGCGATTCTTTGCTTAAACTTTAATTTGTTATTTTAATAAATATATATATATATATATGTATATATATTTATATAAATATGAAATATATAATGTCTGTTTAGAAATAAAGTGCAAATAAAGTTTGAATATACTCCAATGTAAATGTATTATGAGAATGAAAACAAAACATCTGTAGTTAATTGTCTGAAAAACTCAAACTGAGAGAAATATAACTCAATGGAAAAGACATGTAAGAAGGTAAAACATATAGGAAATCATCACATGTTGGAATATGGTTCGAGAACACCAAACTAAAGTGTACTTTCATCATCATTTCTTTTACGTCCGCTTTTTCCCTGCTTGCAAGGGTGAGACGGGAACTGATTCTGGCTTGATTTGTACAGCTGGATGCCCTTCCTAACACCAACCTCATTTACAGTGAGTGCTGGGTGCTTTTTTGCCGTGGCATTCCAGTGGAATGATAGGGACCCCAGTCTCATTTCTACAGCTGAGTAAACTGGAGCAATGTGAAATAAAGTGCCTTGCTCAAGGAAACAACACATCACCCGGTCTGAGAATTGAACTCACAACCTTCGATGGCAAGGCCAATGCTCTAACCACTAAGCCATGTGCCTACTTTGTAATAAACAATACAAGTATATTTGTTATTTCACAAACAAAAGAGAAGAGTCATGTGAATTGAAACCAATACTTTGTCAACTTAAACAGCAGTAACAAATAAACAAAACTAAAAATTTAGATTCGTGTATTTTTAGGGGATTGTTTTTTTTGTTGTTCTTTTTGTGGTGAGAAGGTTGTTTTTCTCTTTTTTTTTTCTTTGTTTTTCAATTTTTCAATATTTCATGAAATATTGTCGATTGTTATGTTTTGTTAAAAGTTTGTTTAAAAAATACATAGGAAAATACATCTGATTCCATTGAAAGATCATGTTTAGAGAGACTGGGAAAATGTGGAGCCAAGAATGATTTATTGGTGCAAGTAGGTTTATTATTAAGAGGTTGCTAGATGGATCCATTTTTAAGAATTACATCTGTTAAAAGAGGTGTTATTATAACTTGTATATTGA
>OZ024745.1:118078845-118098845 GCA_964016885.1 Eledone cirrhosa
CTTTCACAAACCACTCATGTACATATAGTTTTCTTCAGGTCCATCAGACTGCAGATCATAGTAATCTGACAAAGACTTTTTCCAGATCTGTAAGAGCTAGGTATAGTAGGTTACTCTTAGTTCAAAACTTCTCTTGTAGTTATCTCACTAAAAAGGAGGCACTAGTGATACTCCTTCATGAAACAAAACAAAACTGTATTTCATCTAATCTAATTCTTTTCCTAATTAGTTCTGCTAAGATTCTTTCATCTACTTTCAAAACTTGATTAATCAGTGTAATGTCTCTTAACCTGCTTCTTTTAAAAGCATCAGCTTTTCTCTTGTAACAATTAATGATCATGCTGCTACACCAGTCATTGGAAATGACACCATTATGTATTGACTGGTTGGCTAGGCAAGAGATTAACTCAAACCCTTGGCGTCTTAGCAACTACCTTTAATGATACAGCTAATATTTCCATTTTCACATCCCTTCTATTGAGTCTCTTTCTTTAACACATTCTTCACATTCAGCAGCCTCTCTTACTAACATTTCCAAGCTTCTATTTTTTTAGTGTTGCTGGTGTAGTTCCAAACACACTATTCTCCAGCAGGTATTGGGAGAGCTTATCTCAACCCTTTAACATTTATATTACTCTATATATACTATTGTATTTTTGTGGTAAAGGCTTTATCTTACATAATTATCTCACATAATATCAAATCTACGAGATTTTGATATTTATTTTGAGAACAATACCTTAACATCAGTATGAGTGGCCAGTTATGGCAGAAAGGGATAAGAGAATTCTGGCAAGATATGGTGATGACAAAGGATCGCTATGAGTGGAAGGAAGCTGTGCTAGAAACGAAGTGTTCAAGCATTGAAAAACAGATATAAACAGATGATGATGATGATGATGATGACGACAACATATTGATTCACACTAACACACTGCTTTGCAATGTATAACATCTCACTCCTCTCATCCTTACAATGCAGAACATTGGCAAACCTCTTGCTTTCAGCTTCTAGTATATATATATATATGCGAGCAAGACAATCACTCTTGCCTCAAGTGGGAAAACCCCCGTCCAAACCCATGCAAGCGTGGAACACGGACGTTAAACGTTGATGATGATGATGATATATATATATATATATATATATATATATACGATATTAACAAATGGAAACTATATTTATAAAACCATATTTATATTAAGCCATATTTGTTAATATCGTATTGTTACTCCAATTATTTGTTGAGTGCTTTATATCAGTTATAAAAATATTTGCTTGTTGTATCCCAGCAATTTAAATAGAACTTTTACATATATATATATATATATAAAATAAAGTAATTAAGTCAAATATTTAAGATTTGGCTTCTTTAATAAACGAAGCCAAATCTTAAATATTTGACTTAATTACTTTATTTTACTCCGGAGTAACCAAACCAACCTGCATACTTCGTCAAGTGCTCCAATCTGCATACTGAGGTGTCGGTAAACAACCAACATATACTCAAAATATATATATATATGTGTGTGTGTGTGTGTGTGTGTATCTTATGGTTGTAGTCTTCAACACATAAATGATGCTATCTCTGGTTTCAAACCCTGCATGTATGCTAGATTACAAATTTGCTCAGATACCTGTAGCATTATCTTTCAGGTAACTATAAACAATATACACATATACATAAGTAAACATTCAAATCTGAAGAAGTGTTGATTAAGACCTTTGACTAGCATAGTAACTACAAGTTACTCACATAATAACCTATATATATATCTATATATATATATATATACATATATATATGCATATATAATTATGCATATATATATATGCATATATATATATATATATATATATAGAGAGAGAGAGGCATTAAATTAATCGACCAGGTCATGAAGGTCACAGAAAAAGTAATAGCGCAACTAATCAGAGAGAGAATTGATCTAGATGAAATGCAGTTCGGATTTGTGTCAGGTAAAAGTACCACAGACGCTCTTTTCATTGTACGACAACTACAGGAGAAGTACCTAGCTAAAAGTAAACCCCTATACTTAGCTTTTGTCGACTTGGAGAAAGCCTTCGACAGAGTCCCCCGTTCCATTATCTGGTGGGCTCTTAGAAAACTAGGTGTTGATGAATGGCTTGTGAGAGCTATACAAGCTATGTATAAAGAAACAGTCAGCAAGGTGAGAATTATCAACGAATATAGTGAAGAGTTTAGCGTAAAAGTTGGTGTTCATCAGGGCTCCGTTCTTAGCCCCCTACTATTTATTATTGCCCTTCAGGCTATAACAGTGGAGTTCAAGACCGGCTGCCCATGGGAACTTCTATACGCAGATGATCTAACGCTTATAGTTGAATCAATGGCCGAACTAGAGAAGAAATTCCAAACATGGAAGCATGGCCTAAGGCCTTAAAATTAACCTGTCTAAGACTAAAGTTCTAGTTTGTAGGAAGGAAAATAGGGCACTGGTCCCATCCGGGAAATGGCCATGCTCAGTGTGTAGGAAAGGAGTAGGTAGAAACTCCATTTTATGTCCCAAATGCAAAGTATGGGTGCATAAAAGATGTAGTGGGATCACAGGTAAGCTAACTAAGAACATAGATTTTATATGTGGCCGGTGCTCTGGTGCAATAAGTAACAGCAAGTGCCCACAGAATACTAGCTCATTCCATTGCACAGATGGTTCTATAGAAATAGTGGAGACCTTCCGTTACCTGGGTGACAAAATCAGCAGTGGTGGAGGGTGCTCTGAAAGTACAGTAGCTAGAGTCAGAACTGGAAGGAAAAAGTTCAGAGAGCTAATACCACTATTGGCTGTATTATTGACTAAAGGAATTTTAGCCTGATAATGGGGTTCAGAACCCTCAGATAAATGGAAAAAGATGAGTATTGACGTATATATATATATATATATATATATATAAGAGGGATCAGATGTTGTTTACTCGAGAAAAGACTACGTTGGTACGGTCACGTAATGCGCATGAAAGACGACAGCTGTATAAAAAAGTGCAGGGCGATAAAAATAGACGGTAGTCACGGAGTAGGCAGACCCAGAAAAACCTGGGACGACTTGATAAATTCCGACCTCACACACTTACACCTCTCCAAGACAATGTCACTGGACCGAGATCTTTGGCGCTACACAGTAATACAGAAGACCTGCCTTACCTAAGTACAAAGTGAAACCTACTACAGTCAGTAGGCACCTCTAACAAAATACACCCCCGTCCCACTATCCCCACCCCATCCACACCACCCCTTTCAATGTAAAGTTATGTTGGTACCACAACATCCAGTCCGAAACAAATGAGGTCGTGTAGGTGTCACGACAAAAAAAACACACAGTCCACGCTGTAATGTGGCCGTGTAGGTAACACGGTAAAAACCTCCCAGTCCACACTGTAAACGTGGTTGGTGTTAGGAAGGGCATCCAGCCGTAGAAAACCCGCCAGACAGTCCTATGCTAGCGAGACAACCACTCTTGCCTCAAGTGGGAAAACTCCCGTCCAAACCTATGCAAGCGTGGAAGATGGACGTTAAACGATGATGATGATGATGATGATGATGATACATATATATATATATATATATATATATATATACATATATATATATACATATATATACATATATATACATACATATATATATAAATATATATATATATATTTATGTATATGTATTTATATATATATATAAATATATATATATATATATATAAGCAAAGGGATATTTAATTTGTTGGTAATTCAACAAATATAAATGTTTATAACTGATAAGAAGCACTCGACAAGTTTTCTGGAGTATAATATCAATGATATTAATAAATGGAAACTATATTTATAAAACCATATTTATTCTATTATATATATATCAAGGGTACCAAAACTTTGCTATGCTCTCATCAGATAAAATACAAAGTTTGTTTTATAAATATTGACATATCCAGGAATGAGATCTTAACGGTTCAAGTTTTTCTTTGTGTATATATATATACTTATGTATGTGTGTGTATATATATATATATATACACAAATATACAAACAAATGGTCTTTAGTTAATATCTGTTAAGAGTTGGGTTTAACCCCTTCGTAACCATATACCTAATGAGATACACTCTATTTCAATTTATTAATTACAAATTTTGAAAGATTTCTAGTTATTATTTTATTACTAAGATGTTTCTCATATAAAATTATATTAGATATTAATTTAAATAGGAATACTTTAAAATGGGTGGTTTTACATTCATAGAACCAGAGACCACTTTGAACAGGTTGGTATCAAGAGGGTTAAGGGACAAAATGTAGCATTGGTTATTACTGATGATGGCAATGGACATTGAGTTGCCAATGCAGCCTTGAACTATGTTATTAAAGTCACACGTAGCATATATCTGAAGCACCTATTCTCATGTTCATAACCTTTATTTATGATATTTAAAGAATATACGAATGCACTTTGTAAGAACTAATTCACAATGTTCGTTACAAGTATGAAACTACACTCTTGACAGGTGCAATGTGTCCAAACACGGAAGAGCCGAACTCTCCACCATCATCGCCTCCATCTCTCTGTATAGTGAGCAAATGGGGTCCCATATGCTGGCCACCCCACAGCCCTGGAGGACAGAATGAAAAAGGCATTTCCCTGGATGATGGTAAGGGAGATGCGCTGGAAGAGCCATTCCATCTCGCGAGGCTCACACCTGCGGCTGGCTAGCTCAGCACCTATGGTGGTGAGTAGGGAGGTAGTCCTAGGGCCAAGGACACCAGAAGTCTCCACTGCCAAGGGCACCACCGCAAACCTGCCGGAGAGTGAGCGGTACATGATATTGATGTCATTGAATCTTTAGATCTCAAATTTACTGATTCTCCAGTAGCACATCTCAAATTTGATGTTGCCAGGATTTTTTCTCCAGTTGGCTAGATAGTTCCTCTTTACGCATGGAAGGCCTGAACTTCAGTGTATTCCAGGTTCGTACATGAATGCTTCATGTATCAACCAAAGGTCATTAAGTAAGGATAGGATGGAGGTATATGTAAAAATATACAGGTATATATATTATATAAGCACAAACACACACACATATATATGTATCATCATCATATCATCATCATCATTGTTATCAGAATGGGGGCAGTAAAAACCTGTTAGATCATTACTCACCAGAGTACTCAATACTTGAGGTAGTAGAGTGGGTAATATGAAAAATGCGGGACCCCAATGGCTAAGCTCCTGCTGTTTCAACAGCTAGATCCGAACAAAGTTTGGATCTAGCTGTTGAAACGGCTGGAGCTTAGCCATCGGTGTCCCAAATTCTTCATATATATGTGTGTGTACTGTGGAACCTTGGTTCATGAATGCCCCTCATCAAGAATAAATCAGTTCATGAACAATTTTTTCCGAACATAAAATGTCTTGGGTAACAAATATGCAAGCTGTCAACAAAGGATGGCAACAAGCTTGGAGTATCAGCGGGAAGAGTCTCTTGCTGTGTAGTTAGTTGCACGGTTATATCTACCTGTCTTTCACACAGAGCCTCTCTCTCACTGTATTTCTCACTCAAAATTCCGTATGGGAAAAATAGTTTCAGTTTACAAACATTTCGGGTGAATATTTCAAGAATGAATTAAGTTTGTGAACTGAGGTTCCACTTTATATATATGTGTGTGTGGTTTGTTAATTTGTTGCGGAACTAACTTTTTGTGTATGTATATGTATGTATATATATATATATATATATATATATATATATAAAACATGAGAAGAAAGAGGAATACTGCGTGGTTGCACATGGGTTACATCTGATAAAAATAGTCCTTCGTCAGTGATTTTCCAACCATCATTGGTATTTCATTGCATGAAGATGTACCCAATAAAACTGTCTCTCTTATTTATTATACACACACACACACACATATATATGCATTGAGTATTTTCATCCCTGCATCTAAAATAAGCTTGGATTTTGAGTATATTGGGCGTTGTGTGCAGAAGACTTGTGTAGATTAGAAAGAAACAAAGCTGGCATGCCCCGATGGATGTGTAATAGTAATGTACGCGAATGGCAAAGCATAAACGAATTGAGAGAGAGAATAAGCATAGAAGGTATCAAATGTTGTGTGCTGGAGAGGAGATTGCGTTGGTATGGACATGTGATGCATATGAAGGAAAACAGCTGTATAAAAATGTGCAGAGCGATCAAAATTGATGGAGACTACGGAGTGAGTAGATCGAGAAAAATCTGGGATGAGGTGATAAAAACTGACCTTGTTCACTTACACCTCTCTAAGACAATGTCACTGGATCAAGATCTTTGGCGCTATGTAGTTGTACAGAAAACCACTTTCCCTTACATACAAGCTTAAACCTACAGTTAGTAGGCACCTCTTAACCCAATATACACCCCACCCCACACACCCTACTCCATCTTACCACTTCTGTCCACTGTAAAAAGGTTCCCAGTCCACACTGTAAAAGTGGTTTATGTTAGGAAGGGCATCCAGCCATAGAAAAACTGCCAGAAACAGTTCTGTATGAGCGAGACATGGTCACTCGACCAATCTTGCCTCAAGTGGGACAAACTCATCCAACCCATGATAAGTGTGGAAGATAGACGTTAAATGATGATGATGATGATGATGATTGAGTAATATTGCTTCATATGAATTAAAAGCAGAAGGTTTATAATATCAGGTTATTTGTGAATTTTGATATGAGATAGCAAGATGTATGAGGTCTCTCTGTAGCAGACATGTTTATGAGGTAAAACTGTAACAACAGACGAAAGGAAAGAAGACGAGAAAAGACAAAAATATATACCTGAGAATATTGAAGAATGACGAAACAGAAAAAATATCTAAATATGTGGCAAATTTTCAGTAAATGACATTGGCAAAGATTGCAGAATCAAGGTAGCAGCTCTTAAAAATGCTTTTACGTGATTTAATGTACACTTTTGTAATATTTGCAGTGAATATACTATTTTATATAGAAATGGGTGTTTGTGCAGGCAATTTGTGTCTGTATGAATATATATATGAATATATATATATATGTGTGTGTGTGTGTGTGTGTGTGCATGTGTGTATATGTGTGTCTCTCTGTGTGTATATGTTTGTGTATATATACACGTATTTGTATGTGTTTGTGACTATATATATACGTGTTTGTATGTGTTTGTGTATATATATATGTGTGTGTGTGTGTTTGGGTGTATATATACACGTGTTTCTATGTATTTGTGTATGTATACATGTGTGTGTATGCTATTGTAAATTACAAATGCCTTGAGCAGAAGCCCAAGTAGACAGTGATGAAATAATGTTGTATATTAGGCGATAAAGAAGCAGATGGGGAGTGGAAGATATAATAATAGTAAAGAAGTATAACACATTGAGGCTATCCGGAAATTGATTTATCAGGTTTGTCAAAATGGGAAGAAGTAGAATGTGGAATGTTAGTTTTTTAGAAAGTTTTTACTCTAATATTCTTCAGGGAGAAAATGAGAGAAAAGAAGTATTTGAGATTGAATTATGAGACAAAGTGACAGTAAAAATATCTGAATGTTGTTGTTAACAACTGCATCTGAAATGAAATGATATATTGGTTAGTATAAACCTCTGAGATAATAGAGAGAAGTGAGGGGAAGGGGCTGAGAGTTTCACTGTGAAAGGTTGCGAAACGAAATATTACATTTTGGTCAAAAAGTTAATCTATTACAAAATGTACAAATGAATGAAACGGTACAAATCATGTATGATGGTTATTAATATAGACCAGGTGAGAATGGTTAATAATATAGACAGGGTGAGAATGTTATTAATATAGACCAGGTGAGAATGATATTAATATAGACCAGGTGAGACTGACATTAATATAGACAGGGTGAGAATGGTTAATAATATAGACCAGGTGAGAATGACATTAATATAGACAGGGTGAGAATGGTTAGTAATATAGACCAGGTGAGAATGACATTAATATAGACCAGGTGAGAATGGTTAATAATATAGACCAGGTGAGAATGACATTAATATAGACCAGGTGAGAATGACATTAATATAGACCAGGTGAGAATGGTTAATAATATAGACCAGGTGAGAATGGTTAATAATATAGACCAGGTGAGAATGGTTAATAATATAGACCAGGTGAGAATGATATTAATATAGACCAGGTGAGAATGATATTAATATAGACCAGGTGAGAATGGCATTAATATAGACCAGGTGAGAATGGTTAGTAATATAAACCAGGTGAGAATGTTATTAATATAGACCAGGTGAGACTGACATTAATATAGACCAGGTGAGAATGGTTAATAATATAGACCAGGTGAGAATGATATTAATATAGACCAGGTGAGACTGACATTAATATAGACCAGGTGAGAATGGTTAGTAATATAGACCAGGTGAGAATGGTTAGTAATATAAACCAGGTGAGAATGGTTAGTAATATAGACCAGGTGAGAATGACATTAATATAGACCAGGTGAGAATGGTTAGTAATATAAACCAGGTGAGAATGTTATTAATATAGACCAGGTGAGAATGGTTAGTAATATAGACCAGGTGAGAATAACATTAATATAGACCAGGTGAGAATGTTATTAATATAGACCAGGTGAGAATAACATTAATATAGACCAGGTGAGAATGTTATTAATATAGACCAGGTGAGAATGTTATTAATATAGACCAGGTGAGAATGGTTAATAATATAGACCAGGTGAGAATGGTTAATAATATAGACCAGGTGAGAATGGTTAATAATATAGACCAGGTGAGAATGTTATTAATATAGACCAGGTGAGAATGGTTAATAATATAGACCAGGTGAGACTGACATTAATATAGACCAGGTGAGAATGGTTAATAATATAGACCAGGTGAGACTGACATTAATATAGACCAGGTGAGAATGGTTAATAATATAGACCAGGTGAGAATAACATTAATATAGACCAGGTGAGAATGGTTAATAATATAGACCAGGTGAGAATGTTATTAATATAGACCAGGTGAGAATGACATTAATATAGACCAGGTGAGAATGACATTAATATAGACCAGGTGAGAATGGCATTAATATAGACCAGGTGAGAATAGTTATTAATATAGACCAGGTGAGAATGGTTAATAATATAGACCAGGTGAGAATGACATTAATATAGACCAGGTGAGAATAGTTATTAATATAGACCAGGTGAGAATGGTTAATAATATAGACCAGGTGAGAAGGAAATTCAATTAGACCAGGTAAGACTGACATTAATATAGACCAGGTGAGGATGACATTAATATAGAGCAGGTGAGGTTGATTATTAATATAGACCAGGTAAAAATGACATTAATATAGACCAGGGGAGAATGGTTATTTATATAGACCAGGTGAGAATTACATTAATTTAGACCAGGTGAGAATTACATTAATTTAGACCAGGTAAGAATGACATTAATATAGACCAGGTGGGAATGACATTAATTTAGACCAGGTGAGAATGGTTAATAATATAGACCAGGTGAGAATTACATTAATTTAGACCAGGTGAGAATGACATTAATTTAGACCAGGTGAGAATTACATTAATTTAGACAGGTGAGAATGGTACATAATATAGACCAGGTGAGAATGGTTAATAATATAGACCAGGTGAGAATGACATTAATATAGACCAGGTGAGAATGACATTAATAGAGACAGGTGAGAATGGTTAATAATATAGACCAGGTGAGAATGGCAATTAATATAGACCAGGTGAGACTGACATTAATATAGACCAGGTGAGAATGGTAATTAATATAGACCAGGTGAGAATGTTATTAATATAGACCAGGTGAGACTGACATTAATATAGACCAGGTGAGAATGACATTAATATAGACCAGGTGAGAATGTTATTAATATAGACCAGGTGAGAATGGTTAGTAATATAAACCAGGTGAGACTGACATTAATATAGACCAGGTGAGAATGGTAATTAATATAGACCAGGTGAGAATGACATTAATATAGACCAGGTGAGAATGGTAATTAATATAGACCAGGTGAGAATGACATTAATATAGACCAGGTGAGAATGGTAATTAATATAGACCAGGTGAGAATGTTATTAATATAGACCAGGTGAGAATGGTTAATAATATAGACCAGGTGAGAATGGTTATTAATATAGACCAGGTGAGAATGTTATTAATATAGACCAGGTGAGAATGGTTAATAATATAGACCAGGTGAGAATGGTTAGTAATATAGACCAGGTGAGAATGGTTATTAATATAGACCAGGTGAGAATGTTATTAATATAGACCAGGTGAGAATGACATTAATATAGACCAGGTGAGACTGACATTAATATAGACCAGGTGAGAATGGTTATTAATATTGGGCAGGTGAGAATGTTATTAATATAGACCAGGTGAGAATGACATTAATATAGACCAGGTGAGAATGACATTAATATAGACCAGGTGAGAATGGTTAGTAATATAGACCAGGTGAGAATGACATTAATATAGACCAGGTGAGAATGGTTATTAATATTGGGCAGGTGAGAATGTTATTAATATAGACCAGGTAATACTGACATTAATATAGACCAGGTGAGAATGTTATTAATATAGACCAGGTGAGAATGGTTAATAATATAGACCAGGTGAGAATGGTTATTAATATAGACCAGGTAATACTGACATTAATATAGACCAGGTGAGAATGGTTATTAATATAGACCAGGTGAGAATGACATTAATATAGACCAGGTGAGAATGGTTATTAATATAGACCAGGTGAGAATGACATTAATATAGACCAGGTGAGAATGGTTATTAATATAGACCAGGTGAGAATGACATTAATATAGACCAGGTGAGAAGGACATTAATATAGACCAGGTGAGAATGACATTAATATAGACCAGGTGAGAATGGTTATTAATATAGACCAGGTGAGAATGACATTAATATAGACCAGGTGAGAATGTTATTAATATAGACCAGGTAATACTGACATTAATATAGACCAGGTGAGAATGGTAATTAATATAGACCAGGTGAGAATGGTAATTAATATAGACCAGGTGAGAATGGTAATTAATATAGACCAGGTGAGAATGGTTATTAATATAGACCAGGTGAGAATGACATTAATATAGACCAGGTGAGAATGACATTAATATAGACCAGGTGAGAATGACATTAATATAGACCAGGTGAGAATGGCATTAATATAGACCAGGTGAGAATGACATTAATATAGACCAGGTGAGAATGTTATTAATATAGACCAGGTAATACTGACATTAATATAGACCAGGTGAGAATGTTATTAATATAGACCAGGTAATACTGACATTAATATAGACCAGGTGAGAATGTTATTAATATAAACCAGGTAAGAATGACATTAATATAGACCAGGTGAGAATGACATTAATATAGACCAGGTAAGACTGACATTAAGATAGACCAGGTGAGAATGGCATTAATATAGACCAGGTGAGAATGGCATTAATATAGACCAGGTGAGAATGATATTAATATAGACCAGGTGAGAATGGTTAATAATATAGACCAGGTATGACTTACCTTAATATAGACCAGGTGAGAATGACATTAATATAGACCAGGTGAGAATGGTTAATAATATAGACCAGGTGAGAATGTTAATAATATAGACCAGGTGAGAATGGTTAATAATATAGACCAGGTGAGAATGTTAATAATATAGACCAGGTGAGAATGGTTAATAATATAGACCAGGTGAGAATGTTAATAATATAGACCAGGTGAGAATGGTTAATAATATAGACCAGGTGAGAATGTTAATAATATAGACCAGGTGAGAATGGTTAATAATATAAACCAGGTGAGAATGTTATTAATATAGACCAGGTGAGAATGTTATTAATATAGACCAGGTGAGAATGTTATTAATATAGACCAGGTGAGACTGACATTAATATCGACCAGGTGAGAATGTTATTAATATAGACCAGGTGAGAATCACATTAATATAGACCAGGTGAGAATGTTATTAATATAGACCAGGTGAGAATGACATTAATATAGACCAGGTGAGAATGTTATTAATATAGACCAGGTGAGAATGTTATTAATATAGACCAGGTGAGAATGACATTAATATAGACCAGGTGAGAATGGTTAATAATATAGACCAGGTGAGAATGGTTATTAATATAGACCAGGTGAGAATGGTTAGTAATATAGACCAGGTGAGAATGGTTATTAATATAGACCAGGTGAGAATGACATTAATATAGACCAGGTGAGAATGACATTAATTTAGACCAGGTGAGAATGACATTAATTTAGACCAGGTAAGAATGACATTAATATAGACCAGGTGAAAATGACATTAAAATAGACCAGGTGAGAATGATATTAATAGAGACAGGTGAGAATGGTACATAATATAGACCAGGTGAGAATGGCATTAATATAGACCAGGTAATACTGGCATTAATATAGACCAGGTGAGAATTACATTAATATAGACCAGGTGAGAATGGTTAATAATATAGACCAGGTGAGACTGACATTAATATAGACCAGGTGAGAATGGTTAATAATATAGACCAGGTGAGACTGACATTAATATAGACCAGGTGAGAATGGTTAATAATATAGACCAGGTGAGAATAACATTAATATAGACCAGGTGAGAATGGTTAATAATATAGACCAGGTGAGAATGTTATTAATATAGACCAGGTGAGAATGACATTAATATAGACCAGGTGAGAATGACATTAATATAGACCAGGTGAGAATGGCATTAATATAGACCAGGTGAGAATAGTTATTAATATAGACCAGGTGAGAATGGTTAATAATATAGACCAGGTGAGAATGACATTAATATAGACCAGGTGAGAATAGTTATTAATATAGACCAGGTGAGAATGGTTAATAATATAGACCAGGTGAGAAGGAAATTCAATTAGACCAGGTAAGACTGACATTAATATAGACCAGGTGAGGATGACATTAATATAGAGCAGGTGAGGTTGATTATTAATATAGACCAGGTAAAAATGACATTAATATAGACCAGGGGAGAATGGTTATTTATATAGACCAGGTGAGAATTACATTAATTTAGACCAGGTGAGAATTACATTAATTTAGACCAGGTAAGAATGACATTAATATAGACCAGGTGGGAATGACATTAATTTAGACCAGGTGAGAATGGTTAATAATATAGACCAGGTGAGAATTACATTAATTTAGACCAGGTGAGAATGACATTAATTTAGACCAGGTGAGAATTACATTAATTTAGACAGGTGAGAATGGTACATAATATAGACCAGGTGAGAATGGTTAATAATATAGACCAGGTGAGAATGACATTAATATAGACCAGGTGAGAATGACATTAATAGAGACAGGTGAGAATGGTTAATAATATAGACCAGGTGAGAATGGCAATTAATATAGACCAGGTGAGACTGACATTAATATAGACCAGGTGAGAATGGTAATTAATATAGACCAGGTGAGAATGTTATTAATATAGACCAGGTGAGACTGACATTAATATAGACCAGGTGAGAATGACATTAATATAGACCAGGTGAGAATGTTATTAATATAGACCAGGTGAGAATGGTTAGTAATATAAACCAGGTGAGACTGACATTAATATAGACCAGGTGAGAATGGTAATTAATATAGACCAGGTGAGAATGACATTAATATAGACCAGGTGAGAATGGTAATTAATATAGACCAGGTGAGAATGACATTAATATAGACCAGGTGAGAATGGTAATTAATATAGACCAGGTGAGAATGTTATTAATATAGACCAGGTGAGAATGGTTAATAATATAGACCAGGTGAGAATGGTTATTAATATAGACCAGGTGAGAATGTTATTAATATAGACCAGGTGAGAATGGTTAATAATATAGACCAGGTGAGAATGGTTAGTAATATAGACCAGGTGAGAATGGTTATTAATATAGACCAGGTGAGAATGTTATTAATATAGACCAGGTGAGAATGACATTAATATAGACCAGGTGAGACTGACATTAATATAGACCAGGTGAGAATGGTTATTAATATTGGGCAGGTGAGAATGTTATTAATATAGACCAGGTGAGAATGACATTAATATAGACCAGGTGAGAATGACATTAATATAGACCAGGTGAGAATGGTTAGTAATATAGACCAGGTGAGAATGACATTAATATAGACCAGGTGAGAATGGTTATTAATATTGGGCAGGTGAGAATGTTATTAATATAGACCAGGTAATACTGACATTAATATAGACCAGGTGAGAATGTTATTAATATAGACCAGGTGAGAATGGTTAATAATATAGACCAGGTGAGAATGGTTATTAATATAGACCAGGTAATACTGACATTAATATAGACCAGGTGAGAATGGTTATTAATATAGACCAGGTGAGAATGACATTAATATAGACCAGGTGAGAATGGTTATTAATATAGACCAGGTGAGAATGACATTAATATAGACCAGGTGAGAATGGTTATTAATATAGACCAGGTGAGAATGACATTAATATAGACCAGGTGAGAAGGACATTAATATAGACCAGGTGAGAATGACATTAATATAGACCAGGTGAGAATGGTTATTAATATAGACCAGGTGAGAATGACATTAATATAGACCAGGTGAGAATGTTATTAATATAGACCAGGTAATACTGACATTAATATAGACCAGGTGAGAATGGTAATTAATATAGACCAGGTGAGAATGGTAATTAATATAGACCAGGTGAGAATGGTAATTAATATAGACCAGGTGAGAATGGTTATTAATATAGACCAGGTGAGAATGACATTAATATAGACCAGGTGAGAATGACATTAATATAGACCAGGTGAGAATGACATTAATATAGACCAGGTGAGAATGGCATTAATATAGACCAGGTGAGAATGACATTAATATAGACCAGGTGAGAATGTTATTAATATAGACCAGGTAATACTGACATTAATATAGACCAGGTGAGAATGTTATTAATATAGACCAGGTAATACTGACATTAATATAGACCAGGTGAGAATGTTATTAATATAAACCAGGTAAGAATGACATTAATATAGACCAGGTGAGAATGACATTAATATAGACCAGGTAAGACTGACATTAAGATAGACCAGGTGAGAATGGCATTAATATAGACCAGGTGAGAATGGCATTAATATAGACCAGGTGAGAATGATATTAATATAGACCAGGTGAGAATGGTTAATAATATAGACCAGGTATGACTTACCTTAATATAGACCAGGTGAGAATGACATTAATATAGACCAGGTGAGAATGGTTAATAATATAGACCAGGTGAGAATGTTAATAATATAGACCAGGTGAGAATGGTTAATAATATAGACCAGGTGAGAATGTTAATAATATAGACCAGGTGAGAATGGTTAATAATATAGACCAGGTGAGAATGTTAATAATATAGACCAGGTGAGAATGGTTAATAATATAGACCAGGTGAGAATGTTAATAATATAGACCAGGTGAGAATGGTTAATAATATAAACCAGGTGAGAATGTTATTAATATAGACCAGGTGAGAATGTTATTAATATAGACCAGGTGAGAATGTTATTAATATAGACCAGGTGAGACTGACATTAATATCGACCAGGTGAGAATGTTATTAATATAGACCAGGTGAGAATCACATTAATATAGACCAGGTGAGAATGTTATTAATATAGACCAGGTGAGAATGACATTAATATAGACCAGGTGAGAATGTTATTAATATAGACCAGGTGAGAATGTTATTAATATAGACCAGGTGAGAATGACATTAATATAGACCAGGTGAGAATGGTTAATAATATAGACCAGGTGAGAATGGTTATTAATATAGACCAGGTGAGAATGGTTAGTAATATAGACCAGGTGAGAATGGTTATTAATATAGACCAGGTGAGAATGACATTAATATAGACCAGGTGAGAATGACATTAATTTAGACCAGGTGAGAATGACATTAATTTAGACCAGGTAAGAATGACATTAATATAGACCAGGTGAAAATGACATTAAAATAGACCAGGTGAGAATGATATTAATAGAGACAGGTGAGAATGGTACATAATATAGACCAGGTGAGAATGGCATTAATATAGACCAGGTAATACTGGCATTAATATAGACCAGGTGAGAATTACATTAATATAGACCAGGTGAGAATGGTAATTAATATAGACCAGGTGAGAATGGTTATTAATATAGACCAGGTGAGAATGGTAATTAATATAGACCAGGTGAGAATGGTTATTAATATAGACCAGGTGAGAATGGTAATTAATATAGACCAGGTGAGAATGACATTAATATAGACCAGGTGAGAATGGTTAGTAATATAGACCAGGTGAGAATCACATTAATATAGACCAGGTGAGAATCACATTAATATAGACCAGGTGAGAATCACATTAATATAGACCAGGTAAGAATGACATTAATATAGACAGGTAAAAATGTTGTCAATACATCATGTTAGAATAGCATTAATATAGATCAGGTGAGAATTACATCTGTATAAATCAGGTGGGAATGGCATCCGTAAATATTAGGCATCATTTTCGCAACAGCAGAAATAATCAGGATTAGTTGGAATTCATGAAAGCCATAGGAAGAAGTGAATCATTAATGACTTATAGCAGTACCATCATCAACTTCCATAATAGGAATACACTAGAGAAGGGAAGATATAGGAATATCAATGTTTTACATATAGTTATTGTGGTTAGTTTCAGTTCAAACCTGATCAAACAGATTTAGGATCATGAGGCATTTCAGCCATGAATATATCATCTTTTGAAAGTTATCTACAACTACATTTTCTGTGTGTCTTTCCCATTTTTAAGATGGGGAAGTATGTTTTAAAAGAAATGTGGCTGCTATTTTTAGCAGGTTGGTGATCCATATAGAGGTACCCTCATTGACTTAGGTATATATAGTTATTCATATAGATCAGAGTTTCTCAAACTTTTGGGGTCACTGCCCCCCTCCCTCATGGCCTTGTAACACCCTCAGCTCCTCCACCCCTATCTCCAAAGTGACCTGCTTACACACAAATTGTAAATAATATACAAATAAAATTATTAGTTTATATATAATAAATAATATAATATATACTTTGTATAAATAAATATTATATATATTTTTTATTTTACTATATTTCATATTTAGTGTGTATTATTTGATATTTAATATAATATTATATCATCTCTACCACCACGTTAGGCCCCAGTGCACCCTGGAACTTCTCAATGCTCACCAGTGGCGGTAGCGCCCATTTTGAGAACTTCTGATATACATAACAGTAAAGTTATAGTGGAACTTATGCAATGAAAGGAATTACTTAATAACTTGATGCAATTTGGTTTTGTTGTCAGTCACAGAACCGTGGTTACTTCTGGCAAGACAGCAGTAAAGTATAAACAACTTTATCTGGCATTTACTAATTTTATGGCTAACATAATCTATGAGAGAATTAAAAATAGAGAGATTGGCAGTGACCTCAGCAAAGATTATAATATGTGAATATCTACAAGCATCTCTTACAAGCCAGTTTTATTTTCATTCCAGCTTTTGTGACCATTATAAAGAATTCAAGACATAATATTGTATACTGATAAGCTGGTTCTGTTGAAGAACTACACAGAAGTCTAAAACTTGAAAACATTCAGCATTAAGGCTCGAAAGAGATGAAAAACAGAACAACTCTTGTTTACAACAGCCAAAGATTTCCAACTATATTTAGGTAATGGCCTTGTCTATACTGGAAAGAAGTAGAAAATATATGCTGTACAATCAAAATGTACACAAATTGTATGGTTGGACGTCTGATAGAAAGAGATAGAGAGAGAGAGAATCAGAGAATTTAACAAATTTGAGGACTCTGCAATAAAAACAGCAGGTACAGTCATTAAATGAATATTATGGACTGTTTGGATGGCTTAATTTCTGTTATGAAAGCAATATAGTTATTGCTTGAAGTAAGGCTTGTAATAGTATAATTACTAAAGTTTCAAGAGTATAAAAAGACTATTCGGGCATTTACTAGTTTGGTTAGCCATACAGAGGCTGTCCTTCCATATGAAAGATAAACTACATTACACACAAGAAAGATGTGTGATGCTATATGGCAGTGAATGCTGAGAAATGCATATCAGTGGAGCAAGAAATAGCTGGTTTTGATTCATTGGATGGACAATGATAAATTACAAGATATGGTGAGTACAAGAGACTTGAAAAAGCAATACTGCAGCAAAGGTTTACTAGAAGAAAACAAAAAATAAAATAAAATGAGGGCCATGAGACAGATATAGAAGGTCATTTATAATAGAGGTTGGCAGAAGAAATAAAAATTTAGAAAGGAAAATCTTTTATATCCGACATGATAGATACATTGGGCTTCACATACATTTTAAAGGTATGTGGGAAGATGTACTGTAGGCCGGTCACATACATGGCAAGATAGAACATTATATATTGAAAGGTTGATAATGTTTATATGTGTGTGTGTACGTGTGGGTGTTTATGTGTGTGTGGTTGTTTGCATGTTGAGTTGTATATTATATATATGTATGTATATAGTCCTGGTTTCTATTTCTAATTCTTTATTATATATATCATATTTGCAACAACACAGCTCGCCATTTTTCATTTATATATATATATATATATATATATATATATATATATATATATATATATATATTTATATATATATATATATATATATATATATATATATATATATATATTTATATATAAATATATATATATATATATATTTATATATATATTTATATATATATATATATATATATATATATATATATATTTATATATAAATATATATATATATATATATTTATATATATATTTATTTATATATATATATATTTATATATATTTATTTATTTATATATACATTTATATTTATATATATATTTATATATATTTATATATATATATATATATATATATATATATATATATATATATATATATATATATATATATATATATATACTTATATATATATATATTTATATATATTTATTTATATATATATATATATATATATATATATATATATATATATATATATATATATATATATACATATACATACATATATTTACATATATAACCACTGATGATGTTGCAGATGTGCAATGAAAGAACTTTGTTAGACTATATATAAATATTTATATCTGTATTTTTAACCGCTGGTCAGTCAATGATAAACATTAATTGCCAAATAAGTTACCTGTGGAGATATAAAAGATGCAAAAGCGAAAACCAACCAAACAGTGAGTGTGTTCTGTTATTATTTCTGGCAATATTATTACAACAATATGACCCTTCCCATATATATATATATATATATATATATATATATATATATATATATACAATAAAAAGAAATATATATATATATATATATATTCCCTGCTTAATAGGAAGTGTCTGCTTATTATCAGACATTTGTAATCACATGTGTATCCAATTTAAAATAGGTACACTGTATTTCTGTATTTTGAAAGAAGCAACTAAAAGTGTGGGTGACAGGAAGGACATCCAAGTCTAAAACATTGCCTCACAAAGGGTTCCATGGTAAATATATGGACCCTGTTATGGGGCCTACGAGGTTAACCACTACTTTAACAGGGAAAATGGCTTTAAAATGCTTATTGTTGTTGTTGATTATTATCAAACTACTAAGTCAATTACTTGATTTCTCATAAACAGAGGTACTTGACAAATAATGACCAATGTAAATGAATTGGGAAATGACCGAAAAATTACGATCATGAATACAAGCTGCCAAAATGGGATCATCCAAGGGGTCTTTGGAGTAATATTACTTGATAGAGTGTGTGGCTCGGAAATCAGAGAATCACTCCAGGTAGA
>OZ024745.1:118103845-118171345 GCA_964016885.1 Eledone cirrhosa
GGAGCCAGTCCATTGTATAAAAAAGGTTGGAGACCACTGATTTAGAGTATTGAGCTCAGAGGGAAGAAAGCCAAAGTTGACCTTGGTGGGGTCTGAAACCAGAACTAGAGGCCATAATGAAATACTGTAATGTGTTCCATCCAACACATTAACGAGTCTGCCAATACTCCATACCTGCATGTATTGAATAATACACAAACACACACATATAGACATAAACACACAGACACATACACACACAGACACATACACACATACAGACACATACACAGGTATATATCGACACACACATCTAGGCACAGATACACACACATATACACACACAGGTACACATATACATACATAGATACATAGACACAAGGACACACATATATACACACGCAGACTCTCACACACAGAGACACACATACAGACACATAGGCACAAATACACACACACACACACATACATACACACACACACAGACACATAGGCACACACACACAGACAGGCACACATACAGACACATAGGCACAAATACACACACACACACACACACATACATACATACACACACACAGACACATACAGACACATAGGCACACACACACCGACAGACACACATACAGACACATAGACACACATACACACACTAAACAAATTTAAAGATTTGTAAGTCGACCATATTTTAGTCATACTTTTACATTTGTTAGGAGAGCAAATATTGGGTCATCAAATAGGGAATTTGTAGAAATTTGTAGAAAAAAAGACAAATTTCTACAAATTTCATACTTGACGACCCAATAGTTTTTACAAAGAAAATGTAACACATGTGTTGTAAATAAACTTCAGCCAGGGAACAGTAATAACTAACATTAGACATCTTTTCCATATGCTAATACATATGTGTATATGTGTGTGTATGTGCATACTCATACATTGGTATGTATGAGTTTATCATAATATAATAAAGGGAGGAATGCGGGACTGCATCCTGAATATATTTTTTTATCCTGTTTGTAAAATAAATTGGATTACTTTGAATAAATAATTGTTTCTACTTTAGGCACAAGGCCAGAAATTACCCAGTACATTACTGGTACTTTATTTTATCGACCCCGTAAGGATGAAAGGCAAAGTTAACCTCGGTAAGATTGGAACTCAGATCGTAAAGGGACGTAACTATGCTAGAAAGCATGGCGTCCAACCCTCTACCGATACTGCCAATTGACCGCAATAAATAATAAATGAATATTACATAATTTATATACTAAATTTCGTAACTCTTGATTAAATATAAATAATTTTATTGCTTATTTCAATATTGAAGTCTTTAAAATTTTCAAATGTCAACACTTCCGGTTAGCGTCCATTATATTATAACACTGAGGGCGGTGAATTGGCAGTATCGGTAGAGGGTTGGACGCCATGCTTTGACGCATAGAGTTACGGCCCTTGCCATTCTGAGTTCAAATCCCGCCGAGGTTAACTTTGCCTTTCATCCTTATGGGGTCGATAAAATAAAGTACCAGTAATGTACTGGATAATTGCTGGCCTTGTGCCAAAAGTAGAAACAATTATATTATAACACTGGGTGGATTGGCAGTATCGGTGGAGGGTCGGACGCCATGCTTTCCAGCATAGTTACGTCCCTTTACGATCTGAGTTCAAATCCCGCCGAGGTTGACTTTGCCTTTCATCCTTACGGGGTCGATAAAATAAAAGTACCAGTAATGCACTGGGTAATTGCTGGCCTTGTGCCTAAAGTAGAAACAATTATATTATAACACTGGGTAATTGCTGGCCTTGTGCCTAAAGTAGAAACAATTATATTATAACACTGGGTAATTGCTGGCCTTGTGCCTAAAGTAGAAACAATTATATGATAACATTTATTACATCGCTTATATAAACATTCATATATTTGCATCGTTTTATAAGGTTTATATTTCCGTCGCTAATTTTCTCCTAATGCAGTTTATATATAATATTGTCTTTTTTAAATGTATCAAGGATTACTTTACTGATTACAGAAGAGAGTGTAACACAGTCTCTCTTCAATTTCTGTGCATATTCTCAATTATGATTTTATTTGACGTATGTTATCTAAATGCATATATATTTGCATATAATATCAATATGCACACTATACTTGCTAGCAGAAAACCATGCAGACGATGGTTTTTCTGCTAGTAAATATAAATGTGCAAACACAGACACGCTTACAAAAATACAACCTCATAGACATTTATTCAGACAAACACACATATACATTCACACAAACACATACATACATTCACATAAACACACACATACATTCACATAAACACACACATACATTCACATAAACACATACATACATTTCCATAAACACATACATACATTCCCATAAACACATACATACATTCACATAAACACATACGTACATTCACATAAACACACACATACATTCACATAAACACATACATACATTCTCATAAACACATACATACATTCCCATAAACACATACATACATTCACATAAACACATACGTACATTCACATAAACACATACATACATTCCCATAAACACATACATACATTCCCATAAACACACACGTACATTCCCATAAACACATACATACATTCCCATAAACACATACATACATTCACATAAACACATACATACATTCCCATAAACACATACATACATTCACATAAACACACACATACATTCACATAAACACATACATACATTCACATAAACACACACATACATTCCCATAAACACATACATACATTCCCATAAACACACACGTACATTCACATAAACACATACATACATTCACATAAACACATACATACATTCACATAAACACACACGTACATTCACATAAGCACACACATACATTCACATAAACACACACATACATTCACATAAACACATACATACATTCCCATAAACACATACATACATTCCCATAAACACACACGTACATTCACATAAACACACACATACATTCACATAAACACACACATACATTCACATAAACACATACGTACATTCCCATAAACACACACATACATTCCCATAAACACATACATACATTCACATAAACACACACGTACATTCACATAAACACATACATACATTCCCATAAACACATACATACATTCACATAAACACATACATACATTCCCATAAACACATACATACATTCCCATAAACACATACGTACATTCACATAAACACACACGTACATTCCCATAAATACATACATACATTCCCATAAACACATACATACATTCCCATAAACACATACATACATTCCCATAAACACATACATACATTCACATAAACACACACATACATTCACATAAACACATACATACATTCACATAAACACACACATACATTCCCATAAACACACACATACATTCCCATAAACACACACATACATTCACATAAACACACACATACATTCACATAAACACACACATACATTCACATAAACACACACATACATTCCCATAAACACACACATACATTCACATAAACACATACATACATTCACATAAACACATACATACATTCCCATAAACACACACGTACATTCACATAAACACATACATACATTCACATAAACACATACATACATTCACATAAACACACACATACATTCACATAAACACACACATACATTCACATAAACACACACATACATTCACATAAACACACACATACATTCCCATAAACACACACATACATTCACATAAACACATACATACATTCACATAAACACATACATACATTCCCATAAACACACACGTACATTCACATAAACACATACATACATTCCCATAAACACACACGTACATTCACATAAACACATACATACATTCACATAAACACATACATACATTCCCATAAACACATACATACATTCCCATAAACACATACATACATTCCCATAAACACACACGTACATTCACATAAACACACACATACATTCACATAAACACACACATACATTCACATAAACACATACGTACATTCCCATAAACACACACATACATTCCCATAAACACATACATACATTCACATAAACACACACGTACATTCACATAAACACATACATACATTCCCATAAACACATACATACATTCCCATAAACACATACATACATTCCCATAAACACATACGTACATTCACATAAACACACACGTACATTCCCATAAATACATACATACATTCCCATAAACACACACGTACATTCACATAAACACACACATACATTCACATAAACACACACATACATTCCCATAAACACATACATACATTCACATAAACACATACATACATTCCCATAAACACATACATACATTCACATAAACACACACGTACATTCCCATAAACACATACATACATTCCCATAAACACATACATACATTCACATAAACACACACATACATTCACATAAACACATACATACATTCACATAAACACATACATACATTCCCATAAACACATACATACATTCACATAAACACACACATACATTCCCATAAACACATACATACATTCCCATAAACACATACATACATTCCCATAAACACATACATACATTCACATAAACACATACATACATTCCCATAAACACATACATACATTCACATAAACACACACGTACATTCCCATAAACACATACATACATTCCCATAAACACATACATACATTCACATAAACACACACATACATTCACATAAACACATACATACATTCACATAAACACATACATACATTCCCATAAACACATACATACATTCACATAAACACACACATACATTCACATAAACACATACATACATTCACATAAACACACACATACATTCACATAAACACATACATATATTCCCATAAACACATACATACATTCACATAAACACATACATACATTCACATAAACACATACATACATTCCCATAAACACACACGTACATTCCCATAAACACATACATACATTCCCATAAACACATACATACATTCCCATAAACACATACATACATTCACATAAACACATACATACATTCCCATAAACACATACATACATTCACATAAACACACACATACATTCACATAAACACATACATACATTCACATAAACACATACATACATTCCCATAAACACATACATACATTCACATAAACACACACATACATTCACATAAACACATACATACATTCACATAAACACACACATACATTCACATAAACACATACATATATTCCCATAAACACATACATACATTCACATAAACACATACATACATTCACATAAACACATACATACATTCCCATAAACACACACGTACATTCCCATAAACACATACATACATTCCCATAAACACATACATACATTCACATAAACACACACATACATTCACATAAACACATACATACATTCACATAAACACACACATACATTCCCATAAACACATACATACATTCCCATAAACACACACGTACATTCACATAAACACATACATACATTCACATAAACACATACATACATTCACATAGACACACACGTACATTCACATAAACACACACATACATTCACATAAACACACACATACATTCACATAAACACATACATACATTCCCATAAACACATACATACATTCCCATAAACACACACGTACATTCACATAAACACACACATACATTCACATAAACACACACATACATTCACATAAACACATACGTACATTCCCATAAACACACACATACATTCCCATAAACACATACATACATTCACATAAACACACACGTACATTCACATAAACACATACATACATTCCCATAAACACATACATACATTCACATAAACACATACATACATTCCCATAAACACATACATACATTCCCATAAACACATACGTACATTCACATAAACACACACGTACATTCCCATAAATACATACATACATTCACATAAACACATACATACATTCCCATAAACACATACATACATTCACATAAACACACATATACATTCACATAAACACATACATACATTCACATAAACACACACATACATTCACATAAACACACACATACATTCACATAAACACATACATACATTCACATAAACACATACATACATTCCCATAAACACATACATACATTCACATAAACACACACATACATTCACATAAACACATACATACATTCACATAAACACATACATACATTCCCATAAACACATACATACATTCACATAAACACACACATACATTCACATAAACACATACATACATTCACATAAACACACACATACATTCACATAAACACACACATACATTCCCATAAACACATACATACATTCACATAAACACACACATACATTCCCATAAACACATACATACATTCACATAAACACATACATACATTCACATAAACACATACATACATTCCCATAAACACACACGTACATTCCCATAAACACATACATACATTCACATAAACACATACATACATTCACATAAACACACACATACATTCACATAAACACATACATACATTCCCATAAACACATACATACATTCACATAAACACATACGTACATTCACACAAACACACACACCATCCCCTTCCTTCCTTTTACACACACATACATTCAAGCAAGCAGTAGGTGTAAAGAGAGAGGAGTAGTATGAGGTAGTCAAACTACTCCTCTCTCTTTACGTGTTGTGACAGAATCGCAGAAATTTATATATCGAAGAAATTCTATATGTTGAGCATGTGGTTCTAAGGTATTAATTATTGTTGTCGGAATATCCATGAAGGAGTGTTGTCGTTTTGTTTTAGAATGGGAATTTTTGAATTGGATAAATTGCTAGAATCAACATCTTGAAACACTAGTGTCTGTTATTCTTACATGGTTATTGAAGTAGCCATGGCACTATCACAGCTTAAAGTACTATAGTTAGACTTATCTGTGCTTACATCATCATAACCATCATCACTATCATCATCATCATCATCATCATCATCATTAGTATTATCATCACTATCATCATCATCGTCATCATCACCACCATCATCATCACCATCATCGTCATTACCATTATCATCATTACCAACACCATCATCACCATCATCACCATTATCAACATTACCATCATCACCATCATCACCATCATTATGTTAATTAATGCCTGTTACCCCATACAGCCCTACTTCTCTGTAAGTATTCATCAAGCTGAAATATTCATCCAATGAAGCACCCAGCTGACGTTGTAAAGTGGTTGTGATGGTGACACGACAAAAAGCACCCAGCCCACACTGTAAAGTTGTTGTGATGGTGACATGACAAAAAGCACCCAGCCCACACTGTAAAGTTGTTGTGATGGTGACACGACAAAAAGCACCCAGCCCACACTGTAAACTGGTTGAGATGGTGTCATGATACAAAGCACCCAGCCCACACTGTAAACTGGTTGAGATGGTGACACGACAAAAAGCACCCAGCCCACACTGTAAAGTGATTGTGTAGGTGTCATGATACAAAGCACCCAGCCCACACTGTAAATGAGGTTAGTGCTAGGAAGGGCATCCAACTGTAGAAACCAAGCCAAAATAGGTTCTGTATGAGCAAAACATGGTCACCTGACCTGGCATTGATCACAACAGGACAACTCATCTAACCCGTGCCAGCAGGGGAAAATAGACCTTAAATGGTGATAATGATGATGATGAATTAGCAGAATTGTTTAAACATCAGATAGAATTCTTTTTTTTATTTGTTCTGCTGAGTTCAACTTTGCTTTCGATCCAAAGTACCAGTAAAGTACAGGGGTCAGTGTAAGGAACTTATATATAAGTGTATATGTGTGTGATTATCCATGAGGATACAAGTAACATAGTGAGACTTCTGTATGTTTATTATATATAAATATAATGTATATACTTTTATATACACCTCTATTATGATGTAAGAGGTGTAGTGGTATTATATGCAGACCATCAGGTAAGATAGATTTTGCAGGTGACATATGCACAAGACTAGTTTGTAGTGAGAGCAGTAGGGAAATGACCATTTTCCCCACCTTTGGAAGGTACCATAGAAGTTGATAGCATTTGTTACTTAGGTGTCTTAATTATAGAACCATCTCGATTAATGCTCAGAATTGTCTAAAGGGAAAACCACTGCAAAGCACTCTAAAAACTTTGCTAGTACATCCCTAGAAGTAAAAAATTCATATAACAAATGTTTTACTTCCTCCAACGATGACAGTGGGAGTTCGGCTCTTCTGTGTTTGGACCATATCCTTGTGGTCATGTTTATTACCCTTGAAACTTATTTAATAAGTTTAAAATTTATGCCTATTATTCAGTAATATTAGTAGTGATAATATCATAGAATATGAACAGGCTAGAAAACGTTTCGGGAGCTACTACCTCTGTTGATAACAAAAGCATTTTCTCTATGAGTAAAAGTAGATTGTATGATGCATGTGTGGGCAGTGAGACATGGGCAGTAAATGCAGAGGCTATGCATAAGCTGGAGAGAAATGAAGCAAGCTTGCTCCATTGGATGTGCAATGTCAGTGTGCATGAACAACAACGTGGGGATGGACTGAGAGAAAAGCTGGGTATAAGAGGTATACAAGAAAGAAGACTGCTCTGGTTTGGACATGTAATGTGTATGGATGAGGAACACTGGGTAAAGAAGTACTAGATGATGCCAGAATTCCCTTTTCTTTAAATCCATCAACCAATGACCTCCACCATCCCAATCATCACCTTCTCCTACCACCAGAAAAGGTATAAATACACCATATTACTTGGACAATCGGTTTCCTGATGATTTCTCCTGAATGAAACAGTTCTAGTCCTGTAGAAGCAATCTCTATATTAAATATATATATATAACATATATATACTGTAGAGTGCTTCGAATCTGTTATAAATAAATTTGTTGAATAACCAACAAATTAAATAACTCTTTGTTTATATATATATAAATAGTAAATCAAACAAAAGAACTAGAACTAGAAATATTATTTGGTACTCTCCCCCATTCTCATTAGGAGTTAAAATACCTGTAGCAAACATATTTTTCAAAGCATTAGATAAATGTTTTCCTAAATCCCATAGATACCATTCTATTTTTAACAGACATACTATAAAACTATCTTACTCTACTACTATGAACATAGCACAAAATATTAATAGAATTAATAATAGAAACTTAAATTTAAATACAAACCAAATAAACCAAAATAACAATATTAATATTACAAATAACAGTATTAATACTAATAATAATCGTAACTTTCCTATTGACAACAACTCTGGAAAATGTAACTATAGAAATGAATTAATTTGCTCTTTACAGAATAATTATCTAGATAAAAACTTAGTATATAAATGCATAGTAAAAACTAGAGATAAAATATATAACTATATAGGAGTCACTTCTACAAAATTTAAGGAATACTGGTATAATCACAAACATACATTTAATAGATCAGACAAAAAATGTTCAACACCACTTTCACATCTAATTTGCTACTTAAAAGACAATAATATTGACTATTCAATCTCTTGGGGAACGATTTCGAAAGCGCCCGCATACCGAAATATGGCTCTTTCAAGAATTTGTCATTTGTGTATTGAGGACATTTTTCATATACTTACCAGCCAAAACTTTATTAACAAAAAGAAAGAATTATTCAGTTCTTGCAGACATCGCCAAACTAAAACATTCAGAAGTATCTATAATCTATAGAAAATATTATCTACATCTCACCTGTTTACAATTAATATGTCTTCACTATGTTTTGTTGATGTTTTGCGGTGATTATTAGATGATGATTTTCTTTTTAACTGATATTTTTCAAATGATACTCTTTTTAAATTGTTTTTAAATGATATTTTGAAATATATCTTTCTTGTGATAGTTCTAATGATGTTTCTGAATACACTTTGGGTGTCTCTAATATTTCTTCCTAATTGACTACATAGACTTTAACATTTGCAGCGATGTAGATAATGCTATCTAAATACATATGTAAAAGAATTTTTATCTTTCAAAATATGTAATATAGGATACCTTATAATTATATATAAAATAATATATAAAAAATTTTCTATATATATTTTGCATATATCTTAATTGAATATTCTTTTAAAGTAAATTCTAGTATAAACGACAAATGTAACCTAACTATTTTTACTAAAAAGCATTGGAGTTATCTTTTCCTTTATAATGTAACACGCTTAAATATTTCTTCTAAGTAACAACTAAACTTTACATAAATATTAAATTTTCTGTATAATTTCGTTAACTTATTAAACTTTGTAAATGTATTCCTATCTTGATTGAACTATAGAATGCATAAAATAATCTTCTCTAATAAAAATAGAACTACTTTCTTTTTTCTTAACTATATATTGAAAATGTAAACACGAAATTTTTCGAAACCCTTAACATATATAAAAATATGTAAAATATCTATCAAAGGAAAAAAAAACATATATACTCACCAAAATTATTTATATAAATATTTATATAAGTAACCTGTTGTAATATAATAAAGTAAATTATACTTACAACCTTAATTCTTCATAAAATATACTTATAAATATTATCTATATAATATTATAACTCACGATTTGAATAGATCCAATAATTACTACTATCTCTCAATTTTTTAAATTAGTATTCCACCACTTCAACACATTTATAATTCTCATATTATTTTATAGATACTACCAAAATATATAATTATAAAATTAAATAAATAATTATAATTATATCACTCTCTTTACACCATCACTGATTTGATCCATACAATTATATTTTAATAATAATAGTGTATTTCTAAATATAATATACTTGTTTTCTTATAATCATTCCTTAAATTTTCTTACACCCTAATATTAATATTAACATCTCTCTCTTCTTACATTAAAAATAAAAAAATAAAAAATTATCCTAATAATTATTTAAATTTACCTAGCGTCTAAGTATAACGATCATTTTCAACTGCACGTTTAGCCTCATTAACATATTTCATCCTAAGATTTGAAATTTCTTTCACTATCCAAAATGAACTTAAAACGATAAGTTCTTTTTTCTGGATATGTCAATATTTATAAAACAATTTTTGTATTTTATCTGATGAGCGCGTACCAAAATTTTGGTACCCTTGAAATATATATAATTGTTTCTACTTTTGGTACAAGGCCAGCAATTACCCAGTACAATACTGGTACTTTATTTTATCGACCCCGTAAGGATGAAAGGCAAAGTTAACCTCAGCGGGATTTGAACTCAGATCGTAAAGCGAAGTAACTATGCTGGAAAGCATGTCTGACCCTCTACCGATAATAAATTAAATATGGTTTTATAAAGATAGTTTCCATGTATTAATATCATTGATATTATACTCCAGAAGAAATCCTGTAGAGTGCTTCGAATCTGTTGTAAATAAATTTGTTGAATAACCAAAAAATTAAATATCTATTTGTTTATATATATATATATATACATGTATATATATATATTGGGAGAATTGGGAGAATCAATGAATGCCTCAATGAATGTGGTTCCATCCCTGTCATTTCATTTATGTAGCTAATAATGTATTTGAAAAGAGTCTATCCCACTTGAAGCTAATGACTAAAAATTGAAATTGCAGATACAAAACATTAACTGAAATGAACTCACTCAGAAAGCCAACCTGCTTTACAGATTTCATTGTCTGGAATGCCTAACATCACTGTACAGTATTATATAAAAAATATTTAACTCTTTACCATATTTTTAATGAAAAACAATTTGGAAGGATTTAGTAATATAACTAACTTTCCCATTATTAAGCTGGTGTTTGGAACATATCTTTATAAAGATACTTACACAAAATTATGTTGGAAAGCTTTTAGATAAATATAAGTTTAAAATAAAAGTTATGAATGGTAGAACTTTCAAGCAGTTTGGTGTTAAAATAGTTAAATGTTTTAAATCCTAAATTAAAACACTTTGCAAAATTAAAATTTAAATACAAGCTGGTTTCTTTTAACACCTAAAAAGATAAATGCTAGATAGCAAATACCAAGTGAAGATAAAATTATAACTTTGAATTTAAATCTAATTTGAGGATCAAAGTCGAATAGAATGACTAACACATATTAATCCTTTAGTATTTACATTACTCTCTCTATATACATTATTGTATTTTCATGGTAAAGGCTTTACCTCACATAATATCTCACATAACATTTACATTACTCTACATATACTATTGTATTTTCATGGTAAAGGCTTTACCTCACATAATATCTCACATAACATTTACATTACTCTACATATACTATTGTATTTTCATGGTAAAGGCTTTACCTCACATAATATCTCACATAACATTTACATTACTTTACATATACTATTGTATTTTCATGGTAAAGGCTTTACCTCACATAATATCTCACATAACATTTACATTACTCTACATATACTATTGTATTTTCATGGTAAAGGCTTTACCTCACATAATATCTCACATAACATTTACATTACTCTACATATACTATTGTATTTTCATGGTAAAGGCTTTACCTCACATAATATCTCACATAACATTTACATTACTCTACATATACTATTGTATTTTCATGGTAAAGGCTTTACCTCACATAATATCTCACATAACATTTACATTACTCTACATATACTATTGTATTTTCATGGTAAAGGCTTTACCTCACATAATATCTCACATAACATTTACATTACTCTACATATACTATTGTATTTTCATGGTAAAGGCTTTACCTCACATAATATCTCACATAACATTTACATTACTCTAGATATACTATTGTATTTTCTTGGTAAAGGCTTTACCTCACATAATATCTCACATAACATTTACATTACTCTACATATACTATTGTATTTTCTTGGTAAAGGCTTTACCTCACATAATATCTCACATAACATTTACATTACTCTACATATACTATTGTATTTTCATGGTAAAGGCTTTACCTCACATAATATCTCACATAACATTCACATTACTCTACATATACTATTGTATTTTCATGGTAAAGGCTTTACCTCACATAATATCTCACATAACATTCACATTACTCTACATATACTATTGTATTTTCATGGTAAAGGCTTTACCTCACATAATATCTCACATAACATTTACATTACTCTACATATACTATTGTATTTTCATGGTAAAGGCTTTATCTCACATAATATCTCACATAACATTTACATTACTCTACATATACTATTGTATTTTCATGGTAAAGGCTTTATCTCACATAATATCTCACATAACATTTACATTACTCTACATATACTATTGTATTTTCATGGTAAAGGCTTTATCTCACATAATATCTCACATAACATTTACATTACTCTACATATACTATTGTATTTTCATGGTAAAGGCTTTACCTCACATAATATCTCACATAACATTTACATTACTCTACATATACTATTGTATTTTCATGGTAAAGGCTTTACCTCACATAATATCTCACATAACATTTACATTACTCTACATATACTATTGTATTTTCATGGTAAAGGCTTTACCTCACATAATATCTCACATAACATTTACATTACTCTAGATATACTATTGTATTTTCTTGGTAAAGGCTTTACCTCACATAATATCTCACATAACATTTACATTACTCTACATATACTATTGTATTTTCTTGGTAAAGGCTTTACCTCACATAATATCTCACATAACATTTACATTACTCTACATATACTATTGTATTTTCATGGTAAAGGCTTTACCTCACATAATATCTCACATAACATTTACATTACTCTACATATACTATTGTATTTTCATGGTAAAGGCTTTACCTCACATAATATCTCACATAACATTTACATTACTCTACATATACTATTGTATTTTCATGGTAAAGGCTTTACCTCACATAATATCTCACATAACATTTACATTACTCTACATATACTATTGTATTTTCATGGTAAAGGCTTTACCTCACATAATATCTCACATAACATTTACATTACTCTACATATACTATTGTATTTTCATGGTAAAGGCTTTACCTCACATAATATCTCACATAACATTTACATTACTCTACATATACTATTGTATTTTCATGGTAAAGGCTTTACCTCACATAATATCTCACATAACATTTACATTACTCTACATATACTATTGTATTTTCTTGGTAAAGGCTTTACCTCACATAATATCTCACATAACATTTACATTACTCTACATATACTATTGTATTTTCATGGTAAAGGCTTTACCTCACATAATATCTCACATAACATTTACATTACTCTACATATACTATTGTATTTTCATGGTAAAGGCTTTATCTCACACAATTCTCTCACATAATATCAAATCTATGAAATTTTGATAACCACCCGCTTTGGGCTGTGTTCCCAAGCAACCCGACTCTCGGGCCGATCCCGCCGAGGTTGACTTTGCCTTTCATCCTTACGGGATCGATAAAATAAAGTACCAGTAATGCACTGGGGTAATTGCTGGCCTTGTGCCAAAAGTAGAAACTATATATATATATATATATATATATGTGTGTGTATATATATATATATATATATATATAACAAAAAGAATGTGGTAAGATACCAGGTGGACCATAACGCACCAGAGTACTCAATACTTACTAAAGTAGAAACAATTATTTATTTTGTGAACAACACATTAACATTAGTATAAGAGGCTGGTTACAGCCATTTTGAACAGAAAGAGATGAGAAAATTCTGGCCAGATACAACCAGTTTAAATGCTAAAGGGTTAATGTAAAATGTGTAAAATGCAAATGCAGACATAAAGAGTGAAAGTGATTAAGCCTCTATCATATATTATTTAACCAGATAGTTACAGATAACTAAATAAATGAGTAGATATAAGACAGTATGATATTTGCATTTATGCTTTCATCGAAAATATATACAATATAAATGAAGAGAAAATAGCAATAACCACAAACCAAACACTGAGTTGAGAAATATATTTGATACAGCTGAGCTTACGTGGCAAATTGGCAGAGTCATTAGAACGTCAGATAGAATACTTTGTGGTATTGATTCCTGCTATCTGATCTCTGAGTTCAAATCCCACCGAGGTCAACTTTGCCTTTCTTCCTTTCGAGGTTGATGAAAAAAGAACCAGTCTAGTACTGGGGTCAATTCTTCCTCTATATCACTTTCTCACTTCCTCTCTCTCACTTTCTATCCTTCTCTGGAAGAAATCTGCTGAGATCAGAGCTGAAGAGGTAGGAACTCCACTAGACTTAAAATGCCCAAGATATACTGTATGGCACTTTGGTGGCCCTACGACTCCATCAGGAGTTACAGGACCATGCCATACATCTATAGTAGGCAACTAAATTCTTCATCTGAGAAAACAAAACCAATATTTGTGACAAAAGAGATCCAGTTGACTTAACTAGCCAGTGTATTGCTGACTTTGAGAGAGAGATATGCCAGCCTCCTACACATATCTGTTGTTGTACGTAAAGGAGAGTAAGATTTGCTGGCCACTGCCATCATGCAACCTATGAGGCTGTGTTCTCATTAGTGCTTTGAAAACCACAAGCAGTCACTAATAACAGGGGCTGCAAGCTCTCCTATCCCAATGTCATCTCCAGAGATTCTGGTATTGAAATCCAGGACTTGGCAATGGCAATGAACAACAGACCCTCTTGGAGATAAATTGTTGAGTCGATTTAGGTTGAGGCCACCGGATGCTGATTGCTGATATTTACATATATTAACATATATTATCAATGCCAGAAAACAAACTATTCCTATTATCATCATCATGGTCTCATAACTCTTTTCGGAGTCATTTGGACACTGTAGTACTGAATGCTGCGCCAACTGCTTCCATCTCTGGAGGTCATGGGACAAAGTTCTTCCCCATCCACTCAGCTATACAGAGAGATGGGGAGGGCGAGAGAGATGGAGGTGATGACAGTGGGAGTTCAGTTCTTCCACGTTCAGACCATATCCTTTTGGTTGTGTTCATTATCTATAGAGGAAGCCTGGAATGTTCTCTAATCTATGTCACTTTGACTACGTGCAAACTGTCGTCATTGGCAGTATACTCAGGTATGTTATCAATCCACCAATTTCTCTGTCTTCCCCACCTTCTCTTCCCCCACACTGTTCCATGGAGAATTGTCTTAAAGAGTCCATCCAATCTTGTGACTTGCCATAACCACCTCAACTTTCTCCTTTTCACCGTGGTCAGCAGGTTTTCAAAGTGACTCACATGCTGGCTGATTCTTCTGCAGATCTCCTCGTCTGTTACATGTTCTATGGAGGAGATTCCCAGCATTCTTCTATAATGTTTCCTCTCCACTGTTTGTATCTTCCTTTGCAGTTCAGCAAATATTCCAGAACCTTATCTCCCTCTCCATAACCTTTTGGAATTTGATTTGAAGAATTATATTCTTTATTTTTAAAAAATTATGTTTTTCTGAGACTATCAAAATTTATAATTGTGTTACTGTGGTATGATTGATATGGCTGTCATATTTCTTTCAGATTTTTCACTCAATGGAAGTGAAAAAATATTTTAATGCTATACTCACTAAATATACTTATTAATATCTGTGATAATACAAAAAAATTCCATAACAAACCATACATAAATTACCATAATATACTGTCATCATCATCATCATCATCATCATCATCGTTTGAAACATTCACTTTCCTACTAGCAAGGATTGGATGGATCTACACAGACCAAGTTAGTACTGAAACGGAGCCACTGATCTCCCAGACAGGCCAGGGATCTGTATCTAGTTTATGTACCAAGTGCACAGGAGAGGTTGTCCTGTCTTTGACCCAAGCTTTCTACAGTTGAATACCATTCCTATCACCAACCACTTTACAGTATGTACTGGGTGCATTTATTATATAGATCACCAGCACTAAGGACATGATTGAGGGGTCTTCCCAACTTGGGGTCCTCTCAATCTTGTATATATACTAATTTCTTACATAGGCATAAATCATCAAATTAATAGTTTAGAAGGAAATTAGAATTTGTGACTACTGTGACTAATCAAAGAGGTAACCAAAGCAATGTATAATGAAGTAGCAATAGCAGGGAAAGGAAACCAGTTTATAGATTTGACTAGATGGAAACTTACATCTATACTTTCTCTCTCTGCATAATATCTATTTCATCAATATTTCATTGAAACAATAGTGAAGTTGATCATGGTAAGATTTGAAACCACAACAGTGAAGAATTATGGATTCTGTATAAAATAGTATATATATATATATATATATATATATATCCACACACAGAAAAGATGCAATTCTGAGACAAATTACAGAGCCGACAAATATAAACGAACTAAACAGAAAACATGAGTGGAATAGCAACATCACAACTAGTAATTAAGGACAAAATGAAGACATACAGACACACACAAAAACCAAACTAACAAAACAAATCAGTCACACACAGATAGAACAAACAACCAACTAATGACAAGTAATTAAACACATAAATAGATAAGTAAACACACACATTCACCTGGATATAATGCATGTGCATAATAAGCGCACAGCACACAACACACAAAAACAAGATGGTGTAGGATAGAACAAAGGAGAGACACAAAATAAAAACCCAGTCACTGAGGAGGTCACAGAATGTGTGACGAAAGAGCTTTGACAATATATAAACAACCTGAAATGTATAATAAATTGAAGTGAAAACCAACAGGTGCATGTGTTTTTATTGGCAGCATGACCCTCCCAAAGTATGACAATATATATATAACATTTATTATATATAAATTACATATCTAATAATATATGATGATGTTGGTGATGATGATGATATTAGATAAGTAATTTATATAGAATAAATTTTCTTTTACATAATATACTAAAAAATAAGAAAAATGGGGGGAGGGATGATAAAAGAAGGAATAAAAAATATGAGGAGAAAACCTAGACACAAGATAATACTACAAGGCAAGGGGCATGGGAGCTTCCCTCTAATAATTGTTTTAGGCAAGCCAACACTCTTGTAGTATTGCCATGGGTAAGAATGTGGTTAAGGTAGTGGAATAACCAAGCACAAGAACTTCATTGTCAGCGGTCCTGCTTCCACAGACATCCAAACTATCAAAGCAAGAAAAAATAGTTTGAAAATAATTTCTGGAATTTTAGAATTTCATTCGAATCATAATAATAATAATGAAATAATTGTGTACAGTGCTCAGGTGCACTACAACTCATCAAAGGTGCATGTATAGTACATAGAATAATTGTTTCTACTTTAGGCACAAGGCCAGCAATTCCCCAGTGTATTACTGGTACTTAGAATAATGTTCAAATGTCAGGAAAATGAACAGTGTATGAGTCATGAAATACACGTGTGCATGTGTATGGAGGGGGATATCCAGGTATAGTGTTGGCGAATTTCAGGAAGCAATGAGGTTTTAAAGGATGCAGTGTCTCGGCAACTAACAACTGATGCAGGCAGTTTGTTCCATGCTTCAGCAACTGTGAGCGTGAGAAAATGTTTCCGAAAGTCATGGGAGCTGTGCTGTTTTCTGACTTTGAGGGCACACCCACGTGTTAGACATATGGAATTCAAAAAGGTGCTCAGGGTTGTTGTTGGCAAGATGGTTAATAATTTTGTGGGTGTTTACCAAGTCAGTTGCCAGACATCAGAGCTTCAATGTATCTATACACAGACGCTCACTGTTACCAGAGCATTCAGGATGTGAGAAGTAGCAGAAGAGTCACTAAAATACAATTTTGTATAGTATGAGAAACACCCAAGAGGAGGACCACCACCAAGGGCCAATAAGGAAGCCCTATACATAGATCCAGTGTTACTCTAGTGACCATGTATTACAGGTGCAAGCTGAGATTGGGCCAAATCACATAGGCCACTGCTCTCACTCATCTTTCAACAAAGTTTCTTATATAAGTGCAATCCTTCAGATTTATATGGAAAAGAAAATAAGGTTGTATGGCCTTCATTACTTTTTCCAAAGATATGAACCTTCAACTGAATGGAACATCTAGAACTTGGAATTGAATTTCAGGTTGGAGATTTGATTTATTTAGAGATTAGCTTAATACATCATGAAGTGAAATAGCTACACCCAGGAATTGATCTTCTGCTGTTTCAATGAACTTCCAACTGAGACTATTCGTACATAAAACTGTTGACCATAGATTTATCATACATGCAAGCTTTGAATAATGGTTTCTTATATAGGCACAAGGCCAGCAATTTTGGGGGAGGGGAAAGTCGATTATATCGACCCCAGTGCATGACTGGTACTTTACTTTATCCACTCCATAAAGATGAAAGGCAAAGTTAACCTCGGCGGGATTTGAACTCAGATCATAAAGGACCATAACTCTATGCTGAAAAGTATGTTGTCAGACCCTCTACCAATACTGCCAATCCACCACCCTGCAAGCATTGAATAATAATAAATAGAAAATTTTGATTTTAATGGCTGATTTTGTTCAAAATGTGAAAATAAGTAAAGAGAGTTTCACTAGAAAGAATTTCCAAGATTTTTAGTGATGGGCTGTAGGAATGGAATATGATAGGCTTAAAAGGTTAAAGTTTGTTACCAATGGCCAATAGGTTGTTGAGTAATTCTTCAATAAAGATGTTCTTGATATACACATATCATCATCATTTCATTTTACGTCCGCTTTTTCCCTGCTTGCAAGGGTGGGACGGGAACTGATTCTGGCTTGATTTCTACAGCTGGATGCCCTTCCTAACACCAACCTCATTTACAGTGAGTGCTGGGTGCATTTTTGCCGTGGCACCTCCACGACCACTTTGCAGTGGTATGATAGGGACCCCAGTCCCTATCACCTCATTTCTACAGCTGAGTAAACTGGAGCAATGTGAAATAAAGTGTCTTGCTCAAGGAAACAACACATCACCCAGTCTGAGAATTGAACTCACAACCTTTGCAAGGCCAATGCTCTAACCACTAAGCCATGTGCCTCCATATACATAGACATAAATAGATACATATATATGTGAAGAAAATAGAATACAGGAATACAGGAATATCAGAAGAAAATGGAACAGATGACAAGAATATGATGACACAGACACACACATACACATACAAATAGACACACACTTATATATACACTTATCATTCACATAGATATTTAGTTATGCACCTAGAAAACAAACATACACAGAAACAGTGGCAATTAATTAAACATACATAGAATGAAACACATGGATAGACACACACATCCATACACAGACACACACCCATACATACACACATACACATACACACATACACACCCATACATACACATACACACACACATACACACATACACACCCATACATACACATACACACTCACATACACATCCATACATACACATACACATCCATACATATCCATACATACACATACACATCCATACATACACATACACACACATACACACACATACATACACACACACATACATACACACCCATATATGCACACCCATACACACACACACACATACATACACACCCATATATGCACACCCATACATACACATACACACATACATACACACCCATATATGCACACCCATACATACATACACACACATACATACACACCCATATATGCACACCTATACATACACATACACACATACATACACACCCATATATGCACACCCATACACACACACACATACATACACACCCATATATGCACACCTATACATACAAACACACACATACACACCCATATATGCACACCTATACATACACACACATACATACACACCCATATATGCACACCTATACATACACATACACACATACATACACACCCATATATGCACACCCATACATACACACACACACATACATACACACCCATATATGCACACCCATACACACACACACACATACATACACACCCATATATGTACACCTATACACACACACACACATACACACCCATATATGCACACCTATACACACACACACATACATACACACCCATATATGCACACCTATACATACACACACATACATACACACCCATATATGTACACCTATACACACACACACACACATACACACCCATATATGCACACCTATACACACACATACATACACACCCATATATGCACACCTATACATACACACACACATACATACACACCCATATACACACACCTATACATACACACACACATACATACATACATACACACCCATATACACACACCTATACATACACACACACATACATACATACACACCCATATACACACACCTATACATACACATACATACACACCCATATACACACACCTATACATACACACACATACATACATACACACCCATATACACACACTTATACATACACATACACACCCATATACACACACCTATACATACACACACACATACATACATACATACACACCCATATACACACACCTATACATACACATACACACATACATACACACCCATATACACACACCTATACATACACATACACACACATACATACACACCCATATACACACACCTATACATACACACACACACATCCATATACACACACCTATACATACACATACATACATACACACCCATATACACACACCTATACATACACATACACACCCATATACACACACCTATACATACACATACACACACACCCATATACACACACCTATACATATACACACACACACATACATACACACCTATATATGCACACCTATACATACACACACATACATACACACCCATATATGCACACCTATACATACACACCCATATATGCACATCTATACATACACATACACACATACATACACACCCATATACACACACCTATACATGCACACACACATACATACATACACACCCATATACACACACCTATACATACACACACACATACATACATACACACCCATATACACACACCTATACATACACATACACACACATACATACACACCCATATACACACACCTATACATACACATACACACACATACATACACACCCATATACACACACCTATACATACACACACACACACATCCATATACACACACCTATACATACACACACACACACATCCATATACACACACCTATACATACACATACACATACATACATACACACCCATATACACACACCTATACATACACATACACACCCATATACACACACCTATACATACACATACACACACACCCATATACACACACCTATACATATACACACACACACATACATACACACCCATATATGCACACCTATACATACACACACATACATACACACCCATATATGCACACCTATACATACACACCCATATATGCACATCTATACATACACATATACACACATACATACACACCCATATATGCACACCTATACATACACATACACACATACATACACACCCATATACACACACCTATACATACACACACACATACATACATACACACCCATATACACACACCTATACATACACATACACACACATACATACACACCCATATACACACACCTATACATACACATACATACACATCCATATACACACACCTATACATACACACACACACATACACACACACACACACCCTAAGATGTATTCACATGATGGTAATGAGAATTTCAAGATATTTGAATGTTGATAGAAATACTTTCCATGAGATATGTACTCCCCCCCCCCCCTTCTCTCTATTATAGACCTCTTCATTCAACTCTAACATCATTAATAGTTTTCACTATTATCCTCCTCCTCCTCCTCCTCATCATCATCATCATCATCATCATCATCACTATGGTTGATATTGTCACAATCCCTATAGCCATTGGAGTTATTGTCATCACATGGCTTAGTGGTTAGAGCATTGGTCTTGCAATCGAAAGGTTGTGAGTTCAATTCTCAGACTGGGTGATGTGTTGTTTCCTTGAGCAAGACACTTTATTTCACATTGCCCCAGTTTACTCAGCTGTAGAAATAAGATGATAGGGACTGGGGTCCATATGATTCCACTGCAAAGTGGTCGTGGAGGTGCCACGGCAAAAAAGCACCCAGTACTCACTGTAAATGAGGTTGGTGTTAGGAAGGGCATCCAGCTGTAGAAATCAAGCCAGAATTAGTTCCCATCCCACCCTTGCAAGCAGGGAAAAGCGGTCGTAAAATGAAATGATGAATGATGATGATGTACATTATGATAGAGTAGTCTGCCAATAATCTCCTTTTCCAAGACAGGAGAGATATAATTATTAGGTGAGCAACCCAAGATGTTCTCATGCCAATCAGTTAAAACTGTGCCGATTAGAAGAATCCTAGAATTGATTTTAGCAAAGTCCTGGAAGGTCAAAGATCATTGATTGTTGTTGTTTAGTCTCAAGTCAGCTCCAATCAAACAAACCTATGATCAAAGGTGTTCGAGGTGGAATTATCCTCTATTTTCCCAAAGGCACAATGCACCTGTGACTATATTCTTCAATGTATCCTACTCTAAGTCAGTAACATGTGAATCTGGGGGGATTTGGTTGCTATTTCTAATATGTCAGTTGATTGTGTAGAGGCTTTTTCAGGACCATTTGTCTGCAACACAGCAGATTAAGAAACTAAACTGGTCAGTGTAAAGAGACTACCAAAACACTCAATGTTTGTGATTAGTAAAGAAGACGTTAAATCAGACAATGATGATGATGTTGCGGATGGTCTTTGTGGATGACTTTATCTTGTTGATGTAGGCATTGTTTTAGACTGTACAACAGGTAAACAATGCTGGATGTCATCAAATATTAATGACATGCTGTTACATATAACTAGATGTACTTCTACACATGATATGCATGCAGGTATCAGCCATATGCAACACAGACAACTTCTACCATGAACAGAAAACCATTCATTGTCAGAAAATACTTCATTGTAGATCAAGTGTTAAGCTCTAGAGCTCTAGGGCTTCAAATATTAGAAACCCACCCACACATCTATGATGGCACTACTGCTACACACACACATTTACAATCTCATATATAAAATGCAATCTAGCTGATTGCCAAAGAATCTCCCACTGCCATTACCAACAGTCTACAGCCAGTAAACCATAAAAGTGCAGCTCATTCTCTCTATTTCTTTTCTTCTGTTAATCTAACAATTTCTGGTGCTTTGAACTAGCAAACCACATCCCACCAAATAATCACCACTCCTCCACTCAACATTTCTACTGTGTCTCACAGAATCTGATACTAAATTCTTTGTGCAATCATTTCTCCAGAGAACAGTTTTATTCAGGTATTCTGCTTCTAATCATATTTTCCCTCCAACTTTTTGTTACTGCATATTAATGGGGAAAATATACATATCACAAGGAAAGAAATATATACAGACGATCAACTTTCATCAAATCGGACCGAGGAAACAATGTTTCCGTTGGTCTTTCCAATTGCTAATACTATCTATCGGTCGCAACTCCAGGTGGAAGGAGCAACGTGAAATAAAGTGTCTTGCTCAAGGACAAAACGCATCGTCCGGTCCATGAACGAACTCACAACTTCACGATTGCAAATCCAATTCTCTAACCACTCAGCCACGCCTTCACAAGAAAAGAATTAAAAAGGAAAGAAAATGCTCCTGAAATAGAATGTGAAGAAATTACAAGAAAGAGCTGGTGACAGGTAATGGTAAGAAAAAGAGAGAAAATCTGGATGAAACAATAACAGTTGAACTAATAAAGGGAGATAAGAGATGTCAAGAGGTTATATTACCAATTGAATAGTCAGGTTGATAAAGAGTCTGTAAGGAGGGAGTAGAGTGGGGGAAATGGCTGGATAGTAAGACAACAGGTGGAGAGAGGCAGAGAGAGTGAGAGAGATAGGGAGGGGGAGTGAGAGAGAGGGAGAGGGAGAGAGAGAGAGGGAGTGAGGGAGGGAGAGAGGAGTGTGAGAGAGAAGAGGGAGAGATAGGGAGAGGGTGTGAGAGAGAGAGAGATGTCACAACTGTAGTAAAAGATTTACTAGATGTGAAAATAAGCTGTGACAATAATAAATATAAGCTAAAAATTAAAACAGGAGACAGAAGGAAGGATACTGAAAACTGTCAACAGGTGAACAAATGGAGACTACTCATTCATCAGCTATTGACTGGCTATTATTGTAGTTTTGGTTGCTTCAGACACTTCTTAGTACATCAATTGCCCATCAAAAAAGTGGAGCTATCTTGCATAAAAATACAAAACAAGAAGAAATCTTTTGACTTAAATATGTTTGTGTGTGTAAGAGAGAGAGAGAGATAGATAGATAGAGAGAGAGAGAGAGAGAGAGAGAGAGAGAGAGAGAGAGAGAGAGAGAGAGAGAGAGAGAGAGTATGTGTGTGTTTGTGAAAAGGCACATATATATATGTCAAATCTCAGAATATGTCCACCTGTCTAATCTATGCCATCGTGGAAAATAGACGTAAAATAGTGATGATGATAATGGTATATATGTATATACATACTTATGTATATAAAATAAGTGACCATTGATGGTGTGTGTATCTATCTGCTAAAAGGCATAGGGTTAAATATTTAAAAATATATGATAACCTGTTTTTCAATGTGAATGAACTGGGAAAAACCTGTCTGATGAAATGGAATATTCAGTTAACATGTTGCAGAGTGATGGAATAAAATGAAATTGGAAACAGATAAAAAGCAGCAGAGGAAAAAGGAGTGATTTGATGAGGTGATGTTATGTTCATGGCATGAATTGATATTTTCAAAGAAATATTCTTTAGCAGACATATGAATGAGGTTCTAGTTCACAAAACAATAATATCATCTTCAGAATGAATATACACTTCAACATACCTATAAAGGCAAATGTAGTTTAAACTACAAGAGCAAATTATCTTTACAAAATAGTTCTTGTAAATAGCCTGAAAGGAATTTGTATACAATACATTAGAATAGAAAATATAGTTGTTAATAATGTATGGAAGGAAAAGAAAAGGTACTGGTCCAAGTATTGGATCCATCAAATGTATTTCCTATTTTGAAAGTCACCACATTCAAGCATACGTGTAACAAGAATGTCTCTTGACTATTTCTTCAAAGCAAACACAAACCTTGCCTGGTTCAAGTTAAACTGTATGTTCTTAGTACTCAATTGGAAATTAAGAATGCTATCAAAGGCAGGGTGTACTATTGGATATGGCTACAGCATAGATTTTTTACTGTGTTTGGGGTAAAACACTTTATTCAACATTGCATGAGTTTCCCTAGCTGTCATGAATATGTCTCAGATTTATAAAGAGTGTTACCTGTGAAACACAATTTTCCTATTCAGGTTCCAGATCAGTTGGAGATGGTTGCTTCTGACAGGATCCGATGGAGGGACTGTTTAAGGACTCTGCTCCAACAACTCTCTCAGTAATAAGTGGGCGAAGAAAAGAAGGTTCCAGATCAGAGCTGTGTACCTTTTCTTAAAAGCTTTAGGGACTGAATTGTCATTTGTATTTACAGGGTAAACTGGCACAAATAGAGTAATGGTGCCAAAGTAAAAACTGTAAACAAATGGATGTAGTTAAGTGAAAAGACATAAACAGACAATCAGTAGACCGCCAACATATTAACTAATTACAACTTTACTTTCACTTTAGAAATCCTTATACAGTCATTATCTAAATAACAATGAAGACCATTACAATTTCAACCACCATCTTAATAATGGTTTCCCATGCTCATATATGGATAATGTAGTCTATGACATTCAAATAGACAGGATGGTCATGACTGTAATGGCTTTTATCATATGCCTGCTCAACCAAGAATAAAGGAACTTTTATATGAGAAATACAAACCAAAGTTCAATCAAATCACACCATATCACTTTAAAAAAAGAATTCATTGACGAATGTAGTCCCTAATATAGAAGAGGAAAGTTATTATCATATATCTGATCAATAGCCTGGGGATAAATCTAACAAAAAATCCTCTATGTTAGTGATTCTCAATCCTTCTTTTGTCATTTATCCCTTCATCATGATGTACTACACCATTTACCTCCCCTTATTTTGTGAAAATATACATCAAATAATCATTATATATAAAATTCCATATCACTGCCAAAACACTATTTTTAAGATAGCATGTTAGCACTAGTAGTAATAATAATATTAAAAGCAATCCTTACTCTAGCTTTGAGACAGGATATGCTAATCAAAATATAAATGAACCAGAATGCATTTGTAATAATTTTAACAGCAAATCAATTGTCTATTACATTAATATTATGTTGATGATCATAGCTGTTGTTATAGTCGCCATTTTACAATTCCTCAAGATACAGCTTGAATAATAGAGTTTACAAAGGCAAAGGACCATAAGCAGTATAGAAATTGCTTGATTCTATATTTTCAAACACTATAGGAATTAACAATGTTTTATATCACTGCTTTGTATAAAACACAAACAAAATCAAAATCCCTCCTAACAAACATACATTTCAAACATGTCCTTTTAACCAAGAGTATTTGAGAAGACATAGCCTTCAAATCATATTTGGTTTGTTAATAAACATTCAGCTTTGGTTAACACAATATATATATTGTTCATTCATAGGTGAATAAAAACAAATATGAGACTACTTATAATACTGTGTAGGAAGTTGAGAAAGCTTAGGAGAAGGTGGTGCTTAGTATGTAAGCCTGAAATTTATAAAAAATATATGGAGCTTTTTCGTGCAGGCTTTTCCAACATAATCTTAATACATATAACAGAAATAAAAGAAATATTAAATATATGGCAAGAGTAGAAATTGACATTAAAATGATCATATATTCTATTAAATATTATATATGTATAAATATATATATATATATATAGTAATAATAATAAATTTGAAGACTAAAATCCAAAGAGAGCTCGATAAGGATAAATATATATCAAGAACCGTAGAGAAAATATTTATTAAAATAACAGATTAAAATTTAAGCAAAGAATCGCTGCTTTCACCCTTAACGGGATCTTCTGAAACTAAAAAGTCAATCTGTGAACGCAGAAGTAAATATTTCAAAAAACGTTGCAACCGAAGGAAGACAGGAAGATGATACTTTGGTTCGTGGAAACCTTCCCTGGCAAAGAACGAAAAAAAAAACGAAGATAATACGCCATTAATTGGAACGGTGAAAACAATTACACGCAAAGACAAAACCACGTTTATGGTATAACTGAAGTCGTAGACTAAAATTCTATTTAGGAAACCGAATGATTCTCGGCTTCCGAGTTAAGAATAAAGTAAATAAAATACAGAGGTAATTGAAATTAAATATGTACATACACGCATCCATATTCATACGTACACAAGCATGGCGAGATTTTTCGCGTATGCTTGTGTACGTAAGTATATGGATGCGTGTATGCATATATTTAATTTCAATTACCTCTGTATTTTATTTACTTTATTCTTAACTCTGAAGCCGAGAATCATTCGGTTTCCTAAATAGAATTTTAGACTACGACTTCAGTTATACCATTTACGTGGTTTTGTCTTTGCGTGTAATTGTTCTCACGTTCCACATAATGACATATTATCTTCGTTTTTTCCGTTCATTGCCAGAGAACGTCTCCATGAACCACCTAATAGAATATTAGTCTACGACTTTATTTATACCATAAACGTGGTTTTGTCTTTGCGTGTAATTGTTTTCACCGCCGCAAATAATGACGTATTATCTTCGTTTTTTTTTTCGTTCTTTGCCAGGGAAGGTTTCCTCGAACCAAAGTATCGTCTTCCTGTCTTCTTTCGGTTGCAAGGTTTTTGAAATATTTACTTCTGCCTTCACAGATTGACTTTTTTAGTTTTAGAAGATCCCGTTAAGGGTGAAAGCAGCGATTCTTTGCTTAAACTTTAATCTGTTATTTTAATAAATATATATATATATATATATAATATTTTCGTATCGTGAGAGAGTAGAGGTTTAAAGGGATAAGCGATACATATAGTTCATTGCCAAAAGCTGGTGCTTTTGTGCTCAATACTTGTGCCTACAGGGTTAAATATCGGAAGCATTAATATTTAGCGGGCGAGAATATAAGCAGAGTAGTTACAAATGAAAGAATTACAAAGGAGAATACATACTGTTAGAACATGTTTATACAAAAGCACCTATGTACGTTTCGCCCGGACAGGGGGTCAAGGGCATACAAATCTAGAGAGTGTTCAGTACAGAACCCAGAAGGGATTTTAAAGTGACAGTCAGATCAAAGTTCATTTTTGATTCAAACAGACATGTTGTTATTGTCACCGAGCAAGGGGAGTAACTCTGGCCGGTGTTTGAATAAATGTCCCCAAATGGCTTATTATCCGTTCGCATAATGGTTGTTTTCTATTACTATTTTATGGGTGCTACTTTACTATTGCCCAGTCAGGCTGGATCTGAGAGGCATAGTTGGTGTACAGATGTTTAGTTAAGCAACCTACCCACCGGCGCGTTATGGTTTGGTGCAGGGAGACCCAATTTATGGTGTTCAGGTCTCAACTGGGGTCCAACCATGGAATGACTGCTGTATTCTGTGTCTGCAGTTTATCACAGATTCTGCTCTGCTGTTGATGAGCTCTAGGGTTGCTCTTATGATATGGTAAAGTTCAATGAGACAAAGCTCACACTTCCTCTTGAAGTTGTACGGTGTTGCCCTGTTGACAATTTACCAGTAAGTGGAGAAGCTAATGTTGGAGTCTTTTAATGTTGTGATGTAGTTGGCGAGTGATGTGGAGTATCTTAGCTTCCTGTTTCTAAAAGAGTGGAGATGTGTCCGAAATCTAGTTTTGAACGAGCCAGAGGTGGCCCCTATATAATGCTTGACGCTATTATGGGTAGTTATGATGCACCTATAAATAACATTATCTGTCAGGCAACTTCCCCTGAGCAGACAGCTTCCTTGATCTCGACAGTTATATTATATATATATACATATATATGCATATATACATATATATATCTATCTATCTAAGGCGGGTAAAATTCCCGAGATCCATGGACGAGTTCTCTCCAGCGGTCTCTGTCCCTCATTATCGCTGCCATATCCTGCATCTCCAACAGACCAGTGTCTGTCCTTAGGGCATCAACATATGTTAACCTTGGTCTTCCTCTCTTCTAGTGTGTCCATGTAGGGGCTCCCAAAGGAGCACTGAGTGCAATGTCAACTCTGGATGTCGGTGAGCATGTCCAGCTAACCTCAGTCTCCTCTGTGTCACTTTTGAGCTGACTTTTGGGATGCTCCCATACAGCTCTGAGTTTTTCATCCTCAGTGTATACTGATTAATGTTCAGAGCCATCCTCAGCATTCTCGGATGCTGAATTTGCCGACGACATAGTTTTGGTGACAAATACAATGAAGGAGGCAGAGGATTTGATGCGGGAGGTTGAGACTGTGTTGATGAGTGTGGGGCTGAGAATGAATGAGACTAAAACAAAATATCTGGTAGAGAATGTTGAGAAGCCAGAGGGGATCACTAATGTAGGCGGGAAGCCGCTGGAATTGGTTGAGGACTTCCTGTATTTGGGAGCAAAGATTGGGAATACGGAAGATGATGTGGTTGAGAGGAAGAGCAAGGCCTGGGCGGCGTGTCACAGCTTGAGATCGGTGTGGAAGTCGGACCTTCGTAGAGACCTGAAAATCCGCCTCTTCATTGCTGTAGTGGAGTCTGTGCTGCTGTATGGGTCTGAGACTTGGACACTGACCAAGAGACTCACTCAGATGGTGGATGGGTGCTACATATATATATATACATATATATATACATTATATATATATATACCTGTAGAGGGTCGGACGCCATGCCTTGACGCAAAGAGTTACAGCCCTTGCCATTCTGAGTTCAAATCCCGCCGAGGTTAACTTTGCCTTTCATCCTTACGGGGTCGATAAAATAAAGTACCAGTAATGTACTGGATAATTGCTGGCCTTGTGCCAAAAGTAGAAACAATTATATATATATATATACCTATATATGTACATATATATACATTATATATATATATATACACATACATATACATATATATATACATTATATATATACAACTATATATATATATATTGTTATATTTTGGGAGGGTCATGTTGCCAATAAGAAACACACGCACCAGTTGCTTTCACTCCAATTTATTATAAATTAAATTTATAAATTTAAGAAATTTGTAAATTTCCCATTGGTTGGTTCCACAACCGGACGGTTGTTCATATATTGTCAAAGTTCTTTCGAAATATATATATATGATCGTTGGCAAATCACTGATGAGGGACTCATTTTATAACATGTTATCCATGTGCAACCTGCAGTATTCTTCTCCCCATTTTTTCACATATATATATATATATATATATATATATATTTATACACGCACACAAAGGGAGAGAGAGTTGGAAGAGAAGAGGGTAAAAGCTACAGCATTTTTGTTCCTGTAGTATACTATAAAATAGAATGTTATATCCCCAAAAAATAAGAAGCGCATTTTAATAAATATCTAATTGACCTTTTTCCTAGATTTACCTGTTTTGCAGTGATTATGAATTATGTACAGGAATAATATGGGGCCAGAGATATTTTACCCTAATAGACCCAGTATAGTAGAATTGCTCTACTACTTCAACTTTTTAAAATTCTGTATTCATGCCAACCTTTACCTATGAATCTTGGGTAATAACCAAAAGAATATGATTGCAAATACAAGCGACCGAAATGGAGTTCCTCCAAAGGGTTTTTGGTGTAATGTTACTTGATAGAAGAAGAAGAAGAAGAAGAAGAAGAAGAAGAAGAAGAAGAAGAAGAAGAAGCAGCTGCTGCTAATCAGCAGGAGACCCAAGAATGGACTCTGAACAAGATGGCTTAATAATTGTTTCTACTTTAGGCACAAGGCCAGCAATTACCCAGTACATTACTGGTACTTTATTTTATCAACCCCGTAAGGATAAAAGGCAAAGTTAACCTCGATGGGATTTGAACTCATACCGTAAAGGGACGTAACTATGCTGGAAAGCATGGTGTTCAACCCTCTACCAATACTGCTAAAATCCATGAGCTTGGCTGGTCTTTCTTGGGGATCCAGCTGGATCATCATCATCACCGTTTTATGTCCATTCTTCCACGCTAGCATGGGTTATATATATATATGTATATACAAAGACCAAAATCCGAAGAGGGCTTGATCCATAGAGCAAATATTTATTATTAGTACAGATGTTTAAGGTGAAAGCAGAAATTCTTTGCTTAAACTTTAATCTGTACTAATAATAAATATATATATATACTAGCATTAAAGCTTGGCATTGCTCGGGGCCAGTAAGTTACCAAAGTTAGGTTGCACCACCCATTTTATGGCAGCACTTTTTTGTCTGCCAGGCACTGGTTGAATGAATTGCAGACCTGGACTGCCGAAGCTGGAGCTGCGCCAGCAGTGACAATTGTAGTTTGGATATTATCTCTGTGCAAAGAAGTGTTGAAATTTATTGTTTCACAGTACTTGCGCAACACGCGCGTAGACGATGCCAGCCGAACAACAGAGCTGCGATGGAGTTGTTCAGCATGGTTGTCTAATGTGTGTTTTCTAAATTTAAGACAGTAGGGAGGGGTGTGATATGGGGGAGAGTTAGCTGCTGTTTCTAGCAGGTTTAGTGACCTCATAGAGGATATGTGTTTTCTAAATTTAAGACAGTAGGGAGGGGTGTGGTATGGGGGAGAGTTAGCTGCTGTTTCTAGCAGGTTTAGTGACCTCATAGAGGATATTATTGTGTATAGTAAATAAACTGATACTTCTTTCTTCCACGTTCGTTGAGAGATGTTTTAAAAAAGATTTATCGCTATTTTTTTTGTTGTTGAATAAATTTATCTGTTGCTTTTGAATAATTGTTGTCCGTTCCACACTCAAAAACAAACGTTCTCTCTCTCTCTCTCTCTCTTTCTCTCTCTCACTCTCTTCTCTCTCTCTCTCTCCTTCATTTCTTTTTCTCTTCTTTCTTCCGATTTCCTAAAGGAAGTTTGTAAGGAGTGGTTTAAGCGTATATGAGAGAAAGTTGCAGCATGTATGTAGTTTTATCGAATTTTAAGGGGAGTAGAGAGAGGAAATCAGATTGTATTAGAGGTGTAAAGTGTCATGTATTTAGTTTTATCGATTATTTCCGTAATTGTGGGTGAGTTGAAAACAAAAATAGTCGTTGACCTAAGTTAGACCATTTGCAACATTCATACAGACTGAGTCAAATGGGTTTAAAATTGTGCAAATGTATAAACATGGAACATGCACACACACACACAACAACAATCTGCCTTTTATAGATAATTGTTTCTACTTTAGGCACAAGGCCAGCAATTATCCAGTGCATTACTGGTACTTTATTTTATCGACCCCGTAAAGATGAAAGGCAAAGTCAACCTCGGCGGGATGATGATGATGATATATATATATATATATATCATCAGCATCATCATCACCGTTTTTTGTCCATTTTTCCACGCTAGCATGGGTTAGACGGGTTGTCCTGTTGTGAGCAATGCCAGGTCGGGTGACCTTGTCTTGCTCATATGGGAACTGATTTTGGCTTGATTTTTACAGCTGGATGTCCTTCCTAACACCAACCTCATTTACAGTGAGTGCTGGATGCTTTTTTACCGTGGCGCCTACACAACTACTTTACACTGTGTGTTGGGTGCTTTTTTGTCGTGACACATCCATGACCACTTTACAGTGTGGGCTGGGTGCTTTTTTGTTGTGACACCTGCATGACCACTTTGCAGTGGGAGGGGATGGGGGCATATTGTCTATATGATTCAACTGGAGACAATTGTTCCTGACAGGACCCACTGGAAGGAGTGTTTGAGTACTTTTCCCCCACGACCCTCCCAGAAATATGTGGGTGAAGAACTTTTGAAAAACTTTCCAGTGTATTCTCTAAAGATTAGTGCAGCAAATATTGAATTATCAATAAATCATTTATATATGGCGGTGCCCCAGCATGGCCTCAGCCTGTTGGCTGGAACACGTAATAGAAAATAATTTAAAAAATATAAAATAACTTGCAGTGTTTTAAACTGAATAGAATGCATTTCATGTAATCTGGCAAGGTCATTAAAATCATTGTTTGTAGCAGGCTTCAATTGCTGTATTTATAAATAGATAAAATACTTTTATGGAAAAGTGAATAAACCACTGACATCAAGAAGCATAAAGAATACAAACTGATCAGCTGACAACATTTCTAATGAAATACACTCTATTTCAATTAATTAATGAAGAATTTTGAGGATACTAAAATTATTAATTATTTCATTACTAAGATAGTAACTTTATTTAAGGTTCTTATATAAAATTGTGTTGGAAGATTTTAATTTAAACTATTTCAATTAATTAATGAAGAATTGGGGGGGGGGGGGGGGGATTTACTAAAATCATTAATTATTTCATTATTAAGATGATAATAATGAAGAAAATGTTTAATTTTTGTTAATGTTTTCATGAAACTGTCAAGCCACTAATACAGATAAATACTGAGTAAACCATTCAGAATGTCAACACTACTACAGTGGACAGCATAGTTGGAAACCAGTTAACCCTTTCATGACTGCATTTCTAATGAAATAACTTTTTTTTAAATTAATTAATGAAAAATTTTGAGGGATTTACTAAAATTATTAATTATTTTATTACTAATATAAAATAACGTTGGAAGATTTTAATTTAAATTGGAAACCTTTAAAATGGGTGGTTTCATTTCATAGAACCAGAGCTGGTTTTGGCTGAGTTGGTAATTAAGGGGTTACATTGGAAACCTTTAAAATTGGTGGTTTTATTTCATAGAACCAGAGCTGGGTTTGGCTGGGTTGGTAACCAAAGAGTTAAGAAGACAGGGAAGAAATGTCTGTGAAGGTCAATGATATATGAGAATCCTAAGAGAATGAATTTTAACATGTTAATGAAGTTTCTTTTTTAAATATATGGTTTAACTGATCTTTTAACCTAAACAGACATGCTTCACAGTTAAACTCATCAGCAGTATTATGTGTGTGTCTATATATATATTAACTGTTTCAAATCTTTATATATTTATATGATACAGATACTGTCATAATATATAATTAAATATAAAATGTCCCTGTTAGAGAAATTAGTGGAACATTGGAAGCAAGATAGAGTAGAGATATATCTTGTGACATGTTAGAACAGTCATAGGCAAACTGTGGCTTGTTTTGCTTTCTGAATGACATGCATAATTTCAAAATTTCCTTGAATTTTTTAGTAGTTCAGCTCACCTTATGACAAGCCACATCCTATGCAGCTCACCTTATGACGAGCCATATCCTATGCAGCTAACCTTATGACAAGCCATATCCTATGCAGATCACCTTATGACGAGCCACATCCTATGCAGCTCACCTTATGACAAGCCACATCCTATGCAGCTCACCTTATAACAAGCCACATCCTATGCAGCTCACCTTATGACAAGCCATATCCTATGCAGATCACCTTATGACGAGCCACATCCTATGCAGCTCACCTTATAACGAGCCACATCCTATGCAGCTCACCTTATAACGAGCCACATCCTATGCAGCTCACCTTATGACAAGCCACATCCTATGCAGCTCACCTTATAACGAGCCACATCCTATGCAGCTCACCTTATGACAAGCCACATCCTATGCAGCTCACCTTATGACAAGCCACATCCTATGCAGCTAACCTTATGACAAGTCACATCTTATGCAGCTAACCTTATGACAAGCCACATCCTATGCAGATCACCTTATGACAAGCCACATCCTATGCAGATCACCTTATGACAAGCCACATCCTATGCAGCTAACCTTATGACAAGCCACATCCTATGCAGTTAACCTCATGATGAGCCACATCCTATGTGGCCCACCTTATGACAAGCCACATCCTATGCAGTTAACCTCATGATGAGCCACATCCTATGCAGCTAACCTTATGACAAGTCACATCTTATGCAGCTAACCTTAAGATGAGTCACATCATATACAGCCCACTGTCCAAGAATGGTTGCCTTGTCTTCGTGTAGTTTTAAAATAAGCATAGCAAATCATCTGATGGAGCCTGTCCTTTTTCAGTTACATTTCCTGAGAGGATGATTCAACATTGTAGGCTAATGAAACTGTATGTCATCTTCCATCTTTATACACTGAATCCTGCTCAGCAGTGTATCACCAGTTATTATATACCTTTGTACTATCACATGTGAAAAACATCATACTGAGATCTGTGTTTGTCAATTCTCGTTTTTTTCTGTTATAGGTAATTTTCATAAAGCATTTATTGTCAATTTTACAACACATGTTTATACTAGTGCAGTTGCCTCTTCAGCTTAACGATGTTCTACTTTTTATGCAAGTTAACATAACTCTTGGATATCCTTCAGAGAGTATACTCTTTTCCCTTGTGACTCTTGTTTGCTAGAGAATTCAGGTGAAAGTAGTTCTCGGGTGGAGACATGTTGCCACATACAATACATCATACATTAATTGCTGAGAGAGTTTTCTTTCTTTATTTACTTGTAGACATACATACAACCACCAACTTCCTGTTAGGCTCCTTACTGAGGTTAAAGGAATGGTCAACAACAACCTGTAAAGTCATGATTTCTTCTCTTTTATAAGCCTCATGTGAAATGTACACAACACTTCCTTTTTTGACCAAATCATAAAAACCCTTTGGCATTTGCCTCATTTCTTTCAAAGTATTTCACATTTAATATGTCTCCCTACCTTGGAGTGATTTCTTATACAAACTTCATAAGGTCTACATTTTGGGGAGAAACTTTTGTTATTTATACAGACAGCACTGTTTCTGAAGCTTCATCATTTTGCTAACAACCCAGACAATATCAGCTTTGGCTCTATGAAATAACCCATCCACCACCACAGTGGAGGCACGTGACCTTGTGGTAAGGGTGTTGGACTTACAATCATGTCATTGGTTCTATTCCAGGGCTGGGTTGTGTTCTTGAGCAAAACACTTCATTTCATGTTGCTCCAGTATACTCAGCTGAAAATGAGTACGAGCAATAACTGGGGATTTAACCCTGCAATGGACTGGCGTCCTGTCCAGGGAGGAATCTTGTACTCTCAGTTGCTTCATACCACATTGAAATATAGTATATTTCATTAGAAATATTTTCAGTTGTACTTAACCAATTTTCAGACAGATGTAATGAACTGTTTCAATGTTAAGTGAGTTATACATGTATATAGTACATAGAACAGACTATAGAATATAATTTGCTAACCTTTTTGGTTGAAAGTTGGATACATTTTTAACTTGACTAAATGTGTTTCCAAATAAAAGGATCCATAGAACTTGTATTTGTTTCTAATCTGATTTCAATTGTGTTAGACAATTGAGAGATCTCTCATTTGGGATAAATAGCTAGTCTATTACAGTTAACTTTACCTGTGGAAATTAAAATATTGAGAGATGACTCTCATTTGGGATAAATAGCTAGTCTATTGCAGGTAACTTTACTTGTGGAAGTTAAAATATTGAGAGATGACTCTCATTTGGGATAAATAGCTAGTCTATTGCAGTTAACTTTACCTGTGGAAATTAAAATATTGAGAGATGACTCTCATTTGGGATAAATAGCTAGTCTATTGTAGGTAGCTTCCTTTACCTATTGAATTCAGTATTGAAAATCAATGAAGCCCTCATTAATTCAATAATGCTGCTGTCACTTACAATGATGGACTATACTAACCATGAAACTTACGGATAGAGTCTGCACATTTGACAACTAAATGTCTTGGCCATGGTTCAATGGTAGTACTAGTGAGAGGGTCTAAACTTGAGAACTCTCTGTTACCTCACTCATCCTCTGCTTTTTCACATAATTTGACTTAGATATACTACAGTTTGTTTCTTATATGACTTCTTGAATGGTAAGTCAGTGAATATAAACAGCCTAACACATTATATCCAGTAATGATTTAGTAGGAAATATCTTTAAAAATAGGTTTGTTAATTCAAATGTTTATAGTATCTTTACTAGTAAACAGATCATTGTGAAAACTAGCAGTGTTAGAGGAAAGGCTTTAATTCTTAATGTGATCTAGTCATAGAACAGTTTTATATATTTCAAGAATGTTTACTAATGCAATTTCATGTGGTACAGGACATTAAGAGTTAATAAAAATAGCCACCACACTGACAAAAGTGTTTTGTTATCTTGAACAAATGCTGGTATCAATGGATATATTGAATAGTCACAAGAAGCCATACGGACATATAAATATAGTTGTCAGCTTGGCAATATATGTTAAATGGATTTGTGTTAAATCGCTCTCCTGCATAGGATGGTAGTATATCATGTAATATTCCTAATAACTAGGTGAAGTGAGGAGTGTAGAAAACTGTCTTGCAAGGATTGATGGATGATGATGATGATGATGAAGACGATGAAAGAGAGCAATAATCAGTAGCAGAAGATATGTGCCCATAATCCATGAGTTAGTGAGCTAAAACATCAGCCATTTAACCTTGGAAAGAAAAGAAAAAAAGAAGCATAAAAATATGAAACAAAATTAAAAATGACAGTACTTTATACATGCAAGGGATCAGGAGCTTCTTTGCCATGACAATTTAATGTGTTAATTGTTTCTAACTTTGGCACAAGGCCAGCAATTACTCCAATGTATTACTGGTACTTTATTTTATTGACCCTGTAAGGATGAAAGGCAAAGTTAACCTCAGCGGGATTTCTACCAAAATCTTCAGCTAAGTTAAATCCTAGAGTCTTAAAGTTACTGAAACAGAGGGATGGATAAGTGGTGGAGGAGTAGATTTTGTCTAGATTAGATGGAATGGAAAATTAAATACTGCTCTTGAACATGTAAACTGAGATATCTGGTTTGCTTTGAATAACTGTACCACGTACTCTTGGGTCCCAAAAAGTGTGGTGGTGGTGGTGGTGGGGGGGGGGGGGATAATTTTTGTAGTTTGTCTCCCTTAATTTTTTTTACAAACCAGAATTAGTCGTTTAGTTTACATATTGAGACCCCAACCCTTCCTATTTATTTTATAACGTATGAGATTTCTTGTAATGTACCTTTTTGTCATGGATAATGTTTTTTTAATTTCTAAAGAAAATTAATTGTCACAGGAATGCTACCATTATTCAAAACCCAAGAGTATATTTACTCCACTGATCCTACAGGTTCTTGTCTTTTATGATACATACATATTTATTTTATGCTGCTTACCCGGCCTGCTTGGATATGATACGTAATAACACCTTTTTGCCGTTGAATGTAAAAATACCAAACACTGCAGCATAGAACTGAATTTTTTTTAAACCTCTTTAAACCCAGCATCTCATCTTGCCATGAAATAATGACCAAAGAAGACAAATGACAGCTTACAGAGAGAGGAAGGGTTGAGTAGGAGAAGAATATAAATGGTAGTTGAATACAATTGTTCTTCAGGTGAACACATACATGTATATTTGTATATGATATCTAGAAATGATTTACCACTGTCAGTACACAACTTTGATATAAGGTTGCTCAAATGCTTCATCTGTTCAGTCATTAATTTTGGAAACAAGAAATGGGCAAGAGTTAATTAAATAAAATATATGGTATTAGCATGCAATTTTTAAAAGAAGTAATTTTGTTAGACCCCGACTAGACAGGAAGAATCCCTTAGCTTGAAGTTAAAACATTTCTGAGCAATATATTTTGAATATACTACACAGGGCTCTAACAACATATTAAAAGTTTCAAAATATCAGGAGCTGGTACAGTAATGTGCCAGCTTCAGCATTTAGTAATCAGAAGAAGGGAGGTGGGTGTAAAAGCCAAACTCGCTATCTTCAATTCGGTATTCCTGCCAACCCTTACCTATGGTCATGAATCTTGGGTAAAGACTGAAAGAATACAATCACAAAAATAAGTGGTCGAAGGAGTAATGTTACTCAATAGAGTGCTTAGCTTGAAGATCAGGGAGTCATTACAGGTAGAGCCGCTACTCCACCGAATTGAGAGATCGCAGCTCTGATACTGTGGGCATGTAGTTAGAGTGTCTCAGGAAGGAATGGCTGGACAGATTTTATAGGTAAAAACCAACCAGCAGGAGACCCAGGAGTAGACCCCGAGCAAGATGGTTGGATAACATCCATGAGCTCAGCAGGTCTCGCTTGGGTACCCAGCCGGATCAGTTGGAAATGATTGCTTCTGACAGGACCCACTGGAAGGAGTGTTTGAGGACTCTGCCCCGACAATCCTCTCAGAAATAAGTGGGCAAAGAAGAAGAAATATCTGGGCATTTTTTCTTTTCTAACTTTTTAAAGGTTTAAAAGTTAAACAAAATGAAAACACAAAAACAAAACAAAAAAATTTCAAAACAAATTAAAACCATTAATTTAATAAAAGAGGAACTTATCAAAATCACAGAATGTTTATTAGTTCAGCAGACTTAAGTTTCTCTTTGTTTATTTATATATATATGTGTATGTTTAAGTGAGCTCTTTAGTGAGAGTGCTGTTGATGTTGTTGTATAACCAGTTGTTTGTTTATATATATGTGAAAACAGTTTTGAGGAAGGGAAAAAAAAATGTATATATAACAACAAAACAGAAAAAAAAGCACTCAAAACATTATTCCTTTAAAAGAGTGCACATGCACACATCTGTATTAACTGAAAATGCACTAAAAAGGTGCAAATGGTTCAATGTAATGCAACTTCTATGGATGATATTAGGAAGAACAAGAGGATACCAGAAGCTGGCAAGCGAGCAAGCCGGCATTTAAAGTCTCTGAATCGTTGAACAATAAGGTTACTGGTTTGAATTTCATGCATGTATGTGCAAGTTTGTATTATTATATATATATATGTGTGTGTGTGTGTGTGTGTGTGTGTGTGTGTGTGCGTGTGTGTGTGTGTGTGTGTGTGTGTGTGTGTGTGTGTGTGTGTGTGTGTGTGTGTGTGTGTGTGTGTGTGTGTGTGTGTGTGTGTGTGTGTGTGTGTGTGTGTGTGTGTGTGTGTGTGTGTGTGTGTGTGTGTGTGTGTGTATATGTATGCATGTGTGTATGTATATATATATATATATATATATTTATGTATATATGTATGCATGTATAAATATATATATATATTTATATATATATGTATGCATGTATAAATATATATATATATATATTTATATATTTATATATGCATGTATAAATATATATATATATATTTATATATATATGTATGAATGTATAAATATATATATATATATATTTGTACATATATATATATATGTATGCATGTATAAATATATATATATATATTTGTACATATATATATATGTATGCATGTATAAATATATATATATATATTTGTACATATATATATATGTGTATGTATATGTATAAATATATATATATGTGTACATATATATATGTGTATGTATATGTATAAATATATATATATGTGTATGTATAAATATATATATATATGTGTATGTATAAATATATATATATATATGTATGTATAAATATATATATATGTATATATATATATATATATATATGTATGTATGTATATATATATATGTGTGTATATATATATTTGTATGTATGTTTATGTCATATATATGTATGTTTATGTACACATACACATATACATATATATGTATTATTTTACACACATATATATATATATATATATATATATACATACACATAATATAGTCCTTGTAAATTTACGACTCAATGATGCCAGCAATGAGGGCAGCATAAAGATCTGGTGCATTGCTCACTCCTTGGGCAACATTTACATGGTTGGATGGAGCCTACATATGAAGAGAACAAAATCTGCTTATTTCCACAGGATGAAAGCACAAAAATGAAACAACTCAATATAGAATCATCCCACCCCCTACACACATATTTAAGAAGTTAAAAAAATAAAAAAAGCTATTGAGGTGAGTCCATGGTAGAATTTGGTACAACACATTCAAACAAACATTAGGACAAGAAAAAAGTTACATTGGTGAAGGGAGTTGTGATATGCTCACTTAATTGCAGATTCATTATTATTATTATTATTATTATTATTATTATCACTATCATTGACATATTTTTATTTGGGGTACATATAAAAAAAATATAACAGTAAAATGAATAGTTCCCCATTCTAATTTTATCTTGTTTGTTTTAGAATTAACAGCCCTATTTTTGAAACTTAAACAGGAATGAAAACATATCCAGTACCATCATCACCATCATCATCATTTGTATCAGTTAATGCTTAACTTTGGCTATTTATTCTGTAAAACCAGAATACTTACAGACCAGATATATTTAGCTTATTCGTCACTACTAAAACCTTAACCCTTTAGCATTTAAACCAGCTGTATCTATCCAGAATTCTATCACCCCTTTCTGTTGAAACTGGCTGTAACTGGCCACTCATACTGATGTTAAGGTATTGTTCTCAAAATAAATAATATCAAAATCTCATAGATTCGATACCACGAAAATAAAATAGTATATATAGAGTAATGTAAATGCTAAAACCTTAACCTATAAAATATAACATAACACTTGTTACAACTTCTGTTGACATTATATTATACATTTTCAGACGTTTTTTACTTCAAAATCACTTCTTTCACATGGATTCCCTTCATTTGTATTAAATATCTCATTCACTTCACACCATTAGTTTTCATCACAGCCACTCTTTCCATTATCTATTCACACATATACCTAAATACATTTCTTCCCATTATACCTTAGTCATCATTGATCACTATTACGCAATATTTATTCATTCTATTTACATCAAACAACCCCACATTCTATCACAAGTACATATTATCTGACTTCACTTTTCCATTATTTAATTTCTCATGCCTCTACCTTGTTCTACCAGTAATTCTCAAGACTGAGTAATTTTTGTATGTGGTCACTTTACAGGCTACTAAAGTAGCATGTAAATTTCTTTCAATAAGCTTTTTTCAGATCCATTTAAATAGAACCCACAGATTTTTATGTCCTTAGTATACTTTAAAAGACAGCATGGTCATGGGTATAAGTTTCTACAGTGAATGCTTTAATCTCTCAGTAAAGTCTGATGAAACAGAACTACAGTGAAATTGAACAATAAACAACAACCTATAATTCTAACAAACATCAACTATTACATTTAAAGCCTTACCAAACCTATACAAATCTGAGTCCCTCATTTCATCATAAGCTCATACTACTATATTGATTCCTTAACACTCCAGGTCAACTTGTCCAAGTCAGAGGGGGGTGACCCCTAAAGAAGATGTCCACATTCACAGGTCACCGCTCCACCCGCTCCACCATCAGGTCTAGGTTCCAGCAACTCAAGACCCTCACGAGGTGACTGGGCATGATTGACGCCCACCCAGCCTTCTTCTTGTTGAGGAACTACTTTGCTATGCTGAAGCTCTTCTATACCCTTCGCAGTGCTCTGTGTTACAGCCACGCATCTCTCCTCGCTGACTTTGACACTTGTATCTGAGCGGCACCTGAGGAGATATACAACATCAGATTTGATGACATTGGATTGTAACAGGCCACTTTACCTGTTAGATATGGTGACCTTGGCCCCTGGTCCCCGATCTCGCTGGCTTTGCAGGTGTTTGTTTTGTTGGTAACCTCATCAACAAGGTTTCCCTAAACACAATGGAGCCTACTGTAATCGAGGAATGTGAGGCAGCCCACAAGAGGTGGAACTGGCTTGGACTTGGCCCAGTAGACGTCCCTCCTCCTTCTCCCCTTGCTGACGTCATGTCCCTCCAGAGTATTTGGGGTGCCATACAGTGCAGCCTGGTCTCAGACAGGCTAGCGCAAGGCTTAGTAGCTGCAGGCTTCCCCTCCCAGCTTGAGCCGGTTGGGCTGGACCCGAGGGGATGGCAAAAGGCCAGACGGTATGACCATCTTCCCATTCCGTGGTGGTAAAGGTAAATGCCTTGTCTGGGATGTCACTTGCAGCAACACATTCTCCAGCAGCAACCTGGTGCAATCTGCAACTAACCCAGGCTCAGCTGTACTTTGGGCTGAGGAGGGTAAATTCTCCAAGTATCGGTCGTTCCCCAACAGGTTTGCAGTTGAGCCCCTAGAAGTGGAGACTTCTGGTGTCCTTGGCCCTAGGGCTACCTTCCTACTTACCACCATAGGCGCTGAGCTGGCTAGCCACAGGTGTGAGCCTCACGAGATGGAATGGCTATCCTCTAAGGAAACGCCTTCTCCATTCTGTCTGCCAGGGCCGTGTGGCGACCAGCACGTGGGACGCCATTTGCTCACTATACAGAGAGATGAGGAGGGTGAGAGAGATGGAGGCGATGACAGTGGGAGTTCGGCTCTTCTGTGTTTGAACTTTTCTCTTCTTTTGTATTTACCTTTTATGATTCATTTGATGTGACTCTAGGACACTTCAATACAGTCAATGATGTACTAAACTCTTACTTAATCTATTCGATTTACCTGCTAAATTTCTCTTTAACAAACTTCCTTACATTTTAAAATAAAAATAAAAAAAAACAATAAAATATTATTAAATTCTAGTTTGTTTTAAAGAACATCATAGCATATAAGTTAAATACAAGGGTCATAGCTAAAATACTGATGAAGCACTACAATTTACCTCAGCTGATATGTTGAAGACCTTACATAATGGTTTCTAATTCTTATAGAAGGTGAACAATATTTGGAAGAAAAATCAATAAAATCACCCTCAGTACATTACCAGTATTTTGTTTTATTGGAAGATTAACGGTAAAGTTGACAGTAGCAGGATTTGAACCCAGAACATAAAAAGCTGGAACTAATACTGCTAAGCATTTGTCTGATGTCCTAACCACTGCCCTCCTTACACCAGTATAATAAGTATGATGCAGAATATGTGAGTGAATTGCTCCGATGGGTATTGTGTCATCAGTTTTTTCTGTTTAACTACCGAGGTCAACTTTGCCTTTCATCTTTTCAAGGTTGATAAAAAATTACTGGAGGGGGGGGGGGATTCTTCCTTTATATCTCTTTCTCACTTCCATTCTCTCACTCCATCTATCCTTCTCTGGAAGAAATCTGCTGAATTCAGGCCTGGAGAAGGTATGGGCTCTGCCAGGTTTTGAAATGCTGTATTTCAATATGGCACCTCTATGACACCTTCGGAAGTTACAGGACCATGCATACATGAATCTAATCCAATCAGTGATGACATGGACTACTCCTTAATATCCTCTCTCTCTCTATATATATATATATATATATCTTTCTTTCCAAAGAATTCACTGTTTAGGAAATGAACAAAAGAAAAATAAGATACAAATAATCTCTCCATTGAACCAAAATAACCCCAGAAAACAAGGAAAACAAACAAACAAAAAATAACAAAGTAATGTGTGAAAAATACAAAACTAAGTGAATTGAAAATTAAGAATAAGTATTGTTCATTGGTTTTCATTTTCTAAATATTGTATTTCATCTGTATATTCTGTGATCATATCAACGATTTAAATTTTTTCATCGTTACATCATGCTGAGTTTTTATTTAATGAATGAATCTTTATGCTAACAGATTTGTGTTCTTCCCTTAATAGCTTTTCTTAGCAACAGAGAGAAGTATGTGAACATATTTATTTTTTCTAGTTTTAATTTTAGTCATGAATAGTTTCTTGATGAGACAAACATTCAGAATTATAGTAAACAAATAAGAAATATTGGGGCGTCAAGTATGAAATTTGTAGAAATTTATAGAAAAAACAAACAAATTTCTACAAATTTCATACTCGACGGCCCAGTAATAACATTATGAGAGTTTAATGACCTTTTCGGAAATTACAAGTTATACAGCAACAATCCATGTTGCAGATTGAAAAGAAGGATGAAGAGAATGTTCTCTAATCTATGAGTTTAATTAACAAATCAATTAATTTGTTTCCTTCTTAATTAACATACCTGTTTTACGTCTAATCATAGAAACAGTTAAACATTAACTAAATGAGCAGCCATTACATATAGCAGAGTAAATAATTTATTTTTCAAAGGAAAATGTGGTAATGACTTTGCTTTGAAGTCTTGGCTATAAAGCCACCTTTTCTAAGTGCCAGAAAAGGTGACTTTACAGCTGTAACTTTCAAGTCATTGACACTTTTTACTTTGAAAATTAAAATATTATGTCTTTATATATGAGAGAGAGAAATAAAATAGATCTGTTGCTTTCCAGTTATTAGATTAACTAAATTGCCTACACATTTTGACTGAGTATTAGACAAACAGGCAGAACTATATTGAAATTCTCAGGCAGAATCAGCATGACACTATATAAAAATACAGATACAGTCCATCCAACAGATTTCCTCAAGGTTTCCATCTATCCAATTTCACTGATAAGGCTCGGATCAATCAGAGGCTATGTTAAAATATATTTATTGATGATGTCTTACAGTGAGATTGAACCAAAAGGACCTTATGATAGCAAAGTGAACTTACACAGTTTTGAGATTGCCATTACTTATGTAGATATTTTTACAGTCTCGTTGATATCATTTCAACTATTATTTTATTGTTGTTAATTCACTGTTGCCCGAGTTCTTGTCTTACTGGGCCTAATATACCAGTTAATGTCATTGTGATAAATTTATGAATAAGTCACTTAACCCTTTTAGAGCTGGATTTAGATTTAAATGCAAGGAGATACAGCTCACAACAGTAAAAGATTAAAACCCCTCAAATCTTGATGGAGCCATAAAGGTGCTGCCTTGACATACATCTTGAGCAATTTAAACCTGGCATCCAACCCATTTTGAAAAGGGGGCTGAGAATTGATCCCCACAACTGGATCGGCACTCAATCGACTTCAAAAGAATGAAAGGCAAAGTTGACTTTAGCAGGATTAGAACACTGTGTGGAGTGAACCAGAACAAATACTGAACCATTGTTTATCTAATGCCCAAATCATCATCATTATTGTCATCATGATCATCAACATCACCATTTAACGCCAATTTTCTCATGCTTGCGTGTGTTAGACAGGTTGTACTGAGGTTAGACAGGTCAGATGACTATGTTAGACAGGTTGTACTGAGGTTAGACAGGTCAGATGACTATGTTAGACAGGTTGTACTGAGGTTAGACAGGTCAGATGACTATGTTAGACAGGTTGTACTGAGGTTAGACAGGTCAGATTACTATGTTAGACAGGTTGTATGACTAGGTTAGACAGGTTGTACTAAGGTTAGACAGGTCATATGACTATGTTAGACAGGTTGTACTGAGGTTAGACAGGTTGTACTGAAGTAAGACAGGTCAGATGACTATGTTAGACAGGTTGTACTGAGGTTAGACAGGTCAGATGACTATGTTAGACAGATCAGATGACTGTTAGACAGGTTACACAGGTCAGATGACTATGTTAGACAGGCTGTACTGAGGTTGAACTCATCAGATGACTATATCTTACTTTTATGCTTCATATTTGACTTTGTTTCCATGGCTGGATGCTCTTCCAAATGCCAGTCACATGTCATTGCCCTCACCACAGTAAGTTGATTGGCTTATCAAGTGATTTGTTAGCTGGCAAAGCAAATGAATTAACTTAGAGCTAGAGTGATTCTACAAGGCGGACTTGTCTTTAACACATACAGTGCACAAAGATAAATTTGAAGTTAAAATAGTGAGACCTTGAAAGAGATAGCAATACTCCAGCAACCCAAGCATTTAATCTACTCTATGTTGCACTTATAATAATAATAATAATAGTAAAATGATTTTCCATGCTGGCATGGGTTGGACGGGTTTTGTTACATGTTACTTTTATTTGATTTAAATTTGCATAATCTTTCCAGTAATAATGGTTTCTGATTTAGGCACAAGGCCAGCAATTTTAGGGGAGGGGAAAGTCGATGAAATCGACCCCAGTTCATCACTGGTGCTTCATTTTATTGACCCATAAGGATGAAAGGCAAAGCTAACCTTGGTGGGATTTGAACTCAGAACGTAAAGGGGCATAACACTATGCCGTGAAGCCTGGTGTCTGACACTCCACCACCCTGTGGATATAATAATAATTGTTTCTACTTTTGGCACAAGGCCAGCAATTACCCCAGTGTATTACTGGTACTTTATTTTATCGACCCCGTAAGGATGAAAGGCAAAGTCAACCTCGGCGGGATTTGAACTCGGAATGGAAAGGGCCGTAACTCTTTGCATCAAAGCATGGCGTCCGACCCTCTACCGATACTGCCAATCCACCACCCTAACATGGCGTCCGACCCTCTACCGATACTGCCAATCCACCGTGGATATAATAATAATAATGATACTTTCTAGCATAGACATAGGTTCAGAAATTTGGGAAGAGTCTTTAGTTGATTATATCGACTCCAATATTTCACAGGTACTTTATTGAATGGAAAGATGAAAGGTAAGCTTCCAACACAGACACAAGGCTAGAAACTGAGGCAGGAAGGTAAGTTGATTAAACTAATCTTAGCATTTGACTGTTATTTTAGTTTATTGATGATATAACTATAAATTAGTTAAACATTCAGAAAAAGAAAGCTGTATTGGAAAGGACTATAAATGTCATAAATGAGAAGGAAATGAGGGGAAGAGCAAGGACTATTATACAAAGGAAGACAGAAAGGGGGAAGGGAAGAGGGTGACAGACTCTACACCTAAGTCAGAATGGTGTTTTGGCCGTGCGTGCCCTTGGACAGAATGGCAAAGGCATTTCCACGGACAATGGTCAGCAACACACACTGCCACCCCAACTTGTGGGGTTCCTACATCAGATAGGTTGCTATTGATCTGGTGGTCAGTGACACCTGCTACAACAGCCACCCCAACTTGTGGGGTCCCTTCATCAGGCAGGTTACTATTGATCTGGTTCTATGGAGGAGGTCATCTGTTTATTGATTCTAGAAGGATGAAAGGTAAAGTTAGTGTTTAAACCCAGAATGTAAAGAATTCTAAGTCAATGTTGTTAGAAGTCTAATGTTTCTGCCAATCTAATTATTATTATTGCAGCAGTAGTGGTGGTGGGTGTTGTAGTAGTATTAATAGTGGTAGTGGTGGTGGGGGTGTGTTGTAGTAGTATTAATAGTGGTAGTGGTGGAGGTTGTTGTAGTAGTATTAATAGTAGTAGTGGTGGTGGCTGTAGTACTAATAGAAGTAGTAGTGGTTCTAATAGTAGTTGTAGTGGTGGTAGTAGTGGTTATGGTTGTAGTAGTAATACTAATAGTAGTAGTGGTGGTGGTTGTAGTAGTAGTACTAATAGAAGTAGTAGTGGTTCTAATAGTAGTTGTTGTAGTAGTACTAATAGAAGTAGTAGTGGTTCTAATAGTAGTTGTAGTGGTGGTAGTAGTGGTTATGGTTGTAGTAGTAATACTAATAGTAGTAGTGGTGGTGGTTGTAGTAGTAGTACTAATAGAAGTAGTAGTGGTTCTAATAGTAGTTGTTGTAGTAGTACTAATAGAAGTAGTAGTGGTTCTAATAGTAGTTGTAGTGGTGGTAGTAGTGGTTATGGTTGTAGTAGTAATACTAATAGTAGTAGTGGTGGTGGTTGTAGTAGTAGTAGTGCTAATAGAAGTAGTAGTGGTTCTAATAGTAGTTGTGGTGGTTGTTGTGGTAGTACTAATAGTAGTAGTAGTGGTGGTGGTGGTGGTGGTAGTAGTAGTGGTTATTAGTGTTGTTTTGTTGATTACTTTTGAATAATTACAATGTAGATTTTGTAAGATAAATAGTATTTCTTTCAACTGTGTGGCATTAATGTTCTTCAAATATGATGAACCTATCACTTTGGGGAGGAGTAGGGAGAGGGGGGGGGGAGAGAGAGAGAGAGAGAGGGAGAGAGAAAGACAGACAGACAGAAGATATGTATCCAATAACTTCCAGCTGCAGAATAAAAGACCAAGCTGGCTAAAATAAGACTTAACAAATGTTGGATTTTTGACCATTTCCAATGAAACCAATTTACTAATAGACTCACCATACTAATAACTCTACATTCACTTTTATTTAACACTAACATCACTCTGATGGTGAGGTCATTTTTTTTTTAAACTGTCATCTGCCTATTTTTAGGATCTGATATTTGTGTAGACATTGTTAAAGCGAAGGTTTTATCATAGGATAGTTTCTGCTTTTTTACTTTTTGAATTAATCAATAGAATAAAGCCGGAATATTTCACAGGGGTTTACAGAAGCAAATGTATATCATGACTCATACACTGTTCATTTTCCTGACATTTGAACATTACTGACTTCAAATCCCACCAAGGTTAACTTTGCATCCTTACGGGGTCGATAAAATAAAGTACCAGTAATGTACTAGGTAATTGCTGGCCTTGTGCCTAAAGTAGATAGTATTATTCTATGTACTATACAAGCACCTTCGATGAGTTGTAGTGCACCTGAGCACTGTACACAATAATTTCATTATTATTATTATTAAATATAGTTAAAGTAGAAATAGAATCTTTTGCCGTATTTTTTTTTTACTAAAGAAATTTTAGCCTGATAGTGGGGTTTAAAACCCTCTAAAAATGGAAAAGGATGAGTGTCAAGTTTTTAGAGCGTTTTAAACCCCACTATCAGGTTAAAATTTTTTTAATAAAAAAAAAAAAAAATACCACATTCTATTTCTACAAAATTTCAAAATTTTCTCATTGTTTCAAAACAAACTTACTTATAGTTATTGTGCCTTAGCCACTACAGAAAGATATGTTATGATAGAAGTAATGATGTGACTCCCTAAACATTACACACAGTAACTAGTGGAGTTCAACTGTGGCCATTGTCTAGATGGGTAGACATGTCATATAGTTACTGAAATAAGGCTGTAATGCATGGTATCTTGCAGACAATCATTAGCATGCAGAGAGTACTCCCCCAGCCACCACATCAGGGCAGGTGGTGGGGACATCCAACCAAAGGGTCATTTTCCATTCAATACAGCTACTGAGCCCAACACACACCTATCCAAAATCCAGTTTTCTGTTCAGATAAAAAAGCTGAGGAATTTATTAACTTGAAATTTGATGCTTGTTCTCAGTCAAAATTAGGCATATCCAGCCAGAGTTCTTTCAACTCTTTCTGTTCAAACTGGCTGTTCATACTGATGTTAAGGTATTGTTCTCAAAATAAATAATATCAAAATCTCATAGATTCATATTATGTGAAATAAAACCTTTACTGCAAAAATACAATAGTATATATAGAGTAATGTAAATGCTAAAGGGTTAATGATATGTATGATTGCTTTCTGAAAGGAGATTTAATATCAGGAACTGGATTAAATAAAATTGACTGATTTTAAAATAATTTGAATGAAATTTTTATTTCATATTTCATCTGTTTTTACATATTTAAAATGTCTTCCTTGCTCTCATTTCACAGTACAAGACCCATACGTGAGTTTTAGGGGCATACAATCAAGGAGCTGGCTCCGGCATCACTAAACCTCTGCCTGCCACTGTCTACCACTAACCACACAGCACTGAAATAGTAGTAGCATTTGTTGTCATTTAGACTAATTGAAGCCATAGAAATTCATAATCTTGCAACTAAGGCAACATCTCTATGTATTTTCTCTTTCTCTCTCTCTTAGAAGAAATACAAGTGTTCAAAATGTTGGGATCTTTCACTCCTCACAATAAAGCAACTCACAGAACTCTTCTGCAAGACCTCTTAACCCATTAGCATTTAAACTGGCCACTCATACTGACATTAAGGTATTGTTTTCAAAATAGATAACATTAAAATCTCAGATTCATTATTATGTGAGATAATTATGTAAGATAAAGTCTTTACCACAAATGTACAATAGTAAATATAGAGTAATGTAAATGCTAAAGGTTAATGTAAATTGTACTTTATCTAGTAAAGTGATGATGATGATGAAATGGTACAACATATAATGCCATTAATCACTGGAGTGTGAAGCAATAAATGGTACTTGTAATCGGCCAATTACACTTAACCATGGAAAGTAAATTGAGCCTTATCTTTTGATCACAATATATTAAATATAACAAGATTTGAACATATAAGCTGGTGGTCTAAGCTTGAACTTCCCTCGATCAGCTGTAGATATCTTATTGTCAATGTACAGATTTCATAAACTCTGGAAATTTTATATTCATATGACCATGTGTCTCAGGTTTAAAATAGGTACACAGTATCCCTGCATGTTATAAAAAGCAACTAAAAGGGTTGGGGGTCAGGAAGGGCATCCATCTGTAAAACATTGCCTCAAAAAGTCCTGTCCAACCCATGCCAGCATAGAAAGGTGGACATAAAAACAATGGTGATGATGATGATGAACTGGAAACTTTTTTGAGAAGCAGTAGTGGACTCAGGTTTTATAGTGTAAATTTGGTGAGAGATACAATTTTTCCCCAAATATGATAGATACTAATGAACTGGTACTTACTTTCTGACAGATAGTTAAACTGAAGGATGTAAAATAAAATTTCCTGCCCCAGAAATACAATAAAATGCTGGCAGCAGATTTGAACTTACAAACTGACAGTTGGTAATCCAAAACATTGTCCAGCTTTACAATTCTTATCTTACTTTATACTATTCATCAAAACAAAAATAACTGTAAAAAGAAGGAAAACCCTCAATAGATGGATAGGAACAATAAAAAATAACATTTTCACCCTTTGTTAAATAAACCATCTAAAACTGCTCCTGGTTCTACAATACAAAACTGACTGTTTTATAGTGTTTCATTTATCTAAAAATCTTCCTACATAATTTTATATAAAAACCTTTAGGTTATGTTGCAAACACCAGCTTAATAATGAGGAGGTTAGCTATGTTGCTAAATCCCACAAAAGTCTAGATTATTTTCAAAATGATTTGGAAACCATAGAGCGTCTTTCATTAGAAATATGTTAACAAAATGGCTGAATGGAGTTCCACTGAAGCAGGTGGAGATGTTGAAGTATCTCAAGGTCGTATTTACGAGTGATGGAAGGCAGGAGGATGAATTAAGTGCAAGAATTGCAGGAGCTGGTGTAATATTGTGCCAGCTTCAGCATTCAGTAATCAGAAGGAAGGTAGGTGTAAAAGCAAAACTCGCTACCTTCAATTCGGTATTGGTGCCAACTCTTACCTATGGTCATGAATCTTGGGTAATGACTGAAAGAATAAGATTGGAATACAAGCGGCTGAAATGGGTTTCCTCCAAAGGGGATTTTAGAGTAACATTACTCGACAGAGTGCGTAGCTCAGAGATCAGAAAGCCACTTCATATAGAGCTACTACTCCTCCGAATTGAGAGATCACAGCAGGAAACCCAAAGCAAGATGGTTGGATAAACATCTATGAGCTCAGCTGATCTCACTTGGGAATCTAGCCGGATCAGTTGGAAACAATTGCTTCTGACACAGGATCTGATGGGAGGAGTGTTTGAGGACTCTGTCCCCATGACCTTCTAGGGAATAAGTGGGCAAAGAAGAAGACGACGAAGGGTTAAATTAGTTGAAATCCTACAAGAGTTAACTGTACCTTTCACACTTTTGAGGTTGATAAAAGTTCTAAGTACTAGGGTTAATTTGAGCGACTGTGTGCACCAACAATCTCACTGGGTTCCTCCTGCAAAATCAATATATTAAGGGACTAAAACATTCAGTAACACCCTACTCCAACTATCTCTCTCGTTTTTCATCTTTACAATTTAAATGTCTTTTTCTTTTGAAATAAATTATTGTTAGCATTTATCCTATTATGTTCTTAATCTAATATTTTATTGTAGTCAAGAATAGACATTGCAACGATTAGCAATAATTGTTTACATTTTTCTTGTTTTGTTTTTATCATCATTATTGTTACTGCATCCCTATAACATTGAGCATAGCAGCTCCTCATGCAAGTCCACCAAATCCTGCAGCAATTAACAAGAGATTGCTGTGATTTGTTAATATGGTTTATCATTGATAGAGCTACTACTATTGAGATTGTTCTTGCTGACATCACTACTATTGCTACTGTTATTGGAACAGACACTGATTGTACAGTAAGCCATTTACAATGCTAGTTGCAACATTGCTATCGTTATGAAGACATCTTTCTGAAATTTATAATTCCCATGCCAGTAGGAGAGATCTCACTGAATAAAAGTGGAGACAACAATGATGCAAGAATATAATAAATACACAATAAAAATACAGGTAGCATAAAAAACCCCCAGAACAACAGCAGCTAAAGAGAAGCAGCAGTTGCAATCATCTTTACAAATGGTTTTAAAGTCTCCCAGTCTTAATTAAAACTACCACAATATTTTAAGGGAAAAAATGTTAAAAATATAATTGAGCTCTAGAAAGTTACTAAATCGATAAGAATTTACCCAAATTACTTTATTATTATTATTATTATTATTATTATTAAGGGTTCGCAGAAGATATAGAAGGAAAATATGCCAGTCAAAAAATATACCTTGAGGTAGTAGTAGCAAATTGGTAATAGTAGTAACAATGATAATGATTCTTTTAAAAAACAGCAACCACATACTTTTAGGGGTATTGTTGTTGTAAATGATTGGTATTTCTGATACATGATTGGTATTTCATCAATACTTGATAGATAACAGTTGATTTTGGCAAGATTTGAACTCAGAACATAGAAGAATGTAACTAAATACTGTAAAATAATATTTATTTAGTTCAGTTCTTTATTATTTCTGCCATCCTACAAAATTAATAATTATGATTTTTTAAAAAAATATATACTATATAGGTAGCTTAATTATAGGTTCCAGTGGTAGTAACATTGAAATGTGATGTTTGGATCTTTCTAAAAAGCCATTAAAGTGAATGGAATTTCTACTACTCCAACTTCTTTTAATAATGGTTTCTGATTTAGGCACAAGGCCAACAATTTGAGGAGGAGAAAGTCAATTAACTCAACCCCAGTGTGTTACTGGTACTTTATTTTGTCGACCCTTCATAAGATTGAAAGGCAAAGTTAGCCTCAGCAGTATTTGAATTGAGAACGTAAAGGGCCATAACTCCATGCTGCACAGCATGCTGTCCGACACTCTACCAATATCTCCAATCCATTTCTATTTAATAATAATAATAATAATTCTGACATTTTCACAAGGCCAGCAATTTGGAGGAAGGAAAAGTTTGATTATATCGACCCCTCATATTTTATTTCATTGACCTTGGAAAGATGAAAGGCAAAGTTGACCTCAATGGGATTTGAACTCAGAATGTAAAGGGCCAGAACTAAATACCACAAGGCTATTTTGTTTGATGCTCTAACAATTCTGTCAAATGCGATTTTAAAGAATGGATTTGTTATAGAACTTCTAAGTAATAAGTTTTCATGGTAAGAAATAGTAGTTTTATGAGGTTCATACTTTTCCTAGAAAAAATTAGTGATGTACATTTTACAATTACAACTGGAAATGAACACAGTACTTTCCACATTAAACAACATAATCTTCTATACTGAAGTCTTGACTACAATAATACAATGATTTTCTCAATTATAGCTATGCAGCTGAAGCTTTCTTAACAAACTCCCAATTGCTTTCAAAAATATGAATACCATGTTTTAACCCTTTAGCATTTAAACTGGCTATATCCGGCCAGAATTCTCTCACCTCTTTCTGTTCAAACTGGCCATAACTGGCTGCTCATAGTTATGTTAAGGTATTGTTCTCAAAATCTCACAGATTTGATATTATGTGAGGTAAATTGTTTACCATGAAAATAAAATAGTATATATAATGTAAATGCTAAAGGGTTAAATGATGAATTTCAAGACAATGTTGCTATGTTTTACACATTTAGACAAAGATTGCAACATCTTGCACACACTCTCAGAGTGCAGTGGACATCTTATGTCTAAATATTCAAGGTGCAATACCTCACAGCTATATCTAAGGATGAAAGGCAAAGTTTATCTCGGCGGGATTTGAACTCAGAACATAAAGGACCAAAGCATGGTGTCTGATGCACTACCAATACTGCCAATCCACCACCCTCATAATAATAATAATCTCTGATATTAACAAGAATAATTCCTCAAATTTATAAAAAATCAGATTCCTAAGTACTTAACTTCAATAGATAATTGGTACTAATTTTCTCATCCACAGAAAAGACATATTCCCAGGACAATTTCCACACAGAATATAGACAGATGAAACTAAATATTGGTAAACATTTATTCCAGAACTCTTGCATTTCTGTTAGAATATTAACAATTATAACAATTTCTTACAAGGGCATAAAGCTAGGAACTTGTAGTAAAGGGGTAAGTTGATTAAATACCAATAGATATCTGGTATTTATTGACTCCAGAGCAGTGAAAGGTAAAGATGAACCAAATAAGTGTTGAATGTAGTGTTACTAAAATCTAAATATCTTAAACATTTAGTCTAGATCAATACCACTGTCACTCCACTTCCCATTTAATAATAATAGAAATAATAACAACAATGATTGTGATGATGATGATGATGATGATGATGATGATGATGATTATATGTGATAACACAAAATTATTTGTCCATAATATGAAATAAGACTACAGCAGATATATATTGCATTCACTGTCACATTTTTCTCTCTTCCTGTGTATATATGTATATATGTATATATATATATATATATATATATATATATATATATATATATATATATATATATACATGAGAGAGAGAGAAATTTAAGTTAAACCTACACATGTATGCTCCCTTTAGTAAACACATTTTTAGCCAATCCAGCTAAGTGTGTTTACAAAAAAAAAAAAATGTATATATATATATATATAGGAACCATACCATTCTAGATCTCTATTTATCCTAACACCATGTAGTGCTTCTATTATATATGTTTGAATGTATATATAAATATATATATACATGCACACATATACATACATATATATATATAAACAAATGCAAAAACATACATGTAAATAGTGAACCTAGACAGTTTTTGAATTTCATCTATCCATGATAGAGAATTTCTCAAAATGTCTAAGTGCACCTCATTAATTTATTGACTCATTGTAACTTCTAACTTCACTCAAGCACATATGTTTGTCTGCATATAATCCACATAATGTCTTTGAACACTGTAGCCACACTTTCTGTACAAAGGCTTTGTTCATAGGTAACCTCTACACCAGCTCAACATGGCATGCTTTTCTGTACACCTTCCATGAATTGAGAACATATGAAATAGTTTTTACAATAAGGGGCTGGATGACTTGTACTGCCCCCCAACAAAAAAACAAAACAATAAAAAACAGCACCAAAAACAAAAGCCGAAACCCCCCAAAATACTATACAGATTTTGCTTTACTATTTTTTCAAGCCAATTGATGCTTATGTTGCACAAACCTTCAGATGCAGCACTTATAGGTCTCTCTGTGTATGTTATTTGGTAACTGTCCATTACTAGACAACTGATCAAGTCATCATGCACAGATGTTGTGCATAAGCCTCTTCTTACTAGACAACTGATCAAGCCACAATACACAGATGTGCATTAGCCTCTTGTTACTAGACAGCTGATCAAGCCATCATGCACAGATGATGTGCATTAGCCTCTTGCTCAGTATATGACTGATATTTATTTTATTAACCCCAGAAGAATGAAAGGTAGAAGCTGACATTGGCAGGCTTTGGACTCAAAATGTAAAGGGCCATTACTAAATACCGCAAGGCATTTTGTCTGATTCTTTAACAATCTGCCAATCTACTGTAATCTATAAGTTACATAAATCAAGTAAACAGACCCACAACGCTGAAAGGAAATGACCCTACTCTCTGCCTAAACTTTTGTTTTATATACAAATTTTAGTTTGAAGGATCTCCAATAATCTCTCACGGTGATCTACCTCCTCCGCTCACACACATTCTTCATGATTCCTGAAGCTGCACCTTTCACAAAGTGAACAGGTTCTTTCCAGACTTTGAATAGCTGCTATAATTGTGTAATCTTGTTGCTCTTGTTGTTCATGTTCTGTTGGTTTGCTGCTGTGTATTGCTGTCTTCTACATTACTACTTTCTTCTTGTCACTGCTTCACTTACATTCATATTGCTGTTGTCTTCAATTGTCAATAATGTAAATGCTTTTTGATATTGAGTCATATTGAAATGTCAGCCTTAGAGTATTGTTGAGAGGGAGTTTATTATGTAATGTAGTGTAGTGTAGTTGTATAATTAGCACTGTATGTACTTAGTTGTAAAGTTAGTACTATATGTAATGTAGTATAGTTGCAATGTTAGTACTATATTGTAATGTTGTAGTATAGTTGTAATGTTAGTACTCTATGTAAATGTAGTGTAGTTGTAATGTTAGTTAGCTATGTGCTTATATATAACTTACATTCCCTTGTGTTTATATTTTGGCTTTAGCTTACACCTATACATAATTCACATGTTGAATTTCATTAATACTTCATGCAACTTCCCATGTGGTTGTGTTTACATTAAAAAAACAATTAGTTGAAGTCATCTCAATTTAGCAGTGTTGTAATGGTAGATATCATGGCAATGAGTTTCTGCAATCTATTCCCAGAACAAACCAACTAACTTGTGCTTTTAAATCACCACTCTCACCACTCCTGGTTCATTGACAACAACTTCTAATGGTCTATGAGATGACAGATGGCTGATAGACAACTGCACATAGGTTTCACACAAGTGGAAGGTATCTGTATGTATATATGTATCATATATATTATGTGTGTATATATATATCATATTATATATATATTTATATATATAAATTCATGTGACAGCATACTACAGGTATGTTTGTTTTGTAGCAAAATCAAATGCTGTTTAAGCAGGGATTTTTGATTTTTGCACAATATATTTTTGCATCAACATATATTTGTTTACTAAGCTGATATTTAGTGAGAATGGTGACCAGGCCATCTCTACACACTCAATAAATGCCAGCATGCTGCAGATTTTAAGCCCTAAATTAAGGCTTTTTGCACCCATACTTTGAGTAAAAATTCTGGCTTATTTGTATGTATATGTGAGACTAATATCAACACTTCTAGTAAATGTTACCTTATGCCTCATTTGCAACATGTTACACAAACATGTCAAATTGTTCCTTTTAAGGAAGCTTCAAGTCATCTCTGGCAATTCAAGGCAACACTGCCAGAATGTTTGTTATTGACCTTGCTGTACTTCAGGCATTACAATGGTATGTGTTGTTACAGTTTAGTCCTATGTCAGTTTTAGTCAAACAGACCTAGGGTCAAAGTTATTCCAGCTGTGACCATCCCATCTTGTTTTCAGACATTGTATATCAAGAACTACAAAAGTATTCTTACTTTCATAAAGACAATAATTTGATAGAAGCCTGACTGTTGTTTCTAGTAGGTCAAGTAAGTATGTAAAAGCTCTTTCAGTACTTTATTATTTTATTAATGTAGCTATTGTCTCTTGTCATTGTTGTGATAATGTTCTTGTTGTTGTCATGGTGGAATTAGAGTTGTTAGTGTGGTCTTTTGTCTTATTCTTGCTTACATATTGTTGTGTTGTATATACTTGTGGTTACAAGGTGTGTTGTTACTACATGTTGTGTTGTATATAATTGTGGCTACATGGTGTGTTGTGGCTACATGGTATGTTGTTACTACATGGTGTGTTGTGTTGTATATAGTTGTGGCTACATGTGTGTTGTATTGTATATAGTTGTGGCTACATGTGTGTTGTGTTGTATTTAGTTGTTACTACATGGTGTGTTGTATATAGTTGTTGTGGCTACATGTGTGTTGTGTTGTATTTAGTTGTTACTACATGGTGTGTTGTGTCTATATAGTTGTTGTTACTACATGGTGTGTTGTGTTGTATATAGTTGTTGTTACTACATGGTGTGTTGGGTTCTATATAGTTGTTACGACATGGTATGTTGGGTATATACCCATATGTAAGTATACCCATGCTAGCGTGGAAGATGGATATTAAACGATGATGATGTGTGTATATGACATGTGTAGGTATATACCCACATGTAAGTATGTGTGTATGTGTGTATGGTGTATGTAGACAGATGCTCATATGTAAATGTATGTATGTGTGTAGATAGATGCTCATATGTACATATGTATATGGTGTATGTAGGTAGATTCTCATGTGTATTTTCTATAACTTGCAATACACACAATAACAATGAAACAACAGTTGCAACAACAACAACAACATCAACAACAATCATCATTGATAGCAAATGGTCGCAGTCATTTAATACAGAATGGTTACACACCAATGAAAAACATAGCTAAACCAACATGTTAGAAGCTTCTAGAAACACTGGAAGGGGCTTTGTGGTGATGGAGGATGGATATTTTGTAGGTGCCTAAGTGTAAGTAATGATGACAGTCTCCCTGCCACTCTCTCTCTCTCTCTCTCTCTCTCTCTCTCTCACACACATCCTATCTTCATCATTACTTCATTTATTCACCATCATACTTTTGAACCACCAGAGTTTGCTCAATTATTTCTTTATCACTTCCTCCTCCCCTTCTTATCATCAACCCCCTCTCCATAGGACTCTACCTTCTCCTTCAGGTTTTTCCTCCCCCTCTTTATCTGAATTAAAAAACTTTTTTTTAGACTTTGCCCATATTATGCACACAAAATATAGTGGTAGTGGTGATAGTATAGTGGTAGTGGTAGTGGTGATAGAGGAAAATGTTATGGAGGGAATTCCTCTCTTTCACTGGAAGAAAAATAGAATGTTAACAAAAACAATATATATATGTCTATATATATATACACACACACATATATGTATATATATGTCTACATATATATATGTATATGTATATATATATGTGTGTATGTATATATGTATATATATATATATATAAAACATTAATAAAAACAATAATAATAATAATAATAATAATAATAATAATAATAATAGACAATATTTTTGTTTTTGTTTTTCTTTTTGTTTCATTTCTTTTTTTCGTTTTATGTCTTTCATATCTTATGTCATGTTGCTGTTGTTTATGTCTGAGGGGGAGGGGAAAGACAAGGGGAGGAAAGAAAACCAAAAAACAAACAGTATTGGCTCTTTGCTAAGGGTCATTCATTTGCTGTCACTTCTTGTTGGTATTAGCACTGTTATTGTTGTTGCTGTTCTTCTTTGTTTTTATTATAATTTTTATTGTTACAACGGTTATTGGAAACCCTCAAGGTGAGTTTCCAATTTTGTCCACCATTAGTTTGAGGTCAAGCACTTCTGCAGTTAAAGGATCAATGCCTTGTAGCAGAAAGTTTTGGGTTGCCTCGTTACAGATTTCGCCAATTTCTCTGACGTCCATTAGTTTGACGAGAACCCGCGGAAAAAGTACTTTGCCGATTTCCTCATTATATTTACATTCAATGTACGTTTTGAGCCAGGTTGTATATTTTTCTTGAGCAGCTACTACGACCTCACTACTTAGTAAACTCGACTTATCTTGGTCAAAGAACTCAATAAGGAGTAAGAGAATCATGATAACTTTGTCGTCATTGGTAGCAATTTTGAAGCTGCGAATGAACTGTGAGAGCTTTGCGTACAAACAATCACCAAGTGTTGCCTTTAAAATATTTGTGTCCAGGTAATTCTTCTCTCCATTGCAGTCCTTGAATACCCACATGTTTTCAATATATGAATATGCCATTGATGCTCGGATTAAAGATACTTCTCGGATGCTGCCCTGTACAAAAAAAAAAAGAAATTAAATAATTAGAATGCAAAGTAAAGTAAAATTATCAGTTCAAATATTTTTGTATTTTGGAATTATTTTTTTGTCAATAACTATGTAGTACTTATAGTTTTATCATTGACATTATGTCTTCCAGACATTTTCCCAAACCTTTAAAAAGTCAACAAATTTGATTTTTTTTTTCAAGAATATATACACTTTTACTTTTCTAAGTCAATAGAGACCCAGATTTGTTTTTACTAAACTTTGAATAACAGCACCTTTATTCTTTTTGTATATTAAACACATAGGTCTGTCTTCTTCAGTGTAGAAATAGTAAGTTTTGTCAAAACGGGTAACTGCAGTTAAATCTGACAGGATAGAAAATATGTTTTTCTTTTTCTTTTACATATATATACAAGACTATGAAGACAATGTAAGTTGAGAGTTGCCAACTCTCTCAACCTACAAAACATTTACTAGCTAACTTGGTAGTCTTTACATGGTCATTCAATATGGTAGAAATAGCAGACAGGTACACGCCAATTATACCCTATCATCTTAAAAAAAAAATATGCATTGGTCAATGTAATTCTCAGTATACAAAAGGACAAATGTCTTTCATCAGAGGCCTGCTCTGTCAAGGCTGATCTGGGGCTAAACAACATTGATAAATATTTATTTATTTACAACAAACAAATGACTAGCATATATAATTCTTTCAAGATACAATACTTGCTGCATCTTCAAAATAACACAATTCATACAATTTCAGATATAAACACTTGACACATTCTTTTCTTTTATTTTATTCTTTCACTGGTTTCAGGCATTAAATTATGGCCATGTTGGTTCTCTGCCTTAAAGAAATTTAGGTGATTATATCAACCCCAGTACTTATACACGCACACACACATATATATAAAATTAACTAGTAACATGTGCTTACACCGTGTTTGACTAAATAGAATTAGTCTGTTAGTTGGGATTTTAAAAATACCCTCTGAATGGAAAAAAAGGATGAGTATTGACGGACATGGGATACAAACCCACATCTTAGGTTTGCCAGACAAAGGTGTTACCATTACACCAACACGCCACCCATGCTTCCTTCCATTCAATTACAAGCTATATAACCATAGCAGGTATATATATATATATATATATATATATATATATATATATATATATATATATATATATATATATATATATATATATATATATATATATATATATATATATATATATATATATATATATATATATATATAACTAGAAATTGATTAACATATATATATATATACCTGCTATGGTTATATAGCTTGTAATTGAATGGAAGGAAGCATGGGTGACGTGTTGGTGTAATGGTAACACCTTTGTCTGGCAAACCAAAGATGTGGGTTCGTGTCCCATGTACGTCAATATTCAGCCTTTTTTTTAGGAGGAATAGGCATAGGCAGATTAGTTGGTACAACTCCCCCTTTAATAGAGAGGTCTCTACAGCTAAAGCTAGGACTTTCTTCACTTTGCTGAACACACACTTCCCCATACAACATAGGTACTACACCATCTTCAATAAGAACACAATAAGACTCTCCTACTCCACTACACCTAACCTAGCTAGGAATATAGCCAATCTCAATTCTAAAAAATTAAATAAGCCAACCAACTCCGAACCCAATCTCCAGACTGAAGCCTTGTGCAATTGCCTAAATAAGGAAGCCTGCCCACTTGAAAACAAATGTCTGACAAATGACATCATATACAAATGTGATGTCATCTCAGGCACCGATGAGTGCAACAACAAAAAGACTTACATCGGCATGGCTTCCAATAATTTTAAGACCCGGTGTTATGCCCATACCCACTCTTTTAGAAGACCGAACAAATCAAATCAGACAACACTCGCCTCCTATATCTGGGACCTCAAAAGGAACTCCACCCCCTTCATGCTTAAAATACTCCAGAAAGCGCACTCATACGAGGGAGGACATAAGTGCTGCGACCTTTGTATCTCAGAGAGCTACAAAATATTATTTGCGAAGGGCCCGCTACTGAACAAACTCTCTGAACACTGCCCGAATTGCATGCACAAAAACTTTTCATCTTTCAAATACCTTAATGCCAGATGGCTAAAAAAGATTCCCTTTTTTTTTTTTTAAACCCCATTCGACAAAATACTCCTTCCACTTCCTTCCCACCCTACCCCTACCCCCTCTCGACCCGAAACACGGCACTATGGTCATGTAAGTACTTCTTACCTATCTGCTCTTTCCGCATATAGAGCATACTTCATCTTAATACTGTATATAGGTGTGTGTGTATTTGTGTATATTTATGAGGGTATGTATGTAAGTATTTGTATGAGTGGCCATACGATTGTATGCGTATGTTTGTGTGTATGTGCGTTTATATGTATTTACATATATGTGTATGTGTGGGTATGTATATATATATGTATATATATATATATATATATATATATGTATATATATTTGTGTATATATATATATATATATATATATATATATATATATATATATATATATATATATATATTTGTGTATATATATATATATATATATATATATATATATATATATATATATATATATATGTATATATATTTGTGTATATATATATATATATATATTTGTATGTATGTGCATATGTATGTATGTATATATGTATACAAAATCACCAGGAGAGATGACCCCTTAGCCTTTGTCAAGGCAGAATTCTAGGAGAAGGAAAACTCTGATATAACACCTGCAACCCTGATGGTATCCAATAATGTTGACTTGTTCTTCTTTTTGGTAAATATCATCTTGGTTAAGAGAGTGGGACTGGCTTTGTGCAGTGGCTTTGCTCACTATAAAAGCTTCATGGCACAGGCATTGCTTTATATCTGGAGATCTCTCTGCACTTGTCGTCACATGGTACCATGGGCCCAGCACTATGTGTCAATAATTGTCACAAGTGTAGTGTGTATACCAGAGTTTTCAAGTCGCTGGCTGGACTAAACAGTCACACTCGTTCAGCGCATCGGTAGGGGTTCTCCTACATGGATATAAAGTAGTGGCCGTACTCGAAAACGAGTTGGCAGCCACCCTATATGTATGTATATATATATATATATATATATATATATATATATATATAGGTGTGTATGTAGGTGTTTATATATTTTTATATGTATATATATGTATGTATATATATATATATATATATATATATATATATAGGTGTGTATGTAGGTGTTTATATATTTTTATATGTATATATATGTGTGAATGTGTATATATATATATATATATATATATATATATATTTGTGTGTATGTGTTTTTATTTATATATGGGTGTATCTGTGTATATATGTGTATATATATATATATATGTATATATATATATATATATGTATGTGTATATGTGTATATGTATATATATATATATGTGTATATGTGTATATATTCTAGGGCGGGTAAAATTCCCGAGATCCATGGATGTGTTCTCTCCAGCGGTCTCTGTCCCTCATTATTGCTGCCATGTCCTGCGTCTCCAACAGACCAGTGGCTGTCGTTAGGGCATCAACATACGTTAACCTTAGTCTTCCTCTTCCAGTGTGTCCATGTAGGGGCTCCCACAGGAGCACTGAGTACAATGTCAACTCTGGATGCCGGTGAGCATGTCTAGCTAACCTCAGTCTCCTCTATGTCACTTTTGAGCTGATTTTTGGGAGGCTCCCATACAGCTCCGAGTTTTTCATCCTCAGTGTATACTAATTAATGTTCAGAGCCATCCTCAGCATTCTTGTGTAGCACCCATCCACCATCTGAGTGAGTTTCTTGGTCAGTGTCCAAGTCTCAGACCCGTACAACAGCACAGACTCTACTACAGCAATGAAGAGGTGGATTTTCAGGTCTTTACGAAGGTCCGACTTCCACACCGATCTCAAGCTGTGGCACGCTGCCCAGGCTTTGCTCTTCCTCTCAACTATATCATCTTCCGTATTCCCAAATACAGGAAGTCCTCAACCAATTCTAGCGGCTTCCCGCTTACATTAGTGATTCCCTCTGGCTTCTCAACATTCTCTACCAGATATTTTGTTTTAGTCTCATTCATTCTCAGCCCCACACTCATTGACACAGTCTCAACCCCCTGCATCAAATCCTCTGCCTCCATCACTGTATTTGTCACCAAAACTATGTCGTCGGCAAATTCAGCATCTGATATCTTTTTTGCCTTAACTCTCTTGCTCTGAGCCATGTATGTATAAATACAAACTTAAAAGAACCAACACGGCTCTCTCAGAACTCATATGGTCCTTGAAAGACAAAAACATTAAATATACCATCTTTTGGAAGAAGGTTTCTTCTGCGTCTTCATACTTGAACAGCTCTCTATCTAAAATCTGTAATCTCTGCCTAAATGAAAAATTTACCATTATCTCTAATCTAGATTCTATAATAAATAGACGTACAGATTTGTTTTCTATCTGCTTGCATAAATTCCATAAGACTTTTCACAAAGTATACAGCTAATATTCAATTCTTTATCAATTTAGAATCTTTTCTCAAAGGCACATATACATACACCTCTTTTAAAATATACCCATCTTCCTACCTTACTTCAAAGGGTATTATACACTCTATAATACTTGTTTACTCATTACCCTCACTCTATCTTCACCTTGTAAAATCCTTCGTAACATATACATTTGTTTTTGACGCTAGATTATTCATCCTTAATTTATTATTTTTTTCTCCCCATCATCTAACTCATTCTTAATACATATTAACTCTTTCTTCGCACATATTATCAATTCCTTCAATATACAAACCTTAACTTCACATCATTTTTCTCAAATCCTTCAATACACAAACCATAATAATTTTTTCTCTTCGTTAATTTTCAAATTTCCATAATACTTGTAAACATACACACAATTTTTTTTTTTTTGACGTTAGAATATTCATCCGCAATACATTATTCTTTTCTCTCTATCATCAAACTTTTTAATCTCAATACATATTAACTCCCTCTCCTTCTTCGTACATATTTTTCCCTTCGTTAATTTTCAAATTCTTTTAATTTATACATTATCTTCCAACGGTTTTCAACCTCTCTATGTAAAACAATATATCTTTTCTCAGTTATAAAAACTATCTCTTTCTCTCTATCACCCATCTCTCCCTCTCCACCCCTTTTTTTCATCCTTTCCACCCCCGCTCTCTAAACAAAATATTTTCCCAATATCACACATCAATCTAAAATTACTTTTCATATGTTGATTTAAAACTGCACTATCCACAAGTGTTTTTTAGCCTTCATATCATGTCCTCCTGTATTATCTGATGAAAACACAAATATTATTGCATGATGATGTTTGTTTTTGAAATGCGCATAATAAAATACATGGAACTCCTTTAACCATCTTTTGATCTTATATATTATATATATGTATATATATATGTATATGTGTGTCCCACCCTTGCAAGCAGGGAAAAGCGGACGCATGATGATGATGATATGTATATGTGTGTATATATATATATATATATATAAGTATAAAGCGAAACCTACAGTCAGTAGGCACCTCTTAACAAAAATACACCCCCGTCTCACTACCCCCACCCCACCCACACCACTCCTTTCCATGTAAAGCTATGTTGGTACCACAACA
>OZ024745.1:118173845-118288845 GCA_964016885.1 Eledone cirrhosa
ATATATATATATATATACATACACATGTATATATATATGTATAGAGAGAGGGGGAGAGCCAGTGGAGATGGCGTTGTACATATATATATACTTACACACAGACACACACACTTACGTTGTTTAGGGGGGAAAAGATATGTGTTGGTGATGTTAATGCTTGTTGGAGTATGGGGATGTGCCTTGTGGTGGCGGTGGTGGTGTTATGTGCGACAAGAAATATACAGGATCGAATTATACGATGGGTTACAGGTTAAAAAGTGACATAGGGAACACGGGGAAAACAAGGTTGTGAACATATAGCGATGTGTGTGGTCATGGTGGTGGTGGTGGTGGTGGTGGTGATGATGGGGTGATATGTTCAACAATATATATACATGTGTTAGGAAGGGCATCCAGCTGTAGAAAACCCGCCAGACAGTCCACGCTGTAATGTGGCCGTGTAGGCAACACGGTAAAAACCTCCCAGCCCCACACTGTAAATGTGGTTGGTGTTAGGAAGGGCATCCAGCCGTAGAAAACCCGCCAAGACAGTCCTATGCGAGCAAGACAACCACTCTTGCCTCAAGTGGGAAAACCCCCGTCCAAACCCATGCAAGCGTGGAACACGGACGCTAAACCTGATGATGATGATGATGATGATGATCAGATATTACGGTGGTTTACATGGTAAAACCTGAGAGAGAGGGCAGAGATAAGACAATGGTTCTGGGAGGGAGGGATGATATGTGTTGGTGATGTTGATGATGTTAATGATTGCTGAAGGATGGAGATGTATCTGGTGGTGGCGATGGTGGTGTGTGCGACAGAATATTTACAAAGGATTGTAGGTTAAAAGATGACAGAGGGAACACGGTGGGGGGGGGGGGGAACAAGGTTGTGGATGAGGGATGGTAGACATATAGCGACGTGTATGGTGGTGGTGGTGGTGGCGATGGGGTGATATGATCGACATTATATTTACAGGATTGGATGCTACTATGGATTACAAGGTAAAACCTGACAGAGAGGACAGATAGAACACAATGGTACTGAGATGAGGGGTGTATGGCGATGTGTCTTTTGGTGGGGCTGATGGATACGGCATGATATATACAAAATTTGAACTAACAAAGGGTTACACGTTATAAAACAAATGCACTGAGATGAGGGACGGTGAGGCAAGGCAAAGGTGGTTATCACTATGTTGAGTCATGGTTAGTGTGCGGCCCTCGGCCGGATGTTTGTGCAGAGCAGGTGTTCAACCTGGTGTGTCTACAATCGTCCTTGTTATCTTTTCAATATATGTATATATATATATATGTGTGTGTGTGTGTGTGCGTATGTATGTACACATATTTACATATTTGTATGTATATGTATACATATGTGTCTATATTTGTATATGTGTATGTGTGTATGTTGTGTGTGTGCCTGCCTGTGTGTGCGTTCGTGTATGTGTGTGTGTCCATGTGTAAGTGGGCGAGCGTGTGAATGTGCTTGTCGACACCTGGAATATATATTAAGAGAAACTTCACAAAAAGGGGAATCACTGCAACACTTGAATCTGTTGATGGAACCCTCTCTGCCTTCGTGACCCTTATTCCAGCCTTAAAGAATTAGCTTCTAAAGAATTTCCCTTTTCTTTAAACTATTGAACCCCACCCATCCTGTAGACACCTGTCTTACAGCCATTGTTAGTCTAAGTGATAAACTAGGATTGGTATTCCAAATTTGATTTTGTTTACAGTATTCTTTCTGCCTTTGTTAATATTATAGCTTTAAAGATTTAGCTTTTAATGAACTCCCTTTTCTTTAAATCCTTCAACCAATGACCTCCACCCATCCCAATACCCACCCTCTCCTACCACCAGAAAAGAAAAGATATAAATACCACTACTTACTTAGACAGCCAGCTCCCTGATAATGTCTCATGAATGAAACAGTTCTAGTCCTGTAGAAGCTCTTCTATATTAAAACTTTTATATTCTGCTATGTATTGAGTACCTTACTTACTGTGATTACCTCCGATTCAACCCGGAATAACTTATATATATATATATATATATATATATATATATATATATGTGTGTGTGTGTGTGTGTGTGTGTGTGTATCCCAGGTTCAACCGGGGGTAACCACAGTAAGTAAGGTACTCAATACATAGTAGAGTATCTACAATATTTAATATAGGACTACAACTGTTTCCTTTTTATTTTATTTCCTTCGAATGAAACAGTTCTAGTCCTGTAGAAGCCATTAATATATATATATATATATATATATATATATATATATACAGGGATTCTGAAGCTTCTGGCTACCAAATTTTAGTCACAAGACATTAGTCAATCCAAGGGGTCATGTAGTGGAAATGAACCTAAAACCACATGGTTGATAAGCGACCTCCTTAACTACAGTTATGTTTACATCTGTACATATATTAAAAAATAAAAAAATACAATAATAGTAAAGATACTGCTCCTCTTCTAAATAAAACCACATGTAGGAAAGATAAGTGATGTTAACAAGTACTTTTTTTTTTTATGATTTTTGTATGCAAAAATATTATAATGTGAACATTTTTCTGAGTGACAAAAAATATGCCTGCAATGCATTCTTAATTACATGCAAAGCTAAACATATTAAGATAATTCTAACATTTATCTTACGGAAGCATAAATTTGCATATTTTTACTTGAAGATGTAAGATGTTTAACATAGTGCTAACGTGGGTCACCATGAGTCTTGTTTGTTAAAAAAAAAAATTAGTTTCATATTTCTTGTATGCATTCAAATTCTATTCCTGTGCTGGTTGCATATCATGAATGCAAATGAACACAAGTAGATCTTAAAATGAAGGGTATGGGTATGTAATGAGATTGAATGACAAGTGCTGAGTAACAAAAAGTAAAGTACATACATACATTCCAACTGTGACCATCCTGTCTTTTATTCAGACAGAGTATATGGGATAAAATTATCAAATGCCTCATTCCTTCTTGATGTTTAGCTCAAGGACAGTTCTGATCAAGGTCTATGATTAACCTTTAACATGCTAGAAATATTTATGAATTACTTCTCTTGACACTGCATTATTTATTAAGGGGAGATTACTCTATTGGCGACATAAGGCGCCCAGAGCATGCAAATTTTTCTTTTATTCAGGCACAGAGTATCTCAGACTACTTTGTATATTCCCAAGTCAGTTCTATGATAAAAAGCATTGCAGCTGTAACTATCTCAACTTTTCTTTTTCTCTCCAGATAAAGTATAGTTAGAACTACTTTCTCAAACAGTAATAAAGAGTGATTTGAGGGGAATTTGGTTACTTTTAGCAGGTTGAGTGTTGAGTATTTCTTGTGAGCTTTGTCATCTGGTGAGGGTGAAGATATCCATAAAAGGTATGTACAGAATTAGTAAGGTGAGGTTTGAGAATGATGAGACTTACATAAGAAATAAAACTGAGATGAATCATGGTCAGGTATGTATTAGTGACCAATCAGTCCAATATTGGGCAAATGAACATTAATGATGATGATGATGATGATGATGATGATGATGAAGAAAATGTTTAATTTTTGTTAATATTTTCATGAAACAGTCAAGCCACTAATACAGATAAATACTGAGTAAACCATTCAGAATGTCAACACTACTACAGTGGACAGCATAGTTGGAAACCAGTTAACCCTTTCATGACTGCATTTCTAATGAAATAACCTCTATTTTAATTAACTAATGAAGAATTTTGAGGGATTTACTAAAATTATTAATTATTTTATTACTAAGATAGTAACTTCATGTAAGGTTCTGATATAAAATGATGCTGGAAGATTTTAATTTAAATTGGAAACCTTTAAAATGGGTGGTTTTATTTCATAGAACCAGAGCTGGTTTTGGCTGGGTTGATAACTAAAGAGTTAAAGAATTTGGCAATTTGTATCCTGTTATTTATACTGTGCTATGATCATGGCCATAACCTGGATATATCAAGGTGGATTGGCAGTATCGGTAGAGGGTCGGACGCCATGCTTTCCAGCATAGTTACGTCCCTTTACGATCTGAGTTCAAATCCCGCCGAGGTTGACTTTGCCTTTCATCCTTACGGGGTCGATAAAATAAAGTACCAGTAATGCACTGGGTAATTGCTGGCCTTGTGCCTAAAGTAGAAACAATTATTTAGGTAATGTTATGAGGGTATAATTCACTGCTGAATTGATCAAAGAATGTTATGAAATGTGAATTGATTAACGCTTTAGCATTTACATTACTCTATATTTATTATTGTATTTTCACTGTAAAGTATTTATTTTACATAATTATCTCAGATAATATCGAATCTATGAGATTTTGATATTATATATTTTGAACAATACCTTAACATCAGTATGAGCAGCTTGTTTGAACAGAAAGAGGTGAGAGGATTCTGGTGAGATACAGCCAGTTTAAATGCTAAAGGGTTAAAAGCGTTAACAACACAAAGAGCTTTCAATCATAAAGCACTGCCTCAAAAAGGGAACCATTGTGAGTATGATTTAAAATGGTAAAGATTATCACAGGGTCCACAAAGCTAATCCCTGTATTGTTAGAGAAAATGGACTTAAAGTGTTTATTGGTTTATGGTAAAAATATTTGATTTTAAAGAATTCTTTAATTCTGAACTATGAAGAATATATTGAAAGGCGTCTAATGTCTGAACTGAAAGTGCTAGGAGAATAGCAACACTGTAAAGCTAGTGAAAATAGATTTGAAGATTTGCTGTAGTAACAATAGTAGTAGTAACACAGTAACAGGTTTTTTTCACTGTTAATCAATCACATACTTGATAAACAGCAGTACTAATAATAGTAGTAGTAGCAGCACCAGCAGCAAATTTATGGACATACACTAACTCCATTACAGTAAGGTTGCCTGCAAATATAAGAAATTGTCAAATTGCTCTGAATATAAGAATTTTTTAAAAATGAAATGAAGTAAATATGCTCAGAGCCATTCTTAATTTCAAGGCACCATTACTTTATATGAAGTATAACAAAGAACATTGAATTGTTGAATAATTACATATTCATCTAAAATATGCAACCTTTCATATTTTGTGGTAATTCATTTTCATTACCGAAAATAAATTTGTGTTTTATGAATCTCTCCTTGCATTGTTCCTTCCTTGATAGTAACAGACAAAATTCTATGGAAGAATATTATATAATAGAATTCTAAAAATGTTAATATGTCTTACAAATAAGCCTAGCATTTTAGATATATGCAGAACGTCTGTTTATAGCCTGTCTATCCTTGAATCATGCCATATCTGAAATATCCTGTAAAAACATGTGTAACAAATGAAGTCCATTTATTGAAATATATTTAGACTTGCTGCTGAGGGATATAGATGTCAAGATCAAACTTAGTGCTGAAACTAGTTTCAACTAAAATATCAGGATTTCTTTCAATTAATTCTGGGGTCACTATCAGTTTCCGTGATACCAAAACATGTTTCTTTGGGATATTATAAACAATCATATGGAATATTTAAAAAAATCTTATGTATTTCCATTGACTTAAATGTTTTTTTGCTAGTTTGGGGTTTTAAAAAAATACATACAATAAGGGTAACTATATTCTAATAAATACATATATATTTACAATATTTACAATAAATATATCAATCCACGGTGTAAATATGGTTGGCATTAGGAAGGGCATCCAGCTGTAGAAACCAAGCCAGAAACAGTTCTGCATGAGCCAGACATGGCCACCTGATCTAAATTGTTTTACAATGGGACAACTTGTCTAGCCCATGCTAGCGAGGAAAATGGATGTTAAACAGTGATGATGATATTAATATACTCTTTGAAATATAGGCACTCTTGTAAATATGAACATCTTCATGGAGGTACGTTGGCAAATTAATTTCAGTTCACTGTACTATAATCCCACCGAGGTCAACTATGCCTTTCATCTTTTTGGGGTTGACACACAAAGTATCAGTTTAGTTCTGGGGTCAATTCTTTCTATCATTCTCACTTTGTCTCTCTTTCTTTCTCTCTGTAAGAAATCAGCTGTGTTCAAACTTGGAGAGGAATGGGCTTTGGTAAGCTTAGATGGCTCAAGATCTATGACTTTAATATGAATTCAAGGCCCTAGAAAAAAAGGAATCTTCTTAATACAAAGCCTTAAATTCAGAAATGATGTACCACAAGTATTTATGGGACAGGGCCTTCTCTTTTAAAGGAATTAATTTAACTGTTCTATTTTATTTTTATTTTTTACATATGGCAGATTTTCTTCTTGGTTCCGAACTCATTTGTTGATTTTTTTTTTTTTTTTTTTTTTTTTTTTGACATTTAGTGAGACACTCCAAGGATTTGAGACTGGCAAGCACTGTAATATGAATTTTTGCCAGGCATAAGGGGAAGAGGGCAGCCAAGAAGGTGCTGGATGAGCGACATTTGCACATGGATCGACAAGAGTCCCTGGGAGGCAATCAGAAAGGTGGTGGAGGAGGACAGGACTGCTTGGGGGAAATTGCAGAAGGTATCCACAGACTGTTGGAGACTATGATGATGATGATGATGATGATGATGATGATGATGATGATGATGAATGCAAATTTAACCTTTGTTTTTTAAAATTCATTTTTTCCTTTATCTCTCAAAGCTCTAATCTCTTGCAATTTGTGAAATGACTAATTGAATTTCATATATACCTTTATGACAGTGAACAAAATCTAGTTAGATATATTTATATTAAATATTTATATACAAATAGTAAAGTATAAAACACAAATGGCAACAAATGGAATTAAATACTGACAGATACTTAATCAGGCAATCTATTACCCAATTATTGACCACAGTACTGATGAAATAACATTTCCCATTAGGTTTTCCAAATATAATTCCATACCAACATCCATGCAGACTTTTGTAGTTTTGCACATTGAAAAACTGATTAATGATGCAAATAAGAATGCCTTTGCAAAACCAGGCCATATATTAGCTGTACTCACAATGAATAATGTCTCAAAAAGTTAAACAGTCATTTGTTTCAAACAAATAGTTCCATGTGTGGGCTGATGTGTACTGATTAATGAAAATTACCTTCAAGCAATTAATGTTTATAATATGTAGTAAAAAAAGTGATAAATCTTTTTAAAAGCCAGTACAATGAGGTAGAAAAATACAAAGGGCAAATGCTGACAAATAAAACAAAACAAAGTAATATTTTAGCCAGTGCATTTTGAAGTGACCTTGTTGTCCAATTAACACAGTCAAGACCATATAACACAACTGGTATGATGTAAGTATCAAAGATCTTAGCCTTCAAATGATAGGAAACTTGATTTGATGTTAGTACTTCATTGTTCTTGTTGAAAGCTGCCCAACCTAGAGCGATGTGATACTGTGCAGCAACCATTCCATTGTTTAATGAGTTTGTGACCGAGATATACAAATTCTAGAGCCACATCATGAGACTTATGACTGGCAAGCGGCTCAGCAACCATATCTGCACCTGTGAGCTGCTCAACATTACCAGACTTTGACCAATTACATCAATTGTCAATTCAAAAGTACTCAAACTATACGGCCATATAAAAAGAACAACTCGCGGTGTGATTAGGTTATGCCTGGAAGGAAGATTGGCTGGTAAGAGAAGCAGAGGCCGGCAGCCAAAACGATGGCTTGATAATGTCAACTTATGGACTAGACTTGATCTTTGAACTCTGCTGTTGGTGATCAAACTTTGTGTGGAAAAATATCTCATGTTGATGCGCAGTTTGCAACTGGCGGAGTTTAGCGTAGTTAATATGAAACAAAATGAAGTAATGTTTTACCCAGTGTATTTTAGCATGATATTTCAGGGCTATTACCCTCTTTTCAGATGTGAAGCTGAAACAGTTTTCCCTAAGAAGACTCTGAAAACTCTGATCACTTGTTTATTTTGTCTTGGACAGTTTAAATTTCACATCTGAAAAGAGGATAATAGCTCTGAAATATCATGCTAAAATACACTGGGTAAAACATTACTTCATTTTGTTTCATTTGTCATCACTTACCCTTCGTATTTTTCTACCACATTCTACCATCATCTTCATTTAAGGGCCATCTTCCACGCTAGCATGGGTTAGACGGAAGTTGTACCACTTGAGGCAAGGTTGGTCGGGTGACTGTGTCTCGCTCATATAGGACTATCTGGCAGGTTTTCTACAGCTGGATGCCCTTCCTAACACCAACCACATTTACAGTGTGGACTGGGAACTTTTTACCCTGTTACTTACACGACCACATTACAGCATGGACTGTGTGTCTTTTTGTTGTGACACCTATACGGTCTCGATCTCAATCTCATTATCTCATTTATTTAAACTGGATGTTGTGGTGCCAACATAGCTGTACAGAGAGAGGGTGGTGTTGGTGGGAGTCATAGGATAGAGTAGGGGTAGTGGATTGGGGTGTATATTTGGTTAAGAGGTGCCTACTGACTGTAGGTTTCGCTTTGTACATAGGCAAGTCGGGTCTTCTGTATTACTGCATAGCGCTAAAGATCTCAGTCCAGTGACATTGTCTTAGAGAGGTGTAAGTGTATAAGGTCGGAATTTATCAAATCGTCCCAGGTTTTTCTTGGTCTACCTACTCCGTAACTTCCATCAATTTTGATCGCCCTGCACTTTTTTATACAGCTGTCGTCTTTCATACGCATCACGTGGCCATACCAACGTAGTCTTTTCTCAAGTAAACAGCATCTGATCCCTCTTATTCCTAATTTCTCACTTACTGGATTTAAAAAATCAATTTATCAGTCTTTTACTATATATAATGCTTTGTATTAACTACACTAGTTTATAATATTATATATGTAAATCAGAAAATAAGAACTATTAAATGAAAGTGTTAACAATTCTCTCTTGTCTTCTGGACATATGCACAATAGTTAGAGAGGCAGGCTGAGGTCGGCGAGCCAGACCACTTGCAGCATTATGGATTGCCTCCAGGCTGCCCAGAAAATGTCTGAGAAAGCAATCACGAACAACATGTATTGTTATAAATTGTATACTTATTGCACCTGTATTTAGTAGTTTTACAATTATGTTGGCTGAACTCCATCTATACATTATGATGCGATATGGCTTCGCAGCTGTAGTGTAGGAAAAACCCAACAGTGGATGAAAGGTGTTCTGCCCTAATTGCACAGATATATAGAATATGTAAGCCAAAGCAAAGTGTGTTATCAGAGTATTGGATTGGCAGAATCAGTAGAGCGTCGGAAAAAATGCTGTGAGACCTAGAGTTACAGCCCTTTGCGTTCTGAGTTCAAGTCACACTGAGGTTAACTTTGCCTTTCATCATACGGGGTCGATAAAATAAAGCACCAGTAATGCATTGGAGTTGATTTAATCAACTTTCCCCTTCCCCCAAATTGCTGGCCTTGTGCCTATAGTAAAAATCATTAATTATGAGAGCAGTAACGATTAACAAAACCTGATATAGGAGGTACTTGTAAAGAGTATTGGCTGTTATTTCCCATGTGTGTTTTCATAGTGGCTGTGGTAGTGTAAGAAAAGTTATCATTGGATAATAATTACTATTGTCTGTGGTTGTTAGTGTAGTAGTGCTGACAATATTAGGAAGTATAACCTACTCTCAGTTTTGAAGAAGGAGGTGAACCTATTGCTGGCCAGGAGGATTGAGGCAAGTAAGATGTGTCTTGCACAGGAACAGAAAACAACAGCTGCAAGTGGTAATGTTTCAAATTTTTCTTGACTGAGTTGGCCCAGTAACTTAGGATCACAACCATTTATTTCTATTATAGTTGGAAACAGCATTGCACAAGATGGAGTTTTCTCTAGTACTAGCAAATTGAGACATGTATGTGTGGTGTGCAACCCATCATACCAGGAAATAACAAAACTAAGATGACAATGATGATGATGACGACGATGAGAGGTTTAAATTACTCTATCATATAATAAAGACAAACAAACAGGCAAATACTTTTAAAATCTGATAAAACAAATACAAATAAAAAAAATTATATTTACTCTGAAAATGGATATACGATCCTCTTTGGGCAGCTTTTGAAAGTCTGGAATGTACTTCATGAAATTGATAAGTCTACATATGAACACATTACTAAGGACAAAAAACTCCTTAGTGTTTTTAGGTATTACAAAAGCCCCACTGGGATAGTTTTCGTTAAATGTGTTTTCGTGTTCTTGGACGACCATGCGAATATATGTAATTGTTTGTGAAATCGACTCCGGCACTTCTAAGGTATTCCAAAACAAGTGATGGCTGACTGGATATTTGTCTGCAGGATAAACCCAGGTTTTTAGATCCGGTACGTCAAGCGCGGGCTCGGCGTCCTCATATGATGGCTGCATATATTCAAATGAGCTGATACTGGATGCTGATGGAGATGGTGATGAATTATTATTTAATGGGGTATTTTGTGATGTGGTTAGTCTCTGTCTCCGTTTTGCAAGCTGTTCTTCATCTGTAAAATAACAAAAAATTATAATAAATAGTAGAAACCTTTACCTTGTCTGACAAGCCATGGCTGGGGCCAGATTTATTAAAAGGATATAATATGAAATAAAACAGTCAACTGAATCAAGCCCCCAAGTAGTGGTGAGAATGCTATGTTGCTATGGAAAATAAACAACTAGTGATAGATACTTGTATGTGTGAGAAATGCAATGAGGACTCAGACTTGTTGCATGCCCAAGCTATCAAATGGTGTATGTAATCTGACCAAGACTCCGGATCCAATTGGAAGGCAAGCTGAAATAAGTAGGGGATTCTTTGTTGATAGAAAGCACTAAAATGGTTTTTCCAGACCCCAGAGGTAAAGCTGAAGATAACATTACCATAGCCTAATAGTGATAGAATTGTTCTTACTCTGTAAAAACCTATTTTCAGTTTAGAGGATTCAATTATGTTGACAAGAGAATCAGTGTTGGTAACTGGATATGAACTGTTGAGCTCTTAGTTTGTTGTTAAGTACTCTATGACTAGTAAATATTTCATGCACCACTGAGAAGAGGTGGGGAGAAAGAAATACAAAGTTATCTCTGATCAGATTTTAACTAAATAGTCATAAAAATAAATAAAAGAAACAACTAAACCTTAACTGAAGGTTGATATATAATCTTTCTGGCAATAAAAATTTTCCCATTTTTTAATTGGTTCAACACAGTTGATAATGAATGATAATGTAGAAACTCTGGGAAAAGTAACCAAATCTGTAATGTTGTTTATTCTATGATTTAATTCTTTCTGATCTTACAAACTTCAGAATAACGTATAACTTACAGACATCCAATTGTAAATTTTCTTCATAGAAGAGTTTTAGACAGAAATTATTGGGTTTTTTTTTAGATACAGATGCACACACATGCTTTCATATATATTTTTCTGTTTAAGGAACGGTATTAATATAAACAAAGGCCTCTGACCAATCACAATGCCACAATTTCACTCTCTATATATAGTCCGAACGTGGAAGAGCCGAACTCCCACTGTCATTGCCTCCATCTCTCTGGCCCTCCCCATCTCTCTGTATAGTGAGCAAATGGAAAAGGCGTTTCCCCGGAGGATGGTAAGGGAGATGCGTACATCTTTCTCTGAAGCCAATAGATTTTCATTGTAACCATCTGTAGAAACAGAGATGGTGAGATAATATAAGCAAAGAATCTTCTAACCACCATTTTATTATGTTAATATCTTATCTAGACACAGCAAATATCTCTAGTAGAGATGCATATATTCTAGAGCCAAGTCCTCTCCAAAACACAGAAAAGAAGTAAAATAACTTACTTAATATCCAGTCCTTTTTCATACCAACAGCAAAACATTTCTTTAAACGACAACTTGAGCAGAATTTTCGAGTATGTGGGTCTAATCTACAGTTACCATCAAATGTACAGTTAAACACCTAAAAAAAGAAGTAAAAAAACATCATTTAACAATGGATTACAGGTTTGGAGATAACAATTATGAATATAAATTTATTATTATTATTATTATTATAAACTATTATTAGGGCTGTGGATTGGCAGTATCATTAGAGGGCCGGACGCCATGTTTCACAGCATAGAATTACATCCCTTTACGGTCTCAGTTCAAATCCTGCTGAGGTTAACTTTGCCTTTCATCTTTACAGGGTCGATAAAATAAAGTACCAGTAATGCACTGAGATAATTGCTGGCCTTGTGCCAAAAATAGAAACAAATATTATTATACAAAGAATGATAAGTAGATTTCTTCTCTCCGGTGACTATGGGGTTAAAGGTTTAGTCGTGATCAATACTAAGAGAACTGTGAATACAGCTTTTTCCTTTCTGGTTAAGCTCTCATAAATTATTTTCAAGTATCATTTCATGTAGGAAATGCTGCATTTACAAAACTTCCTGAAATGTTGGTTAAAGTAGCGAGTTTGAGATGGTTAAGGTGCTGCTCTAAATATGCTATTATAGCTCCCAAACCACAACTAGGAGTAGACATTTGTTCTAGGACATGTGGGTTTCTCTGATTGGCTCTAAGTGAATACGTCTCTTTTGGCATACACACACAGATATATATAAACATCAATAAATGCTAGAGTCAAAACTGAGTAGAGTGATCTGTACGAAATGTTTACATACAAATGGAGTCTCACAGTATAGATATGGCAAATGGGGAAAAATTTATATTTTGAATGCTGCCAGTTTTCCATACACAATGTAAAACCCTGCACTTTGGTAAATCTTTCTTACAATGTTTTCCATTTCTTGTCCTTGTGCCAATAATGAAAATCTTGTTGATATTGTTGTCATTGGCAAATTACTGAAGCAACATTCTCAGAAAAAATATCAGTTAATTCCCTCTAGGTATTCTTTTAACTGAAGTTAGCTTTTATAGGATAAAAACATGCTTTTCTGTTGGTTAGAAAACACAGAAGTTGTGTAAAATCATTACACGTATATAAATAAGGTGCTGAGATAATAATTGTTTCTACGTTTGGCACAAGGCCAGCAATTATTCCAGTGTATTACTGGTACTTTATTCTATCGACCCCGTAAGGATGAAAGGCAAAGCTAACCTCAGCTGGATTTGAACTCAGAACATAAAGGGACGTAACTATGCTGCAAAGCATGGTGTTTGATGCTCTACCAATTCTGCCAATCCTTGTTGATGATAATAGTAATACAAATTCTTTAAATGATCTAGAGGAGTTTAAAGGCTGGTGCTTATCTGCAAACATACCATTAGCCACTTATGGCTGGGTTGATACACTGGTTCTCATATGACTTGTTTTTAGCTCTGGGACATTATTCAGCCATAGCCCAGGAACTGCTTCTGTTGGCAGAACATACTAGGTGGATGGGGTGTCTGATTTGTCTATGTTGTGAGGGGACATAAAGGCATGCATAGTCCCATAACTCCCGAAGGAGTCATAGAGGCACCGTATTGACATACAGCAGATCTAGGGCATTTTAAAAGAGCCCAATCCTCTCCAGGTTTGAATACAGCCAATTTCTTTGAGAGAAAGATAGCGAGTGAGAGAATGGAACTGATTTTGGCTTGATTTCTACAGCTGGATGTCCTCATTTACAGTGAGTGTTGGGTGCTTTTTTTTCTGTGGCGCCTACATGACCACTTTACAGTGTGGGCTGTGTGCTTTATTTTTGTGACACCTCCACGATCACTTTGTAGCGGGAGAGGATGGGGGTATATTGTCTATATGCTTCAGCTTTGGCTTGTTCCTGTGGGAAGTCGGGTCTTCTGTATTACTGCGTGACGCCAGAGGTCACGACCCTGTATCATCGCCTTTGAGAGGTGCAATTGGGCAAGGTCAGCTTTTATAGAGGAAAAATCAATACTAGTTTTAGGCTGGTATGTTTTTTATCGACCATGAAAGCCAAAGTTAACCTCGGTTGGATTTGAGCTCAGAGAGCAGAAAATCAAAATGAATACTGCAAAGCATTCTATCCGATGTTCTAATGACTCTACCAATTCAGCAGCTACGTTAAGGCATATAAAATGTAAATAAAATATTCCATGAACTGAGAAAAGGGTATACGACACAGTAGTTATATAATTACATGGTAAAGCCTGAAGATGTTATGATAACAATAAAAGAAGATAAAGTAATATATTAATATGGAAAATATGATAAAGTCAGTCAGTAATATATTAGTACAAACAATGTTTCTTGGGAAAATAGTTGTTTGATGTTGTGTTTATGAGATAAGAAGATAGAAAGGTGGGGAAAGTAAATATTTGCTTTCAATTAATGATCCAAGGGGATAAGATTTCTGCAATATTATAATCATTATTTAATGTTTTACATATATATATGTGTGCATGCATTCACACAGGCATAAATTTACTTATTCATGGTCCTGCATAGATACATGCACACATGCAAGCAAGTGCAATCTTATATAAGCATGCATATTTGCTTACAGAGACTTCTCTTTCATACACACATACATGTGAAATAGACTCATACACACTCACACACACATGGAATAGAGTCAAATGTACACGTTCACACACACACATGCATATGTACATATCACTGTAAATGAGGTTGGTGTTAGGAAGGGCATCCAGCTGTAGAAATCAAGCCAAAATCAGTTCCTGTATGAGCAAGGCATGGTCAGCCGACCAGACACTGCCCACAACAGGACAACCCATCTAACCCATGCTAGCATGGAAGAACGGACGTAAAACGATGATGATGATGATGCTGAACACTTGCATGTGCACTCGTATATCTTCACAGTCACACTTTTTTATATACACACATACATAAAAGATACGTATTGAAAAGCAAGATGAATCATGTAAGTTACATTAAAAGAAATGGTTGTATGATATGAATTATATTAAAGTAATGAAATAAGCTGGATGAGTAATGAATGAAAATATACAATAAGATGAACTAATGGTGATAATGGCAATAACTGATGAATGATAAAATGTGAGATAGATGATAAAGGTAGTAAAATAAAATAAAAGATATTCGATTCAGGAGAGTATTGTCCTGGCAAAACCAAAACAATAAACAAAAAATAACAATGTGAAGCAAAGCAGGGAATTTTATGTGGGTGTATGTGAGAATTATCCAGAAGTGGTGAGAGCTTTTCAAAAAGGAATTTAAAAAGAGCTAACAAAAAATGGCTGCAAAGCCTCAGTGTTTTTATCGAACCAAACATGAAAAATACCTTGTATCAGCGATTTATGTTGAGCAAAATGGTAGGTGTTTACAAGAACTTGAGAGCTCTGACTTGATATTTAAGCTAATTAGACCTTGCTTTAAGATAAAGATAAACCTTTTCTAACTTAAACCTAACTACCAATGGAATTTGGATGTAAAGCTTCAATGGTGATATAGCTGGGCATAGTCTAGGATGGACAATTCATACTATACGTATAGTCAGACATCTCTTTCAGAGGCGGAATCTACTTCGATAAAGCCCTAAGCACAGCATATTTGAGGATTAGATTAGTGTTTTAGATCTATGATTAATTAGTCCAATATATGACTTCAGTAATGAGTTGTTACTTAAGAATACTTGGATTTTCTAAGCAATTACCATCAGACAGGCAGTTGTTAAGATTCGCACAATTATAGGATTTAAATTTTGTCAATAACAAATTTAATGTGATTTCCAAAGTAAGTTGCAAAGTTCTTAAAGGTACAGTTCCTGTTGAAAATCTTTAGTGTTCAAACCGCCCGAAATTATTTCCCCCTCATTTGTTCAAACCGCCCGAAATCGCCCGAAAACACCCACACTAAAAAATTGTTCTAAAAATAAACAAACCATCATCAAAATCTCGTCAATTCGAGATTAGGCCCTTACCGCGAAAATTAACACTTAATATAGTGGAACAACTTAAAACAACAAGTGTTTTTTTAACTTTGAAAGTGCAACAAATTTTTTTTGTATCAAATTTTTATTCAAAATACTGGTCCACAATACATTAGCTCCCGATGTTAAAGCACTGGATTATTTCTTTTTGTTTTTACCACAAACTTTCTTCAAAGTTGTGGCAGAAGAGATTAATCGATATGCCCAACAACAGATTTCAAATCAAGGAAAACCCGATCTGTTTGGCGACCGACAGATGCTGTGGAAATGCAAATATTATGTTCGGTATAAAACAATTTCAAAGACTGTGGAATTACTGGAACACTGATATAAGGTTTAGTGATCCTTATATATCAAGTATTATGCCGAAAACAACGTATTTAAAATTAAACCAGTATTTGCACCTGGTTGATACTTCAAATGCCTCTATTAATTATTTTCACCTGCCCATAAAAGTCAAATTTGACCAAAAAAAATCAGGTAAAATTATATAATTGTAAATTATTGATATTTAAACATCTACTGACAAAACTTCAAGCCTGCACATAGAAAATTAAGAAAATTACAAACAAATAAAATTGATAACCCTCTTGAGTACGATTAACTGAAAATAATGTGAACAGATAAGCATGACATTTGAAAATTAATGCGAATGCTAAAGGGTTAAGAGGGAATGGTGGGAAGAATTACTTAGCTACACCAGTCTTTACTGCAAAATTGAAGGCAAAGTTATATAAAAGAATTCTGCATATTCTGTTCATGACTGGTCTCTTTAATACTCAGCATGTATTTTTTTAACCCACATACAGAGAGATGCCAGACGAAAAGGGAGAGGTAACACACGCACATAAAATTAACTTGGACTTCGAGTCTTGAGACGTGAGTGTATTTGAATTTGTAAGAAAATGGGAAAACTCGGCATAAGGAAACTGTTAAAACAGCAAAAAGGTTTTTTTCTCTGCTTTCTCTCCTTATAGTTTCTTGGATTGTGTTTACCAGTATTCCTTTATTACATAACTATTATACAGTATACATCTGATGATGTTGCTGGGATCTTTTGTAACCTGACTACTGAAATGTATACTGTTTGCAGAAATAAACCTTTGAAGGAATTTCACCAATAGTCCAACCTCCTGTCATTTCACTCAATAATATATATATATATATATATCCTCTATATATAGGGTCAATGGTTTCAGTAGAATAGATAAAGGAAAAAGAGTGGTGTACGTTAATGTTATTATTATAAATAATTTCTGAATAGAGTTGCTTGTTACCTAAGGTTTCAAAGCTTACTCTAGCATAATTCAGAGGAAAATATAGGTCTGTAAGCAAATATGCTTATATAAGCATACACAAGCTTGCACGTGTCGATGCAGGAACATATCCTCTATATATATAGTTTAAGAAAATCCATATATCAGAATGAATAATGGCCAGATATAGATTTTTTTAAAAAGTCCATGTCTGGATATTAATAATTCTAACTTGTCTAATGATGATGAAGAGTATGATAATTAGTTGAGAGAGAGAGAGAGAGATGAAGTAATAATGAGAGAAGGTGAATTGAATTTAAATACACACTTTTATCTATGCATTCTTGGTATAGACAAACACACTAATGCATAAAAAAGAGTAATATGTAAAAAGATGCTTCTTAACATACTACAGAAATGTACACTGATATACACACATACATATATACATACATTACACATACATACATTTACATGATGGCTTCCCCCCTCGTTATCGAGTATTGCCATTGCACGAGATACCATTGCCTTTCATCCTTCCGGGGTCGATAGAATAAAGTACCAGTAGTGCATTGGGTAATTGCTGGCCTTGTGCCAAAAGTAGAAACAATTATTAATAATCATTAATTAATTCTATCGTGCAATGCCTGTGCGTGAAGATATTCTTTAAAGTGAGGAAAGGCTGTGCACTGAGCCAATCCCACTCTCTGAGCGAGAGTAGCTATAACCCGAAAAGAAGAAAAGATCAACATCATCGGTAACTACTGAGCCGCAGGTTTTATATCGGAGTTATCCCAGTTTCCTGAGTTGCCTTCTCCTAGAAGAATGCCCTGACAAAGGATAGGGGTCCTTCACTCCCAGTTGTTTAACCGCGCAGTACATGTGTATATACATATTTACACACTTTTGGATGGCCGTTGACTCTTATGAGTTCTTCCGCCCTTTGTCATTTACATACATACCTACATATATACACACACATACCTATATACATACATACATGCATACATACACATACACACACACACGCACATACATGCATACATACATATACATACATACATACATGGTGTTAGGAAGGGCATCCAGCTGTAGAAAACCCGCCAGACAGTCCTATGCGAGCAAGACAACCACTCTTGCCTCAAGTGGGAAAACCCCCGTCCAAACCCATGCAAGCGTGGAACAGGGATGTTAAACGATGATGATGATGATGACATTACACATACATACATACATACATACATTTAAATGGACAAAAATGAAATCTGACCTGAAATGTTTAAGTTAGAAAAACAACAACATAAACTACAAGAAAAAAAAAGGAAAAAGAATACAAAATAAATGAGATAAAATATGAAAAAAAACCCAAAAAACATTTGTTATATTCTTCAACTGACCTTTTTCTTCAGAGCATTTCGCCTGAAAAATGCTTTACAAGACTCACAAGTGACGGCATCAAAATTATAGCCTAGGGCTACATCATTGCATACACGACAGATCAACTTGGTGCCATCTTTTGGCTTTGGTCTTCGTTTTTGCTCTTTTATGTTTCCTTTTGTTTGCTGTAAATATATAGACAAATAAATACCTTCAGTTTGGATATATTTTGATGAACATCAGGGAATTTTTATGTATAATTTTCTTCCTCAATATGCAAATAAAATATATCTATATAATATATTTGCAACCTATAGAGTGCCAAATAAATTCATATCAGTATTTGATCTGGCTCTTTATGTTCTGAGTTTAACTTTGCCTTTTATCCTTTTGGGATCAAGAAAATAAAGTAATGGTCAATTTAATCAACTTTCCATTCCCAAAACTACTGGCCTTATACCTAAAGTAGAAATCATTTACTAGTTTTTGCTGGCGTACCTACTGCTAACTTCCTTGAACACCAATTATTTCATGGCTGTGAGCGCTTGACTATATATGTATACAAAGAGGCTCCCAACCTGAATCTGTGCAAACCCACTTTCTTACTGCAGCCATTAGCCTGTATCAGAACATCTTGGTCTCATGAGCTATTCTTTGTTGCGTGACTGACCGTTGTTAGTCAAAGAGACTCTTCATATCAACAGGGATAAATCTACGAATAGGCTATGTAGCCGGTAAACCCTAAAGGGACGCAACATACACAGCATTTCAAAACTCCAGACTGACTAACATGAATAATCTATTATATTGAGTTTTCATAGTCATCTCCCATGCACTGATCCTACCTGACTTACCTCCCCTTTGGGAAGTGACTTCTGCTGCACATGCGTATTCATATAATTGATTTTCCTTTTCCGTATAATCTCATTTAAACCGAGCTGATGACCTGACTAAGGTGAAACAATTGTTCTCGGAAATGGTAAATTAACTGTATATATATATATATAAATATATATATATATATATATATAAAATAAAGTTAAATAAAAGTCAAATGATTAAAATTTAGCTTCGTTTATTACTGCTATATATATTTCAGTGACAGCCATCTTTGGCTGTGACCTCTTCAGGGAGTTTGAATTAGTATGGTATAGAAAAGTACATATGTTGTTTAGGTGTATAATATTGTCAATACTCTGATATGCCCAGTTCATTGTTGGGTTGTTAATTCACTGAGGAACTGGAGTCTAAACAACATATGTACTTGTCTATACCATACTAATTCAAACTCCCTGAAGAGATCACAGCCAAAGATGGCTGTCACTGAAATATATATAGCAGTAATAAACGAAGCTAAATTTTAATCATTCGACTTTTATTTAACTTTATTTTACACTACTCCGGAGTAACTAAACCAACCTGCGCACTTCGTCGAGTGCTCCAGCCTGCATACTGAGGTGTTGGTATACAACCAACATAAACTCAAAATCTCTCTATATATATATATATAAAGAATGAATAATAACAGGTAGACATCATAAAAAGGTAATTTATTCCGTGTGCTTACAAGTGTTTCCACGGTGGTACTGCAGCCTAGTTCCGCTACGTGCAAATTCACAAGTATTTGCAGAACTCGAATATCCAATGCTGTGACCACTGTTTCCTCAGAGCAGAATGGTAAATGTACTACTTCTCCAACCCCTGCATATCTTTCCTTCTCTCTCCTTCTTCCCTACTTTTCTCTCTTCCTGTTCCACTCTATCTTCCCCAACAACCCCACTTAAGGGTTTTTACATTGTACATTTACCATTCTGCTCTGAGTAACAGTGGTCACAGCATTGGATATTCGAGTTCTGCAAATACTTGTGAATTTGCACGTAGCGGAACTAGGCTGCAGTACCACCGTGGAAACACTTGTAAGCACACGGAATAAATTACCTTTTTATGATGTCTACCTGTTATTATTCATTCTTTATATACACTCCGGAATACTGAAGGACCAGGAACTAAGTTTCTTGAACAATTCTTCCATAACTCGTAGAGTAACCTCTTACCGTACGTCAACCATATCCAGTGTAGTAATTAACCATCACTACATCTTGGATAATCCTATACCTAATATATATATATATATATATATATATATATATATATTTATATATATGTAATTCAGCTTTTTTAATGTGATAAACAATGACATATGTCAATTAGAACAACTGGGAAATCCCAAGACATGAACTAATCAACTATATAATAATAATAATAATAATAATAATAATAATAATAATAATAATAATAATAATGTCTCTTGAGGTCACTGGTTGTGACTTGGTGATAACTCGTATGAACATAAAGCAAGATAAATGCAACTATAATAATAATAATAATAATTGTTTCTACTTTTGGCACAAGGCCAGCAATTATTCCAGTGCAATAATCATTATATCTATATTCTAAACCTGCGTGATCATTCTAAGTATCTGACTGGTAACCTCTGTGCCAATCTGAATTGTCTAAGCAAAGGTGACTGGTTGAAGTGGTGATGGGGATGCATTTCAAGCAAAACAATAACAACAGTTATCCAGGTATTTAGTGATGTGTTTTGTTAGTATTTAGTGCTACCATCTTACTGTGTTGGAACGCCCCTTGGAACATCAAGCATAAGTAGTGAAAGAGTCACTCGCTGGGAAGAAAAACTTAACAATCTCCCATTAGTAACAACAATGGAGTTAAAGGCGAGCGAGGCACTGCCTCCTAGAGCAGATACAAACTATGCAGTGTGGAAATGCCCAAACAGACTAAGATCTGGTGTTGGTCGTACAAAAGTCACTCTTGCAAAATGGGGATATTTAAAGGGTGGGGATGTTGTGTGTGACTGCGGCATCAAACCACAGACTACGCAGCACCTCCTGATATGCCCCCTGCATAGCATTGGACTTGGCAGAGTTTAATTAGAAAGGACAGCAATGTGTTCAGCTATGGCGGAACCACATCTAGCCAAGCTTTGTAACTGACATTCTTGTGGACACGACAAGAAGAAGATGGTTTAAAACAAATGAAACAATTGCAGTGTCTGTCCTTCCTGTTTTCCTTCCTTAACTTTTTTAATAACAACTTACCTGAAACCACCCCTGATTGTATAATGCAAAACTGTCTATTTTAAATTCTATTTAGCTAAAAACTTCATAATTTTATATAAGTATGTTTGTTAAGCTACGTTGCAAATACCAGATCAATAATGAGAAAGTTACTTCATGAAATGTCTCAGAATTATCAAATGCTCTCATCCTGGATATCTATATAATACATGAATCCTTTAACCATTTTATTACCATCACAGTATTTGATGTTTTTGTTTGGCCCTTATTAAGCAGACCTATGATAAAAGGCATTCCAGCCACGACCCTACTCTCTATTTTCTATGTACAGGTGACCCAGGATCACATTATTCAATGCAGTGATTCTTAATCCTTTTGATATCAAATAGCCTGAAACCACCCTGATTTTACGAAAACCTGCTCATTTTAAGATGTTTATCCTTATATTAAAGCCTCTATCATAATTTCATTTTAGAAAGCTTTCTTATAATGTTTTAAATGTCAGTTTATGAAAAGCGTAGTTATCTCATTAAATTCCTCTAAATATTTGGTTCTTTTCAAAATTAATTGAACACATAGGCAGTGTATTTTATTAGAAATGCAGTAATGACAGAATTAAGCCCAAGCCTGACACCTCAAAATCAATTTGTTAGTTTGCTTCCATAGGTATCAGTTATCTAATGATCTTATATTGAACTGAAGCTCTTCTCTGGCGAAGGGTCTTGTCTCTTTGAGGAACAGAAATACTTAACACACACTCACACACACATATATATATATATATACAAACATATATATATACATACACATATATATTGGCGATCCAGCTATATATATATATATACACACATTGGACTTCTTTATACACAAACACATACATATATATGGAATCGTCCCAATATACATTGCCAATCCATATATATATATACACACTAAGACACACACACGCACATATATATATATAGGTTGAACAATGAAAACAAAAAAGAAAAGGCTCAGTGTTTATTTAATCTATTGTTTTACTATCATTTCAAAAAGTGAAATGAACCATGAAAATATCGATATATTGACTGATCAATAGTAACTATGTAACTCCATTGTATTAACTTCAAGAAAATCCACTGTTTCAAGGAAAAGTAATCAATACACTATATTTGACCTAATTCACTCGACCCAAAACACAGAGTTAAACCACATCCATTCTTCTAAACTATGTCCCAACCCTCCTTGCAAAACAACTACTGACCTGTGCCAATAACTGGTAGGGGATGATAGTTGTCATCAGGCTGCATCTGTCATGTTACATAGTTTCTATATAATAATCTGCAGTGACTACAACCCCATTACTTATCTATATATATATATATATATATATATATATATATATATCATTTCATCATTTCATTTTACGTCCGCTTTTTCCCTGCTTGCAAGGGTGGGACGGGAACTGATTCTGGCTTGATTTCTACAGCTGGATGCCCTTCCTAACACCAACCTCATTTACAGTGAGTGCTGGGTGCTTTTTTGCCGTGGCACCTCCACGACCACTTTGCAGTGGTGGAATGATAGTGCCCCCAGTCCCTATCATCTCATTTCTACAGCTGAGTAAACTGGAGCCATGTGAAATAAAGTGTCTTGCTCAAGGAAACAACACATCACCCGGTCTGAGAATTGAACTCACAGCCTTTCGATTGCAAGGCCGATGCTCTAACCACTAAGCCATGTGCCTCTCTCTCTCTCTCTCTCTCTCTCTCTCTCTCTCTCTCTCTCTCTCTCTCTCTCTCTCTCTCTATATATATATATATATATATATATATATATATATTTATTAAAATAACAGATTAAAGTTTAAGCAAAGAATCGCTGCTTTCACCCTTAACGGGATCTTTAGTCTTCAATTTTATTATTATTACTATATATATATATATATATATATATATATATATATATATATAGAGGAAAAGAGTCAGGACCCCAACGGCTAGAGCTCAGCCGTCGGGACCCTGCCTCTTTTCCTATTACCCACTCTAAAACCCTAAGTATCAAGTACTCTGGTGCGTTATGGTCCACCTGGTTTCTTACCACACTTTCTTTGTTATATATATATATATATATATATATATGTATACATAATTAAAAATGACAATCACAGAGATACAAAACAATTAATGTTATTAGGTTCATGCTTTGGATGAAAGAGAAAAAGGAGTTCAATGTATTGGATTTTAGTCCTTTATCAGGAGAGTACAAGAGGAAAGATAGAAAAAAATTTTTAAGAGATGTGTCTGTCTGTTATTAATGTGTTGGATTACTGTATATATAAGGGGAAGGTTTATATATAATGTGTCTGTTGTTGTCTTGTATTACTGTATATATAAGGGGAAGGTTTATACATAGATTGTGAATTATGAATTATTTGTATTTTTATAGTTACTTAAAAAATGTTTACAAGATCTGATAAACAGTATAACATGACAAGACAGAAAACAAAATATTAACAGAATTCCCAAAATAGATTTTTTTTTGTGATTCTTGAAATAACGATTTCTGAAATTAGTATCAGGCCATAAATTTGGAAGGGAGAAAGCAAAGCATACTCAGCTGAATTGAACAACAATATCTGGCTGTTGCCTAGAGAGGTGACAGAGTTAAAACTAGTATAAATGTCCCCACAAGGTCACACACAGGCTGTTATTTAAGATAGGTGAAGTGAGGTCAGTTCTACTTCAACAGACGTATCAGCCATTCTAGCTGTGACAACCTCATCTTTTTGCCTAGGTACATTGCAACCAAGACCACATTATCTAATGTGCCTATGATTTCTAAGGGCTTAATCTGAAGGACATTTGGCAGTTATTTCTAGTAAGCTAAGCAACTCTCTCGTCTCTCAAGATCACAGGTTTGTATAGGAATGCATACTTGAAGGAATTATTACCCTAGTATACGACTGGTATTTATTTTGTTGAGTCCCCATCAGGCTTTGCATTTATAATATCAAATGGTGCATAACATTTAGTTTAGTAAACAGCCATTCAACGACTACTTAATGTTCATATTTAGAATAACGATTTTAATAATGGGCACAAAGCCCCACATTTTGATAGAAACGTTGAATGAAACTGAGTCTCAGGTAGGTGGAAACTTAAGACGGGGTGAGTGGACAGCAGGAGGAGGAAGATCTCCCATCAAGTTTCTCGGTTCTTGATTCCTCCTAACACTTTAATGGAGCTAGGCCCACCTAGGTCATGACTTCTAGATGTTCTCCTGCTGTTTTTTCTCCTCCAGTGGGTGATCTTCTTTCCCATTTCTGTGGTTTACAACACTCAGCCACAAAGACCATCAGTAGAACTAACATTTCCCATCTATTTAACCCTTTACCATTTACATTACTCTATATTTACTATTATATTTTCACAGTAAAGGCTTTACCTCACATAATTATCTCACATAATATCGAACCTATGAGATTTTGATATATATTTTGAGAACAATACCTTAACATCAGTATGAGTGGCCAGTTACAGCCAGTTTGAACAGAAAGAGGTAAGAGAATTCTGGCCGGATATGGTTGGTTTAAATGCTAAAGGGTTAAACAGCAATCAATGTTCACAACTTTATGTATCTTAACTTGGTTCCAGTTTTCATTCCTCTTTGATAACAGCTACAATTATCTTATATAAATAATAATAATGAAATATTGTGTACAGTGCTCAGGTGCACTACAACTCATCAAAAAGTGTATGTATAGTACATAGGGTAATGTACAAACGTCAGGAAAATGAACAGTGCATGAGTCATGATATACACATGTGCATGTGTATGGAAGGGGTAGATCAGGTGTAGTTTTGGCATATTTCGGGAAACATGAGGGTTTTAAAGCATGCAGTGTCTCGGCAGCTAACAACTGACGCAGGCAGTTTGATCCATGCTTCAGTAACTCTGAGCGTGAAAAAATATTTACGAAAGTCATGGGAGCTGTGTTTTCTGATTTTGTAGGCATGTCCACGTGTGTTAGACACATGGAGATCAAAAAGGTGCTCAGGGTTGTTGTTGGCGAGATGGTTAATAACTTTGTGGGTGTTTACCAAGTCCATTGCCAGACGTCGAAGCTTCAATGAATCCATGCCCAGGGAAGCAAGGCGTTCAGAGTATGGTAGGTGTCTGATGGAGGGTATGCGCTTGGTTGCACGTCTCTGAACAGTTTCCAGGAGGTCAATGTTCTGAGCAAGATAGGGGTTCCAGACTGATGATGCGAATTCCAAGTGTGGTCGTACCATAGCTGTATACAGCTTTAAATAGATGGCTGGAGAGCGGCTAACAAAGGTCTTGCTGAGTGATGCCAAGACACCCTCGGCTTTCTTGACAATCTTAGAGACATGCTTTGTCCAACGTAAATCGCTGCTGACAGTAATGCCCAGGTCATGTTCACAAGAGGACTTCTTGATATCAGTGTTGTGGAGGGAGTATGTGGACGCTGGATTTTTCCTCCCAAAATGCATGGTGGTACACTTGTCCACAGCCAGCTTCAGTTGCCAGTCTGTGATCCATTGCTGCATTGTGTCCAGGTCTGATTGTAGGAAAGAGTTGTAGATTTCAGGATCAGTCCTTTTGATTTCAAGGTACAGCTTGATGTCATCTGCATATTTCAGTACCGTGGCATTCTTTAAGTTGGCATCTATGTCATTAATATATGCCACAAACAAAAGGGGACCAAGAACAGATCCCTGTGGTACACCAAATGACATCTCATATGGTGAAGAATGCTGTCCTAGAACCGTGACTACCTCTTTTCGGCTGAGAATGAAGGATTTCAACCAGTTAAAAAGATCATCCTTCACACCCATTGCAGAGAGTTTTGCCATAAGTCTTTTGTGTGGCACAAAATTAAAAGCCTTCGCAAAGTCAAGGTAAACAACATCCACCCATGAGCCGCTGTCAGTGATCCGGGTGATGTCTTCAAGGAACTCGATAAGCTGATCACAGAGGCTGGAGTTAGGGATAAATCCAAACTGCGTGGGCCGGATGTGGCTGTGAGAGCTCCAGAAGTTCCAAAGTGTTTCTCTGACACAGGATTCCATCAGTTTGGCAATACAGCAAGTAAGACAATAGTTGACAGGTGACGTGCGGTTGTCCTTTTTGAACAGGGGAATGACACTGGCAGTTTTCCACTGCTCCGGAGTAGCACCATTGTTGAGACAGTATTGAAAGAAGAAAGAAAGCTGGTGCAAAAGGAAGTACCCGCCACGTTTGAGAAGCAGGTATGTAACACCATCAAGACCAGGGGAGGCATAGTTGTGCTTATTCTTAAGGTGACGTCGCAACATTGCAGGTGTAAATGCCATAGTTGTTATGGAATTTGATGTTAGAGATGGTGGAGATGGTACATTCTGGTTTTCAACAGTAAAAATACTTGCATAGCACTCAGCAATGAGTTCTGCGCATTCTTTGGGATCGTCAGTGATCTGGCTTGTGTGGGGATTGCGGAGAGGACCAACTGGAGAGTGAGGTCTCTGCTTTGAATGAACATATTTCCAGAACACCTTACTGTCAGGATTGGTTGCTATGCACTGTTCAAATTCAAGCACTGCCTTCTTTGTCACTTGCTTGATTGAGATGGTTGGAAGATTTATTCCGCTTTTTTCTGTTGGCATCTCGTTCAGCGTTCCGACGTTCTTTCCTGGCAAGTCGGACCACTGAAGTTTCCCAAATTGCACTTTTGGGGTGGTTTTTTTTCTGCTTACGTGGCACCGATGCTGCACACACTATCCATATTGAGTCCAAGATGCTCTGGAGTATAGTGTTCACATCTCCAGAGTTATATAACTCATGCGCTGTAGCTCAGCGCAGTACAAGTTCCAATCTGCTTTCTTCCAATCAAAGCAAGCAGATTGGAGATGGTTCTGGTTTTTGTTGCTACCCGCAAGAGCCAGATTGGCAATGATCATAGCATGATCAGAGTCGCCTAGAGGTTCCTCAGTAGTACAACTGATAACCACTTCTACTCGTTTACTTGGCACCGAGGAGATGAAACACAAAGTTGATCTCAGTACGATTCCAACCAAAAATGTAGAGAGATGTAAGTAAATATTACCAGACATTTTCTCCAATACTCTACTTCTGCCTTCACACTTAAGATAATAAATAAACCTTTTTACTAAATTATCCGACAGATCTCTTTTCATTCAATTATCCCATAATACCTTTTTCCTTCTGTTACCCCATAAATCTGTTTTTCACTCAATTACTCCATTTTTTAAAAAACACATTTGGACAATGGAATATATTTGAAATGATTCAAACACTTATTGCCAAGTACAGATTGATTACTGGACAGTAAATAAATAAAACTGAAGTCATAAATTAGAGTTAGATACTAATTATTAAAACAAAATAACAAATAGAATACAATAAAAAAGGGTAAAAAAATGCTTGTGTACTTTTTTTTTTTCAATTTTATTTTGGCATTCTGGTATTGAAATAAAGAATGAATAACTTCTCACTCAGACAATATAGTGGTTAGTTGAATTGGCAAGAGCAAGAAGAAAGAGATGGAGAAAGATATAGTAACAGACAGATAAAAAAAAAACCAAGAAAGCTATAGAAAGGGACATATGGATAGAGAAAAGAAGAGGGTAAGAGATGGGAGAGAGGAGGAGTGGGAAAACTATTGGTAAAAACATATGAGTATGACAAAAAAGAGACAGATAAAGAGATGCTGATAAAGACATATAGATGTAGAGAGAGAGAGAGAGAGAGAGAGAGAGAGAGAGAGAGAGAGAGAGAGAGAGAGAGAGAGAGAGAGAGAGAGAGAGAGAGAGAGAGAGAGAGAGAGAGAAAGAGAGAAAACAGAAAGGAAATGTATAGAGGAACAATGAAAAAAAAAGGTAATGAGTGGCTGAAAAGGAATAAAATGACTGAACATGAGAAGGTGGAAGAAAGGAAGAGAAAGAAACAGGAAAAGGTGGAAAAATGATGGAGAGAGTAAAGAGACAGTAAACATGAAAATGATAAACTCCTAGGCTCGGCTTTCAACTATAAAAATGGTTAATATCTTTTATTGATTCTAAGTTGCTTGGAAGCCATTGTACACTAGCTTCAGAAAATTCTAAGCTTAATCCACATAAAACAATTCAATGCACTTGCTTCACCCCTAATTTATTTCAATAGGCCTCACCAATCACTCTTTTACTGGTTCCTACCAGATTCTTTATAAAGATCATTGCTGAAATCTTTTTTAACAACAACAACAACAACAACAAAATCCTTTGTTCTGCAACCTACATTCCAGCAATGCTCATATATCTGGGATGGTGCTGTGATACACATATGCACACAACACACACACACCACACATAATAAATAGCCGAGACTGCATTAAGAAAACCATTCAGTTTATTAGCAAAACCTCTTCCATCAACACACTGCAATTGTTGGCTCACAGACACAATCTGTTTTTCTCTTTCAGTAAAAAGCTTTGTCTAGAAACAAAATTCCAGTAATGGATTTGAACACATGACTCCTGAATTGGAAATCTAATACTTTACCTACTCACCCATCTCACCATTACTATTTATAATAAAGAGTGCCTCTGAGTAGTTACTAGGCTTGCTAAAAGTAACAGCCAAATCTCTTTCAAATCATGACCTACTATCTTCAAAATACAGAATACATTTTACACAATGTAGTCATATATAGACTATGGCTAAATAAAAGGTGAGATGGGCTTTAATTATAGGTCTGCTCTACCAGTGCTGAATTACTACTATAAATATGAGCCAATGATCACTCACCCTGCTAGAAACAGCAGCCAAGTTGTTCTCAAATCACAACATTCTCTCTTAAAGAAAGTACAGAATGGATTTACCGTGTGAAAGTAAGAGATGAAATGATCATAGATGGAATGTCATTGATCATAGATCTGCTGATGTGGGGCTGATTTAGGGATTCAACAACAACAGCAACAATTATAATGCTATCATATCATGAAAATGACTTATGGGGTGTAGAAAATGTACATCTTTCAATAGGAAGTTCACAACTTTTCATAGAAAGTTCAAGTCTTTTCATAGGCATGGCAAGAGGAGATAGCAGAGAATGGGTAGTAACATTATAACAAGAAATTGGTGATTTGTTATAGGCCAGAGCTAAACAACAGATCCTCTTAGTATAAGAGAGAAATAATTGTTTCTACTTTTGGTACTTTATTTTATCGACCCTGTAAGGATGAAAGACAAAGCTAACCTCGGCGGGATTTGAACTCAGAACATAAAGGGCCATAACTACATGCCACTAAACATGTCTAATGCTCTACTGATTCTGCTAATCCAGTAGATTGGAGAAATAATGGATAGAGAAGTGGAAGTAAAAATATAATTATCGAAGTAATAAAAAAACAATAGAGGAGAAAAGATGACAACATGAAGTGGATGAAAAGGATGAAGGAAATGACAGTAAAGAAGATAAAGCAATACACACAACACACAAGCATGGCTTTAGATAAAACCATTTTATTTCTATTACTCTGTAAATATGTAGATGTCAATGGGCACAGGATGAAGCTGAAGCATTTGTATAGTATGTCCCACCCACTCTCATACATCTCCCATGAGGACAAGCTGAAGCATACATCTATTGAAGCCTCATGCTGTAAAGTGGTTGTGATGGTGACATGACAAAAAGCACCCAGATCACAATGTAAAGTGGTTATGTAGGTGTCACAACAAAAAGCACCCAGCCCATGCTGTAAAGTAGTTGTGATGGTGACATGACAAAAAGTGCCAAGACCACACTGTAAAGTGGTCATGTGGGCCTCACGATAAAAAGCTATCGTATAGAATCTTCAAGCATGAGCACACCATTGTTTACATCAAATTAAGGAATATGTGATCCTTGTTATTAAGTGTTCCTAGTTTTCCACCAGACAGTATAACTAAGAATCAAATAGACTTTATAATAGCAAGAAAATCTTCAGCAAGACTAAGCATATTAGACAGCACTGCTCTTAACACTTCTGATATATCTGACTATCGTATGGTGTGAACAAGATTTTGCATCAACTTTGTTTGGCCACAAAGAACTAAAATACCATCGAAAGTTAACTTAGACAAACTCTCATGTAACGAAACAGCAAGTCGATTCAAACTCGAGTTGCAAAACCGCTTTTCAGCTTTGCAATCTGATGAAGACTCCGACAATATTTATGATACTATCTGCAGAGGCATAAAAGAGGTATCTACAGAGATATTACTTAAGGAAAACCTTTCCATCTCACAATGGATGTCACAACAAACAAAAAAAGCAATATCTGAAAAACATAGAATTAGAAGAGAATGTGGCCACACATCAGCCCAATATAGAATAGCAAACACTCGTTAAATCAGACAAACTTAAGCAAATGTACAACATTGAGGAGCTCAATAACCTACCACCCAACAGGTTACATCATGGTGTTCTGAAGAAACTAAAGACTAAACCAAGAAATCTTAGCTGGAGCATTAAAGATTCAAATGATACTATGCTTACTTCTTAAGATGATATCCTTGAACGCTGGGCTAAATGCTATGAAGAACTCTACTTCAGCAACTCAGAATCAACAACCATTCATGATTCGACATCAGATGCCATTCCATCTATCTTATCTAGCGAGATATCTCATGCCATCAAAATTTGAAGCAAGGAAACAGCCCTGGACTGGACAACATATACTCAGAATTCATCAAAGTTGGAGGGGAAGCAATTATCAAAGCACTTCAACATCTTTTGAACTGTATTATCACTACAAGAAAAAGCCTAGACATGTTCAAGAAAACATTGATGGTTGTACTCTACAAAAAAATGTAGCAGACTTGATTGTGGGAACTATCGCACTATCAGCCTATTGAGTCGCGTTTACAAGCTTTTCATGAGTATTATTGCAGCATGAGTAAAGTCAGACCTTTACGCCTCATTTCCTGAAACACAAGCTGCGTATCAAGCTGGAAGAGGCACCATTGAGCAGATCCTAGCTATTGAACAAATCATTGAGAAATCAATAGAATTCAACAACCATGTGCACATCACTTTCATTGACTTCACATAAGCTTTTGACAACGTGAAACTATCCAGCTTGTGGCAACTCTTAAACAAAAAATACATCGATCTACTGAAAGAAACTTACACCAACTCATCATCATCATCATCATCATTTTATAGCCACTTTTCCCTGCTTGCAAACAGATTTGGGAACTACACGGTGTATAGACATCTTGATGGGAGTTAAGCAGGGGGATGTACTATGAGCACTTCTTTTCTGTATAGTTATAGCTGTACTTATCTACCAAACTGAAGAAAAATGCTCCTCTGGCTATCAAATAGGAGGTAAAATCCTATCAAATCTTAGCCATGCAGACGATCTGGCTATCATGAGTTACTCTAGAACTGATATGAAAGACTTTCTGAATGTACTGGCCAAACATTCGCTGGAGGCTGGCTTACACATCAACATCTCCAAAACAAAATGTATGACAACTGATAAAAACAATGCCAATCTTTAACTCACAATCTACAACCAGCAAATTGCTCAAGTTACAGAGTTTGTATATCTCGGTCACATTGGAATGGTTGCTGCGCAATATCAAATCGCTCTAGGTTGGGCAGCTTTCAACAAGAACACGGAAGTACTAACATCAAAATGAGTTTCCTATCATTTAAAGGCTAAGGTCTTTGATACTTACATCCAACCAGTTGTGTTATATGGTCTTGACTGTGTTAATTGGATGACAAGGTCACTTCAGATGCTCTCTATATTCCAGAACCACATCATGAGACATATAGTTGGCAAGCAGTTCAGCGACTGTATCTGTATCAGTGAGCTGCTCAACATTACCAAACTTAGACTAATTACATCAATTGTCAAGTCAAGAGTACTCAAACTATACAGCCATATAGACAGATCAACTCATGGTGTGAGTAGGTTATGCCTGGAAGGAAGGTTGGCTAGTAAGAGAAGCAGAGGCCGGCAGCCAAAACGATGGCTTGACAATGTCAACTTATGGACTGGACTTGATCTTTGCTCTTTGAACTCTGCTGCTGGTGATCGAACTTTGTGGAGAAAAATATCTCATGTTGATGTACAGTCTGCAACTGGCAGAGTTTAGCGTCAAAGTAGTAGTTTGCCTTAGGTGTTCACCAACTATCTTGTCATCATCATCATCATCATCATTTAATATTCTCACTGCTAGCAAGGGTTGGACTTGTGTGAAGAACCTGACAGCCTCTCTAGTGTTGGTGTCATGATAAAATGCACTCAGTACACTATGCAATGGGGTTGGTGACATTACATTACCAGGGATTCTAGCTATAGAAAAGATGTGAAACGAGAGGACTCCTCAGTTGTGTCAGAGACCTGCCAACCTCCTTAGTGTTGGTGCCATGAGAGAGAGGGAGAGAGAGAGATGTGGACCTCTCGGACTATCTGAGAGGTCAGTAGTTTCAATTAAGTACTGACTTCGCCTGTGATGACCCATCCAACCCTTACTTAGTCGGTACAATGTATGTTAATGATGATGTTTACTTTCTAAGTGTGGCCCTCCATCAGTCAAACCCCCCTACTGCTTCAAATAAGAACCTTTTATAATTTGCTTCTGTTTTTCTCTGTAACTATGTAGACATGTAAATGTCAGTATTAGCTATTGCCACAATCTATATATAAATTTCTGCGATTCTGCCACAATACATAAAGTGAGGGGAGTATGTTGACTACCTCATACTATTCCTCTCTCTTTACGCCTGTTGCCTGCGTGAATGCATGTGTATCTAAAAGGAAGGAAGGGTATGGTGAACTAACTGCGCTGTGTGTGATTGTATGTGTATGTGTTTGTTTATGTAAATGTATGTGTGTGTGTTCGTTTGAATGTATGTCTGTGAGTGTGTATTTTTGTAAGTGTGTCTGTATTTGCATGTTTATATTTAAATACTCATACATATAAATGTATGCACATATGTACATGTACACATACACACACATATATACATACATATATGTGTCAGCATATAGAAAACAATTATGTTATTGTAAATTCACCAAATTAATTGCTAGTTTAAATTCCCTTAAGAAAAGAACATGGCTGTCATCCCCCCTGCCCAATGTATATTTGAATATAAATGTATGTGCACATTGCAGTGTTGTCTACGTCCATCTGTAATTACAACATCTTATCTAGAACTCAGGCCTATGGATGCACATAACTAAACATTCTCTTCTCTTTCAGATTGTGATTGGTAATAGTGGCAATGGTGATAACCATGATAATAACCCATTACGTGATAATATCTCACAATGTATAAGAGGGATAAACTGTAGTGTGCAGGAGAGAAGATTGCGCTGGTATGGACATGTGATACGCATGGAGATTGACTGCTGGGTAAAGAAGTGCCATGAAATCCCAGTGGAAGGAAGACACAGTAGAGGAAGACCACGAAAATCACGGTGTCATAGGTGGTGGAGATGGTACACTCTGGTCTTCAATAGTGAAAATGCCTGCATAGCATTCAGCAATGAACTCTGCACATTCCTTGGGGTCGTCAGTAACCTGGCTTGTGTGGGGATTGTGAAGAGGACCAACTGGAGAGTGAGGCCTCTGCTTTGAGTGAACATACTTCCAGAACACCTTACTGTCAGGGCTGGTTGCTATGCGCTGCTCAAATTGAAGCACTGCTTTTTTTGTCACCTGTTTGAGGTGGTTGGACGATCTATTTCGCCTCTTCCTATTAATGTCTGATTTGTGAAGTTTGTACTCACGTTCAGCATTGCGCCGTTCTTTTCTGGCAAGACGGACTGCTGCAGTCTCCCAAATTGCACTTTTGGGATGTTTTTTCCGCTTACATCTACTTTTCCATGTTGGCATGGATTGGACAGGATATTTTGAGACAATGTTTTACAACTGGGTGTTCTTCCTGATGCCAATCCTTTTAGTGGCATGCAAAGTTATGCTGTACCTATTCTAAAATCTCGAATACACATGGCATTATATATGAGGGTGCTTCAAAAGTTTTGTGGAAAAGGGAGAGTTGGAAACAATGGTTTAAGTTATGATGTTTATTTTTCAATATATACTCTATCCAGGACAATACACTTCTGCAAGACTTGATACCAGCCTTCAAGTCCATCTGTGTAAAACTGGGCGCCATGCGATTTAAACCATTTCAAAGCAACTTTTTTTAACATCTTCAACTGGGGATCATCTTCAGACTCATCTCTTCCACTTCTAAAATGACTTATCCATTTGTAGGTTGTTGATTTCTTTAGAGCATTGTCCCCAGAATCTTGCTCCAGAGCACAACACACAACTATGACAAATCTTAGAATGCTGGTCTTCTATAGTTCCCTCCCCCCATCCTCAGTCATCTCTAGTGTGTGACGGACAAGTACACAAAGCTATTATATTAGTAAATGATGCAAGCTCTGGTATGAATCTCCTATAAACTAGCTGACCCTGTGGAACTTTCATAGTTTAATTAGAAACAACCATCATGTATTAAAGATCAATAAGGCATTTAATTGTTTCATATATATATATATTGTTATATTTGGGGAGGGTCATATTGTTATAATATTGCCAGAAATAATAATAAAACATACTGTATGGTTTGGGTTGGTTTTCGCTTCTGTATCTTTTATATCTCCATTTATTTTAACCGTTGGTCAATCAATGATAAACATTGATTGCTAGATAAATTAACAGTGTTTTGTTATTATTTCTGGCAATATTATAACAATAGGACCCTCCCCAAATATAACAATATTTGTTTCCACACACGATTTCATATAAAAAAACCTTGCAAAACAAATATATACGTGTGTATATATATATATATATATATATATATATATATATATATATAGTAATAATAATAAATTTGAAGACTAAAATCCAAAGAGGGCTCGATAAGGATAAATATGTATAAAATATATAAGAACCGTAGAGCAAATATTTATTAAAATAACAGATTAAAGTTTAAGCAAAGAATCGCTGCTTTCACCCTTAACGGGATCTTCTGAAACTATTTGGAGAGGGTCATGTTGTTATAATATTGCCAGAAATAATAACAAAACACACTCACTGTTAATTTATCTAGCAATCAGAGTTTCAGAAGATCCCGTTAAGGGTGAAAGCAGCGATTCTTTGGCTAAACTTTAATCTGTTATTTTAATAAATATATATATAGTAAAAATAAAAGCTTTCACTGCATTTTTGACTAAAGAAATTTTAGCCTAATAGTGGAGTTTAAAACCCTCTAAAAAATGGAAAAAGATGAGTATTGATGTACGTACATGGGAGTTGAACCCACATCTTTAGTTATCCAAACCACTATGCTACCATTACACCTACACATCACAGATATTTTTTAGAGGGTTTTAAACCCCACTACTAGGCTAACATTTTTTCTATTGCTACTAAATTTCAAACTTCGCTTGCTGTTCAAAACAAGCTTACTTTACATATATATATTTATATACATATATATATACACATACATATATATATTATTGTTTTCTCTCCAAAATCACTGACTGAATATACCTGTGTTTTTTTTCTGAAAACATTTATTTCCGGTCCTTCCTCTATCTTTCTATTTCATCTTTTACTTCTCATTCTGTCACCGTGCCAGCAATGAAATCATATCCGCTCTCTTGCTCTGGAACCCTGACTCCAGCCTGACTAGGAGTAGGAAGCTGTCATTCCCCGACGTTATCTCTAGGGATACGGGAATCAGCAGACAGGACCTGGGGGCAGCGATGGGGGACGGGGGATTCTGGGGCATGAGTGTGAGATCCATCATCTCGACAGTAGTCGACGAGTGATGATGATGACTTCTCATTCTATCTTTTGATGAAGGACTAGTGTCCGAAATGTTAAGACTCTTTTCCAACTCTATCAAACGTTAAACTAATATATTCCTTCATTGTACTGTGCTGTTTGCTTTGTTGTTTCCGTTTACTTTTTTAACACACACACACATACATATACAAATAATATATTAACAAATGACTGAAATTCTCAATTTGGAATTTTTTTTCCTCATTTATAATTTGACAAACAATCTTTTCTATACAGAATAAGATTTAAAAAAGAAAATGTTGACACCATCATTGCCACCATCACTCTCTCTCTCTCACACTCTTACTCTCTTCTTTTTATAGCGTAACTGAAGTAATTTTCTTTTTAGTTTCTCTCTCTCTCTCTCTCTCTCTCTCACAGACACATTTACCACCCGCTTTCTATAAAGATGTAAAATTAAAAATAATAAAACATTTCAGCATTTGTTGCTACTGTCACCACCCTCACCACGCCCCCAGCAGCAGCAGTACCATCACCACCACCACCACTACTACGACAACCACCATCACCACTACTACCACTACCACAACAACTACTACTACCATCACCACCACCACCACTACTACTACCACCACCACAACTACCAGCACCACCACCACCACAACTACTACTACCAGCACCATTACCAGCACAACTACCAGCACCAGCACCACCACCACAACTACTACTAGCATCATCACCATCACCACCACCACTACCATCACCATTACCAGCACCACCACCACTACTACTACCATCACCATCATCACCGCCACCACCACCACCAGCCTTTCTCTCTCTCTCTCTATTACCACCCCTTTTCCATAACATAACAGATATTTTGACACTGCACATAATCTATTATTAGCATTTTAATATAACAGAAAGATGAGTTGAGCTACAAAAATAAAGTGTCTTGCTCAGCTGCACAACGCAGTGTCAATGGAGGACAGAGATATGATCCATGTATCAGTTATTCAATACTTTATCCACTCAGCAAAATATGAAATTTAGCAAATCAACAATGAAATGGGGACAATAAATTCTATATATCTCAGTATAAGAACTGAAAGATGAAACAATTAAGGTTAATGGTGCTTCAAGTTATGCATGGTTTCCTGTATATCTGAGAAACACAAACACTGACATATAAACATCACTGAACCAACTCTTTTGATGTGCCATACAAAATCTACATAGTTGTGGCTGCCTATACATACATATATATATACACATATTTTTATTTATATATATATATATATACACATATTTTTATTTATATATATATATATATATATATATATATATATATACACATATTTTTATTTATATATATATATATATACACATTTTTATTTATATATATATATATATATATATATACACATATTTTTATTTATATATATATATATATATATATATATACACATATTTTTATTTATATATATATATATATATATATATATATATACACATATTTTTATTTATATATATATATATATATATACACATTTTTATTATATATATATATATATATATATATATATATATATATATATATATATATATATATACATATTTTTATTTATATATATATATATATATATATATATATATATATACACATTTTTATTTATATATATATATATATATATACACATATTTTTATTTATATATATATATATATATACACATATTTTTATTTATATATATATATATATATATATATATATATACATATATATATATATACATGAAGCGTGGAAGATGGACATTAAACGATGATGATGATATACATATATATATATTATATTATAAATATATTCCAACCCTTTCTAAAAGGGAAAAAAATGTTAAATGATATTAATGATAAATAAATATATATATGTGTGTGAGTGTGTGTGAATAAAATATATATTAAAAGCAATATAATCTTTTTAAGAACAAAGGAAAACATCTGAAAAATCAATATAATTCTTGATATAGAATGGTGAATTCAAAAGAACTGTTGGTAACAGAGACCTCAAAATTCATCTTAGTTAACTATTGACAAGATTTGAAAATGACCAAAGCCACTGTTGAATTTATCCTGATCTACAACTATGTCTGTGTAAAAATATTTAAAACAAATAACCACTTTAGATAATCCATTTCTCATGTCAACTTAACAAAATGTCACATCATAAAAATGATTGGTCCAAACATTTTGTATTTGTTTTACAGATACACAAACAATTCAAGTGACAGATGATGATCAGTGGGTGAAGAAGTGCCAGGAAATCCTAGTGGAAGGAAGCTGCAGTAGAGGTAGACCAAGGAAGACCTAAATTTGATAATCTATGACACTGATATTTATTTCAGTTCTCTATTCAGGTATATAAGGCAGCGAATTGGCAGAGTTGTTAAGACATTGGATAGAATGCTTTAAAGTATTTGTCCCACTTCATTGCGCTCTCTGAGTTCAAATCCTGCCATGGTCAACTGTGCCTTTCATTTTTTTGAGGTTGATAAAAAAAAGTACCAGTCCAGTATTGGGGTTGATTGTTTCTCTATAGAAAAAAAATCAGCTGTGTTCAGATCTGGAGAGGGTTGCGCTCCGTCAGGTTTAAAAGTGCCCTAGACATGCCTCTACGACTCCACAAGGAGTTATGGGATCTTTATCCTTTTATTCAGATATACCTATGTGTCAATAAAGAAAGAGTGATTAAGAGCTTTCACCTTGGCCCTAAATTAACTATTATGTAGGTTGCCAAGAAAACAGAATACTCAATTCTATCATTCCTAAATATATATATATGTTTACTGATTAAATTAATGCTTTTAAAAATAAGGTAGTAGTTGACATTTTAAATTTCTCCCCAAATTTAATATTATTAATGACAGGAATGGCGTGACAATACAACAAAAATAAATGAACAGAATTTTATTAGTGAGACGTCATTTCCTGACTTGTCTAGACGGGCAGGAAATCTGAATAAGACCTGAGTTGGACAGACCTATACCAGGAAATCTGAATAAGACCTGAGTTGGACAGATCTATATGAAAACATAAAATGATGATCATCATGATAATGATGATAAGATAAGATAAGATTTACTTTTATAAATAAGTCATATTAATCTGTAAACATCTGAAAATACAATGCCATTATAGAATGGTAAGAACATCAATCATGTCCCAAACTTACATTATAGCAGATTGAATTAACAGATAGATTGACACTTGTAGAGTAAGTGTTCTGTTACTCAAGTGGCACTCTGTCTAATAGTCAAGACATTTTAGTCTAAAATAATCTGGATCTCTTGGTTGTAAATCAGGTATGGGCAACCTTTTTCAAGAAGTGGGTCACATGAGATATCGCTCATCATGAGGTGGGCCGCAAGCGCTAATTTACATTCGTGCCAACATTTAAAAAAAAGGGTGGTAACTCAGGTTGTTTAGATTTGTTTCTTCAGAATTCGTACACATTTTCCTCGGTTGTAAAAATGATAGAAAGATAAATTACGACTGAAAAGTTGGAGTAAAAGAAATCAGAAAGATTTCACTTAGAAGACTTAGGGGAGCCATTCAGAAAGCTTCACAGACCGCAGGTTGCCCATGATTGCTGTAAATAATTGTTAATCTTGTTTAACCCTAGGTCATCACTCACTGAGTAAATCTATAGTCAAAAGCAATTACAGCTAAGACCATCTTTGTTTTGGTTTCTTTCTACACATGTGTCTATGTGTTCTTTTTTTAACTGTCTTGCTTTATATGTTCATGGGTGAAGGTTGAACCAAAATTCTGGCTTGATACGGCCGGTTTAAATGCTGAAGGGTTAAATCTTTCCATGCCCTTCATCTTTCTAAGAGTTGGTATGTTGAATTACCACAAGAGTTCAGTTGTTTATTTAATCAACTGTATGGAGGCACATGGCTTAGTGCTTAGCGCATTGGCCTTGCAATCAAAAGGTTGTGAGTTTAATTCTCAGACCGGGTGTGGTGTTGTTTCCTTGAGCAAGACACTTTATTTCACATTGTTCCAGTTTACTCAGCTGTAGAAATGAGATGATAGGACTGGGTTCCCAATCATTCCACTGCAAAGTGGTTGTGAAGGTGCCACGGCAAAAAAGCACCCAGCCCACACTGTAAAGTGGACGTGTAGGGGCCACGGAAAAAAAAGCACCCAGCACTCTCTGTAAATGAGGTTGGTGTTAGGAAGGGCATCCAGCTGTAGAAATCAAACCAGAATCAGTTCCCGTCCCACCCTTGCAAGCAGAGAAAAGCGGACGTATGATGATGATGATGATGATGATGATGATGATCTTTCCTACAAATCTAGTTGCCTTGTGCTTGTGTTAGAAATATTATTAATAGTTCAATATGGTTAGCAAATGATTTTCTCAATTTGTTATAAACCCTAATGCTAATTCAACTCTGATATCCCTTCAAGCTCAACTGAAAGCCTCATCCAACTGTTAAATCAAGCTAATAGACATGTAATGGCATTCACTAAGTGAAATATCTCCAGCAATCTTTATGTTTGATAGACTTGCAAGTAATAACTCTATCAAATGTATGTTGCTATGTGTGTGTGTGTGTGTGTCAATGTGTGCATGTGTGCATGTGTGTGTCTGTGTGTCAATGTGTGCATGTGTCGGTGTGTGTCAATGTGTGCATGTGTCGGTGTGTGTCAATGTGTGTGTGTCTGTGTGTCAATGTGTGCATGTGTCGGTGTGTGTGTCTGTGTGTCAATGTGTGCATGTGTCGGTGTGTGTGTCTGTGTGTCAATGTGTGCATGTGTCGGTGTGTGTGTGTGTGTCAATGTGTGCATATGTCGGTGTGTGTCAATGTGTGCATGTGTCGGTGTGTGTCAATGTGTGCATGTGTTGGTGTGTGTCAATGTGTGCATGTGTCGGTGTGTGTCAATGTGTGCATGTGTCGGTGTGTGTGTCAATGTGTGCATATGTCGGTGTGTGTCAATGTGTGCATGTGTCGGTGTGTGCATGTGTTGGTGTATGTCAATGTGTGCATGTGTCGGTGTGTGTCAATGTGTGCATGTGTCGGTGTGTGTCAATGTGTGCATGTGTCAGTGTGTGTCAATGTGTGCATGTGTTGGTGTGTGTCAATGTGTGCATGTGTTGGTGTGTGTCAATGTGTGCATATGTCGGTGTGTGTCAATGTGTGCATGTGTTGGTGTGTGTCAATGTGTGCATGTGTTGGTGTGTGTCAATGTGTGCATGTGTCGGTGTGTGTGTCAATGTGTGCATGTGTCGGTGTGTGTCAATGTGTGCATGTGTCGGTGTGTGTCAATGTGTGCATGTGTTGGTGTGTGTCAATGTGTGCATGTGTCGGTGTGTGTCAATGTGTGCATGTGTTGGTGTGTGTCAATGTGTGCATGTGTCGGTGTGTGTCAATGTGTGCATGTGTCGGTGTGTGTCAATGTGTGCATGAGTCGGTGTGTGTCAATGTGTGCATGTGTCGGTGTGTGTCAATGTGTGCATGTGTCGGTGTGTGTCAATGTGTGCATGTGTTGGTGTGTGTCAATGTGTGCATGTGTTGGTGTGTGTCAATGTGTGCATGTGTTGGTGTGTGTCAATGTGTGCATGAGTCGGTGTGTGTCAATGTGTGCATGTGTCGGTGTGTGTCAATGTGTGCATGTGTCGGTGTGTGTCAATGTGTGCATGTGTCGGTGTGTGTCAATGTGTGCATGTGTCGGTGTGTGTCAATGTGTGCATGTGTCGGTGTGTGTCAATGTGTGCATGTGTCGGTGTGTGCATGTGTCGGTGTGTGTCAATGTGTGCATGTGTTGGTGTGTGTCAATGTGTGCATGTGTTGGTGTGTGTGTGTCTGTTGGTGTATATGTCAGTCTGTCTGTCTGTATGTGTGTCTATCTGTGCGTGTGTGTTGGTGTATATGTGTGTGTGTGTCTGTCTGTCTGTATGTGTGTCTATCTGTGCGTGTGTGTTGGTGTGTGTGTGTCTGTCTGTCTGTATGTATGTGTGTCTATCTGTGTGTGTGTGTTGGTGTATATGTGTGTGTGTGTCTGTCTATCTGTGCGTGTGTGTTGGTGTATATGTGTGTGTGTGTCTGTCTGTCTGTATGTGTGTCTATCTGTGTGTGTGTATGTGTTGGTGTATATGTGTGTGTGTGTCTGTCTGTATGTGTGTGTGTCTATCTGTGTGTGTGTGTTGGTGTATATATGTGTATATGTGTGTGTCTGTCTGCTGTATGTGTGTCTATCTGTGCGTGTGTGTTGGTGTCTATCTGTGTGTGTGTGTGTTGGTGTCTATCTGTGTGTGTGTGTGTTGGTGTCTATCTGTGTGTGTGTGTGTTGGTGTCTATCTGTGTGTGTGTGTGTTGGTGTCTATCTGTGTGTGTGTGTTGGTGTCTATCTGTGTGTGTGTGTTGGTGTCTATCTGTGTGTGTGTGTTGGTGTCTATCTGTGTGTGTGTGTTGGTGTCTATCTGTGTGTGTGTGTTGGTGTCTATCTGTGTGTGTGTTGGTGTCTATCTGTGTGTGTGTGTGTGTGTGTGTGTGTTGGTGTCTATCTGTGTGTGTGTGTGTGTGTGTGTGTGTGTGTGTGTGTGTTGGTGTCTATCTGTGTGTGTGTGTGTGTGTGTGTGTGTGTGTGTGTGTGTGTGTTAACAGTTAGATTTATCCATGCAGTGTGTTACCAGTGATTTTGTTAGCTACAACCAAATATGTGTAACTGTTCAGTTGTGTTGTGGAGATATGACTACAGTGTGGGTTATAAGGGGCCTCCACTGGCTGGTGGAGGCCCCGGGGGGAATGTTAAATGATTAGCAACAACAGTTTTCAATTATTGACCAGAGAAGAAGTCTAGTAGAAGGATAGAGTCAATGGTGATATAGCAACATCCTGCAGCTGTCAGTTGTCTGGCAGCTCTTTGTGTATCTAATGTTGGTACCATTATTGTGGATTAACAGTAGATTGCCAGTATCGGTAGAGCGTCAGACACCATGCTTTGCAGCATAGAGTTATGGCCCTTTATGTTCTGAGTTCAAATCCCACCGAGGTCAGCTTTGCATTTCATCGTTACGGGGGTCGATAAAATAAAGTACCAGCAATGCACTAAGGTAATTGCTGGCCTTTTGCCAAAAGTAGAAACAATTATTATTATCCAGTATCGATAGAGTGTCGGACACCATGCTTTGTGGCATAGAGTTACGGCCCTTTACGTTCTGAGTTCAAATCCTGCCGAGGTTATCTTTGCCTTTCATCTTTACGGGGTCGATAAAATAAAGTACCAGTAATGCACTGGGGGTCGATTTGATAGACTTTCGCTTTCGCCAAAATAAAGTACCGGCAATGCACTGAGGTAATTGCTGGCCTTGTGCCTAAAGTAGAAACAATTATTGGGTATATACCCTTTCAAGGATCAGAGCTGCCTATCCATCAGATGCATATGGATTAGCTTTTGAAGAATATATAGGGGGCCAAAGCTTGAAATTATTGATGTAATATCACTCATCCAATAAATGCAAACCATGGCTAGTTGCAAGACATGCAGCTTCTGGTGAAGACAAAATTGACAATTGAGAGCTCTGGGAGAATAATGACGGTGCCTTGTCAATGATTCTCCTTCTAATGATAGAATTATTGGATGTTAGGTCATGGAGTCCCAAGGGATCCATTTACACAAATACGTGGTAACTGTGGTGCAATTGTAAAATATATATATATATATACACACACACACACACAGACACACACACACATATATATTTATATGTATATTTTTTGTTGAATCAGCAGAGAATAAGTTGATCAATACTGAAATCAGGTCCATAACTTCCTTAGATGACCTTCAGCTAATCATCTGCGAAATGGGTGTAACAGGTCAATACTCAATAAAAACATAAATACATGTAAAAGAAACTTCATATATATATATATATTTAGTTATGTAATAAACAACATAAGATAATTATTTCATTTACCAGTGGTTTCTTGAAGACAGATATTTATGTCTGTCTTCATTCATAGAGAAAAAAATTTATTTATGAAATAGTAATATGGATTTGAAAACAGAGTATAGGATAAATGAAAGTGAGGCTGAAATAAAATAACAGGCAAAAATTGAAGGGGAAAAAAATTAATAAATAAATATCCAAATGCATAAACACACACATATACAAACTCACTCATATATGTAATAGTACGTAAACATATACATTCACATATAAGTATATGTGTGTCTGCGTGGAAATACAAATACACACATATACATGTGATCTTTCACTCACATATGCGCAACAACACATTGGGAAGTAGTTGGGGGACCAGATATAAATATATAAAATCAAAAATCAAAAAATAAAGGATAGGAAATAAAATGAAAGCATAAAGGGGTGGGTTGACAACGAAAGGTGGGGAGGGGGGGAATTAATAAATATATATATTTACATATATATATATATATACATGTATATATACACACACACAAACGTATACATGCATACACACACACTCACAATATATATATCTGTTTATATATAAAATTAAGTATGTGTGTCTGTGTAATACCTATAGGGGCCTACATCTTACGACCGGTTTTGATGAAACTTTACAGGCTCATAGATTAGTCATCAAGGAGTGTTTTCTATGTATCAGCGTATCGTTTTTTTATTCCGGGGTCATTCTGCAGATAAAAATTGATAGGGGGGGGGGGGGTCACCTTTTTTTAGGTATCGAAAAATAGTATTTTTGGCTCTAGCTCCCACATTTTGCCACCGATTTCGCTCAAATTTTAAAGCAAAATAGAATTTATCATTGCACATCCTATAATGGCTTTATCTTTTGCCTTTGTTGTTCAGGAACGGCGTGGCAGCTGCTTAAATATTCAAAAATACAACTTTTAGACTCAAATTTTCGTCTTTTCGGCTCTAGCTCCCACATTTTTTCAACCGATTTCATTGAAATTCTAAACTTCGGCTCCACCTCACACATAAATCAATTTATTTGGTTCAACTTTTATACTACGATAGAACCTATCATTGCACATCTTATAGTAGCTTTGCACTTTGCATTTTTTGTTCAGGGACGGCGTGGCAGCCGTTTAACTCTTCATAATACGATTTTTTCCACCTCCCACATATTCCATACGATTTCACTCAACATTTCGCCATTTGCTACACCTTACGACTGATTTTCAAGAAACTCGCAGTCGCTAAGATCAACACCTTTTCATCAAAGCAGATATTATTTTACCTACCCAGGCAACGCTGGGTACTGCTGCTAGTATATATATATATATACACATACACACACACACACATATATATATATATATATATATATATACATACATATATATATATACATACATATATATATATATATATATATATATATATATATATATATATAACAGGAATTGGGGTAAGAAACCAAATGGACCATAACGCACCAGAGTACTCAATACTTAGGGTAGTAGAGTGGGAAATAGGAAAAAGTAAGACCCCGACGGCAGAGCTCAAGCTGTTTCGACGGCTATTTGTCAGAAATAGCCGTCGAAACGGCTTGAGCTCTGCCGTCGGGGTCTTACTTTTTCCTCTATATATATATATACATATGTATATTTATACACATATATATATACACACACATATACCCACATAAGCCTATACACATATATATATATATATATAGAGAGAGAGAGAGAGACAGACACATACACATATATACACACATGTATACACACGTAAAAGTACTCGTAAATATACAAAAGCACGCACACACATATATGCATACATACAATATAAGGAAGAGGACATAACACACTTACATACACGTTCACATGCACATAAGTATATATATATATATATATATATATATATATATGTACATCCATACATACCCACACGTACGTGTACACACATGTATACGCATGCATACATATGTATGTATAGTTATAAACATACTTAAAACAAACAGTATAAAGGAACTAAGTGAGGAAACACACTCAATTATAAAAATGACATATAAAAATAACAACGTATATATACTTAAAACATGGTGGGTATGTAAGGACATGGGGGAGTATAACTAAAATAATATAATATAAAATGAACAGGTGAGGGAGAAAAAGTGTATAAATTAATAGTTGTGGTAGAAAGTAAATGTTTGTCAATTAATAATTTGGTGTAAGTGGTGTTGGAAGGTGTAGGTATATTTTTGATTGAGTAATCCTTATTATAAACGTCCATGGTGTATGTTGGTTAATTTCCTGAAACTGTAGAGTGCTCAACTTGTCGGGCTGGAAGGTGCCAATCATATATGTAATATAGAATATGCTTCGATCATTCCCAGTGGGAGCTGTTTAAATGAAGTATTTCCATAACTAAAAAGCTCTCTAGCCTACATAGAGCACTCTCTTTTCCTTTACCTTTCCTACAGAAATACTTCATTTAAACAGCTTCCACTGGGAACGATCGAAGCATATTCTATATTACATATATGATTGGCATCTTCCAGCCCGACAAGTTGAGCACTCTACAGTTTCAGGAAATTAACCAACATACACCATGGACGTTTATAATAAGGATTACTCAATGAAAAATATACCTACACCTTCCAATACCACTTTATTAATTGACAAGATTGAAAAAGTCATACAAAGGATGAGATGGAAGGCGATGATTTTCGATGGACAATTCTGTGCTGATTCTAATGACAACTTTGATATTAAATCACGCAAATACCCACCTAGAGTTAAGGACATGGCCAACTTTGAAATAGACCTAGTTAACTTGATTAATGAATTAAAATACCCTAAGTACAGCAACAATTTTCAATCCAAACTCTTTAACGACATTTCTAATTTTAAACACTCTACAAATACTTTAGTTTTCTCTGACAAAACCAAGAATCTTTATGAAGTCAATAACAATTTGTATAATCAACTGTTAACAGATAGTATCACTGCTAAATACCAAAAAGCTAACATTAATACTTATAATATCATTAATAATGAAGCTAAAGCCCTAGCTAGTACTTTAAAAATTGATAACCGAACTGAAAGCCTAGCCAAACGTAAAGCATATATTACCCTTAAAGACCATAAATCAGACTTTACTAATCGACCTAGTTGTAGACTAATTAACCCTGCTAAATCTGAAATTGGTCTTGTGAGTAAAAAAGTCCTAAGAAATATAATACTTCAAATAAGAACTAAGACTGAATTGTCCCAATGGTTAAATACGCCCTCTGTTTAATAATATACAAGGAAAAAATAAGTGTAGATTTACCCAATTTGATATTGTTGATTTTTACCCCTCTGTCACAGAATCCTTATTAATTAAAGCCTTAGATTTTGCTAGACTTTTCATTAATATTTCTAAATTAGAGGAAGATGTTATCTTACACGCTAGGAAAACACTACTTTTCGCTAAAGAAGGTACTTAGATTAAAAAATCAAGCCCAGAAAACTCTTTTGATGTCTCGATGGGCTCATATGATAGTGCCGATGTGTGCGATTTAGTAGGATTATTCCTCCTCCACACCCTTAAAGAGAAATTTCCTTGCATAATATTGAGACGATGGTTCGGCAGTTTCTCATACCACCAACGGCCATAACCTTGATAAATTCTGTAAAGACTTAATACCTTTGCTAACTTAAGCCTAAAAATTACAATAGATACGAATCTTACTAATACCACCTTCCTCGATATCAATCTTGACCTACTTACTGCCTCTTTTAAACCCTATCATAAACCCAATGAAAATTTAAGATATATACACAAAGAGTCTTGCCATCCCCCTATAGTCTTTAAAAATCTTATTCCTAACATTAGTCGTAGGATCTCTACCTCATCTTCATCTATAGATATTTTTAATAAAGCTTCCCCTTATAATAAGGCCCTCAAAAACAGTGACTTCACCGAACAAATGGAATATTTACCTACTCGTCTTTCTAACACTAAACACCTTAACAGGAAAAGAAAAATGATATGGTTTACACCTCCTTTCTCTCTAACAGTTAAAACTAATGTAGGAAGAAAATTCCTCCAACTCCTAGACAAACATTTTCCCCCAAATCATAGATATAATAAGATATTTAATAGAAATTTAGTTTAAATCAGCTACTCTTGCTGCTCATCAATGAAAAACCAAAATCAACAACTCAAATGTAACTAGAGGAAACCCAGGATGCAGCTGCAGGAAACCTGAAGAATGCCCATTACAGGGCAAATGTAATACCAAATCTATTGTATATGAGGCCAACTTGACACCGATTATAAATAACCAGCTAGCCAGAAGTGAGCGATATGTTGGCATGACACAGGACAAATTTAAAACCAGGTATTATGCACACGTCGCTTCATTCAAACACCCTGAAAAAAGATCATCAATGGCACTGGCAGATAAAGTGTGGGAGTTTAAAGACAGAAATATTCCATACTCTATTGATTGGGGCACAAAGAAATGTTCTTTGTGTATAACGGAAAAATTGTGTATAACGGAAAAATCTGAAAACCCCTCCCACTTGCCTCAACTCTAAGACTGAGATCTTCAGAAGTTGTCCGCACCTGAAATCGCATCTCCTTTTTAGCTGGATTAATAAACCAATGATCACTCAACCACCCTGGGCTTCCTCTTTACATATTAACCCTTCCACTCACTACCAATATCATCACTTTACGAACACCACACCTTACCCAGTTCATCATATAAACACACACTTTCTACCAATATATACATTTTTCTCCCTCATGTTTATTTATTTATTTCATTTTATTTATACTCCGCCAACCCACTTTTTTCTGCCATACTTTTAACACATCCACACCCACCACCTTCATTCTGTCCACCTATTATAACCCTCCACCTTTTACCCAGATCACTTTAAAAACACATACCATTGTCCGGATCTATTTATAAACATTTACTTTCTACCACAACTATTAATTTATACACTTTTTCTCCCTCACTCATTTTATATTATATTATTTTAGTTATACTCCCCCATGTCCTTACATACCCACCATGTTTTAAGTATATATACGTTTTTATTTTTATATGTCATTTTTATAATTGAGTGTTTCCTCACTTAGTTCCTTTATACTGTTTGTTTTAAGTATGTCTATAACTATACATACATATGTATGCATGCGTATACATGTGTGTACACGTATGTGTGGGTATGTATGGATGTACACACACATATATATATATATACTTATGTGCATGTGAACATGTCTATATGTGTGTGTATGTACGTGTGTTATGTCCTCTTCCTTATATTGTATGTATGCATATACAGAGTGTGGACGATATTTGTTCGCAATTTTCAACTGCTAATTTAATGCAAATTTTTTTAAATTCCGTTGTCACTCTTGTCTTCATAAAAACAGTGACTATATTTCCATTATTTATTTTCAGAATAATTGATTATGAATAATTTTGAACCTCCAAATTTGTGGAAGAGACACGGAGTTCTTGCAATCCGCGCCAGGAGGACAAATAAGACCAGAAGATCAACTCCCAGAACAACAGGTGGCTCGCTGTCTTATTCAAAGACGTGCCCAGAGTCATGCAGACAAAGTTTCCAGCGATAACATTGGTCTTAGGTGTCGTCAGCAGTCAAGGTGGCGTCATGCCACCTCACTTCTTCCCTGAGGGCCTCAAGCTGAACACCGATGGCTACATCCGTGTTCTGAGCGAGGTAGTAAAGCCTTAGATCGACCAGGTAGCTGCAGGTAGGCCGTACGTGTGGCAGCAAGACTCAGTGCCCTGCCATACCAGCCGAAAGACCCAAGCCTGGCTGTCAGAGAACTTCGTCGACCACACTTCACCTGACATCTGGCCTCCCAACTCGCCTGACTGCAACCCCCTCAACTTCTTTGTGTGGGGTGCAGTGGAACGAGACACCAACAGATCTAGCTGCAATACGAAAGACGATCTGAAGGCCAGGATCACAAGTGCCTTTAGGGGCCTAAGTCGGGGGACAGTGACAAAGGCCTGTAGCCGGTTCCGAGGCCGCCTTGAGGCCGTCATCAAAGCCAATGGCAGGGTTTATCAAGTGAGATCGAAAGAACAAGTCATGAAGACAAACTGACCCAAGTTTGATAAATATATCTTAAAAAGTAAAACTACTGTGTTAATTTTTCCTAGACAGTAATCTTGCGAACAAATATCGTCCGCACCCTGTATGTGTGTGCGTGTTTTTGTATATTTACGAGTACTTTTACGTGTGTATACATGTGTATGTGTCTGTCTCTCTCTCTCTCTCTCTCTCTCTATATATATATATATGTATATAGGCTGGTGTGGGTATATGTGTGTGTATATATATGTGTGTATATATATATGTGTGTGTATATATATATATATATATATTGAGTGTGTGTATGCATGTATACGTTTATGTGTGTGTGTATATATATGTATGTTTGTGCATATATATGTATATATATATATATGTGTGTAAATATATATATTTATTAATTTCCCCCCCAACCTTTCGTTGTCAACCCACCCCTTTATGCTTTCATTTGATTTCCTATCCTTTATTTTTTGATTTTTGATTTTATTTATTTATATCTGGTCCCCCAACTACTTCCCAATGTGTTGTTGCGCATATGTGAGTGAAAGATCACACGTATATGTGTGTATTTGTATTTCCACGCAGACACACATATACTTATATGTGAATGTATATGTTTACGTACTATTACGTATATGAGTGAGTTTGTGTATGTGTGTGTTTATGCATTTGGATATTTATTTATTAATTCCCCCCCCCCCCCATCAATTTTTGCCCGTTATTTTATTTCAGCCTCACTTTCATTTATCCTATACTCTGTTTTCAAATCCATATTACTATTTCATAAATAAATTTTTTTCTCTATGAATGAAGACAGACATAAATATCAGTCTTCAAGAAACCACTGGTAAATGAAATAATTATCTTATGTTGTTTCTTACATAACTAAAAAGCTTTGTAGCCTATATAAAGCACTCTCTTTTCCTTTACCTTTCCTACGGAAATACTTCATATATATATATATATATATACATACATACAGAGAGAAAGAGAGAGAAGAAAACAGAAAAGGGAATGTTTTCAATTACGAGGTTAGAGAACCACTATAGCGAAAATCAGTTATGTAAAGTTTCTTCTTTTCTGTTGAGATGCCCTGACAAAGTATGGTATTGACACTTTTTATGGCGAAACATTCTCATTTTAGCGTTTGTCCAGGTGTTTTATAGTTATAAAGGCTGGTCTGTACATTTTGATTTACTCTTTTAATTAATATGTATTTTCCACTCGTTTCGTAGGCTTTATGATTTTCACTCTAGTGGTTCTCAACCCCTTGTAATTGAAAACATTCCCTTTTGTGTTTTCCCCTCTATATACTGTGTCATGAAGAGCCCGGTACTTGTCCCTAAAGCTCATTAAATTACAGGGGATTAACACAAGTATTTATATATATATATATATATATACTTCATTTTTAATAAGTTTTGCAAGATTTCTTATCTGAAAACAGATGTTATACTTTAGGGGGGGTCATATTGTTATTTGGGAGGGTCATCCTGCCAATAAAAACACACTCACTCGGGTGAACCTACAGTAACTGGATGTTACAATCCCTATATATATATATATATATGTATACACACATGCACATGCTTATATATTGATATACACATGCACATGCTTTTGTATTTAATCCCATTGTCAACAACCAATAGGCTGCTATCTATCAGTAACTTTCTTCCTCTACTTCCTCCTTCCCTTTCATCCTCCTTTCCTAGTTCTCTTATATTCATTCAACCTATCATGTTGCCAAAAAATGAGTGGAAACAACATCTGGTAGAGAGGACTGTTCAGTTTTGCTGCAGATAGGTAATGCTGGTGTCACAATAAAATTACCACCCAGTGCATTCTGTAAAATTGTTGATGTTATAAAGCGGAAGAAACCATGCTAAAAATGGAATGTACAGACCCTAAGTGGGCAATAACTCCAAATAGTAACTGTCTTGGAAAGGGTAACATGTTCCATGCCAGCATAGAAAAGTGGATGGAAAATAATGATGATGATATATATATATAGAATTCACATGAATCAAAGTTCTGTTCAAACCATTTATTAGCTTACAATTGTTTCATCCAAACCGAGGTTTGGAGTCTTCGGAGCATTTTTCAATGTTTGTTTACATACATGACCTCCTTTCCAACACAAGAGACATACAGATACATATGTATATATTGATGCACAGTGGGGTGACATCCATTATATTATTTCTGAATGGCAATTTAAATTCAAAAATTAAAATCATATTAAAACAGAATCAAAGCAAAATTAAAATTAAAATACAATATAGGCAGTTAATGAAACAATTGTAAATTAATAAATGGTTTGAACATAGCTTTGATTCCTGTGAATTCTATATAACTGCTCTGTAGAACAACTGGTGTTATTACATTGAGCTATTTATCTTACTGGTAATAAGGTAGTAATAAATTAGTCTTTCACTGTTTAAGGTTTAAAATATATATAACTATAAAAAGTTTTAGTATATACATAACCATAAATAGTATCCTTAATACTATATATATATATATATATATATATACATGCTTAAATTTGTTGTTTGCAGAAATAAAAATTTGAGGGAATACAACCTGTCCAGACTCCTGCCATTTTACCCTATTATATATATATATATATATATATATATATATCAGAATGGAAGCAGTAAAAATCAGTTAGACCATTACTCACCAGAGTATTTGATACTTGGGGTAGTAGAGTGGGTAATATGAAAATATTTAGGACCCTAACGGCTGAGCTCCTGCCGTTTCAACAGCTAGATCCGAACTGCAGGTTCAGATCTAGCTGTTGAAATGGCAGGAGCTCAGCCGTCGGGGTAACAAATTCTTTCATATATATATATATATATATATATAGGAAAAAGTATGATCCCGATGGCAGAGCTCAAGCCGTTTCGACGGCTATTTCTGGACTAAATTAGAATTTTTAGCCTGGTAAATAAATATGGGAAAATTGTAGCTGTCGAGAGGATTGGTCAAAATTTGTTGTAAACACAAATAAGTCTATCATGGCATCTGTAGCCTCAGTACCCCCACCCCTGTAATTTAAAGATAGAATTGGCCGAATATGCTTTACTAACCATTTATAGCAGATGTGTTAGACCCCTGTAATTTCGTATCATTTTTGTTACTACTCCAATTCTAGAATTTCAAAATTTCTTATTTAGTATTTTCTATTCTCAACTTATTAACCTGTAATTGTAAGATAGCATTGGCAGAATATGCTTTACTAACTATTTATAGCAGCTGTGTTAGACCCCTGAAAAGTTTGCATTATATTTTTTCATTACCCACTTCTACAATTTCTTATTTAGAATTTTCCATTCTCAACTTATTAACCTTTTCTATAGCCTTGGCCATACAAGCAACACCTACTAATTAGAGCAGCTGTTTCTAGACTCTACTGTTTTTTGTTTTTTTTTCATTTCTCACTATCTAATTTTATATATATTTTTCTTTTATATTTCTTTCTATTATTTTTTAATGTCTCCTACTCTCATTTGACTTACCTATTCTATAACCTCCCTCCTCCATTTTCTCCAGAACATTTTTCGACTTTTCATACACTATCCTTAGAATCTGCTGTACAGATTTCACTTTCAATGCTTGACCGGCTCCACTCACTCCCTCATTGTTCTACAGGCAAGTTCAGCCCCCCCCCCCCCCCCCCCACCTCCCACCAAATGCTATGATAGACTTATTTGTGTTTACAACAAATTTTGACCAATCCTCTCGACAGCTACACTCTTCCCATATAAGGAAGTACCCCTCGACAAGTTCGGCTATTTTTTTACCAGGCTAAAAATTCTAATTTAGTCCAGAAATAGCCGTCGAAACAGCTTGAGCTCTACCATCGGGGTCATACTTTTTCCTACTAACCACTCTACTACCCGAAGTATTGAGTACTCTGGTGCGTTATGGTGCATCTGGTTCCTTACCACAATTCCTTCGTTATATATATATATATGTATATATATATAGAATATATATATTATTGAAATATTGTATATATATGTATTTATAGAGATATAGATATATATAAAGATAGTAAAGTATATGAATAGATTGATAAAGGAGGAATGGTTCCCACTAAGAGATGGTATTTGTATGCTAGGTGGCAAGAAAATACTCACAGTTGATGTACTGCTGTCAGGTTCACATGAATCGTCCGACCATTGTAAAAGCATAGACTGATCAGACTATAAGGAGAAAATGTGGAAGAAAAAAAAAATAGAGAGAGGCAAACTTAAACACTATGTGTGTGTGTGTGTGTGTGTGTGTGTGTGTGTGTGTGTGTGTGTGTGTGTGTGTATATATAAATTAAATGATGGAGGCACATGGCTTAGTGGTTAGAGCATTGGCCTTGCAATCGAAAGGTTGTGAGTTCAATTATCAGACCGGGTGATGTGTTGTTTCCTTGGTCAAGACACTTTATTTCACATTGCTCCAGTTTACTCAGCTGTAGAAATGAGATGATAGGGACTGGGGTCCCTATCATTCCACTGCAAAGTGGTCGTGGAGGCACCACGGCAAAAAAGCACCCAGCACTCACTGTAAATGAGGTTGGTGTTAGGAAGGGCATCCAGCTGTAGAAATCAAGCCAGAATCAGTTCCCGTCCCACCCTTGCAAGCAGGGAAAAAGCAGACGTAAAATGAAATGATGATGAAATATATATCATCATCATCATATATATTTATATATACATATATGTATATAATGTACATATATATATATATACACACACACACACATATATATGTATATGTATATATGTGTATATTATATATATATGTGTCTGTATATGTATGTATGTGTATATACATATATATATATATATGTATATATATATGTGTTTATATATATATATATATATATATATATATATATATATACATATACATATGTGTATATATATATATATATATATATATATATATATATATATATATATACATATGTGTATATACATATATGCCCCAATATATATATATATATATACATATATGCCCCAGCATGGCCTCAGCCGGATGGCTGGAACAGGTAAAAGAGTAAAAGAGTATATATATAAATTTATGTATATATATGTATGTATGTGTGTGTGTATGTATGTATATATATATATATATATATATATATATATATATATATATATATATATAAAACGTATTGTAAAATTTAGCCTCTTTCTATTTTTTTTTTATCGTTGACAGCGACCAAGATAGTAATTATTACTGGATATGTAAAATGCAAAATCACAGAACAGAATATTTGAATTTCCAATATATATCTATATACAACTTTTCAAAAAAGCTTAAATATTCTGTTTTTAGTATATTGGATTCTATATATCCACTAGTAATAGCTGTCAGAGTCACTGTTACCATGTAGCAGTAGCATTTATATGAAATTCAACAGTTTTTCAGCACATAACTTTACAACATATTGTTACATTTCTATTTTAAAGCATGCATGAAACAATACAACCCATATTTGAAAACTATGTATAAGTTGTGGAAACATAAGAACCTATGTGTGTGCAGACACACACACATGCATATATATATAATAATAGAACACTGGTGGGTTATATCCGTAGTAGCAGAGCACTCAGTCCATGGGATGAGTTTGGTAGAAGTAGTTCCACAACAGTTAGTTCACCATACTGAGAACAAATGTTTGACCTTAATCGTATCCTCAGCTCGGTCCAAATGAAGTTGTACGGAAAACTTCATTTAGACCGAGCTGAGGATATGAATAAAGTGAAACATTTGTTCTCATTATGGTGAAGTAACTGTTGTGGAACTACTTCTATATATATATATACATACATACATATACACATAATGTGGCCGTGTAGGTAACACGGTAAAAAGTTCCCAGTTCCACACTGTAAATGTCGTTGGTATTGGTGTTAGGGAGGGCATCCAGCCGTAGAAAACCTGCCAGATAGTCCTGTACAAGCGAGACACGGTCACCTGACCAACCTTGCCTCAAGTGGGACAACTCCCGTCAAACCCATGCTAGCGTGGAAGATGGACGTTAAACAAAGATGATGATGATGATGATGATGATATACACACACACACATATATATATAGTGTAGTAAACATTTTATATAAATATCCAAGGGTAAGAGCACTCAGTCCATAGGATAGGTTTAGTATAAATAATTACAACAGTGACATAAACAGGTACTTAAGTTTCGTTGGGTTCTGGACCCCAGCTAGTTCAACCTTCGGTGGCCATCTTTATTTTTCTTTTGACAGCCTAAATGAGTTGAGGTCCAGAACCACACGAAACTTAAATACCTGTTTATGTCACTGTTGTAATTATGTATATATATATATATATATATATATATAAGATCTAACATGTTAGTTATGTCTGTGATGTCAGTGAATAAAAAGACTGAAGCCTTACATTATGAAAAAAGGTTCTGGATAGAAATGTTAAATAAGTGGCTGCATGGAATGTGTATGTAGTTAAAAAGAGAGGAAATAAAGAAAGTCAGAAAATAAGTCAGCTGAAACATGGTGCTGACAGTGAGATGAAATGTGAGATTAATACACTTGAAGCCTCAACTTACTCTAGCATTAATTCACCTAAAATTATAGACATGAGTATTCTCTAAAATATCCCAAACACCTAAAAATCTAATAAAGATCCCCTTAGAAAACTGTTAAAAGTGTTAATGTATTGATTTTGAAAGCCCCCTATTTCAAAGGAGGATAGAGTTGACTAAATTATTTAACTGGTATTTATTAAAGATGAAAGGTAAAACAGACCTAGAAAATATTTGAACTCAGAAGATGAAAGGGTGTAAATATTATAAGGTATTTTGTTCGTTACTCCAACCCAGTAAGCATTAATATATTATAAAAGAAAAGTATTCCCAATTCTATTATCTGAGACAATTACGGTTCTAATCCTCCCTCCAAATTGTAGCAAGTTAACCTGAGGACCTTATTTAGTAGATCAATTTTTAGCTGCATTGGCGTTCTTCAAACCACACCTGATAACTTCAACCTGTCAAAATACTTTTAACCATTGTTATCTTTGTCAATTGGGCGGTGGATTGGCAGTATCGGTAGAGGGTCGGACGCCATGCTTTCCAGCATGGTTACGTCCCTTTACGATCTGAGTTCAAATCCCGCCGAGGTTGACTTTGCCTTTCATCCTTACGGGGTCGATAAAATAAAGTACCAGTAATGCACTGGGTAATTGCTGGCCTTGTGCCTAAAGTAGAAACAGTTATCTTTGTCAATTATCTAGCAAGTTATATAGACCTTACGAAGAATATATATTAATAGTAGACTCAGGAACATCTGCAGTAATCATTTCATAAAATGTCTGTTTCAAAGCTGCTATCTGTTTTCATATAATATTTAACAAGAATTTGAAAATCTTTTTTTTCTTTCTGTGTGTTTGTTTTTCAATAATGTACTCTAATTCTACTTTGTTAGCTTACATAATTATACACACACACATATACACACATTGATCAGCAAACTCATACAAACATATACGCATGCATGTCTGTGTGTCTGTGTTTGTTTATTACAGAATTTCCTTGCATATATATAAGTGCACTTCAAATTATGATAAAATTCATAATTAAGCAATTAGTTTCTAATTAGAGATTGATTAAGGCGATATATATCACCACAACGTTTGTTATCAATATTGTTATTATTTTCATTATAAAGTTTTTTTCAGTTTGTTATTTTCACACCATACCAGATTGTTTATAATTTACCTCAGTTATTAATTGTGCCTTGCAATATAGAAATATACTTTCCTGATCTATATCTGTCAGTACAAGTTTATCTATTTGGGAAATTGCAAAGGTAATTGCTTTTGAAGGTATGAAATTTATTCTAGATCTTTCTCTATAGATATTTTCTCTCTAATGATGTAGGTTAATTGTAAAAAAGAACTATTTTCTACATAACTCGATTTTGATATTATTTAATGCTTTGACGCATAGAGTTATGGTCCTTGCCATTCTGAGTTCAAATCCCGCCGAGGTTAACTTTGCCTTTCATCCTTACGGGGTCGATAAAATAAAGTACCAGTAATGCACTGGATAATTGCTGGCCTTGTACCAAAAGTAGAAACAATTATTATTTAGGTTAACTTTGTCTTTCATCCTTACGGGGTCGATAAAATAAAGTACCAGTAATGCACTGGGTAATTGCTGGCCTTGTACCAAAAGTAGAAACAATTATTATTTAGGTTAACTTTGCCTTTCATCCTTACGGGGTCGATAAAATAAAGTACCAGTAATGCACTGGGTAATTGCTGGCCTTGTACCAAAAGTAGAAACAATTATTATTTAGGTTAACTTTGCCTTTCATCCTTACGGGGTCGATAAAATAAAGTACCAGTAATGCACTGGGTAATTGCTGGCCTTGTACCAAAAGTAGAAACAATTATTATTTAGGTTAACTTTGCCTTTCATCCTTACGGGGTCGATAAAATAAAGGACCAGTCATGCACCGGGGTCGATTTAATTGACTTTTCTCTCCCTCAAAATTGCTGGCCCTCTGCCTATATAAGAAACCATTATTACAACGGAGTAGTGAACTTGCTAAAACTTTCTTGAGTAGTTAATTGTAGATGGAAATTTCTTGCTTTGAAAGTTTGGTGACATTTACAAGTAATATCTAACATATCGTTGAGTTGTATTGAGTTCCAACAACTACTTGTAATACAATCGAAGGTTCTTTTTATGTCAACATTTGCTGATTGACTGCAATTCCAATATCAGTTATTATTTTTTTTGTGTGTGTTTTTTTCAAAAGATAGTATTAAATTCAATATTATTCCACCGCAAAACAATTGCCGGCACTGTAGTTAATAACCTTGCACACACTAAGGTTGGCATAATTTATGGTTCTTTCATACCATAATGTGGATGGCAAGACTCTAAATGTTACTGCAAATCGCAAATACAGGGCATTTGTTTGCTTTAGGGGTCATTCTCAGTTCACAATCAGTGCAGAAATTTAATCCTTTAGCATTTAAACCGGCCATATCTGGCCAGAATTCTCTCACCTCTTCCTGTTCAAACTGACTACTCATACTGATGTTAAGGTATTGTTCTCAAAATAAATAATATCAAAATCTCATAGATTCGATATTATGTGAGATAAAGCCTTTACCATGAAAATATAATAGTAAATATAGAGTAATGTAAATTCTAAAGGGTTAAATTAGTAAGCTTGTGAACAAAGGAAATATGTTTGGAACGGTGAGGGAAGTTTTGAAATAGAAATAGAAGCATTACTGTAACATTGACTCCATAATACAGTCTAATAATGGGGCATATAAAGCCATTGAACAGAAAAAGATGTGTAGCAGCACACATAAGCTTGTATTTGAATAGCTTGAGAATCTAAAAACATTAAAGATTTTAAGTTCCATCAAAGGCAACATGATTATTTTGGAAGTTAAAATGAAATTTGAATATTTCTCTTTGACAGATGGTATAAACTTCTTCAGCAATGAACAAACATTGAAAATTTGTCATGTTACTTGATCTGTTAGAAAAAGCAGTCAAATATCATTAGAAAATGAACAGATACACTGGAGAATGTTGTTATTGATATTCAAAAAGATGAAATGGTCATCACTGCAAAGTCTTTGATCATATGTCTTATCAATCAGTCAAAACCTTGAATTAAACAACTTCTGTAACAACAAAATAGCATTATCCTGTATTGACAAGTCTATTTAAATGATATTTCTAGAAACATTAAATCTAATACTAGTAAATACAAATTTAAATTTAAATAAATTTAAATATTTAGAAGCCCTACAATGCATGCAAGGTTAATAGTTGTTTCTCCTTTTGGTAAAAGACCAACAATTACCCAGTACATTACTGGTACTTTATTTTATCGACCCAGAAAAGATGAAAGGCAAAGTTAACCTCAGCGGGATTTGAACTCAGATTAATAGTGCCGAGGTAATAGAAGTTATAGAGGAAAGAGTGAGGACAATAGAATTTAACCATAGCAAATTTAAAAACCCATTCTTAAGAGAATATCCATGTGTTGGTGTTTAAAGAGAAATCGGAGAAGAGTTGTTTATTACTGTGACAGTTCACTTCAGTTCTTATTTATAGAGTTTCGCCTAGTCCACCTTTAGTTACACGGGGATATTCAGGGTTTTTTTCCCCCCACAACAGAAATATATAGTGTTGTTTCTTCTTTAACATTTGACAACAAAGAAGGTATCCAAAGAGTTATCCAAATTGTTCTAGGGTCACAGTAATGGTTGCCACAACTAAATGTAACTTTACGAAGCTGAGCCACATAAGATTCCAATAAAGTGAAACAAATGATTAGCACAACTAAGTTCAGCTCTCTCTACATAGTAATTGAGAAGAATAGGTTAAATTAAAGCTGTACTAACAATGAATTGATAGTCATATATCTCAAGTAGTACTTTTTTGAGGTGTAGAAGTATAATTCATTTATCAAATGAGTTAAGAGCAAACACCTACATCATAGAAGCTATATAGTATCTTAATATAATGTACCTGAAGTACAGGGATTGAGAATAACTGCTAAAATGAAAAGAAAATGGTGGAAAACAATTCTCCTTGCTCTGAAATCATTAATGCAACTTCTGGTTTAGGTGCAGTGTGGTATACTTTGGTTGAAAGCTGGCAGCCAGCCATTTGCAATAAGACTGACATATTTACACTTGTGCTTCAAATACTGAAGCTGAATGTTTTAACTGAATGAAACGATTTGGTTCTTGGCAACTGCTTCTTGTTGCAATAATTTATTCAACTAAAACTTGGAAACAAGTGTTTGCACTGTTCAATCTGAGTGGACTCAAGAACATATCTTTCCGCAGTGAAATGAAACAAGAAGAAAAGAAAACTTTCTTCCAACAGATACAAGCACAGAGTGGACACAAAAAAAAAAACTACATTCCTAATTTTCTTGCAGAATTCTTTGACCTTTTTCCTTCTTCTTCTTCTTCTTCTTCTTTGTTTACTTATATCTGGGAGGGTCGTGGGGGCTGAGCCCTCATGGACGTCTTTCAGCAAATCTTGTCAGAAACAACTGTCTCCAGTTGGATTCTTAAGTGAGATTGGCTGAGCTCATGAATGTTATTCAACCATCTTGCTTTGGGTCTACCCCTGGGTCTCTTGCTAGTTGGTTTTGCCTCTAAAATCTGTCCAGTGATTCTTTCCTGAGACATTCTAACTACATGCTCAGTATTAGAGCTGTGATCTCTCAATTTGGAGAAGTAGTGGCTCTACCTGGAATGACTCCAGTGATTCTTTCCTGTGACATTCTAACCACATGCCCATAGTATCAGAGCTGTGATCTCTCAATTCTTAGATTTAACTGAATAATAAAAACTCATTCTGCTTATCAACTTCATCTCACCTTTAACCCTTTAGTGTTCAAACCGCCCAAAATCGCCCAAAATTATTTCCCCTTCATTTGATCAAACTGCCCGAAATCGTCCGAAAACACCCACACTAAAAAATTGTTCTAAAAATAAACAAACCATCATCAAAATCTCGTTAATTCAAGACTGCTGCGAGATTAGGCCTTTACCGCAAAAATTAACACTTAATATAGTGGAACAACTTAAAACAACAAGTGTTTTTTTAACTTTGAAAGTGCAACAAATTTTTTTTTTTTGTATCAACATGGCTTATGAAAGTAGCGATACCGACTTTGAAGTTTTTACACACGACGACATTCAGAATAAACAAGAAACAAACGATAATATTAGTGATTCAAATGAATCTGATGTTTATATTTCTGAAATTTCGTCGGTGATTATTTTGAAAGTGAAAACGAAGGAGACTCCAGAGCGCCATTGAAAATATTTCAGCAACATGGTTGAAAAATACCACACCAATATATGTTCCCGATTTTATTCAAATTACTGGTCAACAACACACGTTAGCTCCCGATGCACTGGATTATTTCTTTTTGTTTTTACCACAAACTTTCTTCAAAGTTATGGCAGAAGAGATTAATCGATATGCCCAACAACAGATTTCAAATCAAGGAAAACCCGATCTGTTTGGCGACTGATAGATGCTGCGGAAATGCAAGTATTTTTTACCGTAAATATTATGTTCGGTATAAAACAATTTCCAAGACTGTGGAATTACTGGAACACTGATATAAGGTTTAGTGATTCTTATATATCAAGTATTATGCTGAAAACAATAACCAGTATTTGCACCTGGTTGATACTTCAAATGCCCCTATTAATTAATTTCACCTGCCCATAAAAGTCAAATTTGACCAAAAAAATCAGGTAAAATTATATAATTGTAAATTATTGATATTTAAACATCTACTGACAAAATTTCAAGCCTGCACATAGAAAATTAAGAAAATTACAAACAAATAAAATTGATAACCCTCTTGAGTACGATTAACTGAAAATAATTGTTTCTACGTTTGGCACAAGGCCAGCAATTACCTGGTATATTACTGGTACTTTATTTTATCGACCCCATAAGGATGAAAGGCAAAATTAACCTCAGCAGGATTTGAACTCAGATCATAAAGGGACATAACTATGCTAGAAAGCATGGCGTCTGATCCTCTACTGATACTGCCAATTCACCACCACGATTAACTGAAAATAATGCGAACACATAAGCATGACGTTTGAAAATTAATGCGAATGCTAAAGGATTAATCTTCATCTGTATTTCAGATTGTATTAGTTACAATACTGCAACAATTATTAAATTGCTACTGTTTTCAAGATGACAATCCATTTCTTAATCTTGTGTATTCTATTTCCTACAATAAAATCTACAACAAACTGGGTTTGAAAGCAGCATACCATCCAGTTCCAATGCATGATAATAATAAAAAATATACTGCACTTCAAGCTGTTTGACACTTATTTTCCTTTAAAATGTTACCGTTTGTTAACTACAAGTGTGTTTTTCCAAGTGATGGAAGATATAATTACTAACAATGATATCAAATGAGTTCATGTTTATCTTGTTATTGTCATTAGCAAAACTAATGAGGAAGCAATGTGGAAACTTGGCGCAATTTATTTCAGTTACTAAGAGACTGAAAAACTCAATAACCCTTTTGATACCAACCCACACAAAACTGCCTCAGGTTCATTTACATATAACAACGCTTGGTAAATATCTTCCAGCACAATATGATATAAGAACCTTTTGTTAAGCTATCTCACAAACATCATCTTAATAATTAATAATCTTAGAAAATCTTTCTAAATTCTTTATTGATTAACTGAAATACTGTGTATTTGATTGAAGAAACAGGCATGAAAAGAATAAACAAAGAGAAATGTCTTCTCCAACAAAAATCCATTTGTTACCTAAGATACAAAATTAAAAAAAAATATTCTCAATAACCTAGAAAGTTTGAAACATCTAAATGATTATCTGATGTTAAACAACTGCAATGAATGCTAGATATTGTTTTAGTTATTATTCTAAATAGGCAACTCTTCTCTCAGAACTAGTTCTCTCTGACTACATCCTACTTCTCCATTGTAAAAATGACACTTAGATGCTATTAATCAACATAAAATCGCAATAGTTAATAACTTTCTTTGACCTTTCTTAACAGAAGTGCCACAAAATGCTGCAATTGAAGATTACGGAACTATAGATTTCAGTGTCCTTTACAGGGGAATAAATCCTGTCATTGTTCTCAAACATTTGCATGTCCCCAGTAAAGAATCATTCATCAATTGAAAAATGAATTATTACTATTTTAAAAACATGTTAAAAAATGATGACAGAATATTGTATCACACTACATATGTTGATGTTAGTGACAGTACTGTACCACACTACATATGTTGATGTCAGTGACAGTATTGTGTCACTACATATGTTGATGTTAGTGACAGTACTGTGTGACACTAGATATGTTGATGTCAGTGACAGTACCGTGTCACACTACATATGTTCATGTTAGTGACAGTATTGTGTCACTAGATATGTTGATGTCAGTGACAGCACCGTGTCACACTACATATGTTGATGTCAGTGACAGTACTGTGTTACACTACATATGTTGATGTCAGTGACAGTACCGTGTCACACTACATATGTTGATGTCAGTGACAGTACTGTGTGACACTAGATATGTTGATGTCAGTGACAGTACTGTGTGACACTACATATGTTGATGTCAGTGACAGTACTGTGTGACACTACATATGTTGATGTCAGTGACAGTACTGTGTGACACTAGATATGTTGATGTCAGTGACAGTACTGTTACACTACATATGTTGATGTCAGTGACAGTACTGTGTGACACTAGATATGTTGATGTCAGTGACAGTACTGTTACACTACATATGTTGATGTCAGTGACAGTACTGTGTGACACTAGATATGTTGATGTCAGTGACAGTACCATGTCACACTACATATGTTGATGTCAGTGACAGTACCGTGTCACACTACGTATGTTGATGCCAGTGACAGTACCGTGTCACACTACATATGTTGATGTCAGTGACAGTACCGTGTCACACTACATATGTTGATGTCAGTGACAGGACTTTGTCAGTAAATGTTCTTGTCAGGGAGTGTAATGTGTCACACAAAACATGTTGATGTCACAGACATCTCTGTGCCACACTAAAGATGTTAATGTTAGAAAGTTTAAATCCCAGACAAAATTTTTTGAAGTGTTTACACATGTTTTGAAGTGTTTACACATGTTCCTCCATGTTTACGTAGTTCAAATGTTGCTAGAATCTACTCTGGCTTAAATCCTGATATAATAAGAACCAGTGATATACAAAACATAAATTGCATTGATTATCATCCCCCGTCCTTGGCCAATAAATATCTGCTTATTTACTAATAACAGAAAAGTATTACTTCAGTCAAAGCTATCCAGTCTCAGGTGTTCAGCTAAAGAAGAGAAAATAGAAAATTACCGCCACCCCATGCCGAGTAAATAAATGGGGGAGTTGGAGCATGGATGGAGGTATGGATAGTAGGCATTGTAGCAGAGACAGTATGAAATTTATTGTGATTATGTTGGTTGCTTTGAATTCAACGGTCAATGCCCTCTTCATATCCAAAGAGAGAGAGAGGAAAAGTGATGGAAGGAGAGAGAGGGAATGAGAAAAAGAGACGGAAAGCAAGTGAAATAAATGTAACGAAAGATGGAAAGCAAATGATGTAATGAGAGAGGGGGATAATTGTTTAAAGAGAATGTGAGAGAGTGACATGATGTGTAGGAGAGTTAATAATGTGTTGGGAAAATACAAAGCAATTCAACATAAAAATCTAAGAAGTATTGATATTAGTAGTTAAATGTAGTTGCATCAATATGTTGTTACTATTGTAGTAGTAGTAGTAGTAGTAGTGTATGTTAATAGTAGCAACAGCAGTATTAACAAACAATAATATGAAAATCATCAAATGTGGATGATGGTGACAATGATGAGTGTTGTTAGAAATGGTCAGGGTGGTGGTGATGACAACGATGATAGTGTTGTTAGAAATGATCAGGGTGGTGGTGATGACAACGATGATAGTGTTGTTAGAAATGGTCAGGGTGGTGGTGATGACAACGATGATAGTGTTGTTAGAAATGATCAGGGTGGTGGTGGTGATGACGCTGATGATAGTGTTGTTAGAAATGATCAGGGTGGTGGTGATGACAACGATGATAGTGTTGTTAGAAATGGTCAGGGTGGTGGTGATGACAATGATGATAGTGTTGTTAGAAATGATCAGGGTGGTGGTGATGACAATGATGATAGTGTTGTTAGAAATGATCAGGGTGGTGGTGATGACAATGATGATAGTGTTGTTAGAAATGGTCAGGGTGGTGGTGATGACAATGATGATAGTGTTGTTAGAAATGATCAGGGTGGTGGTGATGACAATGATGATAGTGTTGTTAGAAATGGTCAGGGTGGTGGTGATGACAATGATGATAGTGTTGTTAGAAATGGTCAGGGTGGTGGTGATGACAACGATGATAGTGTTGTTAGAAATGGTCAGGGTGGTGGTGATGACGCTGATGATAGTGTTGTTAGAAATGACATTGTATTACAAGTAAATAATCTTGTTAAATTACATTATTTTATTATGCCTATCTATCTGTCTGTGAGTCTATCAATTTCATTTTATTTCTAACTATCCATCGCCATCATCATCCTAATTATCATTTTTATGTCCACTTTTCTATGCTTGTAAAGTTGTACAGGTTTTCAGTTAGTACAGTGTCTGTTTGTCCTCTCCTTCCTAGAGTTCAACCTCCTCAGATCAGTTTACATCTGATCTTCCCACATCTTCGGTGTTTGTCTTCCACAGGTTACTTTCACATAGAATGCTTGGCACTCCTTTACCAAATAATCAGCCTCCTTTTGCATCACGTGGCCATACTTGTGTATTTTTCCACACACAGACACATATATTTAAATATATATATATATATACACACACACACACATGTAATATTAAGCAGACTTTGCTTATCACACTACAAATGCATCATTTTTGTGAATATCTCTTCTCCTCTCCCATTCCTTACCTATTCTTTCTCTCTTGGTTTACTGCCAGACCGATGTGTCTGATATTTCCCTCTCCCATGTATGTCACTCTAGGACGAAAGTTTGAAAAAGCTACTATAACTTCTTATCCAGCACCACTACTCTGGTCTGAGCAATTGTCCACTTATCTGTCTACATGTTTTATAACCTTTCATAATGCCATATTTTGTTTGTATCAATTCAAAGGCTTCAACATTTTTCCATATATTCTGTTGTAATCCTGTCTTCATTACACCATTCCCTAGTAGTTAATTATTTAAAGCTACTGGCACTGATGGGTGGATAGTGACACTGCTGTTTAAGTGTTGAATTCTCAATGACATCAACTGATGAGTTTCTTTTATTTTATTACATTGTCCTTTATGATTACTTTTCTTAATATCTTCTGCAAATCTCTCTTTCTCTGTGTGTATATCATCATCATCATCATCTTTTAATGTCCATTTGCCCTGCTAGCAAGGTTGGATGGGCTACATAAACCAATTCAGTACGAAACTGGGGCCACTGACATCCCAGTCAGGCTGTGGAGGTATGTACCCTCCTTATGTACAATCATCATCAAGAGCAGGGGAGATGTTGTCATGTCTTTTGACACAAACTGAAGGATCCTCCTAATCCCTTGTTTGGAAAGCTTTCTACGGCTGGATACCTTTCCTAACGCACACACATAGACATATATATATACACACACACACACACACATAGCAGATGGTTAAAAAATTTACTTCACAATCATGAAGTTTCAGGAAGATGGACTTTAAACGATGATGATGATGATGATGTGTGTTATCTAGGCAAATCTTTACCCCATTGCTTCAGATTGACTTAAGCCCTATGAGTGAAATTGTTTAAATGAGAACTGTTTAGAAGACCATCAAAAGGACTACACTTGTAATTCTATTAGTCAGATTTGTCATGTAGTGTAACAGTAAATCTCCATGAGTACTACACATCTGTGGAATACTCAGCCACTTACACAAGTTGATTATTGTATTGATTGCGTAACTGGAACACTCAACAATTCATTATCATCATCATCCGGCAGCCTCAGCCGAATGGACTCAACAATTGATCTCCACGTGGGTCTGTCGTTCATTGCTGTTGCCAACTCCTAAATTCCAATACCAGAATCTCTGGAGATGACATCAGAATAGGAGAGCTTACGCTCCTTGTTATTAGTGACTGCTTGTAGTTTGCAAAGCACTAATGGGGACATAGCCTCATAGGTGGCATGATGGCAGTGGCCAGCAAGTCTTACTCTCCTTTTACGTACAATGACAGATATGCGTGGGAGGCCGGCATATATCTCTCTCAAAGTCAGGTTGCCTAGAAAATGCATAACAACTTTTGACATCTCTCCAGGAAGCAGCTGCCCTCATTGGCCTTCATCTCAACGAGGGTAAAACAGAGTACATATCAAACTGTACAGGCAACAGCATCAAAGCAGTGATATGGAGCAAGTTGAGGATTTCAAGTAACTTGGGTCCTGGATCATGGACTCTGAAAAGAATTTCGCCACCAGAAAGGCCCAAGCATGGATTGTGTTTGGAGCTCAAATCTTTCCAACCACACCAAGATCAGACTCTGCCAAGTAACAATTCAACCAATCTTGCTATATGAAACTGAAAAATGGACACGTTCATCCAAACAACAAAAGCACCTTGATGGCACTTACACTCAACAATTCAGTAGAGTTCCTAAACACACCAATCAGAGATGGTCCAGGTATGAACAACTTTTTTGGATATATTGTAATTTTATTGTATGTATAGTTTGTGCCTTCGGTCGGTTATCTTGGTGTCACGTTTTATAACTATGGTGTTTAACTCTGGACTTAATGTTTGCTTCTAACTTTCGATCCAATGAATGTTTGTGATTGCCTCAAACAAATCGAATAGTACTTGCTGTACTGCAGCTAAAGTTCAATTTACAAATATTATATTATATATGTATTACTCCACTTTCTGATGTTGGATGATTTTTATCCCAGTATGTAATAAATTACTTTAAAATTTTCAAATCCATAATGTAATTTCCTGTTATTTGAAAAACTCTCCATTCCATTCAGATTTGTTTCGCTACAACAAATTTCAAAGAACTTCTAGTTTCATCAAGATTTGTTGTCTATGTGTGTGTGTGTGTATGCACATGTATCATCATCATTCTTTTACATCTATTTTCCATGCTAGCATATGTTAGATGGGTTGGGGGAACCACCTCACATGTCTATGTTGTATTTTTGGCATGGTTTCTATGGTTTGAAGCTCCTCTTTCTGCCAACCATTTTAGAGAGTGAGGGGGATAGAAAAACGTTAGAGCAATAAACGAACTCTTGAAACAAATTCTATCAAATATATTTTTATATGTTGCTAGCGTGGAAGATAGACATTAATCGATGGTGATGATGATGATGATGATATATATATATATATGTATATATATACCCATGCTAGCATGGAAGATGGACGTTAAACGATGATGATGATGATATATATATATAAGTATAAGTAGTATGTATATACATACATACATGCACACATATATATATATGTACGTATGGGTTTAACGAACATTTATTACAATAAACATACTACTGTACGTCTGTATACATATATGTATGTACGTATACATACTTATATTTAAGTATCAGCCGTACGAAGAATGAGAAATGAAATTTCCTTTTTTCCATTTATATATATAAGATTATATAAGATTTAATATAGAAATGACTTCTACAGGATGCCTGATGATTTCCTCTGAATGAAACAGTTCTTGTCCTGTAGAAGCCAATTCTATATTAAATCTTGTATATACTATACTATGTATTGAGTACCTTATTTACTGTGGTTACCCCCGATTGAATATATATATATATATATATACAAAGCTGGTCAAAAATCTTTCAGACTTTATCTTTTTCCTGTGGGAAGTAATAACTTTAGGAAAACAAAAGTGTGCCGGTGAGGCTCCATACATACAAATACATGGCTTTTTGGCGAACTTTGCTAGATGTGTTCATCACTGACAGCTAGCTTGTGAAGTGCTGTACTCGCTGCATTCTCATGTTGCTCAATACTGCCAACAAGAAACCATTGTAGGAACCATGTTAACTTATGTGGGCAAGACAAGGTCTGCAACACACCTGGGGTGGTGGTAACATTGAATAAGATCTGAGTGAAGCCATGACAATCAGTCTAAACTATGTCAGCATAGCAGATGATAAATCTGACTGACTACACAAGTATTTTTTTCTCAAAAAATTTGTTTTCTGTACCTGCCTCTTCTCACTTTCTATCTTTCTATTTCATCTTTTATTTCTCATTCTATCTTCTGAGGAAGGACTAGTGTCTGAAACATAAACTCTTTTCCTACTATATCAAGCATTAAACGAATATATTTCTGTATTGTACTGTTTGTTTGCTTTGTTATTTCCATTTACTTTTTTCATATACATATATATATATTAGTATTGGTGTTCTGAAATAGCGTTGTATATATGAATGTATGTATAGTATATTTGATAATATACTGTATGGTTATTTAAAAACATTTTGAAGGCCATTCGCTATGAATTCTAAAGTAGTGACTACGTCACATACTTAGTCTAGGCAAAAGCAAAGGAGAGTAATCGACAGTTATATCGTGACGTAGTCACTACTTTAAAATTCATAGCAAATGGCCTTCAAAATGATTTAAAATAAATATTTCTAATTTTTGCTGGGCCAGCAACCACTCTGTATGTTAATGAGTTTAAACAGCTCGTAAACATAATTGGAATTCTATAAGAATCCAGCTTGTATAACACGTGGCAGAAACAAAGGTGAATATAGTCTTGACAACCACTTACAAGTGAGAAATGGTACTACCATCCATTACTTCCCTTTGCTTTTGCCGAGACTAAGTATGGGCTTAGTCACTACTTTAAAATACTTAAAAGCGAATGGCCTTCAAAATGTTTTTAAATAAACATACAGTATATGTACATTCAATGATGATGATGATGATATATATTTATATTTAGAACAGGATGCAGCAAGTTCAGAGAGCTAATACCGTTGTTAGCTACAAAAGGTCTTTTCCTTAAAATGAAGGGCAGATTGTATGATACATGTATATGAACAGCAATGTTAAATGTAGTGAGACCTGGACACTGAGTGCAGAAGACCTGCAAAAATTAGAAATAAATGAAGCCTCCATACTTCAATGAATGCGAAATAGTAATATACGCGAATGGTAAAGCATAAATGAATTGCAAGAGAAATTAGGCATAAGAGGGATCAGTTGCAGTGTGCAGGCGAGGAGATTAGGAGATTGTGTTGGTATGGACATGTGATGCATATGAAAAATGAGAGCTCTATAAAAAGGTGCAGAGTGCTCAAAGTTGATGGTAGCCTTGTAGTGGGCAAGCCTAGGAAGACTTGGGATCAGGTAATAAAAGCTAAGGCGTGTTCTCTGGTGCTATACAGTATTACAGAAGACCCGCCTTCCCATATCCTGGAGTTGAGGCAAATATCTAGTAGGCAACACCTTCCCCTACCATCTCCCTTCCCATACACCTCACTTGCTGTAATTATCCCACCCCTATATCTGCGTTCTCAATTCCCTAGGCTTCTTCCCCACCCCATCCAAGTCCCCAATCCTCACCATAAAGTTGATCCCCTGGAGCCTCGACATTAAGTGCCCAGCTCTCACTATAAAGTGGTTGCGTTGGTGTCATGACAATATGCACCCAGTCCACTCTGTAAATCTGGTTGGTGTAGGAAGGGCATCCAAGCCAAAATTAGTTCTGTGTATGTGAACCAAGGTCCAAGGACTGCCCATCCCATCCATGCTTGTGTGGAAAATGGATGTTAAATGGTGAGGATGATGATGATGATGATGATGATGATGATGATGATGATTTAGTCTAGCACATCAAAACATGTATGATAAATGTTAAACAATAATAATGATGGACATAATATATGTGCCTATGTGTATGTGTTTAGCAATGTAAACTATCTGCAAGAGTGTGTGTTTATGTCTACATGCGTGCATACACACATACAGACACACACATTCCTGCAGACAGTTTACATTTCAAAACATTTACTTCTTCAGCTGTTGGCTGGAGATCATAACAATTTGGAAATCTTTTCACTACATCATTTTCCAGCAATGTCTGCATCAGAGAGGCGGCCATGTATAGAAATGACAGATTCATGATCTTTCTCCAGTGTAAACAGATTTATAGTTGATATACTCAAGGAATGAGGCATAAGAATTTTCAAAGGATTTGGCCCGAGGGTAACAGTCGATGCTATCCTGACAAACAAGAGAAACTCTTTGAATATTATGTCTGACTTAGACTTAAGGGTAAAATGGGCCATTAAAAAAAATTATTAAATAAACTTCACAGATATATATATAAAAAAGGCAGTATGGTCAAATATGATATGTCTGCTTGATCAGAGCTGACCTGGGGTTAAATAACAACAACAATAACATTATGCCATTCCAACTCATAAAGAGTACACAGTTAAATCCTTCAAGTTTTATAATCTTTTATAACCTTTCATGTCAACCACACAACTATAATATAACCAATACTGCATTTCTAAGGATGGAATTCTACTCGAGGCTTTAGAAAATGCTTTAGATCTGAGCAGTTGCTGACTCTTCACTAGTCACGCATTTTTTCCTCTTTAAAGCACTGCTCAAGTATCTGGAACCATGGAACTTTCCATACATATATTCAGGACTGTACTACCATCAACAACAACAACAGCCCCAGCAAAAACATCTACAGTAATGTTTTTTTTATGAAAATGCTACAATAATTGGTCCAATAATTTACAGTGTCCTCCATCTGCCTCTTGTACCACTATGACAATATTCTCTAATCTTGTGAAGTTGTTCTCTACCAATAACCTCTTCACATCTTTTAACTTAAAGATATTAGGCAGAAGAACCAATCTCAAGAAATATTAGATTAATATTTGATTTAAATAGATGAAATGTTGGACCAATTGAAAAGAAAGATTTAGATTAACAGTTATTTATTACCAAATCCAGATTAGGAAAAAGCAATGGTGAATCATCATCATCATCATCATCATCATTTAACGTCTGATTTTCCCTACTTGCAAGTTAAAAATATTTAATCTGGGTTAAAAATATTTTAATTGTTTTCTTTTTAAAGAAAGGTAATGAGAAAAATATTGTAGTATATACACAACCGTGGGCATGCTGTTGGAGGACTCCTCCATGATATCCGGTCTCTCTTTGCAGGATGTCCCCACTTCGGAGGTGCCATTTGGCTTCACCGTATCGGTACGTGTAGTCATTTTTCATAGTAAACCCGTTTCATACAACACTAATACGTGCAGATCTGGAAATAGGATGAAAAAGGAATTCAAATTATTAAAAAAATCAGTATGAAATAGTCAGTAAATATCAACTGTATATAAAGATATAAGATAAAGGATTACATATACATAACTTTCACTTTTTCATGACTGTATCAATTGTTTGTATGGAGTTCTATATCAGTTGTCTTACAATTGTATATATGATACACAATTACAACTCCTAAGTGTGATGCTAATAAGACTTTGTATTTTTGCAACCTCATGTTTATTTTATTTTATTTGTTTATATATATATATATATAGGAAAATAGTCAGGACTCACACCTTCTTTGTTTTATATATATATATATATATATATATATATATATATATATATATATATATATATGTATGTCGTATCTATTTATTTATAAGACTGTTTATATTGTATTTTGTCTGAAGAAGGCATAACATATTGTTAATATGATATCCCTGAAATATATATAACGAAATAAATATGGTTTTATAAATATAGTTTCCATTTATTTAATATCATAAATATACTCCAAATACTTGTTGAGTGCTTTTATATCAGTTATAAATATTTACTCGTTGTTAACCCAACAATTTAAATATAACTTTCCATGTATACATATATATATATATATATATATATATATATATATATATATATATATATATATATATACATATGTATATATATATATATATATATATGTATATATATATATACATATATATATATATGTACATATACATATATATATATATGTGTATGTATGTATATATATATTATTTAGAGCAAGGGCGGCGGACTGGCAGTATCGGTAGAGGGTCTGACGCCATGCTTTGCAGCAAAGATTTACGGCCCTTTATGGTCTGAGTTGAAATCCCGCAGAGGTTAACTTTGCCTTTCATCCTTACAGGGTCGATAAAGTAAAGCACCAGTAATACACTGGGATAATTGCTGGCCTTGTGCCAAAAGTAGAAACAATTATTTAGAACAAGTTAGAGCTCTGTTACTCTGAAGTTTCACCTGTGAAGTCACAGCGTCATCAGGCAAGATTATTTTTCAGAGAATGAAGTGACAGTAAAGAGAATTCTGCAGAAGAACAGGGGGAGGAGTGAGTGGAGGTTAAAAAGGGGGTAAAAATAAGTAATAAGCAGAAGAAAGAAAGGAAGAAGTAAGAAAATGGAAAAAGAGAAAGGGAAGGAAAAAAGTAAATTCTGGGTTTTAAGGATGCAATGATAAAAATCAAAAAGCCAAAATAATAACAGCAGTTAATGTGAAAATTGAAACAGTAAAAGAGGAATATTGAAGAAGGAAAAGGAAAATAAAAGAAAGAAAAGGAGATAAGAATGATGTAAGAGAGAAAGGAGAATGTAGAAAAAAGGGGCAGTTACAATGGGTATTTTTACACAGCTATGAAGCGAAGCTTATAGAAATAAATATATTTTGAGAATCCACAGGAATTCAGGAGACTAATTAATGGATATTGATTTTTCAGGAGTTAGTGGGGTATGGAGAAAGGGCTCCAACAAGGACATTGCCTGCATTGTCTATTGACCACTGAATTGAAAATATATTTTATAATTTAAAAAAAACTTTTTTTAATGGAATATAATTCAAGAATTCACCAGAATTTTGTGGTAATGATAATAATATAAGTAATAATAATAATAATAATGATTTCTTTATTGGCCACAAGGGCTGACATCAAGAAAAACATTACAAACAGCACAGGACGGTACGATGTGGCTTTTGTGCGTGTAAATATTTTTATTATTTATATAAGAAAAGAAAAAAAAGACATAGAAACATATATATATATAAACAATAAAAATGAAAATTGAAACACTGAAAAATTCCCCAATAGGGGGGGGGGGGAAACCTCCGAGGGTTACTTGTGGCGAAAACCACACAAAAGACCACGGCCACCCTGACCACCAGGGCAAGCGCCCTCTCTCAATTTTTCCATTTCTCAAACTACAGACGTATATTCAGAGCAGTCCCGTTCACTCGGACCATTCGAGCTACATTCACCCACCTTTCAACAAACTTGCTAGAGGGCAGCACTTGCCTCTACACCCTGATTTACCTCTTCAAGTGAAACTTGAAATAATAATAATAATAGTGATAACATTGATAGGATGGGGGGAGGAAGAAAATAAAGTGAAAATAATTGGAATTAAATTAATTAGGGATTAAATGTAAGATAACAATGACAGTAATGATGAAGTGGGGACGAATAATTATAATTGTAGTAATAGTAATATTAATGATTTATGCACAAGGCCAAAAATTTGTAGGGAGGAGAAAGACAATTATATCGACCTCAGTATGATCTAGGACTTTATTTTATTGACACCCCAAAGGATGAAAAGCCATGTTGAACTTGGTAGGATTTGAACTGAGGATGTAAAGGGCTTGAACAAACACCACAAAGCTCAAACAGTTCTGCCAACTCACTGCCCTTTTGGCACAAGGCCAGCAATTACCCCAGTACATTACTGGTGCTTTATTTTATCGGCCCCGTAAGGATGAAAGACAAAGTTAACCTCGGCAGGATTTGAACTCAGAACATAGTATTAATAATAATTTCTAATTTTGACACAAAACTAACAATGTGGAGGAAGGTAAAGTCGATTAAATTGACCTGATCGTGTTACTGGTACTTTATTTTATCCCCCCCCCCCCCCATAAGGATGAAAGGCAAAGTTGACTTTGGTGGGATTTGAACTTAGAGTGAAAAGGGTGGTAATAACAACAAAAGTTTAATGAGATATTGACAGAGCTGGAAAAATCACTTAACTGGCTCGCTAAGGGGAAACCACCCTGATTCCTACGAAAAATGACACAGCAAACTCCCAGAACTACTGACCTACTACATACAAAACTTGAACTACAGTAGTATCACAGAAACTAAAGAAACACCTGGAAAAAAACAGACAGGGGCCTTATGCAACTAGAAAACTATTATAAAATAACCACTGTAGATCAACAGAAAGTTAATAGAAATAACCACAAAACAAGAAATTGTTCTCGGTCTTCCAAGAAGCCAAGAGATTCAAAACAGAGCTCGATTAACAGATAACTGCGAAGAGAATGAAAACCAAGAAAGAACAGAAATTGTGAAAAAAATAAAATGTAAATTATAAACAGGAATGTCATGTTAAAACAATGGCAGGAGAAACTCTGGCCAATACCAGTAAACACTGAATAGAGAGGAATTAGAGAAGTATAACTCACAAAACAAGCTATGAAGCACTAGACTAAAGACCAAGACTGAAGGGTTTCTAATCACTGCACAAGACCAAAGCCTCCGCATCAGAAACCACCAGAAATACATAATGAAACAGAATATAGTAAGTAACTGCAGAATATGTGGAGGTGGGAAGAAACCATTAATCACATTATCTCTGGCTGCTAGGTCTTAGTCAAAAGGAATACATCTACAAACATGTTAGAGTTGGGATTTACATACACTAGAAGTTGTACCAACATTAGGAAATATCAACTGAAAAAAGATGGTACAGACACACACCAGAAAAAGTGTGAGAGAATAACAAAGAAACCACATTCTGGGATATGCCAATACACACAGACAGAAAGATCAAACTGAGCAGATATTGTAGTGAAAGACCACATATAAATAAAATGTCTTCTAATTGATGTATCAATCTCTGCAGACGACAATATACCTACCAAGGAAATAGAGAAACTCTCCAAATATAAAGATATAGAGATAGAAATAGCTTGAATGTGGAAAATGAAAACAGAAACAATACCTAAAGTAATAGATGCTGTGGAAATGATAAAAACACACAGACAAATACGTAGCCAAAACCCCAGGACTTACAAATATATACAGCATACAAAAGATAGTACTACTAGGCACTGCATGCATAATATAAAAAGTACTCTCATTACAATAGAAACAACACCACTAACAACCACACTGCACAAACCCAAGGCACACAGAGTTCTGCTTGGTAATGCAGTCATGATGCACAATAGAAATAATAATGGTTTCTGATTTAGGGGAGGGAAGGGAAAGTCGATTAAATCGATACCAGTGCATTATTGGTACTTTATTTTATTGACCTCGTAAAGATCAAAGGCAAAGCATTTTGTCTGGCACCCTACCCACACTGCCAAGTACATAATAGTAAATAGCTTTTATCATTATTTTATTCATACTATCATTTTAGGCTCAAACAACTACTTTTAAACAAGCATATAATTATTTTATGTTTTGACATATTCTCTGCAACAGTACTTCTTTTGATCCCAAGGCACACAACTAAAACAGAAATCCCTATCACCAACCAACATTCTTTCCCAAAATACATAATGTCATAATGCCCACATAAACTTATAACATGCTATCTCTTGAGGTCTCAGGGTGAGACTTAGCATCATCATACAAACACAAACCAAAATCCAAACATCCAAATGATAATACACATTGGAACCCTTTTTTCTAGATCTCCTGATGTCTATGGCAGGACTTTAAAACCCTTTTTACCTTACATTGTGACTTATTTCCTCCATTCCTCCCATTTTTATGGCATGAATTTTATAGCTAGATGCCCTTTCTAGTCTCAATCACTTAACAGTGTAGACAGCATTTTATTGACATCAGCACTAAAAAGGCTGCTTTTATTCAGAGTTATTTTTATCTTAGATGGATTGCTTTAACTCTGCAGTGCAGCATCCATAGTAACCCTGCATACACAGAGAAATTGATCGTTTTATAATTGACCACTATATAAATGATCACTTTATAATGTTACTATTGGTAGAAGCCACTGATAACTCAGCCAACATGAGAACTACTGTTCAATGTAATAACCAAACCTCCATCAACATAGACACAACATTCTTTCTTCTCTTAAAAATAGTGAGATCTTACAACGATTGCTAATGAAATGCTTCATTTAATCGACTTCTTTCTATGTATCTGTAATAGCAAAACTGAGGCTACTCAGCAACAACTTCGATAAACAACAATAATTAGAAGAATAGCGATGTGAAATATTGGTGTTATTGGTCAAATAAGGAGAAAGACTGTTAGAATAGAAATATATGATACTATTGTTAAAGTATACAAGTATAGATGGATAGTTAGAAAGATGTTCTAACATAATAGACATCTGTTATAGTAGTAAGGTCAACTTTGGTCAAACAGACCTAGAATCAAAGGCAAGCCAGGATTATTCCATTTTTTTGTGGGGGTCAAGAACTGCGGTAGTGTTGGCACCACGATAAATGTACTCAGCCCACTCTGAAAAGTGGTAGCACTGGTGCAATAAAAGCACCCAGCCCACACTATAAAGTGGTGGTGGTAGTGATGGTGATGGTGGTGTTGATGGTGGTGAGGGTGGTGGTGGTAGTGATGGTGGTAGTGGTGTTGATGGTGGTGAGGGTGGTAGTGATGGTAGTGATGGTGGTGATGGTGATGGTGGTAGTGATGGTGGTGGTAGTGGTAGTGGTGATGGTGGTAGTGACGGTGGTGGTAGTGATGGTGATGGTGGTAGTGATGGTAGTGATGGTGGTGATGGTGATGGTGGTAGTGATGGTGGTGAGGGTGGTGGTGGTAGTGATGGTGGTGATGGTGGTAGTGACGGTGGTGGTAGTGATGGTGATGGTGGTGGTGGTGGTGGTGGTGGTGTTGATGGTGGTGAGGGTGGTAGTGATGGTAGTGATGGTGGTGATGGTGATGGTGGTAGTGATGGTGGTGGTAGTGGTGGTAGTGATAGTGGTGATGGTGGTAGTGACGGTGGTGGTAGTGATGGTGATGGTGGTGGTGGTGGTGGTGGTGGTGTTGATGGTGGTGAGGGTGGTAGTGATGGTAGTGATGGTGGTGATGGTGATGGTGGTAGTGATGGTGGTGGTAGTGGTGGTAGTGATAGTGGTGATGGTGGTAGTGACGGTGGTGGTAGTGATGGTGATGGTGGTGGTGGTGGTGGTGGTGGTGGTGGTGGTGGTGATGATGAGGAAGAGGAGTGTACTTAAGATTACATTATCCAATATGAACTCTTTTAAAATGGTAAGGTGTTGTCTGAGAGCAATGTAGCCGATACTTCCATTGGCTCAAGTGGTTATAGTAAACCAACATGATAGTACCAATCATGTGGTAGAGTTGACTAACATCATAACTTGAGTGAGTCATAGTCATAGTTGTTTGCGTAGGGTAGACTGACATTATAGCACCAGTCTTAGAATCTACAGGAGGCTAATATGCTGGCAAAGGTTGTAAGAGTGTCGACTGACATCCATATCATTAACCCAAGTGGCTTATATATGATATGTAGCATCGGTAAGAGTTACTAAGGAGGATATAAATCAGAGCATTAATTATTGCTTCTAAAGGATGGCATCATAACAGCAGTTATAGTTTTATGGAGGCATACTGCACATACACATACTGCATACACATACTGCACACACATACACATACTGCACACACACATACACACACATACATACACATACTGCACACACATACACATACTGCACACACACATACACACACATACATACACATACTTCACACACACACACACACACATACATACACATACTGCACACACACACACACACAGTCAACTTTACAGACACACACAGTCAACTTTACACAGACACACAACACACACACATTCAACTTTACACAGACACACCAGACACACACACAGTCAACTTTACAGACACACCACACACACACAGTCACCTTTACACAGACACACAACGCACACACAGTCAGCTTTACACAGACACACCAGACACACACATAGTCAACTTTACACACACACACACACCAGACACACACACAGTCAACTTTACAGACACACACACAGTCAACTTTACACAGACACACCACACACAACACAGTCAGCTTTACACAGACACACCAGACACACACATAGTCAACTTTACACATACACACAGTCAGCTTTACACAGACACACCAGACACACACAGTCAGCTTTACACAGACACACCAGACACACACACAGTGAACTTTACACAGACACACCACACACACACACAGTCAACTTTACAGACACACACACAGTCAACTTTACACAGACACACAACACACACACAGTGAACTTTACACACACACACACACACAGTGAACTTTACACAGACACACAACACACACACAGTGAACTTTACACAGACACACCAGACACACACAGTCAACTTTACACAGACACACCAGACACACACAGTCAACTTTACACACACACACACGCAGTGAACTTTACACAGACACACCAGACACACACACAGTCAACTTTACACAGACACACCAGACACACACACAGTCAACTTTACACAGACACACCAGACACACATACATAAAAACATTAACACAGCATCATATATACACATGTCAATATATAACGATTGATACACACATATCAAAACTCAGCAAAACACACACACACACACAATGACACACATGTCAATATATAACGATTGATACACACATATCAAAACTCAGCAAAACACACACACACACACACAATGACACACATGTCAATATATAACGATTGATACACACATATCAAAACTCAGCAAAACACACACACACACACACAATGACACACATGTCAATATATAACGATTGATACACACATATCAAAACTCAGCAAAACACACACACACACACAATGACACACATGTCAATATATAACGATTGATACACACATATCAAAACTCAGCAAAACACACACACACACACAATGACACACATGTCAATATATAACGATTGATACACACATATCAAAACTCAGCAAAACACACACACACACACAATGACACACATGTCAATATATAACGATTGATACACACATATCAAAACTCAGCAAAACACACACACACAATGACACACATGTCAATATATAACGATTGATACACACATATCAAAACTCAGCAAAACACACACACACACACACAATGACACACATGTCAATATATAACGATTGATACACACATATCAAAACTCAGCAAAACACACACACACACACACAATGACACACATGTCAATATATAACGATTGATACACACATATCAAAACTCAGCAAAACACACACACACAATCAGTATATTTAAACACATACATAACCCATAAATTAAATTGGCTCTGATAAAACCATTTCTTCTGACAATGAATTATTTAAAAGTGCTGTAGATTGGCAACATCGGTAGAGGATCAGGCACCATGCTTTGCAGCATAGAGTTACACCCCTTTATGGATTGAGTTCAAATCCACCCGAGGTTAACTTTGCCTTTCTTTCTTTCATCTAAATCCAGTTTTGGTCTTTAAGGTCAATGAAATAAAGTACCAGTAATACACTGGGGTAATTGCTCGGTGGATTGGCAGTATCGGTAGAGAGTCGGACGCCATGCTTTCCAGCATAGTTACGTCCCTTTACGATCTGAGTTCAAATCCCGCCGAGGTTGACTTTGCCTTTCATCCTTACGGGGTCGATAAAATAAAGTACCAGTAATGCACTGGGTAATTGCTGGCCTTGTGCCTAAAGTAGAAACAATTATTTAGAAGTAGTAGCTGTTGTTTACTCACAGGTCACTCTGGATTGAGCAGACTTATGATAGATATTTTAGTTATGATCATCACACTTGAGCAGACTTATGATAGATATTTTAGTTATGATCATCACACCTTAGAAGACTTATGATAGATATTTTAGTTATGATCATCACACCTGAGCAGACTTATGACAGATATTTTAGTTATAATCATCACACTTGAGCAGACTTATGACAGATATTTTAGTTATGATCATCACACTTGAGCATACTTATGATAGATATTTTAGTTATGATCATCACACCTTAGAAGACTTATGACAGATATTTTAGTTATGATCATCACACCTGAGCAGACTTATGATAGATATTTTAGTTATGATCATCACACCTTAGCAGACTTATGATAGATATTTTAGTTATGATCATCACACCTGAGCAGACTTATGATAGATATTTTAGTTATAATCATCACACCTGAGCAGACTTATAACATAGATATTTTAGTTATGATCATCACACTTGAGCAGACTTATAACATAGATATTTTAGTTATGATCATTACACTTGAGCAGACTTATAACATAGATATTTTAGTTATGATCATCACACCTGAGCAGACTTATGATAGATATTTTAGTTATAATCATCACACCTGAGCAGACTTATAACATAGATATTTTAGTTATGATCATTACACCTGAGCAGACTTATGACAGATATTTTAGTTATGATCATTACACCTGAGCAGACTTATGATAGATATTTTAGTTATGATCATTACACCTGAGCAGACTTATGACAGATATTTTAGTTATGATCATCACACCTTAGCAGACTTATGATAGATATTTTAGTTATGATCATCACACTTGAGCAGACTTATGATAGATATTTTAGTTATGATCATCACACCTTAGAAGACTTATGATAGATATTTTAGTTATGATCATCACACCTGAGCAGACTTATGATAGATATTTTAGTTATGATCATCACACCTTAGCAGACTTATGACATAGATATTTTAGTTATGATCATCACACCTTTTTTATGTGCAGGGAACCAAGGACTCTATCAGAGGTTCTCAAAGTGGGCGCTACCACTCCCTGGGGATCTTTGAGAAAGTCCAGGGTGCACTGGGGCCTAACGTAGTGGTAGAGATGATATAATAGTATATTAAATATCAAATCATACATATTATATATAAATATAGTAAAATAAAAAAATATATATTTATTTATGCATAGTATATAATATATTATCTATATATATAAAACTGAGGATGTCTGTCTGTGTGAGTTTGAATCTCTAAAACTCAAGAAGCACCCAACCGACTGTTTTCAAACTTTACACATGTAATACTTATGTTTCAGGGAGTGTTCTGAGCAAATAATATTTCAAATTTTCAATGCCCTAGGGACCGCATTAGGCGATTTAGCGATCTCTCTCTATAATTCTTAGTCTTTCTCTTTTTAGATAGATACATACATATAACGTCGCACCCTTATAATATCTGTCTATATGTCTGGCTGTCTACATCGCACTCAGCGCGTCAATGTATGGCTGTTAAATGGGCCGCGAACGCATTCCGATTCATTCTAAAGGCTACCAGTGGAAGCAACCTTAACACCCTCCAAATGTCAGAGAACGCAGTCAAAGTCACTATTAAGGGCTACAAGTGAACGCTCACATGGCCCTTTTTAGGGCCACCACTTGAAATTGTTGATGGTTACCCCTCCTTACTGGGGTGTCAGTGATCGGCTTACAAGGCCCTTTTAAGGGCCCTTGAAATAACTGATGGTGACCCTTTCGTTTAGGGCTGCTAGTGAACACGCACATGCCTCAAGGCCCATTTTATTGCACCATTCCTCTTTAAATTTGTTAAATTATACCCACAGTTTGGTAAACATTTGTCCAGTTGCGTTTACTTACTAAGGTGCGGTGGACTCCTTCGAGAAGGCTCCACATGCTGTCCAATTGCACGTCATGCCTTGCTCAAGCATTGCATACTTCCCTCTGACATAAGTGGTGACATCTGTCCTGTTGACTCATGCCACTTTATTAAAGTACAAAAGCACCAGCCGATTTTCTCCACGTGGAAGGAGAAGCATACCTAATACTAATTGCATCAGAGCATTCGGTTTATTTTCTTTACATATTGTCCAGGCAATAAAACACCTGATAACGATCAAATATATTTCCCTAATATGTATTCTCCACAAAATCAGAATACATTTCACCGAATAACGGTGAAATTAGATATTTTGAAACGATTCATCGGTGAGGGAATTTCAAAATCATCTAATCTCACTCAATGCAGGGTTTAAAGTGGCTAAACACACATGGTATCAACATATGAATTTAAGCACTCGCAACGACGGAAGAAAGAATGAGAAATAAGATAGATTGAAGGGACGCGCGAGGTGGCATTGGAAAAAATGACTTTAGATAAAAATAACAGGTCCATACATGTAGGATTCAGCTGAGCTCCTGCCGTTTCAACAGCTAGATCCAAACTCAGTTCAGATCTAGCTGCTGAAACAGCAGGAGCTCAGCTGTTGGGGGTCCTGAATCCTTCATATTACCCACTCTACTACCCCAAGTATCGAGTACTCTGGCAAGTAATGGTCTAACTGGTTTTTACTGCATCCATTCTGATATGTGTGTGGGGGGGGGGGCATGGTTAAGTGGCTTAGCCCCACAGCAAAGTATTTTGAGCAAGTGTCTTCTACTATAGCCTCAAGTTGACCAGTACTTTGTGAGTGGAATTTAGTAGATAGAAACTGCAGAAGTTCAGTGTGTGGGTGTGTGTGGGTGCGCATGCCTGCGTGTGTGTGTGTGTGTGTGTGTGTGTGTGTGTGTGTACATTGATGAAATAAGTACCAGACTTGGAAAAATAAATACTGTCATTAATATGATCAACTATACTAAGATGGTGCCTCAGCATGGCCACAGTCTACTGACTGAAACACACTCTTACTCATATGCAACCAATTTACACCAACACACACAGATATATATATATATATATATATATATATATATATATATATATATATATATATATATATATATATATATATACACACACACACACCATGAAAGAGACCGAGAGAAAGCTATGGAAATGAAGTGTGTTTGAGAGAGAGAGAGAGTGTGTGTGTGTGTGTGTGTAGGTTAGACTTTTAGCCATTTACATCAAATGCATTTTTCCATGGTAACAAGATGAACTTGAAGCTAGAATTGTATTGGTAATTATGATGGTAGCAATAAATAATTCTATAACGACACTCATTAAGCTTTAAACCAGTGATTCAATAGTTTTTATTAGGAAAATACAACAGATGGTTGTCACCGGTATTAATATCTACTCTTAGAAAATCATGAGGGAACTTGTCAAACCGCTGATGTTGACTTACTAATAAACACTAGGTTGACTTTGCCTTTCATCCTTACGGGGTCGATAAAATAAAGTACCAGTAATGAACTGGGTTATTGCTGGCCTTGTGCCTAAAGTAGAAACAAATAAACACTAGATTGTTTCGCCAACTGTTTAGTATCCGTTGATAGTTGTTGATGGTATGGGCTAGTAGATTGGTGGTGGAAGTGGTAGGAGTAGTATATACCATTCAATCATTGAGGACACTTTAGACTAGTCATGGGCAACCTGCAGCCCTCAAAGCTTTCTGAATGGCTCACCTAAGTCACTTAAGTGAAACCCCAACTTTTCAGTCGTAATTTATCTTTCTATAATTTTTACAATCGAGGAAAACAATGTGTACGAATTCTGAAGAAACAAATCAAAACAACCTGAGTTACCACCCCCTTTTTTTAAACATGGGCACGAATCTAAATTAGCGCTTGCAGCCTGCCTGATGATGAGCCATATCTCATGTGGCCCACTGCTCGAAAAAGGTTGTCCATGCCTACTTTAGCCCCGCCAAAATTTTTTCATTTTTTTTTTTGTTTTGTTTGTGAGTGTGTGTGTGTGTGTGTGTGTGGTTGTGTGTGGGTGCACACGCGCTGTCGTCTGATCTGGCTCTAAAGTACTTGCTATCAGCTTTTTCTTCCTTGTGTGGGCGGGGGGCCCTCTCGCCTGGAGTTTCCTCAGATCTTTTCATACGTTGTCAGCAAGTGTGACCTGCTAACTGGTCGGGGGCGACTGGTTTTTCTGAGGGTGGGAGGGGAAAGGGTGTGGAGGGGGAATGGGTGGAAAGATTATCATCGTTTTGTAGATATACACCCTAAAGATTTTTCAATGTAGTGCGCCTGTAACTGAAAGAGAACAAATATCACAAAGAACTTTATTCGTCTATACTTGCTCATCCCTTAGATCTTGAAATAACATCTTGGACAGACTAACTTTCACTGTGATATACAGAATTCAGTTAAACATAGCTTAATATGAAATAAACCGAAATATTCCAGCACTGCTCAATTCTAGACTCTAACACCAACCCTACACTCCATCTATGATGGAATACAACTCCCACATTCAGGATGTTACTACTACTACACACACATCCTAGACTACATCCAAAGGAAAGTCACACAATTAGGTAGAATGGGATCACACACTATTACACATCAATATACAGGGTGGGCCAGAATTCATGACTCACTTGTTAGTTATATTGCTTAACATGCTTATTTTATTGTTATCGTATTGTTTTAATTTATTATTTTATTTCTTAATATGCCTCACAGGTTTTTTATTTATTTATTCTAAATTTGATAAACCATGGTACATCCTTTGCTAAGCTTGGAAAAACATGTTCAATGTGTGAGATTATTTATTTTATAACATTTTGTGTTAATAGATCTATAAATAATCAAGTGAGTCATGAATTCTGGCCCACCCCGTATATAGCCCCCAGATGCATTCTGCCCTCCTTATGACTTTCCTAATACAACTACAATGGCCCCAGCTCTTCTGAGCTACTTGTGTAACAACATCACCTAAACAAATTAGATACATTTGTCACCCCTCATTTTGTCACCATAATGAGTTTCTCCACCCACATTCTAATCTACTCATTATGCTCAATTCTGCCTTTCTAGAATCCTCTGAACTTGCCATATTTTTCCAGCTACTCAAATTTAATATCAACTGCATCAGTCTTGGACAGTCTGTGTAAGTATTCCATACAATTCCTCTAGACTTCATCACTCATGGAAACAGCCTTGAGAAACTTGAACTTTGCCACCTGCTTCAGTGGACCTCCGCTCATATGCAGAGTGCAATGTGCAGGATTCTTTGAGGTTATGAGTGTCTAAGTCTTTACAGCACTGATTTTCATTCCTGCTATGCAGCAATTCTATCTAGTGCATGTTGGAGATCATCTTCTGATGAGATAAGTAGTGCCAGGCCATAATATTTTCCAATGTTCTCATAATTGTTTCTACTTTAGGCACAAGGCCAGCAATTACCCAGTGCATTACTGGTACTTTATTTATGTTCTCATAATGTCAACTAGATGACATCAAGATTAACAGTTTGTGGTCTAGGAAGTTACAATGATGCTGAGTGCTTTATGGAGACAGTAGCTTTGTTAAACTTCCACCATCTATATCAATTTTTTCCTCACCTAATTTTCCAGTTTTCACTACCTGTCACAATTTGTTTGATCAGATATGTGACATTAAGAATATCATCCAGTGAGTAATGTTGGGTTGGATTCCACTGGTAGTGTTACATTGTGTGTAGGCAGACAAAATTGTTGCCAACTGATCCTACAGCTGCTGGTCTTGATATGACTTTCAACTCGGCTGTGCCTGTCAATCCTGTTCCTGAATATTATGAACAGGAGAGGCGATGATACCCTAAACAGAGTTTAACACCCACATTGAATGGTACAGAGCCTCCATACAGGAACTTAAAAGCAATAAGAAGCTATCCATCAATTGCAAACACTTGTAGAACCTTCCACAAATCCTGTGGAATGTAGTTGTATGCCTTTCTGAGATCTATGGAACAAGTTTAGACTTCTTGGCAATACTATTATAATTGTTCAAAGGTATGAGGATACTATTAGATCTAAATTCTGAGAACTCCCTGAACAAACTGAGGATGTTGAAACAGAGTAGAGACTGTTCGGTTGGCAGTGTCTGCTTCAGCTGTTGAATGCTGTGGGAGAAAGTGGCTTGGTGTGGGAGGGGGACCCCTCAGTTCTATCAGGAAATTACAGATGCCAACCAAAAGGTGAGATAGAGAGAGATGAATTGTTTTAGATTTATTAATATTTGATATATAAATGTATTTTTTCCCCATTTGCTAGTACAATATATTTGTGGTCATTAGTTTTAACCCTTTAGCATTTACATTACTCTTTATATACTATTGTATTTTCATGGTAAAGGCTTTATCTTACATAATTATCTCATATAATATCGAATCTATGAGGTTTTGATGTTATTTATTCTGAGAACAATACCTTAATGTCAGTATGAGTGGCCAGTTATGTCTGGTTTGAACAGAAATAGATGAGAGAATTCTGGCCGGATACAGGCAGTTAAGCAAAATTAAAGAACATACACAAATCATATCTTAAGAATAAATATATTGCTTCAAGAAACCAGGAATCTAATCACATTGAACAATTTAAACAGCAACTTTTCCTATTATTCCTTCATCAATTACTCTTGTAGTCATGAAAAATATTTTGGTAGACAGCTAGAGTGTCAGACAATGGGTAGCAGGTTATTTCCCACTCTTTAGATTCTGAGTTCAATTCTCGTCGAGGTCAACTTTCCCTTTCAGCCTTCCTAGATCGATAAAGTAATGTACCAATCAGGTACTAGGGTCAGTTTTACTGGCTCTCCCCAAATTACTGGCCTTGTGCCTAAATCAGAAACCATTATTATTATTATCATCAATGTTTATGCCTGAGTTCAAATCCTGTCGAAGTTAGTTCGCCTTTCCTCCTTACGAGGTTGGTAAAATAAAGCACCAGTAACACACTGGGGGCGATTTAATTGATTTTCCTCTCACCCGAAATTGCTGGCCTGGTGCCTAAATCAGAAACCATTATTAACTTTTAGGTGGGCGGTGAATTGGCAGTATCGGTAGAGGGTTGGACGCCATCCTTTCTAGCATAGTTACGTCCCTTTACGGTTTGAGTTCAAATCCCGCTGAGGTTAACTTTGCCTTTCATCCTTACGGGGTCGATAAAATAAAGTACCAGTAATACACTGTTATAATTTGCTAGCCTTGTGCCAAAAGTAGAAACAATTATTAACTTTTACGTTTCTCTCTAGTTACAGAAATGTGCAGCACGTTACTTCGTTGTTATATTTCATTTCCATGGCAAACTCCGATCAATAGATGTAGTTTCCCTCCCTACCACATAGTGTAAGTATCATAGACTACATTATCCAACGCACCCTTGAAAAGAAGAAAAATGACTTGGAAACCATTGATAATAGGTTTACTTCATATAATGTAGCCGTAGTTACGTACATTATGCGATTTGAGATTGGTTTGGCTATTATTTCTTGTAGATAAATTCCTTGTGCTTATTTTCGTTAAAAGAACACACATTTTACTAGCCACATTTAAAATAAAATAATATAATAAACACAATTTATTGTTTGGGCTAACTCAGCAAAATTAGTGCATGACTGTGTGTGCTATGCAATGTATTTACGATCGTGTTTGTTTTCGTTAGCTACAAACTTTTCTAGCAGCGATCGATATTAGTACAACAAGAGTTGAGTCCCTTAGATCTACTAAAATATTCGCGGAATCCACTTCTTTTATCTGCTGTTGGGCCTCGCAGACATTTTCCTTTCTTTAACACTCTTGATGCCAAACCGTACCAAACTGGCTCTGTTTATATGAAACAAAATAACACATTTTCGGGGTTCCTATTTGAATCAAAATCTTTTAACATAATTTGATATAAAACCTTTTCTAAATAATTTTAGAAAAATTCCTCAGAAATGATTTATTAATGGATTGAAATGGATTTATTAATGGATTAGAAATACAGTAACAAAAGGTTTAATTAATTTAATTTAAATTTTTTTTTTTAATGAAACTTTTCTGTCAGAATGTGGGGTTGTGAGGTGTTCTCTGTCACACGGAATATAACTCAATGAATAAAGCTATACTAATAATTTCTGAGATAAGTAAAGGAGTAAGGTTACACATTTTGAGGGAGAATATAGTAACCATGGAAGGATAAAAGTTAAAGCTGACTCAGACAAAATTTGAACTGAGAATCTAAACATAGCTAGATACCGCAAGGTATATTTTTCACGGGTCAATTAATTCTACTATTCACCGCTCTAACAACCATAATGATTTATAATATCACAAATATTGTGTGAGCTTAGTTATTGGGTAGTTTTTACAATAACATTCAGTACTTGATTGGTGGCATTGTAATTTATATATCCACGGGTCGCAGCCGAAACACCGCTCTGACCAAGGTGTAAGTCTGTCGGCCTCTTCCCTTGTCCTAGCTCATCCCCTCCTCGGTAGTAATTTCCTATCCAGCTTTCTTTCTCTGTATGTTTAACCAATTTATAGTAATATCAACAATAAATAAAATCTATTTTATAATAGCCATTTATAAATGCTAAATTGATCACATCGTGATTTGCACTCCAAAGGGAGGTAATTATATAACACAATATTTTTATCCGCCTCACAGAAGATTCTTTCATTTGCCATGAGCCAGTGTTGTCGGATTTGATTGCAAGTAGCGAATTACGCTGTTTTTGGACGATTGCATGCAATTTTTTTCTTAATGAGCTACTTACTACATTTTATGCTACTTAGATGCTTCTTTTTTTAAAAGAAGGGGTTTACAGTCCTTGAGTTTTCAATATTATTTGAGAATTTGTATTAAGCGCAGCCGTGACTGAGTGGTCAAAGAGTTCGTTTCGTAACGAGTTGGTTCTGGGTTTAGTCCAACTGAGTGGCATCTTGGACAAGTGTTTCTACAATAGCCCAAGGTTGATCAATGCCGTGTGAATGAAATTTGGTAGTTGGAATTTACAAAAGACTGTCGTATGTGTGCGTGCGGGCATATATATATATAACAGAGGTGTGGTAAGATACCAGGTGGACCATAACGCACCAGAGTACTCGATACGTAGGGTAGTAGAGTGGGTAATAGGAAAAGAGTCGGGACCTGGAGCTCAGCCGTCCCCGGGTCCTGACTATATATATATATATATATATATATATATACAGTTATGTAATAAACAACATAAGATAATTAATTCATTTACCAAAGGTTTCACGAAGACAAACGAGCTTGACACTTACGCCTGCCTTCAATCATCAGAAAGAATTTATTAAAAATCTGTTATGTTGTTTATTACATAACTAAAAACTGTACCCTACATAGAGCACTCTCTTTTCCTTTACCTTTCCTACGGAAATACTTCATTTATATATATATATATATATATATATATATATATATGCGTGTGCGCGCGACATGTGTGTCTATATATATATATATATATATATATATATATATATATATATATATATATATATACACACCCACACAAATAAACATTAAGACAGGCTTGTGTAATTACATAATTATATATATATATATATATATATATATATATATATATATATATATATATATATATACAATATATTAATAAATGGAAACTATATTTATAAAACCATATTTATTTCATTATACATATTTCAAGGATACCAAAGCAAATTATGGTGCGCTTTCATCAGATAAAATATAATATAGATCAGTTTTATAAACAAATATTGACATACCCTTAAAGAATGCGACCGGATAGTCCCGGGAGCTTCCAACCGACATGGTCGCATTCTTTAAGGGTATGTCACTATTTGTTTATAAAACTGATCTATATTATATTTTATCTGATGAAAGCACACCATAATTTGCTTTGGTATCCTTGAAATATGTATAATGAAATAAATATGGTTTTATAAATATAGTTTCCATTTGTTAATATATTGTATTTTTACTCCAAAAATTTGTTGAGTGCTTTATATCAGTTATAAAAATATTTGCTTGTTGTATCCCAACAAATTAAATGTAACTTCTACATATATATATATATATATATATATATATATATATATATATATAAAATGAGTGTTCGACAAAAAAAAACGAGAAGACGGCAGAGGGGGGGGGGGGTGCCGAAAAAAAGAGTGCCGGGGGTTGATTGAAGGAGGTGTTGCCGTAAGCGAGGGACTAGTGACGTCACGCCAGGGTTCGTGTGCCTGTCGCTTCCTCTTTTTGGTCAGGTTGTGTTCTGGCGCGGACATGTCATGATTGTGTACGTGAGAAACTGTGTATTTCCCGGCCGGACATGAGTCACGTAGACATAGGCGCAGGGAGATTCAGTTTAGATCAAGCGGGGACGCAATGTAGGTCCGTTCGCTTCTCACCACATACTCATTGTATGTTTACGAGTAGAGATGGGTTTAGTAATTAGTAGAATCAGAAGAGAGGTCAGACTCCGTTTTGACAGGCCTGCAGGCTAAATGGTTCTGAACTAGTCGAAGCCGAGAATGAAGTCAGCCTCGTCATGGAAGACATTCATTTTACACATGTATTCATATATACACTTACATACATATACACACATATGTTTGTATTGGGTCGTCAAATATGAAATTTGCAGAAATTTTTTTTTTTTTTTCTACAAATTTCATATTTTACGACCCAATATGTATGTGTGTGTGTGTTTATATTTATGTCAAGTAACATAGCGCTTCGGCAAACAAATAATATAAAAGAGATTGATAAACTAAATATCAGATTTGAAAAGATAAATACTGGGATCGATATAATCGTTTAAATCATAGGTTCTCAAACCTTTTACCCCACCCCTCACGGCCACATAATACCCCCAACCCTATTTCATGACAGACTTGCCTACATGCAAATTGTAAATAATATTTAATAAATAAAATCGTGAATTTATATATTTTTATTTTACTATATATATATATGTGTGTGTGAATGAAAAAATCCTGGCCAGGATTTTTCCATTCTGAGGATTGAAAGCAAAATCTTTTGCTTTTAAGAAACCACTGGTAAATGGAATAATTGCCTTATGTGGTTTATTACATATATATATATATATATAAGGATTAAAATACTGGAGCGTGTTGGAGTTAAACACCCTCTTCGTATTATAGAAATGACAGTAAAAGGTATATTTTCATAATATATATATATATATATTATTATTAGGTTATGCAAGAAATGCTTAGGGTTATCCTGAATGCAGTAATGGTTAATTACTACACTAGATAGAGTTGACGTACGGTGAGGGGTTACTCAACGAGTTATGGAAGAATAGTCGAAAAAATTCAGTTTCTGATCCTTCTGTATTCCGGAGTGTAGATAAAGAATGAATAATTGTTTCTACTTTTGGCACAAGGCCAGCAATTACCAGTGCATTACTGGTACTTTATTTTATCGACCCCGTAAGGATGAAAGGCAAAGTTAACCTCGGCGGGATTTGAATTCAGAATGGCAAGGGCCGTAACTCTATGCGTCAAAGCATGGCGTCTGACTCGCTACCGATACTGCCAATCCATGAATAATAACAGGTAGACATCATAAAAAAGTAATTTATTCCGAGTGCTTACAAATGTTTCAACAGTAGTTATACAGCCTTGTCATGCTATGTGCAATTGATAATTAATAATTATTTGATTGCAGAAACTCAATTTTCAAATGCTGCGATTACCATTTCCTCAAAGCAGAATGGTTAAAATGTAAATACCCTTGTATTTCTTAAAGGAAGTTATTGGAGAAGATAGAGTAGAAAGGAAGAAAGAAAGAAGGGGAGAGGGAGTGAGACAGAAAGAGAGAGAAATGTAGGGGTTGCAGAAGTGGGAGAGAGTGAAGAATACAGATAGCTTAATCAAAATGTTGTGGTAGGCATTTGAAAATTGAGTTTCTGCAATCAAATAATTATTAATTATCAATTGCACATAGCATGACAATGCTGTATAACTACTGTTGAAACATTTGTAAGCACTCGGAATAAATTACCTTTTTATGATGTCTACCTGTTATTATTCATTCTTTACATATGTACTGGGTAATTGCTGGCCTTGTGCCAAAAGTAGAAACAATTATTCATTCTTTATATATATATATATATATATATATATATATAATTTGATACTTAATATATATAATTTGATACTTAATATACTATTATATCATCTCTACCACCCCACCGCCCCATGAACCTTCTCAACGCCCCTCGGGAGATGGAAGCGCCCACTTTGAGAAATTCTGGTTTAAATCCTGGCTGCCCCCCAGCATGGCCGCAAGTCTACTGAGTGAAACAAGTAAAATAATCAACGAATAATGCAATTTTTAACCAACGGGTAAAAATTTATAGACAAATCAAATGAAATCTATTTTATTGTACATTTAAATACTGTGATTCTGATTCCATTATGAATACATAATGTTAGAAACATAAATCATGGAGTCTCTATAATTACAATAGAATTTAATGCCTCCATACAGTAATTTACTAATGCCGTACATAAATGTAATGCATAATTTCAGAGGAGCCGGTAACATGAAATTTCACGATCTTTCACTTCTTATTGAAATTTATTACATTATTGTTAATCTAACTCAGCTTGCACAACACAACAACCGCTACAACGCTACCAATTACATTGCATGTTGCCTCAACATTTTCCGTTGGTCCTTGTGGTGGGCGGCCCATTGTCGCACTTGGTGGTAAATTGATGGTTGATTTATTTTTTTATCAGAAATTTTTGTGCATTATATTTTGTGAGGTTCCTAGCAATAATTAAATGTATTTATTATGTGTGTTTATATTTTCATTCTGTAAAAATTATAAACAATTTGTAATGTTATTTACACAACTGTGAATAATAAAATATTGTTCTGAACAAACTGCTCAAGCGATCACATACGCGTGTTATTATTTTAACATATTTTAGGGCGATGGATTGGCAGCGGGTCGGACGCCATGCTTTGCAGCATAGAGTTACGGCCCTTGCCATTCTGAGTTCAAATCCTGTCGAGGTTAACTTTGCCTTTCATCCTTACGGAGTCGACAAAATAAAGTACCAGTCACGCACTGGAGTCGATTTAATCGACTTTGCCTTCCTCCCAAATTACTGGTCTTGTGCCTATATAAGAAACCATTATTTTACGGCCCTTTATGATCTGAGTTCAAATCCCGCAGAGGTTAACTTTGCCTTTCACCCTTACGGGGTCGATAAAATGAAGTACCAGTAATGTACTGGGTATTTGCTGGCCTTGTGCCAAAAGTAGAAACAATTATTTTAACACCTTGCCATTCTGAGTTCAAATCCCGCCGAGGTCGATAAAATAAAGTACCAGTAATACACTGGTAATTGCTGGCCTTGTGCCTAACGTAGAAACAATTATTTTAACATATTGTCGATAAAATAAAAGTACCAGTAATGTACTGGGTATTTGCTGGCCTTGTGCCAAAAGTAAAAACAATTATTTTAACATATTTTAGGGCAGTATTGGTAGAGGGTCGGGCACCATGCTTTGCAGCATAGAGTTGCGGTCCTTTATGATCCGAGTTCAAATCCCGCCGTGGTTAACTTTGCTTTCATCCTTACGGGGTCGATAAAATAAAGTACCAGTAACGTACTGGAGTCGATTTAATCGACTTTCCCTCCCCCCAAATTATTGGCCTTGTGCCTGTACTAGAAATTATTTTAACATATTTTCTTTATAAATTTAAGCCAAAATTTCAATACTCTTTAAAATTAGTTTAAAACATGTTGATTGTTTTAAATATTTTAATGACATGTTCTAGAATAATTGAAATATTGTTAGCAGTTATGGTTTATCTTCGCCAGTGGCGGTGTTTATTAATAAATACTTGTGCTAACACACAAAAAATAGCGGGGTGATCTAATTTTTCAATGCATTCCTCTTTATTTAGGGCGGCAGTGTATGAATTGGTGATATTTGGTAACTACTTCTAGTATATCAAGCGACCATGTTGGAGTTCTCTCGCATAATAAGGTGACCAGCAATTTGTTGGCAACGGTACACTCTGTCACATGAGAGTAATTTAAGGTAACTAAGTGTCGCTTTTTAATAAATGTCAGTTATCTTAATCTATAAATTCCACCGAGGTCAACTTTGCCGTTCATCAATTTAAGGGCGATAAAGAAGTACTAGTCAAGTACAGGGGTCGATTCTTCTTCTATATCTTCCTTTCTCTCTCTGGAAGAAATCCGCTGTATTCACACCTGGAGAGAAGGTTGGCCCCCGCCTAGAAACGCCGTATATCATCAATATGACACCCCTACAACTCCATGAGTTACGGGTCCATACATACATATTTTAATTTCAGCTTGTTTGAAACTGTGTAGAATAAAATGCACGGCACTCATGAAAACTGTTATCACTCCATCCTTACCGAAGAAACAATTTGAACACAAGTAATACCCATTTCTTGATTTTAGACAAGTCAAGTGATATTGTTTGTGAAAAACACCATTGCTTGTATGTTAGATATAACAATAAACGACAAAATAAAATTGTAGCACAGATATTAGGGTTATTTCCTTTTAGAAAAAATACTGGTGAAATATTGCATCAAGTTATAGAAAAGTTCTAGACTGTTGTAGGAATAAATATTGATTTCTAATTTAGGGACACAGAGCGTGTACATTTGTGGGGAAAGCAAAGTTGATTATATCAACCTCGGTGTTTGACTGGTCCTTTATTTTATCGACCCTGAAAGGATGAAAAGCAAAGTTAACCTCGGTGGAATTTGAATTCAAGGGTAAAGGACAGTAAGTAGATGTTAAAAAGCATTTTGTGCAACGTTTCTGCCAACCCACCACCCTAACGAAAGAATTAATATCAAAAACTGTTTTTGCTAATACAACAGATAAATCTTCAATCATTTGTGGCGGTAATAACATTGAGTCTGTGAATGAAATTTGATTCTTTAACACGTCCCCATAGTTTAGTGATGCGAGGAAATTTTTATACTGAAATATATAAATAAATAAACGATGGTGTAGAACCATTAGAAATGATTCTCTTTTCAGTCATAACTAACTGTACAAAAGGACTTCTTAGCATGTAGAAAAATTACATTTTTAGGTGCAATGTTTTAGTTGTTACAGGCTGGGCCGCATTTAATGCCCCCCCCCCTCCTCCTCCTCCGCGCAGCAAGGAGCCCCACCTACTACGCCGTGGCAATTTATTTGTGTCCCCTGCTGCATTTTAGAGGAAGATCAAGGAAAACATGGGACGAACTTGTAAAGAATGATATCAAGAAACTGAACCTGACAAAGGTGATGACACATGACAGAGCTGGTGATATGACATAATATAACAGACATGTCCACCAGTACAAGTAGTGAGATAATAAAAGTATGGTGAGAGATCAGAGGCTACAGTGTTTGACAATCGAGTGGAGACAATATAGGGTTTAAGGGAATACTTTAGTCCAGGCATGGGAAACCTTTTTCGAGAAGCGGGCCGCAAGCCCTAATTTACATACGTGCCCAAAGTAGAAACCATTAGTACCTTATTTTATGGACCCCGTAAGGATGAAAGGCAAAGTTAACCTCGGCGAGACTTGAACTCAGAACGTAAAGGGCCATAACTAAATGCTGCAAAGCATTTTTCCCCGATGCTCTACCGATACTGTCAATCCCCCACCATCGCCTGTTGAACAACAATAATAGTAAAATATGTGCAACAATATAAACGATAGTCAAATTAGTTGTTGTTCAACAGGCGATGTTGGGGGATTGGTGGAATCGGTAGAGCGTCGGACGCCATGCTGTGCAGCATAGAGTTACGGTCTGAGTTCAAATCCCGCCAAGGTTAACTTTGTCTTTCATCCTTACAGGGTCGATAAAATAAAGTACCAGTAATACTCTGAATCGACTTTCCCCTCCCTCTAAATTTCTGGCCTTGTGCCTATACTAGAAACCGTTATTATTATTATTATTGTTGTTGTTGTTGTTGGTGAAGCGACGCTTCTTATCGCCTCCAGTTTTTTTTCAACGTTTTACCTCGTTTTCAACCGTTCCAAACCTTTTTATTCAAGTTTTAAATTTGATAAAAGTTTAGAAGAAGTGACCCACCTAATACAGGGGTTCACTCGTAAATAATACGGCACCCCTTTACGGGGTGTCGTATTCGTATTTGTGTAAAAATATTTTTTGAAAATAAATTTCAACATGGATAACACAAGAAAGAGAGAGAGCGCTGTCAGACAACACAGAGAGAGGGAGACTTTATCAGCATGTCAACAAGACAGCGTTCCAGCGGAGGTAAATATAAACGAAAATATTACAAAGGAAAAGGGGATTTTACAGATTTAAAATTACCAAATATTTCCAACAATAACACCAACAACAACACCATCAATAACAACAGCAACAACAAAAATAACAGCGGTAAAGTCGAGAACGACAATAACAAAAATAACAGCGGTAAGGTCGAGAATGACAATAACAACAGCCACAACAACAATAATAGCAGGAACAGTATCAACAAAAACAACAATAATAACAACAGCCACAATAACAGTAACAACAGCAACAGTATCAACGAAAACAACAACACCAATAACTGTACCAACGAAAACATCAACAATGACATCGATACCTGTAACAGCGATCTCAGCACCACCAGTAAGACCAGTAGCGGCAGCAATAGTGGTGCTGCTGAAAAAGGGACCACTTCTTTTGCAGGTGTCGCCCGAAATATCGAGACAGTGTTAGTCACAGAGGAGGAGATGGCAGTCGCAAGGGCCATGGTGACAAGAAGCGCCAATAGAGTCTCCCTGAAACCTCCACCCGATTTTTTCAAGGACCAGCAGCTACGGACGGTGACTTACCGCACCGTAAGCAAAATCTCACATCGGGTGGAGAGAGCCACGGAGGCTCAAATCCAAAAGGCCATGGGGTGCGTCTGGGCACGCAAAACCCACATCACCCGAGGCAGAAAGTACGCCACAGTAGACGTACTTTTCGCCACCCCCCAGGGAAATTGTGAGGGTCAAAGTGACCCAGGTCCCACCCGACGTGCCCATACCTTGGCTGGCCGCGTCTGTCCTTGCTGGAATCGAGAACAGGACGACCATGCGGCAAGTAGAAAAAATAGGGAGAGAGAACTGGTCAGGTATAGGCATGCAAATGCTTATACAAACTGACCAGGAATGTATCGACGCTATCCCCGATATCATAGACATCGAAGAAGGAAGACGGCCAAAATGTTATCTCTGTGGGTCGAAGGGTCACCTCAGGGCCTTTTGCCCGCAGAAGACAGCGAAGGAGAAGCCCCCCCCCTCCTTCCAATACCTGGTCCACTGCTACCAAGAGCAGGGGAGGCAACAAACGCAGAAGCCCCTTCCACGGTGAGTAGGAGGGCAACGTCCGTAGCACCCGTACCAAGGCCAACTAAAGCAGCAGCATCAGTGGCGGCAACACCAATAGCTACATTTGAAGTAGCTACACCAGCAACAAAATTGCCGGAGAGAGCTCCACTACCACCACCAATAGCAGTGGAGCACACACCCCTCACTATACAGAGAGATGGAGAGGGCGAGAGAGAGATGGTGGCGATGATGGTGGGAGTTCGGTTCTTCCGTGTTCGGACACATTGCACCTGTCAAGAGTGTATTTTCATACTTCTGACGAACATTGTGAATTCCTATGACTAGCAGATACCTCACAGAGAAAACTAAACTCATTTCTCTATCTTAAAATGTGTTCAAACTGTCAAAGTAAGCTAGTAAACACCCACCCAAGACATGAAATAAGTGTTACATCACTTTTTTGTCATCCTCTTCGACACATCTATTGATCTGATTAAAAATAAAGTTATTGCTACTAATCAAAACAAAATAAAACTAAGCCTAAAAACGACACACGAAGAAGAAAATGTTAAGAAACGAAGTTTAACTCGAGAATCTACAGAAATGAAAAAGAAGTTAACGAAAAGGAGATTCCTGGTACATAGTGATGTTTATTTTTAAATATAAGAATCTTATTGCATATCTTGGCAGTATCGGTAGAGGGTCGGACGCCATGCTTTGACGCATAGAGTTACGGCCCTTGCCATTCTGAGTTCAAATCCCGCCGAGGTTAACTTTGCCTTTCATCCTTGCGGGGTCGATAAAATAAAGTACCAGTAATACACTGGGTAATTGCTGGCCTTGTGCCAAAAGTAGAAACAATTAAATTAATGGTGGATTGGCAGTATCGGTAGAGGGTCGGACGCCATGCTTTGACGCATAGAGTTACGCCCCTTGCCATTCTGAGTTCAAATCCCGCCGAGGTTAACTTTGCCTTTCATCCTTGCGGGGTCGATAAAATAAAGTACCAGTAATACATTGGAGTAATTGCTGACCTTGTGCCAAAAGTAGAAACAATTAAATTAATGGTGGATTGGCAGTATCGGTAGAGGGTCGGACGCTATGCTTTGACGTATAGAGTTACGGCCCTTGCCATTCTGAGTTCAAATCCCGCCGAGGTTAACTTTGCCTTTCATCCTTACGGGGTCGACAAAATAAAGTACCAGTAATACATTGGGGTAATTGCTGACCTTGTGCCAAAAGTAGAAACAATTAAATTATCAATTAAATTAGAATCGACCTACTGGCAATTCTTATAGATGTAAGTTTTTTTTTAAATTTACTAGCATCTCCACCACTTTTGAAACATTTCTGCTATTTTTTTATGAAATTGACTTAACAACCCTTATTTAACACGATATCACGTGCCGCTGTTCAATGGAGCAACATCGATGTGCACGTACGGACATGTCCCCTTCTCTTCCCCTCTCGTGCAAAGACATATCATCAGCCAATTTGACGGTGTTAATTAATTAGACAGTCCGACATGACTCTCCAGTCCATATTAATTCCGTTTCTAAATTATCTCCAGCGGAATAAACTGCTTCTGTCTATGACCAGAACACATAACATAACAGTTTTACACACACACACAAATATTCATTTCTACTATAAGCACAAGGCCAACCATTTTGGAGGAGGGGAAAGTCGATTAAATCGAAGCTAACCTCGGCGGGATTTGAACTCAGATCATAAAGGGCCGTAACTCTATGCTGCACAGCATGGCGTCCGACGCTCTACCGATACTGCCAATTATTACCGACATTTTCTGTGTTTTTACTATGGACCATAACCCAGGTTTATTTATTGGGAGATGAGAAATTGTTCGTTGTAACATCCAGGATTTTGACAATTAGTATTATTAGCAGTATCTGTAGAGCGTAAGATACCATGCTTTGCAGCATAAAGTTATGACCTTTTACGTTATGAGTTAAAATTCTGCCATGGTTAGCTTTGCCTTTCATCCACACCTTAACTCTTAGTTTATTATGCTCTCCAACGTACATAATGAGTTAATCCACTTAGGAAGGGGTGGGGGACTAAAACAACCATTCTCTTTCCTCGGTTGATCATCGATGTAAATGTAGATAACAATCTAAGCCAGCAGTAATTTTGCTGAAGGGACAGTGGGTGAGTGACAGCTCATGCCCTGGTGGTCAGCGGGCTGCTACAAGTGGTCAGAATTATGGTGGCGTCACTAACCAGTGATCAACCCAAGGACGCGCAAAGAGGATGAAGGTGGACGATATAGACCCGTAGGGTCAGAAATCCCCCCAAAAAGATATGCTCCGAAATCAATAGACGTGTCCGAGGAACCCGCGAGTCCAGAGTCAGGTAGACCCACACACAGATCGCACCTCGAGCTGTTCGCCGGGGAAACAATTGTAGCACAATAAATTGAGTTCCGATGCATCACTGATTTTTCGTTTTCCATTCTATCACACTCTTCCCCGTAGGAGCATAGAGTGCTCAACCGGCATACCGCCTATGGAAGCATCTTAGCTACCATTAGACATATATGTATATGTATATATATATATATATATATGTATGTATGTATAGGGTCCAATCACCCTAGATCTATAGTTAAGGCCGTAGTTAAGAGTGTCTCTGACAGGATATCTAACTTGTCGGCCAATAAAGAGATCTTCAATAGTAATGCTGATTACTATAACTCAGCGCTAGCTAAGGCGTCCCACAGCCATAGGATCAGCAATAACACTAAGGGAGATGATCGAGATGACCCAAGGGTACCCCGGACCAATACCCTCAGGGGCATGAGTCGCCCATCTAATACCTCGGTGACCTGTAGTAACACTTCCAGACCCCTATCTGTCACCACCCCCGGTAGAAGGTCCCGCATACCCCACCGGTCTGATACCTACAACGCTGAAGACCACTGTGCTGCGGAGCATAGGCACTCCTGCACCGGCCCCACCACCCGCCGAACCCTAATTGAGCAGGGGGGAGGCTGCACCTCGCAGGTTTATAGCCCCACGGTTTATAGCCCCACGGTTTATAGGCCCGCAGGTTTATAGCCTCACTCATGATAGTGACCGCTCTGCACACCCGAGTGACACCAACCGAGCTCGACCTGAGCTGTGCACAACCACGCGATGGCCCACGGCGGACACCCAACAACCCCGCAAGAATAGGACCAGGAAGGTCACATGGTATAACCCTCCGTACTCGGTGGGTCTACGTACCAGCCTGGCTAGAACATTCTTTAGAGTATTGGATAAAAGTTTCCCTAGGGCCCACAAGTACCATAAAATATTCAACAGGCACACGGTGAAACTTTCCTACTCAACCACACGCTCCGTAGCCCAGCACATAGCTGGCATAAATAGGAATAGGCTCACTGCCTCTAATACCACCGCAAACCCCGGAGCCACCCAACAGAACCAGCACGCGGGACGCAACGGAACCCGGACAGGCCCAACTAGCACACCGGAACCCAACAACCCACCCTGTGCTGATTGCGGAGGCTACCCAGCCAACTCCGAGTGATGGTAACCACGCGGTACATGTGGTGGGGCTTAAGAAGTCATGTAATTGCAGAGACCCATCACTATGCCCCCTTAGTAATGAATGCATGACGAAAAACGTGGTCTACAGGTGCAAGGTCACAACCCCTAACTCAGAGCACCACTACATAGGATCCACAGCGACGAGCTTCAAAGATCGGTGGTATAACCATCGCCATTCCTTTAACAGAATAGATAAGAGGAAATGTACGGCCCTTTCTGAATTGATCTGGAAGCTCAAACTTGAAAAGCCCCGCACCTAGAAAGGTTCCCCCAGACAGAGGCGGGTCTGGTATTTGCAACCTGTCTTAGTGAGACACTCGAGATTCTTCATGGCGGAACCAAGCTATTAAACAGAAGGGCAGACACCTAAGGACGGGAACTTTCCTCAAGCTATATGGATAAACCCCGGTTACGGCCTCACACAACGCCCCCCCCCCCCTCTGTAGGTCCCCTACACCCCGTACCAATGACCAATGGACAACAACAACCACCCATAGTTTGTGGTCCCTATGGTGGATGGTCCACCGGATCCTCTACTGGTTAGAAGTCATCTAACCCACGTTTTATTGAACCTGATTTTATATATATATGTATATCATGTGTATATATGTATATATTTTATATGTGTATATATGTGTATTTTATATATATGTATGTATATATTTTATATATATATGTATATGTATGTGTATTTTATATATATATATGTATGTATGTTTTATGTGTGAATATATTTTATGTATGTGTGTATTTTATGTATATATATATATTTTTAATATTTTTATATGTATATATTTTATATATATGTATGTTCTGTGTATATATATATATATATACTTGTGCGTACATACATCCATGCATATATATATATATATATATATATATATATATATATATATATATATATATACACACCTGTATGGATTTGTGTGTGTAGATGTGTGAGTGTCTGAGGGGGTAGGTGTGAGTGTATGTACAAGTCAACCAGCATAAACCTTTTATTTCTAAATTTTCTAAACTATCTAAGTATTGGATTCTAACCATTATTTTAAGTATTACCACCCCACACTTTGTATGTGTGGGTGTGTGTGTGTGTCTGTGGAGGTGGGTGTGAGTGTAGAGCAAGCCAACCTACATAAGTCTTTTCATTTGTAAATGTTCTACTCCAACCATAAATTTCAGTAGCAACACTCCACATAAATTCCCCAATTTAAGAATGACCTGCAGTATCTATTTCATACCATTAACCTTAATTGAATATATATCTGACCAGGAATGCTTTTTGTGAAAATCAGTCATATGGAACTATTGTCATCTTGCCTGACGGTTTGAACTTTACAACACCACCTGCCTTTTTGAGGTCAAATACCAACCCTACTACCATCTACAAACTGAACAATGAGAATCAAGACTATTCCTGCTGACAACATTAAATTATTCCTAACAAGCTCATATGTCCCAACGCTCTGATACCATCAACACTAAGAATTGACTAACTGCCTGATGAGGTCATAGCCATTCAATGGCTATCATCGAAATATATATATATATAGCAGTAAATAAAGGATTATGAGTTCATGCAATTGACTTATGTTTCGTCAATATCTATCTATATCTATCTATCTATCTATCTTTCTCTCTATATATATATATACACACACACACACGCCTGTTAGGACGTAAGCATAGTTGCATGGTTACGAAATTCACTTAGTAATCGTGAAGTCCAGCGCTCGATTCCACTGCGTAACATTTTAGGTGTCTGCTATTATAACTTTTGGATGGTGGACATGGGTGAGATTTGAACTCAGAATATAACGAGTTGTAGCTAAATACTGCAAAGTATTTTGTCCAATGCTCTAACAACTATACCAGTCCAATGAATGACATGTGATAGACGGAAGTCTATCTACTGTGTTGGATGCACCTGAGTCAATGGGCCTCTTTTGCCACACATTTATGCTGATTCTGCAAGTATGTGTAATGTGATATACATTACGTTCTTGTTTTATCTAGAGATGATTAATCAACGAGCGTCCTCTGAAGATAAACTCTGCTTCCATCTGAGATTTGTTGCCGATGGCAATATCTTCCTAATATTTTATTTATTCAATTGTATACAATGAAGTTTGTTAATTTAATCCACAGAAACTTCCAAATGCTTCGTTGTCATGCCACCTTGATCGAGCAGGCCTGTGACCGAAGGAACCTTCTCGTTATCATGCTATTTTCAGACAGAGTGTATATCAGATTACATTATCCAATATGCAATTGCTATTTTTAAGAGAGTAGATGGAGACATTTAACAAATATTTCTACCAGGTTGCGGGAGATTTGGCCTCTATTTCTAGGAGGTCGAGTGACAAAATAGAAGTTCCTTCTAAATTTAAGGAAATAATGTATGCATGGAGGAGCAGAGCTTCAAAGTTGAAAGCTGTCTCCACAAACTCCAATGATTAACTGGCGTTATTTTGTTTATCTGAAGGGTTTTCGTAGATTTTTGCGAGGATATTTTGTCCCAACACTCCTGAAGTAGAAATAAAACAGGGAAATACATTTTAATCAGGATTATTTTATATCGCAATTAGTGAACAATACGAATAGGCTACGTAGCCAGTAAACCCTAAAGGAACGCAACACGTATCGCTATAGCGTTTCACCAGCCCCTTCTGTTGTTTGTATTTACGTCTAGATGTGTGTAAATGTAACTAGAGCGTAACATACGTTACGAATAGACAACTAAATGATTTTAACTTGTTTTTTAACAATTGATGGTGGAAAATATTTCAAATTGTCTTTTGTGAGCGAAACAAGCGGGATAGTAAGAGAGTGGGTAAAGAGAAACAGTAAGAGAGTGGGTAAAGAGAAAGAGTGATAGGGGAGAAGTGGGAAGTAGTAAATATAGCAGTTTAGTATATTTTTGAAACGTTAGTGTTTTTCTTAGATTGTATTAGTGTCGATGTCTATGTTATTGAAGACCCACTTCATCAGTGAGTCGTGACTCGATAGGTTTGTGGTCGTGCCCCTAGCAGTGGAGACTTCTGGTGTCCTTGGCCCTAGGGCCACCTCCCTACTCACCACCATAGGCGCTGAGCTGGCCAGCCGCAGCTGTGAGCCTCGCGAGTTGGAATGGCTCTTCCAGCGTATATCCTTTACCATCCTCAGGGGAAACGCCTTCTCCACTCTGTCCACCATACAGAGCGGTGGGAAGGGCGAGAGAGATGGAGGCGATGACAGTGGTAGTTCGGCTCTTCCACGTTCGGACCATATCCTTGTGGTTGTGTTTATTATCTATATAGGAAATTATTTATTTCCCTTATAAAACACTTGACAAGAGAAAAGGTGTACATCTCTGCTTAGCTGAGACCCATACTACACAATCTGACATGCCAGTGACAGGCCCAGGTCCTTCGCTAGGATTTGGTGCTCAAGGAGTGGGAGTCAGACCATGGGGTGAGGGGGCACTGATTCAAGGAACTATTTCTGGAGGGTTTTTATTTTATTTATAAACTCTGTTTTCTAAACTGAGAGAGCATCATTGAAAGGTAGGGGAGTAGTGCCATACAGTGCCTCTGGAGATGGGACCAGATGAATCATATGGTATGTAGTGTATCACAGGGGGCAGTGGAAGCATTTCTGAATTGGAGAGGGGGGGAGGAGGAGCCAAATTTGGTCAATGTAATTATGGTGATTAGTTTAGCTGTTATTATCAAATATCAACCAAGATATTAAAAAAACTTCAATATGCGATAAATATAACATGTACATAAATTGTAGCACATATCCAAATAGATGTGGGTTTTGGTAGTTTGGGAGGAAAATATAATTGAGGGGGGGGGGGCATGGCCTTCCTGCACCTCCTCCTAGTTCCACCGCCCCAGTATCATACTGGGCATATTGTCCTCTCTATTCTGCCCAACCGATTTCTGTACAAAGTAGTTACTAACGATGATCACAGAAGAGTCGAGAAACGCGGACTCCGTCAGAGTGCGGCGGTGGCTGCTCCCCGGGCCTGTTACCAAGGAGTAGGGGTGACACTCCCCTTACTTTTCAATGGTGCATTCTTAGATTAAGAAAATAGAATTGATATAAAACGTCCTGAAATACGTTATTTGAACTGGAGTGCCTACCCAGAATATTCTGATCTCCACCCACCCTACCCAGAATGTTCTAATCTCTACCTACCCTACACAGAATGTTCTGATCTCTACCTACCCTACCAGAATGTTCTGATCTCCAGCCACCCTACCCAGAATGTTCTAATCTCTACCTACCTTACACAGAATGTTCTGATCTCCACCCACCCTACCCAGAATGTTCTAATCTCCACCCACCCTACCCAGAATGTTCTAATCTCTACCTACCCTACCCAGAATGTTCTAATCTCTACCTACCCTACACAGAATGTTCTGATCTCCACCCACCCTACACAGAATGTTCTGATCTCCACCCACCCTACCCAGAATGTTCTAATCTCTACCTACCCTACACAGAATGTTCTGATCTCCACCCACCCTACCCAGAATGTTCTAATCTCTACCTACCCTACACAGAATGTTCTGATCTCTACCTACCCTACCCAGAATGTTCTAATCTCTACCTACCCTACACAGAATGTTCTAATCTCCACCACTCACCCCAATCCCGACGACATGTCGGGCTGCTACTCTGGACTTATTATTCGTGGGGCTAATAAAGCTGCGGGGCTAATGAAGCTGCGGGGCTAATGAAGCTGCGGGGCTAATGAAGCTGCAGCACAGCTTGTGGGGCTAATGATGCCACAGCAATCCCTGTGTGTATGTTACTTGTTTGTCTGAGTTGGTTGTGCGGGATAGTATGTTTAGAATGCTGTAGTTATGCTCTGACGTGTCAAATGTTGAGACGTGGTGTCAAACATCTACCGAGGTTTGTGAGTATAGTGTGTACACTTGTTGTTACAAAAGTGGAGAACCGTGAAAATCAAAGTTAAAAACATTCTCTACTGATTTATGGAACGAAAACAAAAACAAATATAATATATACAAAGAACGTAAATAGAATATTTGAAAGTAGGGAGCGTACATACTGTTATATCGAGTGAATAGAAGTAAACACACAGACACACGAGGTAGGAATACAGAGGAGCCGAACTCACACTCCATGGTGTTTGAAGCTGTATCGATAATTTAGATAATAATTGTTTCTACTTTAGGCACAAGACCAGCAATTACCCAGTGTATTACTGGTACTTTATTTTATCGACCCCGTAAGGATGAAAGGCAAAGTTAACCTCGGCGGGATTTGAACTCAGATCATAAAGGGAGGTAACTCCATGCTTCAAAGCATGGCGCCCGACCCTCTACCGATACTGCCAATCCACCGCCCTATTATAGTTATTATAAATATAATTGTTTCTACTTTTGGCACAAGGCCAGCAATTACCGAGTACGTTACTGGTACTTTATTTTATCGACCCCGTAAGGATGAAAGGCAAAGTTAACCTCGGCGGGATTTGAACTCAGTTCGTAAAGGGACGTAACTGTGCTGCAAAGCATGGCGTCTGACCCTCTACCGATACTGCCAATCCACCGCCATAGTTATAAATATAATGTTGTTCATAAACACAAAGAAGCAAACACAAACACACACACGCGTACACCAGGTCCAAATACAGAAGAGCCGAACTCCCACTGTCAGCCCCTCCATCTCTCACAATTATGAGCAAATGGGGTCCCACGCGCTGGCCGCCCCACGACCCCGGCGTACATGTCGATTGATCGTTGGTCCTCTGCTTGTGTGAATGATATGATGTGACTGTGATTGATGGTGTCTGTCTGTTTACAGGACTTCATAATCAGGTGTGCGTGTGCATGTGGCTGCGTGTGTGCATGCGTGTAGGGTGAGGCGCTTGAACCTAATAGAGAAGTAAGCCTTATTGCCTAAATTATCCATTACGTTATATAATCCACATAATTATGCATACAAATAAAAACAATTTATATGTAAAGAAAAAGAGACATGAAGACTGAATTACATTTGAAGCGGCACTGGATTATTGAACCAAGCCTTTCACTATAACAGCTGGTGATAGTAAGGCTGGTGGTAGTGGGCCTTATCTGGCACCCTAGGCAAGGTTAAATTCTGGAACCTCCCTCCCAGGAAAATATCAATTTCGAAATTTATAAACAATAATTAAAAAAAAAAGTTTTCAACATTAATTTTTCCCTGCATGAAATAAACCAGGATAAAAAACGACCCTCAATAAAACTATTTATTTATTCACTTTTCAGAATAGTTGTTGATTTGGAGAAATGCGCCCCCGAGATCAGTGTCCTATGCGGCTGCCTAGTTTGCCTATATGGCAGCGCCGGTCCTGGGTGTATAACTACAGCCGTCCGTCACTCACAATACAGTATGACTTGATAGTATGTACCATGCTTTGGCTATGGGATTTAGCTATCCATGTAGCTCTGAGCTGATACAGAAAACCCAGTTGACCCTCCATCGGATCTGGCACATGGAAGGAATGGGCAGAGTTTCACCAGCACTGCGCTACTACTTTTTTTTTTTCAACGATGAAAGGTAAAGTAGACCTCGATGGGATTTCAATGCAGAGACTTAGAAATTTGGGACTTGACGACTTCTTCCTCACTTTTCGTTGCTCACCATTTTTGTAGTTTACACTCTTGTCCCCTTTATTTACGTGTCCCAACGACTTTTTTTAGCCGTTGCTCGCACCAACCGGAGGTATATGGTCTTTAAAGCGATGAAATACCAATGATGGTTGGAAGATCACTGATGAAGGACTAACTTTATTCATATGTAACCCATTAGCAACGCCGCAGCACGTTTATTTTCATATATATATTTGTGTATAGTGGTAGCTATGGTAGTACACGAAATAAACTAAGTCCAGATGCATCACTGATTTTTCGTTTTCTTGATAATATATATATATATATATATATATATATATATATATATATAGTCAATTCCATAACAATTAACACTATACCCAACTCGTCCTTTGGACTGAATGCTCTACCAACTTTGGATATAACCTGATATTTCACTACTATATATATATATATATATATATATTTTAGTACAACATTAACGAAGCTTTAGTTCGCGGCCAAGCTAACGAATGCAAATTCGGTCTGTAGCTTTATCACTCGGATATATATATATATATTATGTGTGTCATAAACTATAATATACATACTAACAAAGAAATCCTATATTCAATATGTAGATTTAAATGTGCAAATGAGTGATCACATCTATTCTTATTAGTTCATACATATGATACATTGAACTCATCTGTTCAGAATAAAACACACACCCAGTCATTCAACCGTACATTATTCTCATAAAATTTCTTTTCATATGGATGAATATAAATACTTGTTAATCTCCACACAACTCTCCTCTGCCTGTGAATATACACATACACCTCTATATATTGTTTGTATACAACACCCGAATATGTCCAACCCATCCTTTTAAAAATGTGTGAACGCTAATGTTTCATGTAAAGAGTATTTTAGATTCAGAGATAAAATGTTCGTGCAATTCAGTCGTCATTTCTTCAAAATCCATTACTAATTACAGTCAGCCATAAAGTCGATTAAGTCCGATTTGGTAACACTATTTACCTTCTTCCCATTAACCAGCCAGCCAACCACATACACACACAAAAATACATAAAGAAATGTATGTATTTATGTCAGGCCGTTTAACAAGTGCTGTAGTTAGCATGTAAATCAGCTCAGCCTATTTTGCAATGAGAATGTGGTGACACAGATCCAACGTGTGCGAATGTGTGTGTGCAAGCCTACATCTGGGTGGCCTTTGCCAGATCTAGTTCCTTCACAAAACGGGGTCAACTGTGAACCTTTGTTGCTCCAAAGGTGCCTGGGGCGATTCTTTTCATGTAGAGGGCGTTTGGCTGCTCCAGCGCACCAGCCTCACCATCACCCGAGGTAACACTGCGAGTGTGCTGGCTTGTCTCAAAAATTATTAGAGAGGTTTTCCAGTGCTCCTCGCGATATTATCTTTTGCTCTGTTAGCGATTCGTTTGTCCACCTCTTTCACCTGCCTTTTGTTGTGTGTAGTCCTAGATGTGTGTATTACCAGCTTGTGTGTTGTATGTAGTCCTAGATGTATGTATTACCTGCTTGAGTGTTGTATGTGGTCCTAGCTTTCTGAATGGTTCGCCTAAGTCTCCTAAGTGAAATCTTTCTGATTTTTTTGCTCCAACTTTTCGTCGTAATTTATCTTTCTATCATTTTTACGATCAAGGAAAACAACGTGTACGAATTCTGAAGAAACAAATCAAAACAACCTGAGTTGTTTTTTAGCCATAAATTCCTTGGCAGTCCCAGTTGTCACTTATAGCTTTGGTGTGTTGAACTGGAATATGAGTGAAATCAAAAGAATCGACACCAAAGTCCGTAAGCTACTGACCTGTAATAGGATGCACCACCCAAAAGCAGATGTGGATCGTCTTTACCTTCCTAGAACTCAAGGAGGCCGTGGCCTGATCCAATTTGAACTTGCTTACAAGACCACCATCATTGGACTGGCCAAATACCTTGAAACAACTAACGACTGTATGCTGAAACTTGTTGAAAAGCATGAGAGAAGCAAGAAGTTTCATTCTATCTCGAAGGAGAGCCAAAAATATGTTACTGATCTCATGCTTGACATCCAGGCTGGACAGACTAAAGAAACTGTTGCAACTGATGCTGCTAGGCACATAAAAGCACAGGCAAAGGCAAAAGGGCAAGGGCAATTAGCATCAAATTGGGAGCAGAAACCTCTGCATGGCAAATATGTGGCCCTTAGCAAACAAGCTGATGTTGACTAAAAGCACACCCATCAGTGGCTACGTAGTTCAGGGCTAAAGGCGGAGAGTGAAGGCTTCATCTTAGCTGCCCAAGATCAAAGCTTATTGACTGGTAATTACCAGGCCAATGTGATGAGAAACGGAATAAACCCAAAGTGCCAATTCTGCAATGCTGAGGTTGAAACAGTGGATCACTTAGTCTCTGGATGTAAAGTTTTAGCACCAGTATAATACAAATATAGACATGACAGAGTTGGCCAATATCTACACTGGGTAATATGTCGGCATCACAAAATCAAAGCTGAAGACAAGTGGTACAATCATCACCCTGAGGCTGTAACTGAAGGAGAAAAAGTAACAATCTCTGGGACTTTCCTTTCCATACTGAAAGGACCATAAAAGCAAATAGACCTGACATCATTGTAAAAGATCAACATAACAAGGTCTGTTTATTGATAGATATGAGCATCCCATGTGATCACAATATCGCGGCAAAAGAATTTGATAAGCTACGAAAATATAAAGATCTGCTTATTGAAATTGAGAAAATGTGGCACCTCAAGGCCGTTACAATACCAGTGATTGTGGGAGGACTGGGAATGATCAAGAAAGGAACAGAACAATATTTGCGAATGATTTCTGGTTTACCCTCTCTGCACGAGGTGCAAAAAATTGTTTTGACTGGTACTGCACATGTATTGAGAAGAGCACTACCTCTATAAGATTGATATCCCTCCTTGTATTTACATATGCATATATGTATATATGTATACTGTTTTTTTAAAAATTATAATCAATGTGCTGTATTAACTGGCACACTGTGAATTTATTTGCCCTAGGTGTCAGGAAGACACTCGGCATATATCTCAGAAACAATAATGAAAGAAAATGATAATGATAATGAGAAGAAGAAGAAGAAGAAGAAGAAGAAGAAGAAGAAGAAGAAGAAGAAGAAGAATGAAGAATGAAATTATTCTGTACAGTGCTCAGGGTTGTTGTTAGCAAGATGGTTAATAATTTTCTGGGTGTTTATGAGCAATCAAATGTAGAGTGTGCTAGCATGGACAAGTGATGCATATGGATGATGATTCTTGGGTGGAGAAGTGTCAGGAGTTTCCAGTGGAAAGAATCTGCAGTAGAGGGAAACCAAGGAAGACCTGAGCAGAAGTGATGAGAGTAGATCTTAAAACACTGAACCTGGCAGAGGAAATGGTGGAAGAATGTAGTAGAAGGCTGTACTGGAAAAGACCTGTCCAACTCATGCAAGCAAAGTAGATGTAAAATGTTAATGATGACACACACACACAGTTTTAAAAGCTTCAATTAAAATAGGCACTAAGTAATAGCTATTACACAGCTGTTATAATTTGTATAAGTGTGACTATATATAACTTACCTGGTGTATATGTTTTAAAAATAATCTTCTACCATTTTATATAACCTTTCGATATTTTGTGCATGTTTTCGTTCCTTAACTGTTACTTTATCTTAGCGACCCTCAAATGATGAAAAACAAATCTAACCACCACAAGATTTAAACTCTCCCATACATCTCCTGTGAGGGCAGTACGAAGTATGCATCTAGTGAAGCCCCCAGCCCACTCTGTAAAGTGGCCGTGTAGGTGTCACAGCAAAAAGCACCCAGTCCACATTGTAAAGTGGTCGTGTTGGTGACACAACAAAAAGCATCCAGTCCACACTGTAAAGTGGTCATGTAGGTGTCACGGCAAAAAGCACCCAGTCCACACTGTATAGCGATTAGTGTTAGGAAGGGCATTCAACTGTAAAAACCAAGCCAAAGTCAGTTCTGTATGTGCAAGACATGGTCACCTGACCTAGCTTTGCCCACAACAGGACAACCCGTCTTACCCATGCTAGCAAGGAAAAATTGATGTAAAACAGTGATGATGATGATGATGTAGGGAGGTACAACTAAGACCCTTTATTTATTCTATAAGAAAATTTCATAATATATTTCTCCTCTTTTTACTTCTTTATCATGCAAAATATTTATGTAAATAAAACTCCCACCATGGGCTAATTACAATTTTTTTCATCTAACTCCCCTAACAGTAAAGCTCGTCATCAATAAAATACCAGTTTCTTAGTTCTTGCAGCAAGCAATTATGTTGTTACAGTATATAGCTCTCTGAAACATTTACACCATTCGCAGTTGTTTTTCATAGGTTGACAGTTACCATGAACACTAAACCACATCACTATACTGAGCCTTTCACAGTCCATAGCTGTTCGAGGTACTAAATAATGACTATTACATATTTATATAAATAACTGTGAACTCATTAACCCTTTCATGTACATATTTCTAACAACAATATACTGCCATTGACAGGTTTGCAGTTGAGCCCGTAGAAGTGGAGACTTCTGGTGTTCTTGGCCCTAGAGCCACCCCCCTACTCACCACCATCGGTACAGAGTTGGCTACCCACAGGTGTGAACCTCGCGAGCTGGAATGGATCTTCCAGCGTGTCTCCCTCACCATCCTCCGGGGAAACGCTTTCTTTATTCTGTCCTCCAGGGCTGTTTATAATAGTGGGAGATGATGAGAGCAGGAGAGACGGAGGCAGTGATAGTAGGAGTTTGGTTCCTTTGTGCTCGGACCTGGTGTATATATGTTTCACAGACACACACTCACACTGAGATTGATGTATATATAAAACGTTTAGAACTGCCTTTGTAGTTTACTTATTGAAATAACAGTTAGGAGAAGTTTTTCAGTGAAATAAGTAACTTTCAACTTAACAAAATATAAATATTTAACTACTGAAATCTAATATCAGACAACTAATGATTAGATCTGAAGCCAAGGTTTAAATTTAAATTTGAACACTTTAATAGAGGCAGTTTTTGGTGGGTTGACATTTATATGATTAAGTCATTTAATAATATTTATTCTATACGAATATGTTTATGAATGTTACAACTATAAACCAGGTTCTTGACTCTTTCACAGGCAGTGACAGTGGGAGTTTGGTTCCTTTGTGTATATGTTTCACAGACATACAAGAAAATAATTGTTTCTACTTTTGGCACAAGGCCAGCAATTATCCCAGTACATTACTGGTACTTTATTTTATCAACCCCGTTAGGATGAAAGGCAAAGTTAACCTTGGCAGGATTTGAACTCAGAACGTAAAGGATCGTAAATCTATGCTGTAAAATATGCTTTATATAGCGGAGTAACATGCAAAGGCTGCTTTCCATAATGATGATGATGATGGTGGTGGTGGTG